>JARHVA010000873.1:1840000-2555000 GCA_037957365.1 Torreya grandis | reverse complement strand
TAGATCCAAAAATTGCCATTAAAAGTTACTATTAAGAAGATTTTATAGCCACAACCCATTACAATTGCCATAATATTCAACATCTAGTATTTTCAAGTCAACTACATAATTACAAGTGAAGAAGTATCATTGGTGAGAGCAACTCAGACCTTGCAAGCCAAGACATTAGCCAATATTAGTTTAATTGCACTTCTCTTATGGATTGTGTTCTCTCTTTTTTCTATCTTGTTTTAGAGTTTGTGCATCCTCCAACTAGATAATTTATTGAATTTATACAAGAGCATATAGAGATAGCATGCTGAGGATTTTTCCATCAACACATTAATGCACTTCAATTGATTTATTCTAGAATCAAGTTGGATTTATTTTAATTTTTAATATTTATGTTCTTTGTTAGATTAGATTTAATATAACTTGTTATTGTGATAGATTAGTTTTTCAAAAAAGAGAAAACAAGTAAATTTGACATTGAAATAGATCCATTTTTTTTTCATTTGTCTTTGCTACCAAAAACATAATTAGTTTTGATTTATGCTTGAATTTAATAGATTAATTTCCTTTCAAGTTAGTAATACATCTAATCAATCATTCCAATAAAAAAAATATCTTAGAATTTTTTCAATTCATTTCCAACCAAGACAACTTTTATTTTATTCAAGATATAAACAAACTTCTTACATTTTAACAATCACCTAGGCAAACATAGAAATATAAACAACCTTAGGTGCATGCATGAAGTTTGTGGATAGTTTAGCTTACTTGTTTTAAAGAGTTAAAATCATTTTCATTCCTCTCTTTTAAAACAAAAAATCAAAACTTCTATCTTTTGATCTCATCCTATCAGTTCATTAGAAATTTTTTATTTTGTATCAAATTAGAAAGGTTGAAAAGCTAGCCTAGTTTATTCACAATAAAATTCATAGGAAGTGTTTCATTTATACTATTTTGAATCATATATATTCTCATACTACTTTCACACATAAATTTAATTTACACATTTAGCTTACTTCACATAAAAGAATCAAAACAAATAAAAACATTTCATCTAGTTTGCATACAAATAAATCTAAGAAAAATCAGCATCTTGTATAATAGAATAGGAGTCTGTTCTCTTCCATTGCATGCATCTCAAACATTGAAAAGGGACAACAAAAGATTTTTTATTTCATTTTATTTTAAATTTTCTATTTTTCACTTTAAACACTTCATTTTTAGCAAGCAAGCATTCATTTATTAAAACTTAAAAAATCTCAAAAATAATGAAACAAAACAAAAATAGTGTCAAAAGCCTTGCCAATTTGTGTAAGAAAATAATTCATACCAAAAACGTTGTCAATCCATGCAAGTAAAGACATATACCATAATCCTTATCAATCCATATAAGCAAGCACATACCAAGCCTTGTTTTAACATTCCAACAAGCACACTTTACAAGCCATTGCCTAAACAAGCTCATATGCTTTTCCCTAGCTTCTGCCTAGTCTCTTTTGATCCTTCCTAAGACACCAGGGCTTGTCCAACATAGTCTATTCGCTAGAGTTAGAGAACTTGGTCCTACCATCACCACACACTCTAATATTAGCATCCAGCTATGATGTGAGGTTTTTTTATCCACTCTAATTCCCCACCTCATCGTAGACTCTTTAGCCACCTTAGAAGAGCAATAATGCATCCCCAATCTACCTATCATTGTTTTCTCAAAAAATAGGAGAGTTCATTAGAAATTCATCCAAGCTTAGTCACCCATTCATCTTATCTTCTTATCCTCAAGTCTAGCTTCATCTTATATCATTCACACTTAGTGGCTGACATTGGCTAGGTAGAGTCAACTCGAAAAAGTAGATATTCTTCCATGAGTCATTTAGCCCAATCTCCCTCATTTCCCTAAGTCTAACATTAACCAAAAAATCTAATGTCTTATGATATCAGAGATCGAAGGGCCTTGAATATCTGTTTACACATAGCTCGATGCTCTAAACAAGCAAGGAGACACTATTGAGGTCTTTGGGTTCACCCACAAGAATCTATTACCACCACCTATCCCAAATCCTTTTCTTCCCAATAATCAGTGAAACCCCTAACCCATCCATTACGTCAACTGTGTTGACCAGACCTCAAGAATTTGAGTGCACAAATTAACATATGCTAACTTATGTGGATATATATACCAACTTTCATAAAGGAATAAATATGATGAGTTAGTATATATCTTATAATGATAGTTTTTGGGTTGAATATTTATTGTTTTTGGCCTTGCCCAAGCCTATTATTAGAGAGAATTTACAAGAATCAATTAAAACAATTGAGACTACTTTGTTTTATAGTAAGCATTCTCTAGTGAAAAAGACCTATGATGAGAGAGATTATTAACATATTATTGATTTAAAATTTTATGTTCTTCTATTTTTATGGAAACTAATACTAAAATTCATGGCCTCAAATATTTTGATGGATTATCTAGTCCAAAATTACTATTTAAACAATATAGGTGTCTCCCATCTTCATTGTAGTTTCTCTCCTCTTCACCACAAGTAAAAACTTCAATTTTATTATTGAATTCTAAAATATGATGATCATTTTCAAAGGTTAATTTCCTTCACATCCCTCAAATTTGTAATGGGCTAAAAATATTATCTTAAATTATTAAAAAAAAACTAAGTGATTTCTCTAAAATATTTAATTGATCTTTTAACAATCAAATTTAAAAGGAATTATGATTTCAAATAAGTGATTCTTCCCATGCACGCCCCACCCAATCCGAATATTTTTCTAAATAATTTAACTTATTTCTTAACAACCAAACTCAAAAGGATTTATAATTTCAAACAAGTGATTCTTCCCATGCAGTCCTCACCCACCCCTCAAAAGAATTTAGAAAATATTTATTTTATTTTAGAATGTTTACAAGAGATTAATATTTCATTAATTTGTAAAAATATTTTTATTATTTTAAAATTTTAATTAATTTATTATTATTATTATTATTATTATTATTATTATTATTATTATTATTATTATTATTATTATTATTATTATTATTATTATTATCTTAAATTTTAAGATTATTTTGTACCGCAATTCACCTTATCCTTAGATATCTTATATATTCTTATAATTATTAAATTATGAGCTATATATTCTTATAATTATTAAATTATGAGCTTACTTTAAACATGTTTTACATTTATTAAACTCACCAATGTGTTGAAAAAACTACCCACTCTTTGATATTTGTTTATATCTTTTTAAATTAAATAATCCTTTGTTATTATTTTTTAGAAGTTTTCTATTTAAATTATATAATAATATTATTAATTTTGGTATTTAATATATTTTTTTAACTTTTTTAAAATAAATTAATTTTTTTTTTTTATATTTATTAATTAAAAGAAAAACTTGTTATAATAGATTAAAAAACTTTCAAATTCAAATTAATAGTCTTACAATACACTATGTATAAAGGTGAAAGTCTTTATTAATAGAATGGCATCTTCTGTTTTTAAGTATGAATATTTATTAATATTTGTAAATTTTTTCAAACTATATTTTTTATTGACCCACAACAAATCAATCTTTCATTATTCTATTGGTATCTTTATCTTTAACATTATCTTCTTTGTTTATGAACGAACTTAGTAGACTTTTTCAAATCATACTTTTTATAAATTCATATATTTAAAATATAATAATTAAATTAATATATATTTTTTCAATTTTCAATTAATAATTTTACAATAAATTATTTATAAATATGTTTAGATTTTTTCAAATCATTTTTTTATTTATAAATTTACATTGTAAAAATACAATAACTAAATTAATATGTATAATAATATAAATAAAATTTAATTCTGAACTAATAATTTTAGAATAAATTATTTATAAAAATCAAAATCTTACACATCTTCCTGTCTTAAAAATTAATAAAATGCCGTCTTCCTTCCTTCCTTACAAATTACTTACAGATAGGCATTTTCAAACTATAATTTTTTATTAGCATCTTACTGATGCTTAAAGTCTATAAGTAATACAATAAAATAACTTAATTAATGTGTATGCTCTATAGTTGCACGCATTTAAACAATGTAAACTGGCCTTTTCCTAAAGTGAACCCCTGAGAAACTATCATTTGGATAAGATAGCTGCAAAATCCTAATCTTTAGGAACTGTCTTGATTTATGACAGCACTCTAGCTGTATATTTTTAAAAATAAGGTTATGGTTTATAGGAGACGGTTTTTTTTAAATTAATTTGTAAATATACTTTGATTCGTAATATTAAAAGTGAAAAAATAAAAAATTATTTTATAAATTTGATTATTAAATGAAAAAAATTATTTATTTTTATTATATATTAGATCATTTTTTATTTTTTCAATTAATCAAAATTTCAAATTAAAAATTAAGGAATATTCATTTTATCAAATTTATTATAGATAGAATTTACCTTAATTTCTTATAATATTAAGATTTTATACTTTATAATGATTTTTGATAAAAAATTTATAAAACAAATAATTTTACCAACAAACCAATAACTTTTATATTGAAAATATTAAATTTATCCAAAAAAAATCTTATCTAATTAATTTTATATCATCCAATAAAATACAAATCTTTTATAAAATAAAAAATGTACTAATATATATCTATAATACAAAATAATATACATACAACAAAATAAAATTCCAAAGTACCACCCCACACAACATTGGCCCATCTAATTCCACAATAAAATTTTTACATTTTTCTAATAAATGCCAGAAGCATATTCCATTCCAGTGTATCTCTTTCCAGAAACATTTTTTTTTCAAATCCCTCTTATGATTATCAATATATACAATCGGACTTTGTACGAGATATTTATTCTTTATTAATTCAGTATTTCAGAACACACTTATTTTTAATTAAAACATCTGTTCACTTAATGCTGGCAAAAAAACACAGGGTTGCAGGCTATGAAAAGAAATTCCAAATCAAATCTTAAACATGAATATAAGATTCGTTTTGGGAGTTAAATCTGTGTAAGAAAAGAGAAATTTTGATTAAGATGGAGCACCGTGCACATCTTTTTTCCATAACCTGGATCTTTTGATGCCCAATGCCTTTGCAATGACTGTTGAGGGCATTCCAGCTATCCTCCTCACTGCCTCCTCGTAAACAATCATATCCCACACCTCCTTTAACTCCGTCTTCCTGCGTGTCGACAAGAGCCCTTTCTCTGCCATCACCGCCGCCAACTTGAAACCATCCTTTGGGGGCTTCTCTTCCTCCTTTTCTACAACCCTTTTCTGAGCCAAAATCGAAAGAGCGGCCCGTCCCTCGTATGTATTGCTGTATAACATTCTCACGTACTCCTCTCTCCTGATCACAGTCTTACCGGCCTCCTCTGAGATGTTCAACTTAGATGCAACATCCTCGTATCCTTGCCTGCGGGCCCTGCAAATGTTACCGCAAGTGCTGGTCAGCGGAACATCCAACAGCCGCTCCCTCCCACAAACCACGCACACTCTTCGCAGAAATGCCAGGTACCCAACCACATGCCGTAGCAGACCTTGCACAACATCATTATTATTATTATTATTATTATTATTATTATTATTATTATTATTATTATTATTATTATTATTATCACTCTGTTCGGCCTCAGCCTCAGCCTCATATCGCTGCAGGGCAGCCTTGATGTAATCTCTCACCAAGTAGGGCAATAGGTAACCCAACCCCAAGGAAGTCTCGGTTCCGATTCCCTCCTGACTGCAAACCACCCTCACATCGTCCTCTGTCAAAAACACCCGCACCTGGATCGAACGGTTATTCACAACCCCAATCTGCAAAATCACATCGTCTCCTTCCAATAATTCCTCAGCAACCTCAAATTCGAAGCAGGGAGTTGGCCTCTCCGAGACTTGCACGCTACACCACTGAAGCACGTTTCCTTCCTCCACGGCCCTTGCCTGAAATTGTCTACCCTTGGCATTGGCTTCGGCATCGAGTCCCTGCTTAGAAAAAAAGCCGGTGGCCCAGAGCTCGTCTGCTGCCGTCCACTGGTAAATCCACCATCCGGATCTCCCACAACTAGTAATACTCTTCTTCTGCCGGTTTTCTAAAGCAGGCGACTCGCTGTACTACCATCCAGATCTTCCACAATTAATAATATAAGACTTCAACCGTCGATTTTCTAAACCAGGAGGGTCAATGTTCTCAACAAGATAAGCAGCCGCTGCTTCTGCAGCCTGCTGAGTTGCCTCTCTGGCTGTCTTACACGCCACAGCCGTGATCTCGGCATCTACAATGAACCACCATCTTTTATCTTTTTGAGCACGTAAAAACAAACATGAAAATGCATACAATTTGTTGAGCGCTTCATCCGCCCTGAACACAGACTTCATCGACATCTCAAACCCTACAAGCAGAAGCTTAAACTTTGTACTTAAATCGGGCGCCGTTGTATCTTCAGATAAAGAAAGCGGGGATCTGGATCGCTTGACCGCCATGATATTGAAGGTATAATCCCTAAGGCCGTGCAGGGGCAGGGCTTGAATCGACCAAACCAATCCGCTAATTCCAAGCTTCATGTGCCGCGGTTTGGGAATGAATTTCATGAGGCAGTCCACGTGGCAAAAGCATTTCCAGCGGACGATTTCAGATTGCAGCTCCAATTCGTAGTCGTAAAGCTCCATCACGAGCAGCTCGCGAATACAATTGCAAAACAATTCAGAAATCGGTGCCCTGTGATTGTTAAAGTCCTGCACAGTTGTGGAATTTGATTTTTCGTGTTGCCCAAGATATTGACTGCTCGATGACTCGACTCTATTTTCCTCAATTAATCAAGACGCGCATTGAAACCCTTACATTATTTTTATCCTTTGGGACTCCAGTTTGGATAAAAATTAGCACGATCTGAGCTCAACGGAGTGGATCGGAACGGCTGGGGTCAACGTTCAATCTGGCGGTTCACATCGAACAAACTTTGAAGCACGTTCAGCGGTGATGTAAGGAGAGTATTTTCACCATTTTTTATGTATATAATTAAAAAAAAAATACAATTGAGGGCACTCGAAAATGCCTCATGCTTCCCAGAGCCCTTTTGAATTCAGGGCATTATTTGGGAGCATGTACGGATGAATTTAAGGCCGTCTTTAGCGTGTTCATATTAAGTTTTTGTATTTTATATGCGTTTTTTTCATTTCACATTTAGAGGCAATTTATTTTTTTTCCAAAATTCGTATATTGTACGATTGCATTTTTTCAATTATTACATAGATTATTAAACTTTTTGTACTTTTGAAAGGAGAGGATTTTTGCTTTCCTAGGGTTTGCTTATGCCTTGCATCAAGAGCCACACTATTTTCATCACTGGACCTCCCTGCCATACTACATCCCTGCAAGATTTTAGAATTTATTGGGTTTTAATAGCTTTGCCCTCTGGGTGAGTTATTTAATGGCCTCCCTACCTTTCCATTTGGCTATTGACGCTGTGACGATCGAAGGAGGAATGCTCAACAATGGCCCTGCTAAACAAGCAATCGAAGAAATTTGCCCCAAAAGTTTATCATGAGGTAAGGATTCTCCCTTTGATGGCGTTCTTTCTCAGATTGTTTTTTATTATGTTTGTCAATGGCTAGAACAGTTTTGCCTTATAAGCTACTTTGTTGGTCGCATTCCCTCTAAAAGCATGCTCAAATCTTAGGTTCAATCTGCCTAGATAGCCCATAGTATTAAGTTTGAAAGCATCCAGAACACGACCAAAAGATTTTTTCTATTAAAATTTGGTAACCCCGCCCATGGAGGTGTCGTGTTAAACAAGTCAGCCACTTGGTATGTCTGAAACTCCCTCTTAGTGGTATTCCCTTGGAACAAAGACTTCGTTGTCTCAAAGCACGCTGATCTAAAAGTCCCTGTATGGGTTGAGTTCCCAGGTTTACCCCTGCCTGCCAGCTATTCTTCGACCAAATAGCAGGCTCCATAAGCCAGATTGTCACTCACAAATCCCAGAGGTTCTACTCGGCTCGATCGCAAAGAAGGGTTTGTGTAGAAGTTGATCTTTCTAAAGACCTCAAGAAATTTGTCGAAATACAAGTCTACGATTCCCGGTACACAGATAATTTTGTATATCAACTTGCCTAACACATGCTTCTGTTGCAAAGACACAAACTACAAGATTAAGGACCGCCCATTGTATCTCCCTCATAATAAGGACCCCCGCCAAGATAACGATTGCGTCTCCTAAGAATACCTAGAAAACAAATGAAAAACTATTGAGGGAAGAAGAACAATCGCAACAAGGGACATGCTTAGACAAGTAATTAACAAGCCTTCCTCTAGTTTCGTGTAACAGGGGCTTAAATCTTCAGCTTTGTCAAATAAAGAAGTGCCTTGTAGCACGATCCCCGTCAAAGAACCAACGACTACAAAAGTAGCACCATCTCAACCTCATTTTCAAAGCACACCCATAATAATTTTTTTTTTTTCCAATTCTCAAATTTTATCAGTTACATGCATGCTACACCAGTGGAGCACGTTTCCTTCGTCCACGGCCCTTGCTTGAAATTGTCTACCCTTGGCATCGGCATAGGCATCGAGTCCCTGCTTAGAAAAAAAGCCGGTGGCCCAGAGCTCGTCTGCGGCCATCCACTGGTAAATCGACAATCCGGATCTCCCACAACTAGTAATATTCTTCTTCTGTCGGTTTTCTAAAGCAGGTGACCACTGTCCCGCAACTTGTAATATTCTTCATCGGTCGAATTTCTAAACCAGGCGGGTCAATGTTCTCAATAAGATAAGCAGTCACTGCTTCTGCAGCCTGCTAAGTTGCCTCTCTGGCTGTCTTACACGCCACAACCATGATCATACGCATCTACAATGAACCACCATCGCTTATCTTCTTTAGCACGTAAAAACGAAACTGGAAAATGCATACAATTTATTGAGCGCTTCATCCGCCCTGAACAAAGACTTCATCGACATCTCAAACCCCACAAGCAGAATCTTAAACTTTCTAGGTATATAATAAAAAGTTTACAATTGAGTGCAGTTGAAAATGTCACTTGTCAGAGCTCGTTAAATTTAGGGCACTACTTGGGAGCACATACGGATGAATTTAGGATTGTTTTCAGCGCGCTCGTTCAAGGTTTTTGTATTTCATATGCATTCTTCTTCATCTCATGTTAAAGGTTAATTTGATTTTTCCCCCAAAATCTTTATATTGTATGATTGTGTTTCTTCAATTGTTACATAGATTATTAAATTTTTTGTACCTTCGAAAGGAGAGGATTTTTGCTTTGCAAGGGTTTGCTTATGGTTTGCATTGAGAGCTATAGTCTTTTCACCATCGAACCTTTCATACAGTATACCTGTGGGATATTAACATTTGTTGAGCTTTAATAGCTTTGCCCTTTAGATGAGTTATTTAATGGCCTCCCAACCTTTTCATCTGGTTGTTGAAGTTGTGACGGTTGAAGGAGAAATGTTCAACAATGGCCCCACCAAACAAGCGATCGAGAAATTTTTTCCCAAAAGTTTATCATGAGGTAAGGTTTCTCCCCCTAATGTCATTCTCTCTCAACCTATTTTTTATTCTACTTGTCAATGGCTACAACAAGTCTACCTCATAGGCTACTTTGCTGGCCACATTCCTTCTAAAAGCATGCTCAAACCTTGGGTTCAATCCGCTTGGGTGACCCATGGTATTAAGGTTGAAAGTGTTCAGAACATGACCAAAGGCTTTTTCCTATTAAAATTTGTTGATCCCACCCATGGAGGTGTCATATTAAACAAGTCAGCCACCTGGTATGTTTGAAACTCCCTCTTAGTGTTATCCCCTTGGAATAGAGACTTTGATGTCTCAGAGCAAGCTGCTCTAAAAGTCCCTGTATGGGTTGAGTTCCTAGGTTTACCCCTACCTTGCTGGTTATTCTTGGACCAAATAGCTGACTCCATAAGCCAGATTGTCACTCATGAATCCCAGATATTTTACTCGACCTGACCGCAAAGGAGGGTTTATGTGGAAGTTGATCTTTTCAAGTCAGTGATTCCCAGTTCACTAAAAGAATTTTGTATATCAACCTGCCTAACACATGCTTCCGTTGTCAAGACACAAACCTCAAGATTAAGGAATGCCAATTGTTCCTACCCCACAATAGGACCCCTACCAAGACGATGGATACATCTCCTAAGAATACCTAGGAAGACGAATGGAAAATTGTTGGGGGAAGAAGAACAATTAAAGCAATGAACCTTCTCAGAGAAGTAATGGAAATATTAACAAGCCTTCCTCTAGTTCGATGCCTCAAGTGCTTAAACCCTCAACTTCATTGAAAAAAGAAGTGCCTGGTAGCACAATTCCCATCAAGGAACCAATGGCTATGGAAGTAGTGCCATCTTAACCTCATTTTCAAAGCACGGTCATAGCAGAAAATGTTTTTTCCAGTTCTCAAGTTTCATCAGATGTCTCTAAAAACTGTTTGGATTTCCCATCACACTTCACTCAGACTAGCACTGGTAAGTACTCGTGTAGCCCCTTCCAGAACTCTTCTATTCAATCTTGAAGCCCTGTTCCCTAGTGTTATACCCCAACTATTTGATGCATTACAATTTTTTGATTTGGACTTCATGTAGCATGTTTTTGTGATTTGTGGATGACATTGAAGTGTTTATGACAGATGAATGGTTATGGTGTGGACATTATATTCTGATATCATGTTTATTGTTGATGTTACTGTCTCATTCTGCTATAGATGGTTATGATGGATTTAAATATATCCTGATTATATTATGTTTATTTTAAAATTATTTATTGTCTGATATTGATTTTTATCATCCAGATACTACTGATGCCATAATTGATGGTTGCAGGGACAGGGTCATGAGATAGGCTCAGTGGCAAATTTTGATGAGTTGGGAAAATAACAAAGAGGTGATAAATGGTGGGAAGATTCTGGTAGGTAATAAGTCATGCAGAGGGCCAAATCCATCATTGTTTTGCATTTTTATGTTTATCAATTACCTTGTGATTGATGTTTGATGTGTATTTTACTTCACTTTATTCATATGTTTTAATGTTGTGCTAGAGTGATGGTGTTGGAGTCATGTATTCGATAATCTCTTTTATCAGTTCCTTACCATTTTTATTTTGTGGTCTTCTCGATTTTTGTTTTGATTTATTGTCGACATGTGTACCTTGTTTCGATCTTGTATGAGCCTTGGCAATGCTAGTTGTTATGTAATAATCCTTGTGGGTGGATGCGAGGTCGATTGTCATTATTTGAACCTTAGTGTTACAAATTGGCCAAATTATTATGACTTAATTATTTTTATCAGTTTTCATGTTATTAATTGATTGGTAATTCAGTGATGGTTCCTTGGTGGTTAAATCATGTTTATTATATTAAAATCTAAGTGGGGTTGATTGATTCCATTGTTCAAAACTATTTAATTATTATTTTGAATTTGGGTGGCACGTTGACATTTAAATAACTATTTTTCCATGATGGCACACAGTTTAATCTTTTCCATGAAGTGTCTTGTGGGTTATCAACATTTTTTTATTATTTTTGCCATATGGCTCAACCTACAAAGCCTCATTTGGAGCGCTCTCTTTGGGGGGGGGGGGGATTTTTCTCTGGCATGCAATTGCTAGGTCAATATGGTTCAGCCCAAGCAGAACTGCAGGTCATGATGGGTCAAGAAAGGAGGCTGAAGCAGGGATGAAAAACTCTCTTCTATCATGACGACCTATGAATTTGCCTATAAGCGGTCTTTTTGGTTTGTTTTTACAAGTGAATTCGGGGGTTTTATTGATGGCTAAGTATTAGAGTTTTAAGAGGACCTTACATGTTCTATATGAAGTCATGGGACTTTATAAAGAACCTGGAAGGCCTATAATTTAATAAATTAAACCATCTATTTGGTTGGGGTTTGATATAGGTTGTTACTTGATGGAAAAATGAAAATCTTAGTTTTATTTAGCAATGACTGTCAGTTTTTATTTCCTTGTGCAATATGGTTTGGGATTAACATTCCATGGAAGAGTTAAATATTCTATTTAAAATGGGTTTTTGGATATACTTGGGTAATAAATCGAACTACTCTTTCAACCCATGAAGGGCAGATCTAGGCATTATTGACCCTATGCATTCTTATAACCTATAGATGAGTGTTCCTTTCATTAATACTACTTGCCTATGTTATTTTATTATTATTGACCATTAATTATTGTATGAGATTGTGGGTTTGTATGTTTTCCTATTATTTTAATTTGGTATTTTGTTGTGTTCTCTTAATTACTAGCTCTTATTCAGGTCGATGATGACATCTTGTGATGGCACGATTGGGTGATTATGCCTTGGGTGTGTCCTTTAAGGATAAGTTGATCACTAGACCAAGAGATAAATGGTAAGTTATACTCTTACTTCTAGCTGTAATTTATTTATTGGATTATATTTTTAGGATCTTGAAATCATTATGATCATGCTCTTATTGTCCCTAGTATGTTGATTTAAGTTGTTGTTCATAATTGTTGCTACTAGATTTATATATAAAAAATAATGGAATGCTATCTAATTTAATTGAGCTATTTAGATTTATCCTTGAATCATTTCTTAACTATTGGAAAGGTCCCTATAGCTAAGCTTACATAATGCTGTTGATGTCAAGTTGCAATTTTGGGACTTATGGATGCAAACCTATATTAAATGTATATCTATAAGTTTTAAAGTAAACACCATTGGACTAATTCCAATTGTCATGTTACAATTCTAGATGAAATCCCTTCTCTAATTTAATAGAGATCCTCGATGTAATTACTTGACTTTAATGTGCGATTTGATTGGGAAATTCTATTGTGTTTGTGTGTTGGTTGTAACTTTTTGAAACTGCTCATATAAATTGAGTTGTTTTAGGAATGATCATGAATTCTTGGTTGAGTTATGCATTACTTCATCTCGAAGGTCATATTGTAAGTTGTCCATAGCTGAGTTTTATGAAAAGTTGTGCCTCTCTTTGACTTAATGGCAAGTGGTATTTTCTTTAAATTACTAGAATAGTCTATTTAGGCTAGGATTGATACTTAGTGAGATCTAATTAATGCCTAATAAGATTGTTGATCCCAAACTTGTTAACTAACTTGTTTCCCTTGTAACTTCTTGTCCTATTTTTTATAAGGCATGCTTATGAATGCATTTGAGACTTTTTAGTGTTGGAGGCTATTGCCTTTTTGGCGTCTGGTTGAGGTTGTGATTGCTATGGCTTGACTATTGCTTGGTGTTCTACTATTGTGAATTATTTCAATGGCTTAAAATCTGTATTGCGTGCCTTAACCTCTTAGGAGTACCTATTTGTCAAAACTACCATCTAGTTGATGGATGGGGTGGTTAGGGCCACCGATGGTTGAGTTCATTAGACCGATGATGAGGGTTTGTTTCATATCTGTTTGTGTGCCTTATTATTTTTTGGACACTCTTTATGATGACCTATCAAATAATTATAACGACTAATATATATATATATATATATATATATATATATATATATATATATATATATATATATATATATATATTGGATGTTCTTCTTTATCATTAATTGTAGCAATGTATTATGTTGATGTATATTCTACTTTTGGATGATTCACTTGAAATTAGTTGTAGTAGTTGTAATATGCAATTGAATTCCTTAATAGACATGATAATACATCACAATAGATTTTAATATGTTCAAGATTGATTTATGTTGTTTACCTTGTTGACATTGTAGGTCTGTTAGTAAATGAATCGACTTAAAGTACAAAATGTAAAATTATGCCATTACTTACGAAGTTGCACTATTTCATTTATGATGAAGTTCTGGTGCTAGCTATTAAGGTTGTGGAAGTAAATTTAAAATCCCATGCCTTTGGTTGCTTTACCCAATATTTATCTATGAATGCTAGACCTTGATATTGTAGAATAATGGTGATGGAACCGGTCAAGTAAAACCTTACATATTCAAATTGTGAAAAGAGGAAACTAAGAACTTCCAATATAACTATTATACAAATTCTTGATATATCCTCATGCTTATCATAAAATGTTCTTGTTATGATATGGTTGGTCATGATATTGTAATCAAATCTATTATTCGGATGATGAGTTCTTGATAGTTCCTTTTCTATATTTAGCGAGTAGGTTACTATGCAAAATATAGGGGGTGTTCCATTCACTGTTAGCATTATCCAATAATTCATTTACCTAGATGATAGACTTCTACTATTTTAGCTAGATTATCTTTATTCACATTGCTTAAGAAATTAATTTAGTAAATTGATTGATATTGAATTGGTTATCTTGGCTTGATAAAATCTAAGTTGTGCCTATTGTACACCTAATGGTTGTCATCAATGTTTAGATTTATTTATGAGGAAGGATTAGTATGTGATGTTGCCCTCACATTAGTAACTGTGTTATTGATAATATATGGTTCTAGGTTCTTACCATTGGCACTTTCCCTCTTTTTAGTGGTTTCTATAAATGCTTGAAATTATAAATTTAATGATCATGTAGCATGCTCAACTACTCCTTAGTTGTTTCTAAAAGTGTTAAGTACCTCATCTGATTGGGGGATGCTATATCCTAGTTACCATTATGTCTTTACCTGTAACATTAGAGCCAACTTTAAGCTTATTTTATATTATTTATAACCATTATATATGCAACCCTTATATGTATTATTGCATGAAGCAATTGTAAGTAAATAGTCAAATTCAAGAAGTGATGGGTTCTTTGGTTGAATTTCCAATATAGAGGAACCTGTTGAAGTTAGATTGATTTAAAAGTAATTATGGAAATTGTTAGTATTGGTTTTTATTACTTCCATAAGAAGGGTTATTATATAAAATTGGTCTTATCTTTGTATGCACTCTTCATATGAGGAACTTGCAAGGAACAATATTTCCATAATGAGTTACTAGTTACATTTTATCCTATAAGTAGGTGGAAATTATGTTGTGGTTCATAATATATCTTATGGTCAAAATGTTTTTATAGATGAATAGATTTGTGTGATCATCCTTTTGGGTTGATAAGTGTAAGCATTAAACTATCCATTACATTAAAAAGGATGTGTTGTGTCTTTTGTTAATAATGTATGTAATAAGTTGGAGATTTTGTGATGGCATGTTAAGCATTGGTTGGATTCTTTTAACTCATTATTCTCTTTTAATCATTGAAGGTTTATGTAATGTCCCCATTTTTAGTTGCTTTAGTATTGTAGTTGGCTTCAGCTTTCTCAGTGACCGTTAACCTTGGCTGAGAGGATGTTTGATGTTGGTGAAGAGCTCAAATGGTCTAGAGGACTCCTATGCCACTTTTTGAAGTGATTTTTAGCTTTTGGTGTGTTCCCCAAGATTCTTGGTGAGAGAATCTATTTATAGCAAGTCACCCGGTTGGGTTCAATTTTCATTATTCCTCATCAGTATCACTCCAGTGCAGTTAGATTTTGATTTCGATACTTTTCGACAGTTCTACAAAAATGAGTGTATTAATGGTTATATTTTAATTAAATTACTAAAGTTTCTAATAATTTATTAAAATATTTAACAAGGCCCTTAGTATTATAGCTCATTGGAACTAGGTTGAGATGCTTTAATTCATGGATGTTTTAAACAGGGACCTTGTGTGTCAAAATATCATTATTTTAATGAAAAGGTCATTTTTGGAGTTAAAAAGGAAGCTTCTGGAGAGTTTAGAAAAAAAAGTATAAAAGGTTGAGAAAGTCTTTTGGAATTCATTTAGTTAGCATGTTTCTTTATTTTACCATTGTGGATCTGTAACTTGTTTGCAATACTTTTCCAAGTACGAAATCCCTTGAGGAAAGAAGGTGGATTGGACGAAAACCCAATCGCATCTCAGAGGTGAATTCATATAGAGTTCACAATTGTACTTCATTGGAGAATCGTGAGTTTGGAGTAGAATTTGCATATCAATTTTAGAGCAGACTTTGATCAAAATTTTGGAGTAAATATATATTATCTTTGGAGCAGCATTTTGAGAAGAATTATAATATCTTTTGGGAGTAGAATATTATCATCCCTTTGAGCAGATTGAGGCACCATCATTTGAGGTCTTGCTAGCATGATAATACTTCCATGGGGTTGGATTTGCATATGTGTTGATCTGATTTGTAATAGCAGGGATTTGGACTGTGTTCAGGTATGTTTAAGTCCATAAACTTGATGTAATTGCAATTTTGGATAATCTTTTCATAGTAGCAGTCATTTGTATTCAAAACACAAAATTATATGTCATTTGTTCGTGTTGGATGGTCATATTATGTGTTTGAATTCAGAGTTGATGTTATTTCCATAAGGGCATATAATCGACATGTTTATTTGTGCATTTGACATACATTTATTCACTACTAAAATCATTTAAAAATTCAGAACAAAAAATTAGATTTCAAATCTAGGGTTTAGAAAGATAGATATTCAAAATTCTAGGGCAAAAATTGGAATCAAAGGTGTAGAAAAGTCAAATCAGAACCTAGGGTTTTGAGCAAAAAATTAAAGTGCAAAAATTAGGGTAGACTTTAAGTTTTAAAAATTAGTAATTTAGGGCAGAACTCATTTGGGATATTTCAGTGGTATCAGCGTTGTGCATCCTGCCAGCCTATGTGGTCTTGTGTTGTGGGATCCCTCATGAAATTATTTTTTTAGCAAATTATTTCAAAATGGTAAGACTCTACAAAATGTTTGGGCTTACACCACCCAACATTCCTCCAAAAGAGAAATCAAAGTGGCCCAAACCTAATGAAGAGGTTGGAAAGGAATTGCAGGTGATTGAAATTATTCCAAATGGATACGATGCTACTAATTTCTCATGTACCTCTATTAAGGAAGCATAATACATTGAACCCTATAATAATGTTGAGGAGGAACCATCAGCAGATTTGAAGTTCACTAAATTAGCAAGGATTGAAAGAATGATTTGCACAAAGATTTTGAGAATGTTTGCAAGTGTGGCTTTTGTATTAAGGGTTACTGTGATTGTGAAGATGAAGATATTGAAGACAATGGGGTTGAATTTGTCAATTCAGATGATCTACAAGAAAATAAACAAATAAATAAATTATCTAGAAGCATCTCTTAACAAGAGATTGGCTTAGCAAAGCTTCATAGCTTCAAAGATTGGTTGTTCAGTTGTCCTATCTTCACTGATTCTGAAGACACAGATGCTGTGGATAAAGACACAAGTACTCAAAAGATGGTAATCTTTGGAAGAGTCCTTGATGGAATACAAGAAGCTGTGTGTCAAAAAGGACTTGAACCGTATTGATGGGAGCACAAATTCTAAGGACTGTCAAGAAGCAGTTCAAGCATTTCATTTAAGGCCAAAGGTTAAGATTGCAGTTGGAGCTGCAAAAGGACTGGAGTATTTACATGATAAATCAAATCCTCCAGTTATTTATCGGGTGAAGTGACTAGCTAAGCTCTATGAAAAATGGGAAAAAGTGAATGATGTTGAGATTATAATCATCAAAGGAGTTGGGTGAGCATTCTGTGCTGAAGGAGATTTGAGGATGTTTTATCATAGAAAGGTAGAGAAACATGTAATTGAGGCTATCTGCAAAATGTATTGGCTCGAATATCACATACACACATACAAAAAAGCTCTGGTGGCAATTGTCCATGCAATTACAATGGGAGGAGGTGCAAGTCTTACGGTTCCATCCACATTTACAGTTGTCATAGAGAAAACTCTCTTGGTAGCCCTTGAGGCTGGCTTGGGATTTCACACTGATGCCAGTCTCTCATATATTCTTTCACGTCTACCAAGACATCTTGGGGAGTATCTAGCTTTAATAGGGGCATGAATTGATGGCACAGAGATGGTTGTAATCAGCCTTGGCACACATTATCTTCCATCTAAGAAATTGCCAAAACTGGAGAAGCACTTAACCAATTTGAAATTTGGAGATAAAAACATCATCAAAGCAGTCATCGAAGAACTTTCTATTCATGTCCATCCTAGGGAGAAAAGCATTCTTCATAATTATTCGTTGATTGACAAGTGCTTCTCCAAGGATACTATAGAGGAAATCATAGATTTGTTGATAGCAGAGAGTAATATAGAGGGGAATGAATGGGTCAAAGGAACTATCAAGATTCTGAAAAGATCCTCTCCAGTCAGCTTGAAGATGACTTTAAAATTAGTTCGACAAGCATGAAATCAAATATATGATCCTGGAGTTCTTCCTATTAACAATAATAGAATTGGTCCCCATATTAGTGGAGTAGAGGACCAAGATGATGTGGTTCAAAAGGAATGAGGAAACAATCATGGTGGGTTCCAGTCACCATCTTAGAATTCCCCTAATTTTTGTCAGAAGGATACTGGAAGACAATGCACAGGCATTGGACTAAAGCTGGTAATGGACAGGTAAGGGACTCAAGAAGGTAGCTTGACTTGGATGATTGGGAGAAATAAGAAGGCCAAAAGGCATTCTAGAAAAGTAAGAGAAGGACAGAAGAATTTTAATCGAGATCATGAGTGAGAGCATGCCGTTGCTACTACTAAAGAATGGGGTGAAAATTGGAGAGAGAAGAAAAGAGGGAATCGATAAGGTAGTTTGCTTGGGGCAATTTTGATGTATATCAATAGCTTAGAGTGGTTTGGCATTTTTTTTATGCACTTGTGATGGACAGTGAAGCCTTTGGAGGAAGGGAGTTGTTGGTATGTGGGGCTGATGACCTCCCACCATATAGTGTTTTAGGTGTTAGATTTTGCAGACTTTTGAGATTGATATGGGATCTTGGTAGTTGGCTTTGGGGCATACAAGTACTGATTGCTTAGGGTAAGCAATCACTGAGAATGGAAGACTGTAATGTCCCCATTTTCAATCGCTTCAGTATTGTAGTTGGCTTTGGCTTTCTCAATGACCATTAGCCTTGTTTGAGAGGATGTTTGATGTTGGTGAAGAGCTCAGATGGTCTAGAGGACTCTTACGCTACTTTCTAAAGTGATTTTCAGATTTTAGTATGTTCTCCAAGATTTTTGGTGAGAGCGTCTATTTATAGCAAGTCACCTAGTTGGGTTCAATTTTGATTATTCCTCATCGGTATCACTCCAGTGCAGTTAGATTTTGATTTTGATACTTTTTGACTGTTCTACAAAAATGAGTGTATTAATGGTTATATTTTAATTAAATTACTAAAGTTGCTAATAATTTATTAAAATATTTAAGAAGGCCCTTAGTATTATAGCTCATTGGAACCAAGTTGAGATGCTTTAATTCATGGATGCATTAAACAGGGACCTTGTGTGTCAAAATATAATTATTTTAATGAAAAGGTCATTTTTAGAGTTAAAAAGGAAGCTTCTAGAGAGTTTGGGAAAAAAGTATAAAAGAAGGTTGAGAAAGTCTTTTGGAATTCATTTAGTCAGCGTGTTTCTTTATTTTCCCATTGTGGATCTCCAACTTCTTTGCAATACTTTTCCAAGGATGAAAAACCTTGAGGAAAGAAGGTGGATTGGATGAAAACCCAATCACATCTCGGAGGTGAATTCATACAGAGTTCACAATTGCACTTCATTGGAGAATCATGAGTTTGGAGCAGAAATTGCATATCAGTTTTGGGGCAAACTATGATCAGAATTTTGGAGCAAATATATATTATCTTTGGAGTAGCATTTTGAGTAGAATTATAATATCTTTTGGGAGCAAAATCTTATCACCCCTTTGAGCAGATTGAGGTGCCATCATTTGAGGTCTTGTTGGCATGATAATGCTTCCATGGGGTTGGATTTGCATATGTGTTGGTCTGATTTGTAATAGCAGGGATTTGGACTGTGTTCGAGTATGTTTGAGTCCATAAACTTGATGTGATTTCAATTTTGGATAATTTTTTTCACAGCAGTAGTCATTTGTATTCAAAACACAGAATTATATGTCATTTATTTGTGTTGGATGGTCATATTATGTGTTTAAATTTAGATTTGATGTTATTTCCATAAGGGAATATAATTGGCATGTTTATTTGTGCATTTGACATACATTTATTCACTGCCAAAATCATTTATAAATTCATAACAGAAAATCAGATTTCAGATCTAGGGTTTAGAAAGATAGATATTCAAAATTCTAGGGCAAAAATTGGAATAAAAGGTGCAAAAAAGTTAAATCAGAACCTAGGGTTTTGAGCAAAAAATTAAAGTGCAAAAATTAGGGAAAAATTCAAGTTTTAAAAATTAGTAATTTAGGGTAGAGTTCATTTGGGATATTTCGGTTTAACAGTTAGCATATACTTTAGATGAACATGCATGGGCTATGTTGTATAGATTCTCTTGACTTGATTTTCTCTTAACTAAAAACTAGATGGTAAATCTCAGAACTCTACATGATCTACATATTGATACAACAGCTGGCTAATAATTATAATTGAGCCCATAGCTGATCATATATCAAGTGGTGCAAGGATCCCCAACTCGAGGATGACTATGATTCATTTATGGGTAACACTACCTAAATGTTTCCCCAGTTCTCCATGCATCAAAATCATCTCTTGTAATATTGTTTCACTTGGTTGACAAGTATCATTGACATGGTGGTCCTTATGATGTTGTGATCATTGTAAATTAATTGGTGTCTAGCATAATAGATAAGCTTGGAAGTGTTGGGTATAAAATGATGATTTTGATGAATGTGTAATCTTTGTTTTGATTTTTTATTTGCATGATTGTTGGTGGTCCTAAATGTTTATTTTTGATACCTATGATGTTCATCTTAATTAGTCTTTTGTTATCCATGATAATTTATAGAGGTTAGAATGAATGCACAAGTGAATCTATTAAGGATTATGGATTAATTTTCTTACTTTTGATGATGGGATTAACATGGTTCAGAATCAGGGCATCTTGCTCTCAAACTTGGAATGTCTTACAGGATGGTGTCTTGTAATTCCATTGAAGGAGAAATTATTACCTATCCAATCTCCAAACATAGGTCCTTAGGAAGTCTTGGTACTTAACTAAGGACAAGGGACTGTTAACGGGTCTTATTTGGAGATGGGTACTCAGTATAAAGTTTAGAGCTTATCATTAGGCACTCATATACTAATACACCTCAAGCTATATACTCTATTAAGTAACATATCTATAGGATCCTATAGTATTGTTTTAACCTTAGATAACTATTTTGTGTTAATCTATTGCATTCTAGTTTTGTGCACTCTTAGATGTGTGTAAGCTAACTAGTTTTACATTACTAGATGATGTAGTGAGCCTACATGCAGTGATGTTTGTACTCTGATAAGTAATTCCAATAATTTTCTTTTGGTTGTTTCACCCAAGATATTTTTTAGGATTTAGAGTATGTGATAGAATCTACCCAACAACCATAATTCCCTTAGACAACTTGGAACATTTCTTGAAGAATAGATATGAATCCCTTAAAGGGATAGATGAAGAAGATATGTCTCTCATTGCCTATAATCTATGAATTATTTCTCATGGAATGTTAGGGGTCTAAAAGACTCAATCCACAAGTATGTGGTTCAATATTTCAAAAGTAAATTTGAGGATTTGGGCATTCTCTACCTTCAAGAAGTGAAGGTGATAGGTTTTCTTCTCACAATTACTGCTACAGTTATCTGACCTAATAATGTAGTGTTTTCTAGTGGATATGAGGTAGACCATTATGGTGTTATGACATTTATTGTTCCAAAATTGTGGCCTCATTTTGTGACATCTAGAAAGGACTGCTCCTGTCATGCCATATGGGCCCTCTTCAATATTGAGAATCTTTCATTTGGCATTATTAATGTTTATCCCTTGAATGACACTCATGAGCATAAAAATTTATGGTGATAGATTTTTGATTCTCTTCCAATCCCATTGGGTTATTTATGGGGATCTTAATATAGTTGAACAATCAAATGACATGATTAGTAATCAAACTATGAGATGGGTTGTCAATGAAAGGGAGGCATGGTTGTACATGCAAAATAAATATGGGCTTCATGACCCTAATTTAGGGTGGTACCCCACTCATAAATATTGATACACTTGGACCAATATTTGAGGTGGGTCTGATAGGGTACTTAATTAGCTTGATCATGTCATGATTTATTCTCAGTCATACTTCTCCTCTGATAGCACATTCTTGTTGCCAATGGAATCCTTGCCTAATTTTAATTTATTCGATCACTTTTTGATCAAGTTTCATATTACTTGGCTATTCAATAATCCTAAATTTCAAAACATGTAATTTTAATTTATATGGCCCTCTTGGATCATGGACCCATTGTGGCACACATCAAATGAGTCTAGAATCTTGTTCCTAAGCCTACTCAGTGGCCAAGTGGACCCAGTGGTGGGTGGATGCTATCAATCAAATGGCTAGATTTATGTGCATTTAATATCACCAATTAGCCAAGATTAGGTAGTGATCCTACTCTACCACCTCTTCCAAGTTAAGTTAGGTGGTGCTCTCATTATAGCAACACCCATTCAATAAATCTTTCCATCTACAAGTTGCCAAATTACACCAAAAAATCTAAAATGTTGATTAGTATAATGCCTATGGTGCTCAACTTTGAGCTTGTGTGCATCGGATCAAAGTTAGTGATTAGGCCTCTAAGGAATTCTTCCACATGTTTAAGGCCAAATACACTACCTAAAAAAAGATAGCCCTTCAAGATAATGGGAAATGATTGATAGAGACACCTGAGATGGTTAAGGATTTTGCCAAACATTATCAACAAGTATTTTCTACCCAACCAATGTCCATGGAAAACCAACATGCCCTAAAACAATTCCTCTTAGTGGTTTCAACTAAAGTTTCCTCTACCCAAATGCCATCTATGATAAGTTCCTCTATCTAGAGGACCTATTTGAAACCATGATTGAAATGGCCAATGAGAAAGCCTTAGGTTGTGATGGATTCCCTTATGAATTTTACAAGAAAATTTTAGATACTATGGGGGATTACCTATACCAGGTCTACCTCAAAGCCTTCTACTCATAAACTTTGGGCTTAACCATCAACAAAGGACATATAAAAATCATCTTCAAACTTGGTGACCCCAAACTCAATTTCAACTAGCATTCTATCTGCTTATTTAATGTCTCTTACAAAATCATAAACAAGGTTTTGTCTCTTCACCTTAGACATATGGGATTCATTCAAGGCTGGTATATTATGGATAATGTCATAACAGAGTGGGAAGGCATAAAATGGGTTCGTTAGTTACATAAAAAGGCTTTGTTCATCAAAATAAACTTCAAGAAAGCCTATGACTACATTGAGTGGCCATTTATCCTTGCTAAGCTACAAGCTTTGGGTTTTGATCCCACTCTTATTCAATCTATGCACATGTTTTTTATGATGATTTAGCATATTTCTCCATTAATGGAGTCAATTCAAAGCCTTTTGACTATTCAAATCCATCATACAAGGTTATTCCTTTGCCCTATCATTATATATTCTCATATTAGAAGGCTTTGGATATCTCTTAGCTAATGCTCAATCGTAAGGCTCTGTACGTGGTATATCCATTCCTTTAAAATAACCCTAGTAACTTCTAAATGACCACTTCACTAATGACTCTTTTCTTATGATCATCAAGTATGAGGATGTTGTGACCAATGTAATGCACGATCAAAGGTATTTTATCTCACCCCTAGCTCTATCATTGAATGACATAAAATTTAGTACTTCAGGTAATCTTAGCTTCCATAACTTGATTGGATGGCATAATATAATTATCTATGGCTTAAGCATGATGAGATATTTTAATATTTGGGGATCCCCTTTGCATTTTATGCCTCTCCCTCTTAGCTTTGGCAATACATGGTTGACTATCTTAAAAAAAAATCTTGTATTAGATCACCAAGTTGCTTTCCTTGGCTGGAAAATTATAAATATACTCTAAAGTGCTTGTTGCTACCCACTTGTGCTACTCATTTTGATGGGTTCCAACCAAATAGGCCATCAACAAACTCAAAAATTTATTAAGGGATTTCATCTGGGCCAATTGTTGTCTCCCATGAGATAGTGGTGGTATGGGCCTCATTGATATCTCTTGACAAGATTTTGCTCCATGTGCTAAAAGGATTATTCGTGCAGTGGAGGGAAAAGAAACTTGAAATATTTTTATTAGGAATTTCTTTTCTCAAAGGTCCCCTTATGGACACATGTCTTGGAAATGGCTTGGTTTTCCCAAGATCCTTACTTTAGTCACCCTAGCCAAAGTGGTGGGAACCTTTGTTATTAAGAGTATCTAGAAATCTTGGAAAAAAATCAAACATTAGATATTATAGAATGGTTCAAGATTTAAGGATGGTATATCCATCAACTAGAAATCAGTTTGGTGGTCTTCGGTTATAAACATGAAGGCAGTGCCTTTGGTAGAAGTGCCTTGGATTCATGCACTTAGGCTTTATCATAGAGGTATTCGTACAATGAAAGACTTTTTGTATTATGTTGTGGATCCTATTTCTTAATTATAATATATTTCAACTATTATACGTTAAAAATATACTTTACACTTTTTATGTATTCTCACCAGGGTTTGGGAGTGGTAGCCCCTAAATTTTTTTATGGACCCCTTTTAATGGGAAACCATTTTGGGTTGATTCTACCCATGGTTTTGGTACCCATTGTTTTGCAATACTTATTTGTTGATGTATTATGTATAGATGGATAGTTTGCAAGTAATACATCATGAGAACTAGGGTTTGAGAAGGAAGAACATAGTGTATGAATTCAGGTGCAAATTCATGAGTGTTTGTTGATCACAAATCCAAACAATATTTATGTATTGTAATTGTGAAAAGACTAATCTGAGAGTGGTTTGTATTATTGTGGCTTGTAATAAAAATTGAGCAAGTGTTTCTTGGTGGATGTAGCCCACATTGGGTGAATCACATTAAATCTAATCTTCTTATTTTGCATGTTTATTTTTATTCTTTCTGCATCTCTATTTATATATGCTCTTATTATGATTCTATGAGATTTTTCCACAACAATTTCTATATTTATTCCTAAAAATTGATATCAGAGCTTCAGGTTGTATTTGTTGAAGTTTTGAATCATAGGAAGGGTTATTAGTTCAAGTGGGAACTATGGCTAATGATCACAAATCAAAGGTTGAAAAGTTCAACATATGAAAATTTGGTCTATGGAAGATGTAGATGGAGGATTACCTCTATCAGAAGGACCTCCATGTTTTGCTAGGAGGAAAAGTAAAGCAACTAGTGAGTATGATAGATGAGGCTTGGGAGATTCTTGATAGGAAAACACTTGGGGCCATTAGGTTATGCCTTGCATCTTTGGTTGCATTTAATATATCACAGGAAAAGATCATAGAAGGTCTCATGAATTCATTAGGGAAGTTATATGAGAAACCCTCTACTTCTAAGAAAACATTTTTAATGAAAAAGTTATTTCATATGAAGATGTCTAAAAATGGTTCAGTTGTTGATCATCTAAATGAATTCAATATGGTTGTATGTTGAATTTTTTAAAAATATATTTTGATGATGAAGTTAGGGTTTGATTATTTTGTATTCCTTACCAAAGAGTTGGAATAGCCTAGTAATGGTTTTGAGAGACTTGATCTTTGATAATGCAAAGTTGTAGTTTGAAGATGTCATAGGAGTAATCGTTAGCAAGGAAATGAGATGAAAAAGATCTGGGGAGACTTCTCTTTCAGGTGATGCTTTGGAAATGGAGAGTAGAGGGAGATGAAAATTTAGAGGAAAAGGAAAGTATGGAAAATCAAATGGTCTTGGAAGGTCAAAATCAAGGGCTAGGATGGTATGCTAGCATTGTGGAAAGACTAGGCATGTGAAGAAGGATTTTTGGTCTCTTCAGAATAAGAACAAAAAATATGAAGATACCAAGGAGGTAAATGTGGCAACATGTAATGTTTGTCAGGATGCATTAATTCTCTCCATTGACAATATTGATGAATCTTGGGTTTTAGATTCAGGGGCTTCATTTTATGCTACACTATATAGGCATTATTTTTTTATTATATTCAAGGGGATTTGGACATGTTTACCTTAGTGATGATGAGATTTGTAGCATAGTAGGAAAAGGAAGTGTTCATATCAAGATGTAGAATGGGAATATTTGGCTAATGAAGGATGTCAAGCATGTGCCTAAGTTGAGATATAATTTGGTATTTGTAGGATAGCTAGGCAGTGAAGGTTATATGATGACATTTACAATAGATTCTTGGAAGGTGATCAAAGGTGATCTTATGGTAGCAAGAGGTAAGAAGTTTGGTACCTTGTATTTATCAAGTAGTGATGATTATTGTAATTTAGATGCTGTAGATGTAGATTCAACTTTATGGCACAACAGGATCAGTCACATGAGCCAAAAAGGTATGAAAATTTTGAAGGATCGGTTTCCTAGATTGAAAGGGTCTAATTTATATTTCTATGAAGACTGTGCGTACAAAAAATAGAAAAGGCTAAAGTTTTTGAAGGTTAGACCTATGAGGAAGGAGAATAAGTTAGCACTAGTTCATTCAAATGTATAAGGGCCAACTCAGGTATCTTCTATTGGTGGGTCATCTTATTATGTCACTTTTATTGATAATGTAACTAGGAAAGTTTGGGTGTATGGAACTATGAGAAAATCTAATATGTTTGATACATTTAAAAGATCTAAAGCCTTGGTTGAGGATGAGACAGGTCTCAAGTTAAAATGTTTTAGGTTGGATAATGGCGGGGAATATTTTAGTAATGCATTTTTTTATTACTATTCAAGGAATAAAACTTATAGATAGAAGATGGTTCCAAGAAATCTACAGTAGAAGAGTGTCAAAAAGGATAAATAGGACTATCATGGAGTGTACTAGGAGCATGAGGTTGCATGCAAGACTGCCTCTTCAATTTTGGATAGAAGTAGTAAACACAATAGTATATATGATAAATAGAGGTCCTTCATCTTCTTTGGATGAAGGCACACCTAAGGAAGCTTGGTTTAGTAAGAAGGTTTATTATTTATTTCTTAGGGTATTGGGCTGTGAAACCTTTGTTCATATTGATAAGGATGATAAGACCAAGTTAGAAGATAAGTTTGAAAAATGCACCTTTATTAGTTATGTGAGGATGATTTTGGTTTTCAGATTTGGAGTCTTAAAGAAAAGAAAATATTTAGGTCTAGGGATGTTGTATTTAATGAAAAAGTCATGTATAAATAGTAGTTATAGGATTAGAATGAAGATTTTAGAAAAGAGTACACAGTACTAGAGGACATTGTAGATGATAAAGTGTCCAAGTAAGTAGTTTAGGAACCTACTCCACAAGAACCCCAAACTCCTATGGTGAGAAGGTCTTCTAGGGTAAGAAGGGAACCTAAATTTTTTTCTCCATCTCTTAATTATTTATTACTCACTGACAATGGAGAGATAGAGTGCTTTGAAGAAGCAATGTAGGTAGATGCCAAAAAGAAGTGGTAGCAAGCTATGGATGAGGATCATCAGTCTCTCATAGAAAATTAGACTTGGGATTTCGTGAACCCTCCATAAGGTAAGAGATTATTATAGAAAAAGTGGGTGTACATAGTTAAAGAAGATGATGGAGGCAAGAAAAGGTACATGACCCAGTTGGTGGTAAAGGGGTTTGTACAGAAGAAAGGAATTTATTTTGATGAGATTTTTTTCCCCAGTGGTAAAGATGACTTCTATTAGGACTAATCTTAAGATAGTGGCAATTAAAGACTTTCACTTAGAGAGAGTAGATGTGATACTGTGTTCCTTCATGGTGATTTGGAGGACTTATAAATGGAGTAGCCACATGGTATGAGGTCATAAGAACTAAGAACATGGTGTGAAAACTAAAGAAGAGTTTGTATGGCTTGAAATAAGCTCCATGACAATGGTACAAGAAATTTGATAGTCTTATGATGGAGCAGAGATATTCCAGGTGTCATTCAGACCATTACATATATATCAAGAAATTTGATGATGGTGATTACATTATCCTTTGTTTGTATATGGTTGACATGTTGGCTGTAGGTAAGATCATGCCAGAAATAAAGGTACTCAAGGAAAAACTTGGTAATTCCTTTGCTATGAAGGATTTGGGAGTGACAAAATAAATCCTTGGTATGAGAATAACCTAGTATAGGAAGGAATGAAAGATGAATTTATCCTAGGAAGAGTAAATTAAAAAGGTCTTGAAGAGGTTTAGTATGCAAGATGATAAACTAGTTGGGACTCCTTTGATACGCCATTTTAAGTTATCAAAGGAGTAGTGTCCTAAGACAAAAGAGGAGAGAATATAGATGTCACATGTACCTTACTTGTCAGCTATTGGCATCTTGATGTATGTCATGGTATGCACTATACCAAATATTGCCCATGCAATAGGACTAGTAAGCAGGTACATGAGTGATCTAGGTAGAGAATATTGGAAGGCATTGAAGTGGATCCTTTAATATTTAAGAGGGACCATGGAAATAATTTTAAGCTATGGTGGATTGGACACCAATTTGCATGGTTATGTAGATTTGGACATGGCTAGAGATTTAGATAGCAGGAGGAGTATAAAAAAATGTATTTATTGTAGGTGACACAATGGTGAGCTAGATTTCATGACTATAGAAACTTGTGCGTTTGTCAACCACAGATGCTAAATATGTTGTTGCCACAAAGGAAAACAAAGAAATGATTTGGTTATAGTATTTGATTGAAGAGTTAGGGCATGAGTAGGAGGAAGGGAAGCTATATAGTGATAGTCAGAGTGATATACATCTAGTAAATAACTCTGCTTTCAACTCTAGGATGAATCATATATAGTTGAGGTACCATTTCATTAGGATAACTTTGGAGGAAGAAAAGTTGAAGTTGGAGAAGATTCATACCAGTTAAAATCTTATGGACATGATGACCAAGGTGGTCACAAGGGAGAAACTGAAGCTATGTTTAGTTTTAGTTGGCCTTCATAGTTGATAGTGAAGGGTTGAGAAGCTTGCTAAGATGAAATCAACCTCCATGTGGGAGATTATTGTGTTGTGGAGCCTATTTATTAATTAAAATGTATTTTAAATACTATATATTAAAAATGTACCATACACTCTTTATGTATTCTGATTGGGGTTCAGGGGTGGTAGCCTCCAAAACATTTCCTAAACTCCTTTTAATGGGAAACTATTTTGAGTTGATTCTGTGATAATTTGAGAAGGAAGAATAGAGTGTGTGAATTTAGGTGAAAACTCAAGAGGGTTTGTTGAGCACAACTCCAAACAATATTTGTGCATTGTAATCATAAAAAGATTGATCTAAGAGTGGTTTGTACTCTCGTGTCTTGTAATAAAATCTAAGCAACTATTTCTTGGTGGATGTAGCCCACATTGGGTGAACCATGTTAAATTTTGCATTCTTATTTTGCATGTTTATTTTTTTTTGCTTTTTTCATCTCTATTTATATATATTATTATTGTGATTCTATGAAATTATTCTACATCAATTTCTATATTTATTCCTAACACTTTTCTGCAAAGAAACTAGGTTTTAGATCCCCTAGAATGCCTTCCAAGCTAAATACAAACTTTCTCTAGATGACAAAGAATCTTATGATTAGATTGTGGTAGTTGTGCCAATGGAGTTCCTTCTCAAGATCTCTATCACCTCTGCTCGCCCTTGGTGGAAGGATTAGAAATGGTACAAAGAGACTATTTTCCAAAATTATATTGCTAGAAAAGGATATGAATAACTCTCTCTACACATGCATATGGTGGATAAACTCAACCAGAGGTGGGATATACATTCCTCTACTTCTCTCTGGGAGAAGTGATTTCACATTATCTAGTTTTCTTATACCAAACCCTAAATTACTCACTTTAATTCATCTTTGCTTTATCAAGGTCTACCTATTAGTCGAAAGCTAGTTCAATTTGGGATTTATATTCCCCAATGTCTCTTCTGTGGCTACATTGAAACCATATTGCACCTTTTTTGGCATTGCCTAAAGGCCTAATGTGCTTGGGTATGGATTCATGATTTTTTTAGCCATTTTACTCCATTCCCTTTAGCTAGTGCCATATTACCTTTGTGGATAACTTGAGTCTACCTCCTCAGTTCACCCAAATTTGACATGCTTTCAAAATGGAAATTTTATTTTGGCTCCGAAAAGAATGTAATTCAGTGACATTTTCTAATAATTCTGTTGATTCTTTATTTGTTACTTATGACAAAGCTACTATTGTTTCTAATCTTATTCTATAGATTCAAGTGAAAATAAATAAAGTGGCTATGGAAATTAATTACCTATAGTGGCTCCTCCATTATTGGGGTGATGCACCTTGCACCATTACTTGCATATCACCTTCCCCACCTAGGGAAACCCTACCTCACATCAAGGATAGTCCTCCCAAAGGTGGCTCTCATTACAACTAGCCTTGTCACCATTCCTAGGATTCTAGTGCCTCATAACAATGTCACTTTCCCCCTCTAGTGTAACAAGGTAGTTGGGGTTCCCCCTATTGATTGACATGTTGGTTGGGGCTCTCCACCTCTGCCACCTCAACACAGTCAATGGTGGGGATCCTTACCTTTAGTGGCCCAACCCTAGGGGGGATACAATCTGGTAGTTCCTAAGATGTTTCCTTTTAACATTTTGATAAAAATTTCCCATGGCTTAATTTAAATAGTTCTCCCCTACATGCTACTAAAGAAAAAGATAATCTTGATTAGGTGGACTCTGACATTGGATGGGACTTAGTGGATGACAAAAATATATTAAAGGTTTTGGGTGGGGTGGTCTTCCTGAAAATGACCCTCCCAACTATTATTTGTTGATACTACTTAATTTTCCCTCTTTTTTGATGTATTAGATCCTTTTCTAGGAATGGCCTAGTTTTTTCAATGCTTTTGTGGCCTTGGGCATTTTATTTCCTAAGTGTTACCTAGTGCGACTTTGGTGGTGTGACCTCTACTACCATTTTTATGAATAGTCTTGTACATGTTTTATTTATAATAAATTTATAAGCTTTATTTCTTCAAAAAGAATTTTACCTTCTAGATTGTATCTTATAATTTGGTTGCATTTCTTCAATTATTACATAAATTATTTAAATATTTTTGTACTTTTTAAATTTTTATGTTACAATTGGGTTATTTCCATGGTTAGATTTTTTATTTTGAGTTTATTGATTCTATCCAATTGAGTTGGCTTAATAGGATCAATATTGAAATCTTCCTTGCCCTTCCAAAGGGTTTGAAATGCTCTTAGAACTGAAATTTAAAAATTGCTTCTAAAAAAAAATTAAATGCAATGTGTCTTGTACCCAAAGCATGAAATGCAAATGCTCATTTCCTCTATTTTGAAACTTTGTCACAAAAATGAAATCCAAAACCTTTCCAAATATTTTTTCATCTTGCAACATCTTTTTGAATGCATTAGATCTATGGTTAAAGTAAGAACTACAAAAAAAAGGATTTTTTCTTATCATCATATCAATAATGTCTTCTTCAATTGTTTATTTTTGTTTTTTTTATCACTGGAGCCATTTTTTTGCAATGCATGGTATAAAGGCTCCCAACAATGTTCAACACTTTTTATAGTTGCAAAAAATGTTGGTAGTCCCAATTTACTAATCATTGCAAAAATATTATTTCTTGAATTTTCCAAAAAGTCAGGTGATATTAGAATGCTTTTGAAATATCTATAAGCTATGGGTAATTTTAGGATTTTTTCTATACTAACTATGTTTCAAAAATCTTTGGCATAGAGTTTTGTCTTTTAATTCACGTTTGTGTATGCATATCCAAGCATAAGATGACACCTGATGTATAATGATTTTAATAGATTTAAAAAATATGTTAGTTATATGTGTCGCAATCCCATTTTCACTGTGTAAAATCTCCCACTTTAATATTTTTTGGTATGACACTTTGTCTGTCAGATCTTGAGGGAGATTAAAACCATAGATCAAAGTTGGGAAGCTCATCTCTTCTAAGAATTTATCTTCAAATATACTTAATGGTTTGAGTCCTTATGATTGGGAAATTTTAATGATTTATTCCTAAAGATCATGTATTGAATATGCATCAATAAAAGCATAAGTCAGAGATCCAGTAATAAGCTCTGATTCATTTTCACAAGCATCAAATGTCTTGTTCTCAATAGGCACAACCTTGCCAATGTTTTTTTCTCTTATTTTCTTAAAGCTACTTTACCAACACCTATCAATAGTAATATTTTCTTGATTATACAATGATGCTTGATAAATCTGATATAATGCTTTCATCGCGTATGCAAGCCTCACATTTCCTATTAAATATATATTTTTATATTCTAGTTTACATTTTATATTTATTGTAATTGTTTATATGACATACATTTATTTAGGCAATGTTTTTTCACTTGATTGAAGTCTATCAAGAAATTTATAATTATTCCCATTAGGCCATATTACGAACATCTATAGCCAAGGTCTCGCACCTGTGCAAATGGATTTCACAAAGCAACCAATTTTTTTGATAAGAGTGTTAATCTCTTTACAACACCATTTTTTCATTTCTCCTAACATTAAAAGGAAAAAAAATGTTGTCACTTTTCTATTTTCAAGAGATATCTTGCATTCATTGCATATTTTTATCCCAATGCAAGTTTTTTTAATGTCAAATGTAGAAAAGCACAATTAAATGCTTTAATCATGTCAAATTCGACCAGAATGATATCCTTTCTAAAATGTAATTATTCAAAAACTATGCAAAAATGAATTGGCATGTCTTTGATCAATTTTAGATAGTTGTTTATTACCTTGATACTTCACCATTCATGTTGTGTGCATCCTAACTATTGATTTTTGTGATAGCGTATCATTTCTTTCATCGATCACAATGATTTTCGATGTCCATTTAAGCTTTTTTTATAGTGTTTACATTCTATGTTTTTGTTACATTGTTTTTTATTTTTTTGCTTGTGCATTAGTTATTTTACACACCATAGATAAGCATGATGCCTATTTATAGTTTTAGATATCTCTCTAATAGAAGGTTCCCTTACACATTGTTTGTAAGCCAAAAAGACCCTGTTCTTATTTCTAAACCTTTGAATCTATCACTCTCTGGTAACCCTATCAAAAATATATACTAACATTGAATATGTAATATGATCCATGTGAATTGTTTGCGATGGATCATAATCAATATGAAATGTATCTATCTCAAAAAACAATGCTAAACATTTTCTATGAAACAAAAAAAATTCAAAATGTTTTGGAAATGTTTTTAGTTTTTGTTGACCATAATTTAATATTGCTTTGTAGAATGTTTGAAATCCACAAACAACAAAAGTCATTACCTTCAAGTCTGATTTCCTGATATTACATTCCAATATTTGAAACATACATTTTCCAGTCAAAAAACATTATAGGCTCTTGTTTTTATAGTTCTTATTTGCAAAGCCTTAAAAAAGTCATTGTAAAGCTATTTTGCACTAAATACCATTTCAAAAAATATTATGCCATATATCAACGAAGAACATGACCATCAAACTCATGTTCAATTAACAATTTAATAGCATCAAATAAGCTTTCAACTTAGTTGGAACCTAAACTATTTGCTTTGTACATGCCATATGATTCTAGGTCATGAAAAATAACATTCCAGTACAAAGAAGTAATTTTGAAAATATTTGATAACTTTGTATTATAAATCATACTCTGAGTTCATACTTGTTTCCAAAACAATGGTTCAAAATGTCCACATGCAAGGTTTATGTCATGGAATAAGATTGAATATAGTGGAATACAACTTTATTTATTAAATTGTAGAGACATTTTTACTCTCATCGCATACCAAACATAAATATGAATGTTTAACCATTTACATAACCATTGAATACAAAATATGTCACCCCACAGACTACTTTCACCTTGATCTATAAGCTCATTTGCAGAAACTCTCATTTGGTGAAAGTATGTGTTTTTTATCTTGTATTTGATGCAAATTATATAATATATCTAGATGTAATTAGTTAGCATGTGAGTATCTTGCCTCTAAATCCATGTTGTTTAAAGAACCCATATAATAGTCAATGATGTCACTTTGTAACATTCTTGATGTGTAACGAAAATGCAATAACACTTAAAATGCATCAAAAAGGCAATCACCAATAACATAATTGAATGATGCAATTATAAAAATATTTTCATGTTTTAAAGTATTGTCAAAATTTACAAAAACTTGTGGCTTTTTCTGCTGATATGTGTCCACGTCAATTCTTCCTTTTGAATAACCCAATTTAATCGTATTTGCTTTTCTTCTCATGACTATTTACGATTTTTTTATTTAATTTTTCTTTCATTTTTTTCTTTTAACCCTCTTGTTTTTTTCCTCCTTTCCTAATTTTATTATTTTTTCTTTTGTTTTGCAAACAATGAAGAACATGGTTAACTATCAAGAAATAAAATACCAGCTCAAAAGAAAAAATCACTTTTTTGGCATTTTTACTTGTCGCAAGAAAAAGAAACCACCTGACAAGATATTTACATTATCATTGTAGAACTAAAAAAATGGCCAACGACCATCATATCCACATAGTTACAAGATACTTACCCAATTTTTTCTACAACACAATAGAAACATTAAATGTCTACTATGAGAAGAAAACCTACATGTTTCAAAAAATTACAATATTAATGCCCCTTTAAATTTTAAAAAAAATAACAAAAACATTTTTTTTTGCTTTGTCTCAAAATAAAATAAAATAAAGTAACAAAATTTAGTCACATTGATCACAACACACCCACTCTCCACATTCTCTTAGACCTCTCAAAGATATTAGAGCCTGGGTGAGCCTGATCAAATGAACAAGCATCACATCATAAATTATTAGCATAATGAGTCCCCTAAACTTATAGAGATGGCAAAGCCAGAAAGAGTTTGGCCCAACAAAGAGGCTTTACTTTGACATTAGTCAACATAATCAATCCCCTAGACTTGGTAGAGATGTTAGAGCTCAGAAAATTCTGGCCAAATGAAGACATGGTGTTGTTAGAGTATGTTTCTTATGCTTGCTAGGTTCTAGCTAGAAATTTTGTTACTTTGCTAGATTTATCCTATGTAAGGATATATATATATATATATGCTGTTTCATATCTTTTGTGAATAACAAATTGTTTTATTCACAGTGTTTCATACCTTATGTGCATGTTGAAGGACTCATGGTTATTATAATGGTGTGTTGGAGAGATCTTGATTGAAGAGTGTTGTGAACCCTTTTATGGTACCAGAGCCACCCTCCAATAGATATTGCTCAATTTTAGATTTTTCTCATTACAAATCCACTATTATTTCACTGATTAAACTTTTTTTGTAGCTATTTCCATAACCTTTTGAGCCACTTTTTGCAGTCAACTATTTTTGGTGTATTTTCAGGTCTTCTAACCTGTATCATTGAGTCCATAAGGCCTCAAAACCTTAAATATGCATATTTATTCATCAAAAATTGAATGCAAGAACTCATTTTTTGTAATTTTTTGATGAACCTGGAATTGATCCATACGACAACATTTTTTTAAAAAACATGGGTTTTTATAGGTTTCCTAAAATATTTATGGGTTTGAAAATATTTTGTGGGTTATTTGTGAATCTGCTTCTTTTGTGTCTCTTTGACATTTCTAAGGTGTTGAGGAGGTGGTGTTGGCATTGGATCTGGGAGCAAGTTGCACATGGTGGTTTTGCTTTTAATTGATCGTTATCTTAATTGAATGCTTAGATCAACCATTGATACATCCAAATTGATTTTAGCATGCTCTTGTTTAGTATAGATATGGATCAAGTTCATGTGGGTTGAACCCAAATCATTTAGGGTAACTCTGTAAGCACCTTTGATGGAATGGATTTGGATTTTGCATGGTTTGTTTATTTATGATTCTCCCTGACATGGTGTTTTTGCCTGACACAGTATGCTCTTTTATTAGTTGTTTATTTGAGACAAATGTGAGATCAATGTTTTCGGACACAATTACCTGGTTTGCAAGTTTTTTGTGTTGGGAACCATAGGCAGTGTGTACTTCATGTGACTCAACCTCTACCCTTCCTTCACCTACCTTGATTTACTTCATGGAAATACATGGAAGCACATTCTCCTCATCATGTTGCATGTCCTCAAGTTGTCCAAATGGATTTGAGTGCTATGTGCCCTAATTACTCTAATAATTAGCAATATTTAAAATATACCCATTATTGAAATTGGATCAAGGAGACTGACTCTATGTAGGGCCCTATAATATTAGATCAAATTTTATTCTCTGTGCTACATACCCTATTGCTTCTATTCCCTCTGCATTCAAGCTTTATTTTTATTTTAATATTTATGTCTGCATTTCTGAAGAATGGAATTTTTTTTGAGCTTGAGCCATGCTCTACATGTAGCAAGAAGTCTGGTCTAATTTTTGGAGTGCTTCATGTGTCTAATTAGTTTCATATTACTATGATGGTCTTGTAGTTGATAAGGACATGAAGGCAAGGGACTTGACTATCTCTATGTCAACTTGTCAACCATCAACACTACTTCAATGGCCATTTTTCAAGCTCAGTCCTCTTCTTTTTCTTTCCTCTCTAGCTATGTCATTCACTGCCCTTCATCAAAAAGCTCATGCTTTTTTTATTAAAAATTTATTTTAAATAATTTTTAAATAAAGAAGTTTTTTCAATGAAGGTGGGTGACATTTTATAGTGTGGGATAAACATTTTTTATCCCTTTTACATTGGAGGGCTTCTATTTTTGGTAGATCTTCAAATTTTGGAGTATTTTTTTTGTTAAATTTGGCAGAGGTTGGATTTTTGCTCAGTCCTACCCCTCTCCAATGGAGTTTTAAATTTTGTATCTCATCTTTAAATGGTGATATCTTGGGCATCTGAAGGTATTTCTTAGTGCATTTTTTTGAAACAGAGTAGAATTTCATGTTCTTCATAGTGTGATATCGGAATTTGACTCAAGAGAGGATGATTAGTATGGGGTTAGTTTCAAAATGAAAACAAAATGAAAGAAACACACTAACGAGCATAACATCTCTAGGCTAAACTCTAGGGAGACCATAGTTTAAAAATATGAATAAAACACACAACTAAAATGCAAAATAAACTCTATTTTAACTTCCTTGGATGATCCAAAATGCTTGTTGTAGTGGCTTGCTCAACTTGTGCTCATAAAGTCCTTGGCAATGGAAGCTTGGCTACCTCCATCTCTCCTTAGAAACTTTGGCTTGTGGCTTGGCTTGGATTGAAATCAATTTGGCATGGTAAAAATAATTACAATGGCTTTTGGAATCATTTGTGCATTATAAATTTGCATTATCAAGACTTAGAAATGATGTTCATGGCCTCTTTATTTATAGATTTTTGAGAATGTCTAGATTCAACCTGAATCGTCCATCTTGAGATGCAGATGTGTGGTTAAGGATTAATTCAATTTTTGGAATTAATTTTCTAATTATCCTCATCATGACATTGGAAGAAGGGGCAATTAAGAGGCATTGAGGGCATCATGGAAGGCATTGATGAGGCATGGAGGGCATGAATCCTGATATTTGTGGCATTTATGGCCTAGAGATGTCTTCCCAAGAAATGAGGTCACCTGATGATGCAAATATTAAATATCATTTCAAAAAATAAGTTTTCAATAAGTTTCCATGAAATTCTTAATTATGCTTTTATTTGGTTTAATTAGCTCTTAAGCATGTTTAATCACTTTGTGCACAAATTACTCAAATTGATCATAATGCCTTGTTATTGGTCCAAAATTTGACTCGATTGAAATTGGAAGGTGATGTAAAATAAGTTAGAATCATATTACCATTTAGAATGTTACCAATATAAAATAACAAAGGCATGTATCTTGTGCAAGAGATTTGATAGAAAAGAGCAATTTAGAGCACCTAAGTGTAAAATTAGCATTTTGACTCAAAATGAATTAATCAAAGTTAGCTGGCCCATAAATTACATTACCCAATTTAAGGATAACCTAGCCAAAATTGGCATTTGAATATGTTAGTTTCACATCATTTATCATGTTTTAGTGTTTCTAGGCCAAATTGTGTATTTTGGGTAGAAACTGGTTAAAAGCCTGGTTAGAGGTTATTGATGGCCAGATTTAGGTGTCTACAGTTTGCCCCTACTTTGAAAGGCATTGAAAGCTATAATCAAAGTAATATCTTCTCAAAAAATGAAAAGGTCCTATATGCCTATAACTACAATGATGATAAACTAACTGTATGATGCCCCCTCGAGCAAATGTTTGGCACAAATATCTCGACAAATGGTCCCTCAAAAAGAAAGGAAAGATGATGGGGTGAAAACATAATGATACTAAAAAATTAGTTCAAATTATTGAGAATTCAAGTGGGACGGTGTAAAATGGTTTGCCCAAAGATAGTTATAAGCATTGTGCCTCGATAGTGACAACGTGGTATGATAACGCAATGATTTGACTAAAGGTGGTTATAATCATTAAGAAGATAGAGCTACCCCAGTTAAGATAGACAAACAAGATAATTACATGCACCTGTATAGGTAGATAAAGTAAAGTGGTGACAACACAATGATTTTCCCAAAGTTAGTTATCATCATCGAGAAATGTAGGTGGGATGGTGTGTAATGATTTACCCATAAGTGGTTATAGTCATTAGACCCTAATTATGGTAAACATGATAAAATTGGTCAAGGATGATGATAACTTAACATAGAGGGTAATTATGAATTGGGACAACCTACTAGTAGGGAGATGATCATCCAAACTAATAAAGGGTGAAATTATTTCATGTTTAATTACTCTATTTTGGATATGATTAGGATGGAATCGAGATGTCAGTGCTGAAGAGATACCAACATTACTGAATAGACTTCTTGAAACTGAGGTTTTTTGTAGCACATGTTGGTAATAATCATGGTATAACATCATGAGGACTTGGCTAAAATATTCATAAAGATTGACTCCCATAATCTAATACTCAATAGAAAACAATGCACCAATGATAAAAACCATGATGACAATGTAAACATATGAATATGGATGGATTCAAGTATAAGTGTGGGCAAGGAATCACCCAATGAACACACATAAATTGAATCAAGGCAATAGTGCTAAAAGTAAACAAATAGGCAAGAAAATAAACAAACAAAAAAATAGAAAAACAAACAAATAAACAAGTTAAAATAAACAAACAAACATAAATCTTGAAAACAAAAGCAAAAGAAAACATCCTAATAATGGCAATGCCCTAGTAAGGTAGATCAAGGATAACTAACTAGGCTTTAGATAGGATAAATATTTTTAGATTTTTTGAAATGTTATGAATGTTTTTGGAATTTTAAGGTATCTTAACTCGTTAGAGAATGATAAGATTCCTATTCACAAAATGGTGAGAGTGTTTGGCTTAGGTTGCTCATAAAATAGTGAAAGTGTATGGAAAGGGGGACTGAGGTAACCTGAACATGAATTGAGCATGACCCACATAGTCTTAAAGTGACCTCAAGTCATAGTAATTAGGTCTACACAAAAGGTGAGAAAAAACAAACTAGGTCCCAACAAGTTCTCAAAACTAGCAAATGGCCAGTCAAATGAAAATAATAATGGTAAGGTGACCCTAGTTTTCCCATAGCCAATTATAACTAGGATAAAATGACATAGGTCAATGATACTAATTTGCCCATAGGTGGTTATAATTAGTAGCAAGACTGGTGAAACACTAATTTGCCCATAGGTAGCTATAATTAGGCTCACATAAACAAACTTGATAGGATGAAAGATATCTCACCAGATCAACTGCCACACTACTTTCATAGATTTTCATTTAAACATGAACTTGATTTATTGTTGAAACTTTATTGAAATCCCCTCACAAGAGGTGTAGGAAGAACTAAATTAACCAAGATCAAAACAAGATAGGGTAGGATGACTAAAAATAGGCTTTGGTCTAGATAGGAATGGAATGATAGGATGTTTTGGTCTTGCTAAGGACAATGTTGGTTTTTGATAGATTGGATAAAATGGTAAGAGGATTGCACCCAAGTGATGGGGTGAATGGCTGGGTATGTGACAATGGAAAATAATTATGTAACAATGGTAATGGCATGGCAATGTGAAATAATATGGTACATGTTTTTGGCCTAGGTGTGGTAAATGGCATATGATTCTATTTTTCCTATTTACATGGATATGCATGTCCTAATTAACAAATGATATAGATAGAATACTCGATCATGTTAATTTCTAGCCCACACCTCATCTGAATAGTTGCTCTGTCAAGAACTAGATGCAGAATTTGATTCCAAGAATGTTTTTGTGATATTCATTGGTTGTTAATTTTGATTCCTTCAAACATCAAGACAAGGTATCTTTATAGTCTTTGCAAAGGAAAGTGTGACCATGAATGGTAAATAGGGACAAATAATGGATGGTAGGCTTGATTGTGAAATGGAATGGTCGATGATAATGGAATGTGGAATGGGTGGGGAATAAATGAAGATCATGACTTTCAGTCACACATAATGTTTTTGATGTCAGATTCAACATAATTTTGGTTATGGCAAGGTTGAAGACTTTTTCTCTCGATAGGACCACCAAATTTTTTTGTTGTTTGATCTTGAGAGTAGTTACCATCTGATTACGCTGTAGATTGGAAGCTATTTTGATTTGATCTTTGATTTTGTCTTCATCAAGTAGTTAAGAAATTTTGTGCTTAACTATTGGTGCCTCAATGATTTTTTCACCAATAAAGTTATCTTGATTGTTCCATAGCACCTTTGAGAAGGTTTCACTAATGAACATTGGATTTTAACTTTGATTTTCTTCTAGCACTTCTAAATAAGTTTCACTAGATGATGCTGAGTTCTAACTTTGATTATCCCTAGCACCTCCAAAAAGGTTTCACTAGGAAATCATTCTTTTGCTATATGAATATGGTCTTGGCCTCCTTTCTCTTCTTCAACTCCTATGTCACCATGGATCTAGCTCAACACAGTGTGATTCTTTCAATCCCAATCGACACTTGTGGGAGATAGAATATCAATGATATGTCTATTTTGGTTGATGGTAATGGCCTTTGGATTGGTAATGGAATGGGGAGAGACTACACAATCCTTATAGAAGATACTAGGATAACTTGTGCCAAAGCAAAAGTACTCATCCTCAAAAACTATAGAAAGATCACAAATTTATTCAAATTGATTTGCAAGGCATGTGTAACCAATGTTGTAACAACCATGAACATATTCTTCTTCTGAATCTGATTCTAACTCAAGGGATTCTAAATCTAATGTTGAGACTAATGTTGATTATGATTCTAATGCTAAATTCGATGTCATTTCAATAATAGAACTTAAATCTAACTCTAATTCTTCATTTTATGGGTATTCTATTATAGTGATGTCTTTTTGAATATTTAGTATTGGATAAGTAATAGCTTGTGATGATATAATGGGATCCACAAAAATTGGTTTGTCAAAGTGAGACTTCTCTAGGATGGGAAAAAAAGGTCAAGAGAAAACGCCTCAAAGACTAGTTTGGTAATAGTAGGCTCTTGAAAAATAGGCACATGGTTGAGGTAATGATTTTCACAAAGGTGGTTATAATCATTAAAAAGTGACTTAGCAAAGACTGGTTCATCAAAGTGAGACTCCTTGATAAATGGGATAGGATCAATAAGTGATTCATCATAGGCTAACTTATCATAAATGGTTGGTTGAGAAAAAACATCTCAGATTGGTTGGTTTTCTTGACCTTTATTTCTAATGAGTTGGAAAATAGCAATTTTGAACATAATTTGGTCTTTGAATGTTTGGATGGGTTGAGGTTTGGATGGTATTGGTACTAGATGAGGAATGATTTGTGTTTGGATAATGGTAGGGCATTGTGGAGCATGATTGGTTACACAAGCTAAAGTACAAAGTCTTGAGATGATAATGATAGGGTGGTGTGGAGCATGATTGCTTGCACAAGCTAAAGGACTAGGTCCTAGAATGATGAAGGGGTGTTGTGGAGCTTGGTTGCTCGCATAATCCAAAATATTAGGTCTAGGAATGGTAATGGTATTCCTTGGATATTGTAGTCTTTGAAGAGAAATGGTATTATGTGGTGGATCTTGATTACTTGCACAAGCTAAAACATGCAAGTATTCTTCATAAACTATATCATCCTAGTCATGAGTTGGCTCATAAGCTGGTTCTTGACTATGTTCCACATACTAATTATTGTAAAGAGGGTATGGATCCTTATCCCAAACAATATTATCTATAGTTGGGTATTCAAAATCCTCATCACAAGCCTCTTCATACCAATCAAGGTTTTGATTTAGATTTTGTGGATTTTTATTATGTTCCCCATATGGAGTATTGTAGGGAGAATAATAAAACTCCTTAAAAAATCTTTCTCTATAGGGGTTCCTAGTGGGATTTTGTGCATCCATTCCATCATAAGTTGGATTGTACATGACTGAATGATAAGTGTATCAAGACATATCAATGTAAATGATGAAAGCTTTGAAATAGAAAGGCTTAGAGTTATACAAACTCTAAAAAACTATGTCTAAAGGAAAAATGGTTTAAGCTTGGTCCAATTTGGTCGAAGGGGTGGAGATGTATCTCCAATGTGGTTTGAAAGTAGAGTTGTATCTCCAAAATGGTTTTTGATAAGATGTGACATAAAACAACCTAACATATAACATCAAATGTCATACACACAAAAGGTCAAGTGTCTGAATAAAAACTAGCATGTTAAAGGTCTAGGTCAAAGTGTTCCAAACAAGGTCTAAACTAAGAAAGGGAAAAACTGAGTTACTAGGTCTTTTACCCAAACACAGAGTCAAAATCTAGGTTCAAACAAATAATCATGTGTTAGAACTTTTAGCCCAATGATGTCAAAAGATAGACTTGAAACAAAGGCTGATGTGATTTAATTTAATCTAACAAGTTTGGAAACAACTTTGACATAAACCCGACACATGGAATAAAACATAAACATGATCAATTAACATAAAGCATAAGATAAAAGGCTATTTGAGAAAGCTTGTGTTTTCCCAAATAAAGGCACAAACAATGATGAGGATAGGCATTAAACAAAAAAACCATCGATAGTTTTCAAATTTGGGTAATCGACTAACCGAAGTTATGCAACCCAAAAGAGAAAAATCTATGTATCAACCCCATGAATTAAGGCCTAAATAAAAATAAATAAATATTTGAATCCAAACTTAACAAGAATAATTTAAAACTCAAAGATGAAAACTAGGTTTTCACCAAAAAAGCTAGACAAGATTGGATAACATGATGACATAATACAGAGGTCTAAATGGTATACATGACATTATTTTGAAACAATGGTTTTTGGTGCAAGGTAAAATAGTCTTGAAACAAATTGAGTAGCCTAATGGTGCAAGCATACTCAAATGATGTGGTTAATACTACGTTTCAAAGACTCAAAGGCAAAATGGTTTGACATGATTTGGGAAGCATAACGCTATCCTTTGTAACTCAAACGACACACACATAAATAATTTTAGTAAAAATTTTAATGCATAAGTGTGGTGTAAAATGACCAGCATAACACCTCTTTAGAAAAAAGAGTGACGTATAGACATATTGGTTTTGACATGGCTTTATGAAAAAACAAACAATTTTTAGTCTCAAAACATACCAAATGAGAAAATGATCCAAAAATACACTAAGTATAATCATCCAAATCCTAGCAAGGGTATGGAAAAATGGGGTTGACTAAAACTAGCAAGGTTTCGATCATTCTAAGGGAATCAATTACACAATGACTTTCATGTCAAACAATGCAAAAGATAAGCATGAAAATTGGGTGACCACATCATTAGATAGTTGTAAAAAGGTTTAGTTCTTTTTGAAACCACTACATCCTATTGTTCACTCAGTGTAGTGTGATGTTTAAATGTAGATACATCCTATTTCCAACTCCAATTTCGAGCTAAATGAAGTCAATTATGGAAGGTGAAACCTCAAGTCAAAGCTTCCCTAAAGAACTCGTGGGAGATGGTAAAGTCCCCCTTGCAAGCCAAGTTTCCATAAAAATAAAAAAAGAATGAAAGTATAAAGACTTTAGGGTCATTTTCAAGGTCACCCAAACTTTGATGAGTTTTTGGAGAGTGCTTTAGATGAATTTATTTCTAAGCCTTGGATTAGGCTATTTTCATTAGGAATGGTGATTTTGATTCCAAGGGTTCCCTAAAGGGGACAAATGGAAGAGCATACATGCAACATCCCTCTTTTTGCCAAATAAAAACTTAATCTAAAAAACTAAGTGAATACAAAAATATTGAAAAGAAGAGTTCATTTTTAGGCCCAAAGGGAAAGTGTGGTGGTGTTCATTTGACCCCTTGGTCTTAGTTGTAACTTTGAATACATTCACCATAAACATCTAATTTTTTTATTAAACACCAAAACAAGGTTACTAATTGATTTTTAAGCATGCAAAAGGCGATCTAAAACATGTTTTTAGCAAATGTCTAGTTTGGTCTTGTATAAAAAATGTTAGCATGTCCTTTAGCCTTAAATCTCTTTTGGGTTTGAAATAATGAACTTTAGAAAAAGAGCTCTTGGGTTTGTGTTTTAAGAAAAACACAGTGACCGACGTTGGTTTATATAACTGACTATGGTTACATTTTTTAACTGATGTCAGTTATCTAATTAACATTAGTTATACTAATGTGACTGTTTATAGGTATCCAACTAATGTTAGTTTTACTAACCAACATCAGTTAAGCTATTCAATCGATGTCAATTTTACTAGCCGATGTCGATTACTGTGTAAACATGTGGCGAACAAAAATGGAAAAATAAAGTTAGAAAATCAATTTACAAGAGTTTCAAGGGTCCAAATGAATATTTTAAATCTTAAAAATGATCTTCTTCATGTGTGGGATGTGTCTAGTCCCACTGGGCATGCCATATGTGATTTAGAAATTTGAGTCAAGAGAGGATGGTTAGTAGGGGTTTAGTTTCAAAATGAAAACAAAATGAAAGAAACACACTAACTAGCATAACATATCTAGGCCTAGACACTAGGGAAAGATTAGTTAACAAACATGAATAAAAAACACAACTAAAATGTAAGATAAACTCTCTTTTACCTTCTTGGATGCTCTAAAATGCTTGTTGTAATGGCTTGCTCAACTTGTGCTCATGAAGTCCTTGGCAATGCAAGCTTGGCTACCTCCATCTCTCCTCGGCACCTTTGGCTTGTGGCTTGGCTTCACGTCAAATCAATTTGGCATGGTAACACTAATTACAATGGCTTTTGGAATCATTTGTGCATTATAACTATGCATTATCAAGACTTAGAAATGATGTTCATGGGCTCTCTATTTATAGATTTTTGAGAATGTCTAAAATCAACCTGAACCATCCATCCTAAAATGTAGATGTGTGGTTGAAGATTAATAAAAATTTTAGAATTAAGTTTATAATTATCCTCATCATGAAATTGGAAAAAGGGGCAATTAAGACGCATGTAGGGCATCATGGAAGGTATTGATGAGGCATGGAGGGCATGAATCCTAATATTTGTGACATTTATGGCCTAGGGATGTCTTCCCAAGAAATGAGGTCACCTGATGATGCAAATATTAAATATTCATTTCAAAAAATAAGTTTTCAACAAGTTTCCATGGAATTTTTAATTAGGCCTTGATTTGGTTAAATTAGCTCTTAAGCATGTTTAAGCACTTTGTGCACAAATTACTCAAATTGATTAAAATGCCTTGTTATTGGTCTAAAATTTGACTGGATTGGAATTGGAAGGTGATGTTAGATGCATTGGAAGCTTATTCCCATTTAGGATGTTACCAATAGGAAATAAAAAAGGCACACATCTTGTGTAAGAGATTTGATAGGAAAGAGCAATTTAGAGCACATAAGTGTAAAATTGACATTTTAACTTGAAATGAACTGATTGAAGTTAGCTGGACCATAAATTGCATTGCCCCATTTAGGGATACCCTAGCCAAAATCAGCACTTGGATATGTCAGTTTCACATCATTTATCATGTTTTAGTGTTTTTAGGCCAAATTTTGCATTTTGGGTACAAATTGGTTAAAAGCCTGGTTGGAGGTTATCGGTGGCCAAATTTAAGTGTCTACACGTAGTGGTGCAGGCATTTTTTAGTTTGTGATTATGATTTTTTCAAGAATTTAATTTTATCAATGTTATTTTTTTGTAATCCTCATTTTGGGAACTTTGATGAGCCATAACTTTTACGTTTGGACTCGTTTTTGGGTCTTATTTTTTTAAAGTGAATTATTTTTTGTGTACTTTGTCATGATGATATTAGTTTCCTCATTTTTTATCAGAGAATTTTATTTTTAGTATGTGGTAGTTTTTTGGACATTGTAAGCTTCCACTGTAAGCACTTTTCATATGTAAATGCACTAAAATAAATAATCAAATTGTAACATGGGAAAATATATTATGAGCAGAGTTAATTTATTATCATTTTCTAACCATTCCAATATCATTTGTTAAATATTGGTGGGTGAGGCCTAGTTTGGTAAGAGGCCAAACCCCCTCACAAGCAAACAAAACTCATTTTCTCTCCTTATTTGATTTTAATTTCTCATTGTAATTTTAGACACATTTTTTATTGTGATCGATGTCTTATTTTTATGAGATTTGGCCCACATTGCTCCCTATTGGCCCACATTGTACTGCTTATGCCACTACTGCACTTTGTATTATCTCGAACGTATTTTTGATTAAGTCTGATGTCCTTTTTGCATGTGATTTATAGGTTGTTATTTCTGGCTGCTTATCCTTTTTTGGTGTGTTTTTGCATACATGATAGTTTTTTTTTTCCATTTGACACACTCTTCCGTTAGCCCATGACATGCATTGGTACTTTGACACATTGGTAGTTTGTGTCATATCTCCATCATGGCCCCTTTCTTAGTACCTTTCCCTCTTCTATGGAGACACCTATTGTCACAAAATATTTCAGCCTAGCAAAGGTTTTTCAATCCTACTCTATATTTGGGTAACATTGGAATACTTCTAGGCCTATGGATTGCCTATAGTAGAGATAAACCTCTAGGTTTAAGGGTTATCTCCCTAGATAGATTCTTAAGTGCTTATCACTTAAACTAACTGATTGTTTGTATGAAAAGAGGTAGAAATATGCATAAAATTAAACTATTCTAAGGAGGTGATACACCATAAATATCTCCACAAGATCATCATACTCTTGCACTAAGAGACATGACCTACAACACTATCTGCAAAGTCCTAAGATACTCTACCATTAGTATTTCAAGATGAAGGTGATTATGCATGAATTCTACTCAAGATAAGTGAACCAGAGATTAGTTTTAGACACTAAGGATAATTTTACACTTTAAAATAGATCCATACATTTGAAAACAATTCATGTGAAATGCTAGAGTGGAACAACTTGCATCAAACATGGAAGGATTGAGAGAAAGTAAGGATGGACATAAATCACTTGGCTATTCATTATATGTCTATTCACACACTTTGAAAAGATATTTTGTGAACTCAAAACCATATTTCATGTATTATTCAAATGCAAAATACAACATTAAACCAATAGGGCTTCAACATACTAGGTGTGGAATTAGAATACAAGAGTCAAAATGGCTTGTATTTATAGAATGTGTGAGAAGAGAGAAGAATGAAGCTCAAGAGTCACAAGAACAAGTGTCAAGATGAGAGTTATATTTTTAAGATAATGGAGTATAAAATAGACCATGAAAGGTCTCTTTGGATAAATGTCCCTTAGAACCATCAAATTCCCAAAAACTAGCATAGGATACTCTCAATTGGCTTCTTGAAATTGCCTTCATCATTAGGTCTCTCTTGAGAGATCCAACCTAGAATAGGGAGAGCTAACATATGTGCAATACCAAGGATTTATAAACAAGCTTCAACATTCATTAGATGTGTTCCTAACTTATAGTCTTCTTGGACAGTTATTCTCATCATCTATAATCACCATCACTAGCCTTGTGGGTTAGTCCTTACATTTGTCACCCAAATGATCATAATTTATTTAGTAAAATAAATATATGGTCTATTATGACACATTTAAAAAGTCCCCTTGCATTACAATTCATGAATTAGACCTTAAAGGCCCCCTATATAGACTTATCACTTTCTCACTTAGTAGTCACCCTCCATTTCCATTGTCTGTCACACACTACCTGAGATGAAAGACCTATAAAATGTGTTTATGTGATGATTTAAAGTAGGAAATGAACATGAATAGTTATATTAGGTCCCAATTGACCTTCCCAATTGATTCTCATGCTTCAACTCTCCTCTGAACCTGTAAAACACAAAAATATGTCAAGAAAGCCTATTATGTACCTTATTTTTATAATTAGGGTACCAACCAAATGGATGGGATGGAGTTTGATAGAGTCTTATTCAATAATAAAACCATTTATAGGTCATAATATCTCTCTTAGATGCACCTTTACTCACTTCTTTCCAATTGGGTCTAAAGGAAGGGTTTTGGAGGGTTTTAACACATTTTGGTCCTTAGGGATTATTTATAAAAACAAAATGTTCAATCTAGGAAAAAATTCTATTGAATATAATTTTAGGACCATATTAAAATTTCTCCAAGATCTTAAGTCACTATGTAATTGATCCGTACTAGTGCGAGCATCTAAAGATGGCTTATCAAGCTCATTACGTGCATTCTACATACCCTGTGATAGGTTTTAGCGAAAAATGACTTGCTTGTAATTAATATTTGCAAATTAATATCTCCAAATCACCTTATATCTCCCCATGAAGGTCAGAAAATGTTTAGGAATGTTCATCTTGCCTTGGAAGTGAGATTGAACCCCTTTAGGGCTTTGGGCCTAGTCAAGGCCTAGTAAGCCTAAATGTGCTTCTATGGGCTTAGGCCACCATTTGAATGTCAATTTTGATTATAGATCCCTATAAATATTTATACACCCTAACTAAAACTCTTCACATCCTCCTTGTATTTCTACAACTCTCCTATCTCATCCCTTATCCTCTTAATGTCAAACCTACAATTACCTTATTTCCTAAAGTGCCCTCTATTTAAGACATAACAAAGGGCATCTACCCTATCTAATCATCCAATGTGAAGGTATGAGAGGATCAGGTAGGTCATGACTAAATTTCAAGGTTGAATCACATCTAAAAGGCCATTAACACTCCAACTTTCAAGACATACTCCTTGAAGCTTTTGACTATGTAGGGTTTGTGTATATGGTTGTAGGTGTACTTTGAAAACTAGTATTTGAATTGTTTCCTTATCATTTGAGAATCTAATGAGGAGTGTTACTACCATTGTGAATGCAGTATCAAACTTTTTTAACACTCCATACCTTTGCCAACTTCTCAACTCTCTACTTGTCTAAGCCTAGTTTATAATCAGACTATGTTGACTGTAGGTGCATGTTCTCAAGCCAATGGGATTCTTGAAAAGAATTTTAAACCATGTGTGTCACATTTAGGTCCCCCTTAAAGTTATATAGGCTCATTTCATAGTTAGACATACTCATACCATACCCTAGGACTTGTCAACACCTAAATTGTCATGTTCTAACTACACTATCATACTACTGTCATACTGTAGGTGCCCTTTTAAGGGCAAAAGGGGGACCTTTAGGTGTTAGTCTAAGTTAAAACACTATGCCTCAACACCTTAAAATTATTTTTGGGCCACTAGTACCATTTTTAATTCCAAATAAGTCATTTGTCTATAGGGTTATGTTCTTAATTTCCAATACCAACATAATGTACATTGTAGAATGACTATAGACACCTCATTTGAGAAACCTAGGATCCTCCTATAGGTGATGATCTACATCAAGCATTGAAAATCAACCCATTTGATTGATCTTGGAGGGATAGTATCATCTTTGAATCACTTAAGGTCACTTTATCTATAAAGTATGCCACTATCATGCCATTGTTGTATTTTAGGGTCACTTAAAATTCAAAGTGTTGTAGATGACACTGAAAGATTGTAGTGAAAGATTAATTGAGTTTGAAATCCTCTTACATCACCCTTTATTGTCCAAACATCCATGTTATTTTGTAAGGCATTACCCCTACATTTAGGATACATGATGGAATCATTCATAATTTTTTAGACCTCATGTCACTCTACTATAAGATGGCATCAAGTATGGACAAAACCTTGATTTGAAGGAATTAAGGTAATTTGTCCCAATACAACTTTCTCAAATTGAGGTCTTACGATTCAAGCTTGTTTACTGCCTTATGAATCCATCATTGATGTTATGGTATTATTCATGTTCTTAAACTTGTTGCATTCCACTGCTCACTACTCTATTGGGACCACCTCTAGGTGTACAATAGGCTATAGGATTATGAAGGTAGGATATAAATAATGTGCATAGTGAATTGGTTCTATAACCAATCCTAGACCTCCTTGAATGGTATAAACTAATCCCCTTCACCTTGGGAGACCTTTTAACCACCTTGAAAACTTTATGCTTGACCATCATGATAGTGCAAGGCTCTTTTTTGACCTACCTATAGTTGGATGTCTCCAAGAAATTGACTGTGCATGGATATGACTATGTTATTCAAATGAAAATTGAGATGGTTCATGCTTTTCTATTGACTTACACACATGAAAACTAGGTAGAGAGCCACATGAGAATAGTTTTCATGCTCTTAAAAATCATGCATAGTACTTGGTTTATAAGTAAGTATAAAGTAGTGGAAAAATTATTAGCATTGGTTCATAAAGAAAAAACAACCAATCCTATAACTCCTACCATGGATTTGAATTAGACAAGGAGTACTACCTCCCATTGAGTGCACTTGACCTAATTCTTCTCTTGTTGTCCATACTAAACCAAAATTGGTTAGTCATTTATTCTTGCCTAGTAGATTGATGGAAGAATGAAATAATTTTATGCAATTTTCAAGTGTTTTAAATCTAACCAAGTGTATAAGTGGGTTTAAGGGAGATGAAGGGACACTATAGAAGCCTGCCACACTCTTGCACAAACCGTACAACTACCCAAACTTCCTCCTTTTCATATTTTTTCTTATTATGACTTAGAAACCTACACATTTTTAGCTAAGGACAGCCACTAATAATAATCTGACATGGGGAATGTTTAAAGGTACTTTAGAACACTTATCTCTCTAGTAAAACTATTCAAACTTCATAAATGACTCAACTATGACCCTATATGACATGAAATGACACAAGGACTAAAAGTGGATATAACCAAGTCTATAAATACATCAAATGACATTTATAGGACCATGATATACCCTATAATACCCTAATAATCCCCTATATAAGTTTTCAACTATAGGGGGTTGACCTATTTTGACTTATGGTCAAAATAGTCAACATTCTTGGTGATTTCTTAGGGGTGGCAAGCCAACTATGACAAAGACTAGTAGCCTACTCATATCTATTAGGATATGGAGTCACCTATGCACAATTTTGACACTAAATTACCTCTAAAAATACACTAAAAAACAAGAACAAGACACAAAATAAGACAACAAACATGTGTTCTCAAGAGCACTTATGGAATACACACACAATAAAAACAAAACACATACCCTAATATTTACAAGACCTCAATTAATTGAGGTGAATAATAACTCACCATACTTCAACCAAGGTTAAAGATGGTTCCTCTTGCATCCTTGTTGCTCCATGAAAATAATCTGGTATGTGAAGCATGCTTGTCAACAAATACTTGCTCATGTTGATGGCCAAAAATCTCACCTTCCATGGATCTTATTATGTCTATAATTATGATGACTTGAGCTCTCAAGGATATTCTATTTAGGCATCTAAGAGGCCTATTTTAACTTATATCCTTATTGACTCTTGCCATGTCTGATTGGTGCTCTTGAAATTGTAGGTTAGAAGGCATGATATCTATCTCAACTTTGCTCTCTTCTAGGACATAATGTACTTGATGTGTATGATCATCAAGTTCATCCTTTTTATGCTCCAACACATGTACAAAAGATTCAAACTCAAGCTAAGATGAGACCTTGAATGCACCTTAAACACAAACCTTTATGCCTTATGTTCACTAGACTCTATGATTGTAGTCTGTTTAGCAGTAGTTTGATGCTCATCTTCATTCATAACATGACACTCAAATTCATGCTTGATCAAACACTCAAAAACCTACTTGTTAGGCTCATCAAAACACTTACTAGTAGATTCAAAATTCTTATGAGGAAAGGTTGACTTACCAAACCATTCAAACTCTTGACTTATGACATTTAACCTTTGCCATAGGTCATCTTCTTCCTTATGAATGTCATCTTCAAGGTCTCCTTCATCAATTGCAGGTAGAAAGACATTTATCTTCTCACCATAGTTATCAATCATGATTTTAAAACTATTATCATCATACACATGAATCAAGTAATTAACTTTAGTATCTTGTGAGAAAGAATGTTCAATGCTTACCTTAGATTGCTCATATGCTCCCTCATGGATTATATAGGTGCCAAGATCAGTTTGCTCAAAATAGGTGTATGGATCATGTCCATAGGTGTTTGCACCATAGTCATCCAAAAATATATTAGATATTCCCTCAAGATTTGAAGATGTACCATCATCCATAATAGACTCCTCTTTATCATTCATGTCACAATTTGAATTTAAGCTTGCTTCTACATAGGGCTCAGTGTGGAACTTAGCAAGTGGTTGAGTCCTAATGGTCACCTTTACTCCATACCTTATCCTAAAGGTCAATAAAGACAAATTAGATGAGAGGTAGCCTCCTATATTGGTTATGAAATCCTTTGAGAGGCATATAGCAAAGTGGGTAGGTAAGTCAGCAACCATAATGTCTTAAAGAATGTGGAAGCTTGGGCAATCATGAAAAAAAACTTTCAAACTCTTGACCACTCCTATTGACTTAGAAGGTGTACCATCAAGTTGGATCACCCCTTTAAAATATGGTTCATGCTTTAGGCCTCATTTATTAGTTAAATCCTTGGGCATCAATGAAGTGCTAGCTCCACTATCAGCTATGTAGTTATGAATAAGCTTGTACCCCACAATGAGAGTGAGGTATAAGACTAGAGGTTTCTTAGATTTGGTAGAGGGTTATAAAATTTTATTAAGAGAATTGGTGAGAGCAAAATTACCATGACCATGGCTTGATGATGGAGGGATAACATGAATTATGTATAGCTTATTTTTCAAATGTTCTTTTTGGCCAGGTATGTGAAGGACATCCCAAAGAGAGATAGATGCTTTATCACTTTTCAATGAATCAACAATGTTCAAAATAGAAGTGCTTAACTTTTCTTGTGTCCTTATAGGAAAGGGAGTGTTTGTAACTTTGGGTATTAGATCACCTTGAATAGACCTTCTAACATTTTGACTTGAAGAAGGTGAAGGAGTGGTTGGGATAGACATGCTTGCAGTCATGCCTTTCTACCTTGTAAGAGGACTAGTTGAGCTTTTAGGCACACCACTATTATCTCCTAGAGGATTCCTCTTAACTCTAATACTATCTACAACTAAATTACCTTGGTTAATAACATAAGTGTCTTCAACAAGAAGGTTAGTGAAACTTACTCCTTGAGGCTTCCACCCTTCATTAGCTTTAATTAGAACTTCATCCTCTATTTATATTTAAGGAGTGATTCCTCCTTGAGAAACCAAATCTTTCTCTCCACATTTATTGGCATCCATGAACTAACCTTTTTCCACTCTTCTCATTGTACCAAGTTTCTATGCACCTATACCATTGCTCTAGTGTTGAAGGTGGAAGTAGGATTGTATGCATTGGTAGGCATATTAAAGTTATGTTGCCCTTGACCTATCCCTTGCCCATATTGTTGACCTTATTTGTGAGGATAAGGATAGGGGTTTTAATTCACACCTTGTAGATTTGCTTACTTAATCCTAACTTCTAAGAATTGAATTATTGCATCTTTATTCGTGGGATCATCTACCTTTTTAGGGGAAATTCTAAGCTTGGTATTGGCATTTAGAATTTGGGAAAAACTTGGAGAAGAAATAGAAGTGTTTGGAAAAAAATTCATAGACACTTTTGGAAGCAACTTCCCATCTTGTATGAGGCCATTCTCAGCTCTAATGGCAAGGTCATATGCCTCAGGTAAGGTGTAGCCATCCATGAATTGTAACATTATGGCTATGTTAGTATAAATAACCCTCAAGTATATGAGAAACATATGAGAAACACAAAGATAGCATGTAGTCTCATAGGAGGAGGTAACTTATGCCAAGTCTTTTGTAATATCTCATTAAAATCATGCATTGTCTCCTTGGGGGCTCTTTGAATCACATTGAGTTGATGGATGAGTGTTGTGTGATGACTCTTGTCTTCAAACCTTGACATTAACAACTCTCCAAAATCATCCCAAGTTGTGATACATCCACTAGGAAAAGTCCTATACCAATCAAGTGCTTTCCCTTTAAGGGACATGGTAGGGATTCTAAGCAATGTTGACCTCAATGACATTATTAAAACTACAAAAATTTGAAATATCCCTAATGTGCTCACTAGGAGTGACATGACCTTCACCATCAATGTAGGAACACTCTGTTGGGTGAATATTTTGTCACCAGCTAACTGATGAGCAAAATAGGTCACTTCAACCACAGCATAGGGAGATTGGTTAGCAAGATGTGTGGGTTTACCACATCAAAAGGGGACAAATCTCTCCTCTCATCAAGGGGAGGTTCCCTATAAATATGAGGAGCTATACACTATATATATATATCTAAGTAGAAAATAACACTCAGGGGTAGGATAACACCATCCATCTCTCTTTTTTTAGAGATGATGTTCACAAGCAAAGGAGAAATCTTGGTGAAGACACTGAAGACACTTCTCTTTTTTCAAAAGTGGTCTAATAGGAAATAGCAAGAGTTCTTTCAGGTAGGAAACAAGTAACTGGTAACAAGGGCGTAGTAACCAATAGATGGGTTGTAGCACAAAGTCTCCACCTCAACTACCCAAGAGTGAAATATAAAGAATAATGGGGGCACAAACTCATCCCAAGATCCTTTACATAGAAATAAACTAAAAACACACACAATAAAGATAGCTTTGGCAGCACAAAGTCTCTCTATAGTTGGCTTCAGGACACCTTCCTGATTACTTCCACTAGTTTTGCTTGTTAAATTAAATAAACAAGAACACTCTTAGCAAATGGATTTAAGAACAATTTTATAAAATAACACAAGCTATAACAACACAAAGTTTGAAATTAACTTGATTTCTCATTTAGATAAAGAAATATGATCAACAATCTGAGCTCAAAGTCTCAGTAATCACCTTTCAATTTAGGCAAAGTTTTGCTTCTATAATGGAAAGATCTTCTTTACATGAAATAGGAGTTTACAATATATAGTAGCGAAGAAAGGCTTGGCACTTTGCTCCATAGAATGGCCCATGATACATTCAATGACTTGAATGCATTTTTAGTTTTGTCGAAGAGGGCCATACTAGAACAGGGTGACTGCCTTAACTGTGGTGTGTCAATTCATCTCAAATGTCTTCTCCTAGGCTTGAGTCATCTGGTCTATCACTTAATATTTGCACAATTGTCCACTTTGCCTTTACTCTAAGGGAGACAAATAGGCCATGCCTTTAATGTTTGTAGGCTCAAATATCTTCTTTGCAGACTATTCAACCTATTGGAATAACTTTTGTATGGATATTTTTGGCTTTCCCTTTTTTTGCTGTGATTTGAGCTCCCATTTCAGCTGGTCAGTGAGTTTATTCTTTTGTCTTTCTCCAACTTTGTCTCTTCTTAGAATTTGAGCTCTCAGGGCTACATTCCTAGTCTTGTTGGCTCTTTCGGCTCCTCTTCTCAATGGTTCTTTGCTTTGGCCTTAAGGCCTTTGAATGCATTTGGGTCTGTGCTCAAGCCTTTAAAGATCAATAGCTAGTTCATTGCCATGAATTTGATGTCTTTGGGCCCATCATCCTCTTTGGCAATTCCTTCAACTTTGTTGTTTGATCCTTCTCGAAGGCGGCCTGCCCTTTGAGGTCTGGAGAAAGGTCCATTTTTTTGGTTGGTGAGAACCCCTGCAAGGGTACCTTCTCTTCGAGGTCCTTTGGGTGGCCTTCAGGATCCATTTGGTTGTCTTCAGGCTCCAATTCCTTAAAAAAAAATGTTCAAAAGAATTCCTTCAGACATTTTGTCTGAAGGAAATGTTCCTTGCCTTAGTTATTTCTATCAGGCTTTTCTCTTCAGTCAGGCTTATTCCTTCAGACAACTACAAAAAATCTTTTTGAAGGAATTCTTACCCTTTCAGCCTTTGAAATGGTCCATTTTTCTCATCACCTACCCTCCACAAGGGCACTCATCCTTGGTTCACTACCCTCCACAAGGTTACTTTGGCCTTTGGGCTTTGGGGCACTCATTTGAACCAACTGCTGGAACCGACCGATTGAACCAACTTTGGTTCAATGGTTCAACGATTCAATCTTTTGTTCAACTTATTCAATTGACTGCTTGAACCAATCGCTTTGAACCAATCACTCATTAAACCTTTGAACTATTGAACACGTTGAACCTTTAAACCATTCTGGTTCAAGGTTCAATAGTTCAATGGTTCAAGCCTTCTTCTTTTCACTAAGTGTTTTGATCTCTTCAAACCGGTTGAACCCATTGAGCCATTTTGGTTCAAAGTTCAACAGTTTAATGGTTCAATGATTCATTCCTTTGATTTTCACTAAGTCTTTTGAAAGAATTGAACTTATTGAAGTGGTGGAACTTTGAACCTTTGACAAAGTGCATAACTCTTTAAGCTTGTCGATGACGTTGAACCTTTGAACCTTTTGGAAGCGGGGTTCAATGGTTTAATCCTTTGTTTGAAGCTTGGTGAAGAACATTTTTGGTTAAAACAAGGCATTGAACCTACGCTAAAAATACCTGTGTTAGAAACTTGTTCCTTTCTTGCAGAGTCTGTAGAAATGAGTCCATAGAAACTAGTCTGTAAAACTATGAAACCAACCTACAGAGTCTATAGAAATAAGCCTATAGAGTCTGTAGAAATAAGCTTGTGGAGTCTATTAGCTAAAAAAATTGAAAAATGGAGAATTTGAATGCCCAGAACATTTTTGTTGAGAGTGTAAGAGAGAAATTTTTGGCCTACAAGACCAAAAATAGTTCATATGTTGTCCCAAAAATGAGTGACAAATTTTATGAACAACAGTTGGCTCCAGTTGGGGAACTTATTTTAGTTGAAAACTTGGAACAACTAAGGGAAGTAGAAATCAGAATCTCCATTTCCTTGAAGTGTGCCATTGGGCTACCGAGTCATGCCACCCAAAAAAGAGAGGTGCCAAAAATGCAAATGAAAAGCACAAAATAGAACTAAAGACTATATAAATATACATATGTACAGGTAATCTTATCTGATGCCTCAAGATTTGAAGCACTTCAAATGCTACCCACTGTGAGATAGTGAAAATGGCATTCCATCCTGATAAACTAGTAAGAAACCATTTTCTTCCTAGAATCGGTGATGGGTGAATGGAACTCTCCACTAGGAATCACATTTTCTATGCACTCCTTTAGGTTCTCTCTTCTTGCCCAATGGCAAGGCATGGTCTCCAATCTAGAAACCATAAATCTTTGCTCTCTTGGTGAAGAGTTCTTTTTCTTGACTTTGGCATGTAACAATATGGTCCACTACCATAGCTTGTTGCTCTTTTGGTTCAATCCAACACATGATTTGATTTTCCCCATCAGATACTTGACAAACCATCAACTCATCATCTCTTTTGGCATGAAAGAGTTTGACACCTTTGTCTTGAGTAGCCTTCAACCTAAGTAACAGAGATTCATACTCAATAATGTTGTTGGTGTTGTTGAACAACAACTTGTATTAAGAAAGAAAGATATCTCTTTGAGGAGATATCAACACAATCCTAGCTCCAACACTGGTAGAAGAGAAGCTACCATCAAATTCTAGTATCCATACATCATTAGAAACTACTCCTTTCTCAAAATTTTCTTTATTTGGAGAGGAGAGTTCCTTTGGGCTTGCATTGTGCTCTCTCATGCCTTCTGCTATTTTATCTGAACCAATTCCTGGATCTCCACCTATAGGAATTTCATCTACTGAAACATGAACATCCTCTGTGGTCAAGAAAAAGTTACCCATTCTTGAAGACTCAAATAGAATTTGAGTTTCAGGGGCCGATGTTTGAGTGACCACATATTTTGCCTCTTTTTTAGGGAGTAGCCTCTGCATGATGCCTTTGACATGGATCCTCACCTTAGACACATCCATGCTCAATTATCCACTAACATCCTTGTAGAAATTTCATCTAAGAAGGATGTCGTATGAGGCTAGGACATTGGCCACCAGGACTATCATCTTGATCCTCTTGTCTAGGAATGCTACAAATGCAAATTGGGTGTCCTTGATTTGTCCTAGTAGTGGCACTTGTTTTTTCTCAATGGAGAAACATCTCCCAAACATCTTGGTCAGTGTGAGACCAAGGGATTCAACTACTTTGGTAGGCATGACATTGTCAGATGCACCTGAGTTTATGATGTAATTATTTAGCTAATGTCTATTTATCATCAGGAAGATATAGAATGGTTCAGTTCTTCTAGGAGTTGACAAGGTTATTCTAGGTGGATGTGGGAGTCACCTTTGGAATAGCTGGTCTTGCAGGGATGATTTTATTCTTCACACATTTTACTAACCTATCCAACTGCTTAGGGTTGGATTGCAGGAATTCAAATTCAGACATTTGAATTTTTATTATTCTTGACATGGTTAATTATGTCAAATGTTTGAAATAAACTAAGAACAAACGATGCGAGTTCATCCTTTTGGTTTTTGGGAGGGGGAGGACTGGTCTGTGAATTTGAAGCAGAAGGTGTAGGAATGCTTGATGTATTTACCTTTTTAGCAGTCATTGGGTCCTTTGGTTGGAAGTGCAGAGTGGTTCCCCACTTATCAATTGAAATTTTAGGCTGAGTTCATTCCTCTGTTTTTTCTTTATTAGCTTGCTAGGCTGACTGATTCTTGGATCGGGTGAACACAACGTATGATCCATCAAATGCTTCACCTTTACTTCTGGGTTCATCTCGGTAATTCAAGAAACTAATGTTGGAGTCACCAGCTAATTCTTCTTCTTCCTTAGTGAAGAGATTAGCATCATTTTCAAAGATCAATTTAGGCTAGAAGGAGAAATCTGATTCTACTTCAAGATATCTAACTACTGAATTGGTTAGAGGTGCTTCAATGGCAAGGTTCCCCCATGGGGGAGGAAGATGGTTTAGCTAACCTTGAAATCTGGTAGCATTACCTTGGTATGACTGATTGGGGAATGACCTCCTTAGTATATCTCTATACAAAGGAGTAGACATACCTTGGGCCACTTGTCTTTTCAAGGCTAGCAGTTCTTTTGCCAGCTTTTGTACCATCTGATCAGTAGTGGCTGTAGGTGAGTATTCAAATGATGAAGTTTATTTACCTCTATTAGGATCTCTCCTTATCTCTCCTACCAAGATAAGGTCATCTTCTACTTCAATATCCAAATCTTGAGCAGCAACAAGGTCTATGTGGCTAGCCTGTCTCAACAAAAAACTCACTTCAGGCAGCTATGAGTTGATGAAGAAGCATTTGAGGTTTTCAGGTGTTGGCTGAGCAATGGTAGGAATCTAGTTCCTTAGCTTGTCAAACTTTGTAATGAAATCCATCATAGGTTCATGAGGTTCTATCTTCATCTGTGTGAGCTGGGCTAATAGGGCATGTGCATCTTTTGTAGGCTTGAACCTTGCTTTGAACTTAGCTTTGAAGGTATTCTAGTTGATCATGATCTAGGCCTGTAGATGGTAGAACCAATCTGCAGTAGCACCTTACAGTGTTTCCATAAAAATATTGATTGTTACATCCTCATACTCCACGCCAATCACACCACAGGCTATGTTGAAGGCTGTAATGTGTTCATCAGGGTGAACTCTCCCATCACTAAAGAATTTAGAGAAATTCTTCCTTGAACTATGTGGTAGCTCATGTAGGAGTGGAGTTAGATTGAGTGGGCCAAAAGAGTTACCCTAGGGGCCTTGAACTACCATTATATGGCTATGGAAAGGGGGGATAACAAATCTTGGTGGGGTATGTATGGGTAAAGCTCTGCTAGCAGAGGAAAAAGAAGCTTTGCCTTGTATTGGTGACCTAGTGTTGGTAGGAAGAAGACTCCTAGTTCGTTGAAGGTGAGGTTGTGGAGGAAATAAATCAAAATTGCTCTACTACACCAACTCAAAAATAGGGTCAACAACACCTTGACCTTTTTGGCTTCTTGTATAGCATGGAGCTACCAAATTGTAGAACAAAAATAGAAAAGAATTGACCCTGCTTTAGCTTGGAGCTTGAGGCTCCAAATTGCTTGTTATTTCTAGTTGGCATGGAGCTATTAGAGAATTGACTTTTAAAAGTGAAACATTTGATCCCCAGTGGCTCTAGTTCATAGCTCAAAGTATATAATGGAAATGGATAAGGCTATAATAATAATGGATAAGACACAAGTGATACTTCAATCTGAAGCTTGAGGCTTCAAATTGCACAAAATTACTGTCCCTAATGAAGTCACCAAAAAACTATTGGGTGAATATTTTATCACCAAATAACTGATGAGCAAAATAGGTCTCTTCAACCACAACATAGGGATACTGGTTGGCTAGAAGTGCAGGTTTATCACATTAAAAGGAGACAAATCTCTCCTCTCATCAAGGGTAGGTTCCCTATAAATATGAGGAGCTATATACTATATATATAAGTAGAAAATAACACTCAGGGGTAGGACAACACCATCCATCTCTCTATTTTTAGAGATGATGTTCATAAGCAAAGGAGAAATCCTAGTGAAGACAGTGAAGGCACTTCTTTTTTTTTAGAAGTGGTCTAGCAGGAAATAGCAGGAGTTCTTTCAGGTAGGAAACAAGTAACTGGTAATAAGGACATAGTAACCAATAGACTAAGGTGTAGTGTAAAGTCTCCACCTTGACTGCCCAAGAGTGAAATATGAAGAATAATGGGGGCACAAAGTCATCCAAAGATCCTTTACATAGAAATAAACTAAAAACACACACACTAAAGATAGTTGTGGCAACACAAAGTCTCTCCACACTTGGCTTTAGGACACCTTCCTGATTACTTCCACTAATTCTACTTGTTAAATTAAATAAACAAGAACGCTCCTAGGAAATGGACATAAGAACAATTTTCTAAAATAACACAAGCTATAACAGCACAAATTTTGAAAGTAACTTTCTTTCTCATTCAGATAAATAAATATGATCAACAATTTGAGCTTAAAGTCTCAGTAATTGCCTTTCAATTTGGGTAGAGTTTTGCTTCTATAATTGAAAGATCTCCTTTGCCTGAAATAGGAGTTTACAATATATAGTAGCAAGAAAGGCTTGGCACTTTGTTCCATAGAATGACCCATGTTGTATTTAATGCCTTGAATGCATTTTCAATTTTGTTGAAGAGGGCCATACTAGAACAGGGTGGCTGCCTTAACTGTGGCATGTCAATCATCTCAAATGTCTTCTCTTGGGCCTGAGTCATTTGGTCTATCACCTAATATCTATGCAGCTGTCTACTTTGCCTTTACTCCAAGGGAGACAAATAGGCCATGCCTTCAATGTTTGCAAGCTCAAATATCTACTTTGTGAACTATTCCACCTACTAGAATAACTTATGTGTAGATATTTCTAGCTTTCCCTTTTTCTACTGTGATTTGAGCTCCGACTTCAGTTGGTCACTGAGTTTGTTCTTTTGTCTTTCTCTAGCTTTGTCTCTTCCTAGAATTTGAGCTCTCAAGGCTACATTCCTAGCCTTGCTAACTCTTTCAGCTCCTTCCCTCAATGGTTCTACACTTTGGCCTTAAGGCCTTTGAATGCATTTGAGTCTGCGCTCAAGCCTTTAAAGATCAATAGCTAGTTCATTGCTGTTAATTTGGCATCTTTGGGCATGTCATCCTCCTTGGCAATTCTTTCAGCTTTGTTGTTTGATCCTTCCGGAAGGGGGCCTGCCCTTTAGGGTCTTGAGAAAGGTCCATTTTTTCGATCGGTTAGAGCCCCCCGCAAGGGTAGCTACCCTTTGGGGTCCTTTGGGTAGCCTTTGGGCTCCATTTGGATATCTTCAAGCTCCAATTCCTTTAGACAAAATGTCTGAAGGAATTCCTTTGGACATTTTTTCCAAAGGAAATGTTCCTTGCCTTAGTTATTTTTTTGTCGGGCTCTTCTCTTTAGTTGGGCTTATTCCTTCGAACAACCGTAGAAAATCTTTCTGAAGGAATTCTTACCCTTTCAACCTTTGAAATGGTCCATTTTTCTCATCACCTACCCTTTGCAAGGGAACTCATCCTTGGTTCACTACCCTCCACAAGGGTACTTTGGATTTTGGGCTTTAGGGCACTCCTTTTAACCTACTACTTGAATCGACTGATTGAACCAACTTTGGTTCAATGGTTCAATCTTTTGTTCCACTCATTCAATTGACCACTTGAACCAATCCCTTTGAACCAACTACTTATTAAACCATTGAACCCATTGAACCTTTGAACCATTTTGGTTCAAGGTTCAACAATTCAATGGTTCAAGCCTTCTTCTTTTTGCTAAGTGTTTTGATCTCTTCAAACTGGTTGAACCCGTTGAACCATTTTTTTTCAAAGTTCAATAGTTCAATGGTTCAACGATTCATTCCTTTGATTTTCACTAAGTCTTTTGAAAGAATTCAACTTACTAAAGTGGTGGAACTTTGAACCTTTGACAAAGCACGTAACTCTTATAGCTTGCTGATGATGTTGAACCTTTGAACTTGTTGAACCTTTGAACCTTTTGGAAGTAGGGTTCAATGGTTCAGTGGTTTAATCCTTTGTTTAAAGCTTGGCAAAGAACATTTTTGGTTGAACCAAGGCGTTGAACCTGTCCTAAAAATGCATAAGTGTTGGAAACTTGTTCCTTTCCTATGGAATCCGTAGAAATGAGTTTGTAGAAACTAGTCTGTAGAACCAAGAAACCAACCTATAGATTCCATAGAAATAAGCCTCTAGAGTCCATATGAAATCAGCCTATGGAGTCCATAGAAATAAGCATGCAGAGTCTATAGAAATAAGCCTATAGAGTCTGAAGAAATCAGCTTGCAGAGTCTATTAGCTAAAAAAGCTTGAATATGGAGAATTTGAATGCCTAGAACAATTTTTGAGAGGGGAAAATAGAAATTTTTGGCCTACAGGACCAAAAATAGTTCATATGTTGTCCCAAAAATGAGTGATAGATTTTGGGAATAACACACTCTTTGTAGAATTAGGAGAAATGTCATCATATGCATCAAGATGGATAGGGTTTTTAGTGTTAAATGTTGGGAAGGAATGCTACCTAGCCATGTTCTCTTCAAATTTTTCTTCACTTTATTGTTCTTGGCTAGTAAAGTCCTCTTACTCTTTAAAGGGTAGACTAGGCTGAGGATGTTGAACTTCAAGAGGAATTTCAAGTTGAATAGGAGGATTGATAAGAATGAAAACTATACTAGAAGATGACCTAGTAAGGACCATGAAGTATGATCACAATAATATGACAAAAAATGGTCTACAACTAGATTTTACCTTGAATGAAGTTGCCAAATGTTGAGTAGAACACCATATGTATCTATGATGTTGTCAAGACCATCATTCACCTTAATGAGTTGTATTTAGAATAAAGTCCCACCGGGCATACCAGAACCATATTTAACTTTACCTAATAGATTAGGTTACCATAAAATTGATCCATACTGGTGTGAGCATCTGAAGATGGTCTTTTGAGCTCATTAAGTGCATTTTCCATACCCTGTGATAGGTTTGAGCCAAAATTTCCTTTCTTGTAATTGTTATCTACAACTTAATGGATTAAAATCACCTTATATCTCTAAATAAAGGTCATTAAATGTGTATGGATGTTCATATTACCTTGGAAGTGAGATTGAACCCCTTTAGAGCTTTGGGACTAGTCAAGGCCTAGTAAGCCTAACTATTTTTCTATGGGCTTAAGCCACCATTTGAATGTCAATGTTACTTATAGATCCCTCTACATATTTTTCCAACTTAATGAAAAATATTCACACCCTCCTTTTAGTGTTCTAACACTCCTATTTCATCACCTTATCCTCTTCATGTCAAACCTGTAGTTACCTTGTTTCCTAGAGTGCCCTTTGTCTGAGATAGAATAGAGGGCATCTCACTTATATTATCAACCAATGTGGAGGTATGAGAGGATTAGGTAGGAAATTATGGTATTATATACTAAATTTCAAGGTTGGAACACATTTTAATGTCCATCAACACTCCAAATTTCAAGACAAACTCATTAAAGTTAGTGACTATGCAGGGTTTGTGTCTATGGTTGTAGGTGTACTTTGAAAATTGTTATTTTCCTTATTTTCTTGTCATATATAAATCTCATGAGGAGTGTTAATAACATTTTTAAGGTATTCTCAAACATGTTTAAGACTCCATACCTTTTCCAATTTCTCAACTCTCTCTACTTATCTAAGCCTAGTTTATAGTCAGGCTATGTTGACATAGGTGCTTGTTCTCAAGAGAATGAGATTCTCATAGGGAATTATAGACCATGTGTGTCATGTTTAGGTCCTCATTAAATATATCTAGGATAATTTCATAGTTGGACATATTTATACCATACCCTAGGACTTTCCAATACCTAAATTGTCATACTATAGTCAAATTGTAGGTGCCCTTTTGAGACCAAAAGGGGGACCTGTAAGTGTTAGTCCGAGTCTAAACCCTATGCCTCAACTCCTTCAAATGTTTTATGTTACACTAGTACCATTTTAAATTCCAAATAATTTAGTTATCTTCAAGTTTATGCTCTCAATTTCTAATTCCAACATAATGTATGTAGACTTGAAAAACTTGGGATCCTCCTATAGGTGATGATCTACATCAAACATTGAACATCAACCTCTTTGATTGATATTGGAGGAATAGTATCATATTTGACTCACACAATGTAAATTTATCTATAAATTATGCCATTATCATGGCATTATTCTATTATAGGGTTATTTGAACTTCAAAGTGTTGTAGATGACATTGAAAGACTATAATGAAAGATTGCTTGAGTTTGAAACCCTCTTACATCACCTTCTATTATCCAAACATCCATGTTATTTTTAAAGGAATTAAAACTATATTTAGGCTAAATTATGGAAGCACTCATGCCTCTTTAGATGTCATGTCACCCTCTATACTATGGCATCAAGTATGGACAAGACCTTGATTAAGAGGAATTAAGGTAATTTTGTCCTAAATACAACTTTCTCAAATTGAGGTCTTAAGATTTAAGATTGTTTGATTCCTTATGAGTCCATCATTAATGTTATGGTGTTCCCCATGTTTATATACTTGATTAGGACCTCAAACAGTCTTGAACACTTGCATTACACTACTCGCTTTATTGGGACCACCTATAAGTGTACAATAGGCTACAGTATTGTGAAGGTAGGACATAAACAATGTGCATAGTGAATTGTTTCTAAAACCAATCCTAGACTTCATTGAATCATCCAAAATTATCCCCTCCACCTTAGGAGACCTGTTCACCACCTTGAAAACTTTATGCATGTCCATCATGACTATGTAAGGCTCTTATTTTACTTGCCTTTAGGTGGATGTCTGTAGGAAATTGACTGTGCATGAATATGACTATGTTATTCATACAAAACACTTTTTAATTTTATGTTTTGGAAAGAGAGGTGGCCATAATAAAATGAGAGGCATGAATCACACTATGTTTTCTTCATTTAAAACTACTATAGGAATAAGAAACTTCTAATTGGTGAAACATGTCTATAATCTCCAATGGTGCTCTCCTAGAACATTGAGATGGTTCATGCTTGTAAATTGACTTCAACACATACAAAAAAAGTAGAGATTCATGTGAGAAAAGTGTTCATGCTCATAATAATCATGTACAATACTTAGTTTATACGAAACTATGCAAATAGAGAGGAAACTCGAAGGTGATGGGGATGAGCAAACATAAAGTAGTGGTAGAATTCTTAGAATTGGTTCATAAAGAAAAAGAAACCAATCCTAAAACTCATGCCATGGATTTTAAGTGGACAAGGATTAATACCTCCCACTAAGTGCACTTGACCTAATTTATCTGTTGTTGTCTTTACTAAACCAAAATCAGTTAGTCATTTCTACCTGCCTAGTAGAATGATGGAAGAATGAAATAGTTTTATGTCATTTTTAAGTGTTTAAAAGATGACCAAGTGTATAAGTGGGTTAAAAGGAGATGAAGGGACATTGTATGATCCTACCACATGTGCCACACTCTACACAAATCATACAACTTCCCAAACTTCTTCCTTTTCAATTGTTTTCTTGTTCTGATGTAGGAACTACACATTTTCAATTAAGGATTGCCACCTCTAACAAGAATATGACATGGGAAATGTTGAAAGACACTTTGGAACACTGGTCTCTCTAGGAAACCCATAAAAACTTCATAAATGACTCAAATTTGACCCTATATGACATGAAATGATACAAGGACTAAAAGTGGATATAACCAAGTCTAGAAATACATCAAATGACATTTATAGGACTATGATACACCATATAAGACCCTAATAATCCCATATACAAGTTTTTAGCTATAGGGGGTTGACCTATTTTGACTTGTGGTCAAAATAGTCAACAACACTTCTTTTGATCTCTTATTTTTTAGAGCATCTCTCATGATTTTTGATGGTTTATTTGACAGGTCGATGGTCTCCTTGTTTGGAGCTATTCTGGTGAAGCCCAATGTCTTTCTTATTTTTATCTAGTATTTTCTTATGTATGGGTTATATTATACTTGTACTAATTTATAAAGTGCCATGGTGGATTTTTTGATTCAACCTTATTTACCTTCATGTGTTTGTGTGCTTATTTTTGGGCACCTTTTCACTTCTTCAATTGTTTATCTCTCCCATCACCACCAGGGCCATCTTGTTTGAGAGACCTTATCTCTATTTTTAATAGTTTGAAAATCTCTTTTATCATGATATGTAGCTATTCTAGTGTATACAATGTCAACTTGTTCATTGTTTGAGTAGTGGATTCAGAGCACTCGTGTAGACCTTTTTTTATCTACTCCACCAAATCAACTGTATGGGGGGTGTGATGTACATTATTCTTCTTAGATATTGAGCATCCCTTACACATGTATTACTCTTTTGTACTTTCATCATCACTAAAAATATTTTTGATTAAATTTATTCTGGTGAAGCCTAGTGTCAGTTGTTTTTGTGATCGAGTAGTTTATCCAAACCACTTGTACAGATTGAGTCCCTTTGTGACTTGTGAGTACGTGAAGTGTAGACTACTTCAACATCATCTTTGGGGGGATTTTTAGCTCTCTATTCTTATTTTTTCTCTTTTAGGGGAGAGTTTTTCCTATGGGTTTTCTTTTTTTCTCTACTTTATGAGAGTTATATGTATATATTGCACTTTTTTAGGTGTTTTTTACATTCCTCCTTTGTACATGGGTATCGTATTCAAATACTTGATTTTCTAGAACCCATATAAATATTGTTACTTGACTCCATGGACTTTTTCGTGATTCTTATAGTGAAACCAATGTGTTATCTCCACCAGTGACACTAGTGTGGCAGCCCCACCAGTCTTTGTGCTCACTTTTCACCATCTTGTTGGAAGGTGTTCAAGAAATGCTTCCTTAGGTTCATCATTCTACCTAGTATTTTGGAGTGTAGTGTTTGTGTTCAATTATCCTCATATTCAACACCTTTCCTACTTTGACTTGACAGTTACAATGACTCAACATCCATGTACTCCAACAAGATGGATTGGCATCCATAAGGACACGTGATTTCACACTACATCCTTTATTGTTAGGCCCTAGCTTCACTTGACAAGGGTATTAGAGTATATTTATCATGTTTTCTAGGTTCTAGCTAGGAATTTCATCTTTTTGCTAGTGTTGTCCTACATAAAGATTTATCTCACATTGGCTAGTTAGGATTGAGTCTTATTTCTCCTTGCCTACTTAAGCAAGGGCTCTATATTTTATTATATATGTTTTTTGATATGCCTTTTATAAATGATAATTAGTTTTATTCACAATTGTTTTATTCTTTATGTGTATGTTGAAGTACTCATGGTTGTGGTAATGGTGTGTTGGAGAGATCTTGGTTGAAGAGTGTTGTAAACTATTTCAAGTGCATTCCTAGATGTCATTTTGGATAGTCACTTGTACCTGATAGAGTTACCAAAGCCAAGAAGACCCCAACTGATTCAAGACACACCACATTATCACTATTTAATGTGGCCAATCCCCAAAACTTATCAGAGATGTCAAGGCTTAGGAGAGTTGGTCCAAACAAAAATGCAACATGTTGCTAGTTGTCAACATGGCAAGTCCTTGGACTTGCCAGATATGATAGAGCCTGGGAGAACCTGACCAAATGAAAAGGCCCCGCATTAACTAATATGTGGATGAACTAGTTTCTACCAAGGGAAAAAAATCACTTTTCTCATTCTTTCCCTCTCTCTCCTTTTATTTCTTTTTTCAATTGAAAACCCAATCAGCTTTTCACAAAGTACTTCATAAAGAACATAAACCACATGAAGTGTTGTTTTTTTTCTTCATTTTTTAAAAATTTAATATAATTAGTATTGTTTTTTTTCCAATTCCTGTCACACACAAATCAAAATATAAGGATATGCATATCAACTTGACATACTTATCGATGAATGCATTGAATATGCTAATGAGCAAACATTGTCGCATCACACACACACACACACACACACACACACACACACACACACACACACACACACACACACACACACACACACACACACACACACACAGACACACACATATTTTAACTGTAATTTTGTAACTAAATAGTCACAACAATATATAAATTATTATATTATTAAACATATTAAATAATACATTTCTTCAACAAAGACATTACAACTAGCTTTGATCTATGCCTTAGCACCAAGCCTAGAACAAAAATTGGTAAGGGTTAAAACCACCTTTGCTAGTCTCACAAATTCAAAACAAACTAGAACAAGGTCCAAGAAAGGGATAAGAATTTACCAATACTCCCAAAAAAAGTAGGGGAATGACTATAGTAAAAACAACATAAGAAAATAGTCTTCAGTATAAGAAAATAACATTACTCAAGCTCATGAATAATAGAAATTGCAATAAATTCCAAACATTTCTAACAAGAATAATAGAAAATCCAACCTGAAATTACTTAAAAGTTGTTTAATCAATCGATAATCCATTGAGGATCCCCAATGAAAATGACATTTGCACTACCTATAAAACCATAATAACACCTTGAACTACACACAAAGAAACTACTGATAAGATTGGTGAGTCAAAAAGCCATAAAACCCACCATAGACAAGCACCAAAAATGCCAAAGCAAAAAATGTCATCTTCTACTTTTGAACAAACAAAGAGAGATTCAACGAGAATAAAACACAACTGAAAAAACTAATCACTCAAAAATCAAATGCTTCCAAACATAAATACAAATATAAGACACTAAAAAAACCAACCCAGGTTCACAAATATTCTTGTATAATTTGAAACCTAACAATCATAATCCCATAATCTAAACAAAAATAATAAATAGAATCACAATGCCTTATTTTCCGCCCCGATCTCTCCCGCCCACCCCTCATGTTTGGATTAACACCTTTACGATGGTTCTTCAAATTAATAAATAGTCTTAATTTTCTTAGTTAATACAAACATGTTTGATTAAAACTTTAACAGTGACCGCATATACAAGTAATTATTTCAATCAATACTATTACGTGCCACAAATTATTATTGTAAATTATTTCTCCAATGTCCCTATGGTTTTTCCCCCTATGTAGGTACTAAAAATCTATATTTTCAATATAGGAATTCTAATTTTTTTCATGGTAATGTTCATATTGAAATGCAATAAATACTCTTAATTATCATCACCAATATAAACATTTTTGATTAATATATTACAAGTAATTGAATGTGTGAGTAATTATTTTAATTAATGTACACATCAAAAATGTTTCAAACCCATTTCCAAAATTAAAAAACCACTAAACGTTCATTGGTTATAATTGGTTAAACCCATTTGGCTCAACATTACCATGACGCCATGCAGGTACTAACAATTATATTAGGTTCAAGTGATTATGGTAGATACCTTTCAGAGATTTGAGTGATAGGGAGATAATAGCTAACTGAACACATGACACGTTGCCAATTATCAGTGTGGTTACTCCCTTGGACCTCTCAAAGATCTCAGGTCTTGGGAGAACACGATTGAATCAAGAGGCACCATGTTGCCATCTATCCATCCAAGTAATCCTTAGGACTTGTCATAGAGATCAGATCTCGAGAAAGCCTAGTCAAATGAAAAGGTGCAAAGTTGCTATTTGTTATTGTGACCATTCACTCAGAGCTGTCAAAGATGTCAGTGCATGAGAAAGTACAGCTGAATGAAGATGCACCAAGTCAGTAGTTGTCAATATCATCACCCCTAAACTTGTAGAGATATCAAGGCTTGGGAGATCCCGACCAAACAAAGAGGTGCCAAGTCAACAAATATTAGTACATCGAGTCCCTCAAACATATCACATATGTCATAGCCATTGAGATCCCAATTGGATAAAAATATGCCACATCGCTAGTTGTTAGTACGACCAGTTCCCCAAACTCAAAAAATATAACACAATCAAGGAAAACTTGATTGAATGAGAAGGTACCATGTCACCAATTGTCAGTATGACTAGTTATCCTACCCTGGTAGAGATGATAGAGTAGGGTAAAACCTAGCCAAAAGAAGACATGTCATGTTGGCAGTTGTCAGTGTGACCAATTCCCCCACCTGTTAGAGATGTTACAATTGGGAGAAAATTGATCAAATGAACAAACACCACATCCATAATTATCAGTGTGCCCATTCATCTAGACCTGTCATAGATGTCAGGTCTTGATAAACCTGCATCAAATGAAGATATGACACATTGCCACTTACTAGCTTGGCAAGTTCCTTACACATACAAGATATGTCATGGCTCGAGAGAACCTGACCCAATAAAAAGGTACCACATTGACTAATATGTAGGTGAACTGATTACTGCCCAAGACCTTGATCAAATCAGAATAAACTACAAATAAAATTTGAAATCCAACAAGAATATGCATGTGTCCATAGACAACACATCACCCACTCTAAGAGAATGATATAAACTACCAAATCTCATCCATGTGTTAGAGATGTCAGAACTAGGGAGAGCGCCAAATAAAAAGATGCCACTTTGCTAGTTGTTAGTGTAACTAGTCTCTTACACTTGTCAAAGATGTCAGAGTTAGGGAAAGCATGACCAAACAAAGAAGTGCCACATCGTCAGTTGTCAATATGACTAGGAGCTAGTGAAAACCTAGCCAAATAAAGAGACATCACATCATCAGTTGTTAGTGTGGTCATTCCCCTAGACCTCTTAGAGATGTTAGGCCTTGGAAAATCTAGGCTAAATGAAGAGGCAACACATTACCACTTGTTACCCTGCAAGCTCTCCAAACTTGTTAGATATGTCAGAGCCTAGGATAACCCAACCAAATAAAGAGACACCGCATTGACTAATATGCAGATGAACTCATTACTACTACAACCCTTGCCTAGCTTAGAATGAAATACCGATGAAATTTGAAGGTCTATTACAACATACCCCATTTCCCTAGAAAACACATCACTTGGTCGAAGAGAACAATATACATTGTCGAGCCACATTCACATGCGACAAGGACCCACGTCTGAAATTCATCTCGCTTTTCGGGGACAAAAACATATCACATACTAAAAAAAATAGACTATAATCCATGTTTAATTTTTCAAATTGCTTCGATTTTATTGGATGGTTCAAATATTTTTCTTGTATTAATCTAAAATACAATAATTTCTACACAAAATTAGTCACATCACCCTATATTAACCAATAGAAATACAATAAATTATTTTATTTTATAATTATTAAAATGTGAATATTTCAAACCTAATGTTAAAATCAAAAAGTGTTCACATTTCATTAGCTTCACATTACCCTACATAAATTATTAGATTAAACCAGTTACAATAAATACTTACTACACAAATACTAATAATGTAATGAGGAAGTCATATTATGATAAACAATTACTTGAAAAAGTTGTTCTGTAGTGGAAATATTCCATCCAAATTTTTCATTTTCCTTAACCACCTTTTTTTGTTTTATACTATCTATATTCAATTCAATATAATATAATTTTATATAATATTTAATTTATTTTATTCTATCCTATCCATAGTCTTAAGGTTTTCTATTTTATTCTATCCTATCCCCGTTTCTGAATTTGAGGTTGCGGTGGAGGAGATTTTAGGAGGAGATGACGTGCTTCTGTGACTTGGGGTAGCAAACGACCGTGCGCTCAAGGTGCAGGTGTTTTTGATGGAGAATGTGAAAGTGGAATGCATTCAGAAGGGAGTCGAAATGGAGACCTCGTTGGGGTTGTGTTACCTGCTGCCCGATTTGGTTTGAGATTATATCAAAACTTCTCTGAAATGAAATGTGGCGGAGCTGAATGATAGCAATGTTGTGCAAGGTCTGCTGCAACATGTGGTTAGGTACCTTGCCTTTCTAGGAAAAAAGTGTGGTTTGTGGGAGAGATAGGCTGTTGGAGGTTCCAGAGACCAGCAGTTGCAGTAATATTTGCAACGCTCGCAAGGCAGGCTACGAGGCTACCATATTAGCACGTAATTGCGTGTCTAGTCTGTGGATATCAGAGGATCAGGGTAGTCACAGTGCCAGAAGGAGAGAGCAGTATGTGAGAAAGTTATACAACAATTCAAATGCGGGGCGCACAGGGCTCAAATATCTGCTTAAAGAAACCGTCATTGAAAAAGAGGTAGGAACGGATAAATGCAAAGAGGGAATGGGGAGAGGCACAGCTCCTCGACCTTCCCACCCGAGGAAGGAGATGGAGAAGAATATTATTGGGTACGAGGATGCGGTGCAGAGGGTAGCGAGAATGGATTCAAGAAGCATCGCAACTGTGTTGATAACTGACACTGGAGGTTCAACTGAACATCCAATTCACCGCAAGCAACATGCAGATTTGAAAATTTAAGTTTGTTATTTTTAAATAGAGCAGCATGCTGATTTTTTGTCCCATGCGTAGATTTATAGATTTAGACTTTTAGTTTTAGTCTTAGTTTGTTTTTAAGCTTTAGTTTCAAACTTTTTTTACACCGTGTCTTCTAGTGGCGCAGGTATAATGCATGAAAAAATGCATGCAGGTTGGCAAGCTTTTTTTTAGAGGCTGCAATTATGCAGCAATGTAATTCTTTTATATATACATCATTAAAGACTGTTATTTCCAGCCTGCAAATAAAGATTTTCTGAGTGCTCTATTTTTTTCTTCTTCTAAGTTTTTATACTCTATTTTTTTGCTGTTATCTTTTGTGGGCATAGAAATTTTGTTTAGCTTTTCAGAGTCTACATTTAGTATCAGAGCCAGGTTTTTTCTTTTGGGTTAAAGATTTAGTAGTTGGAATTTTGCCAAAAATTTATCATGTCAAATTCTAACTCCTTGTCCATTCCAGAATTTGATGGAAATGAGTATGATTATTGGTGTATCAAAATGATGACTTTTTTGATAGGAAAAGATTTGTGGGAGATTATTGAATCAAGTTATGCAGAGCCAACGGATTGAAATGCCCTTACTACGAATGATAAAATAGCTAAGGAGGCTAAGAAGAAGAATGCTCAAGCCTTATTTCATATTCAAATAGCTCTAGATAAGACCCTATTTCCATGAATTGCAGGAGCAAAGACAACAGAGGATGCTTGGAAGACTCTAAAAGAAGCTTACCAAGGTAGTGATCAACTCAAAGTTGTCAAGTTATAAACATTGAAGAGAGAATTCGAGAATTTAAAGATGCAAAACGCTGAAAGTGTGAGTACCTATTGTGTCAGAGTAAAAGATGTGGTCAATAAGATGGCTATACTTGGTGAAATTGTGAACAATGAGGTTGTGATCAAAAAGGTGTTGAGGTCTCTCACACCAAGGTGGAACCATGTTGCCATAATCATAGAAGAAAGCAAAAATTTGTCTACCCTTCAATTTGATCATCTAGTTGGATCTTTGATGTCTCATGAAGAAAGATTGAGAGATTCATTTGGAGAAAGTGAAGAGAAAGCTTTTTCCTCCAAATTACAAATCACAAAGAATGAAGATGCCAATAGTAGCATCAAAAGTAATCAAGGCCAAGGTAGAGGTCAAAATCAGAATTACTCGAGAGAAAATAGAGGCAGAGGTGGTTTTCAAAGAAGAGGTGGTTTCAGAGAAAGAGGTAGAGGCCAATTTGATAAAAGAAATATTCAGTGTTATGTATGGCCACTTTAATTATTAGTGTAGATTAAAAGAAGGTAATAATGGTAAAAGCGTTCATTATGCTCAAGAAGGTGATGAGAATCCTCGAGATAATTTATTTTCATCTTATGACAGCTGAAAATGTTTCTAAAGATATTTGGTATTTAGATTCGGGATGTTCTAACCACATGTCAGGGAATGAAAAACTTTTTTCTATAATGGATGAAAGTTTTAAATCCAAGATCAAACTTGTTGATGACAAATCATTAGAGGTTGCTGCAAAAGGAGATATGAAAGTCCATACAAAAGAAGGTATGAAGAGTGTTAAAGACATTTATTACACTCCAAAGTTAAAGCATAATTTGTTGAGTGTTGGACAATTATGTGAGAAGAATTATAAAGTTGTATTTGAAAATCAACAATGTATAATTTATGATAAAAATCAAGGAAATAGGGTGGTAATAGTTGTGCCTATGACAAAGAATAGGATGTTTCCATTGAAGTTTGGTGAATATAACAAGAACCTTGTCAATATGGCATATGAGGATACAAGTTAGTTGTGGCATCTCAGGTATGGGCATTCAAATTTTCATAGTTTGAAAATTCTAACATCAAAAGCATTAGTTCCTGGTTTGTCTAAGGTTGAAGAGCATAAGGAAGTTTGTGAAGGATGTGCCAAAGGAAAACATGCAAGAGAGAAATTTCTAAAAGGCAATACATGGAGGGCCCATTATCCACTCCAGTTAGTTCATTCAGACATTTATGGTCCTTCTGCGAATAAAGAGTTTAGGTAAGTCATCATATTTTATTACTTTTATTGATGATTACTCACGACAGTGTTGGGTTTATTTTTTGAAGACCAAAGGTGAAGCTCTTAAGACATTCAAGAGGTTTAGAGCCCTTGTAGAAAATGACAAAGGGTGCAAAATCAAATGCTTAAGGACTGATCGTGGAGGAGAATTTTGTTCAAAATCCTTTCAAAGTTATTGTGATATGCATGGCATTAGAAGACAACTCACCATTGCATACACACCTCAACAAAATGGTGTAGCTGAAAGGAAGCATCATACCGTGGTGGAGATGGCACGAAGCATGCTACAAACAAGGGGATTAAGTAATTTTTTTTGGGGAGATGCAGTTGCTACAACAGTGTATAATCTCAATTGGAGTCCCACTAGTGCACTTGACAGGATGACTCCATATGAAGCCTGGTATGAGAAAAAGCCAAATGTTAATTATTTCAAAGTTTTTGGTTGCTTAGCCTATGTTCATGTTCCTGATCAAAAGAGGCAAAAGTTAGATCCCAAAAGTGAGTCATGTATTTTTGTTGGATATAGTGAGGAAAGTAAGGCTTACATGTTATATAATCCTCTCACTAATAAGCTTATTGTGTCAAGAGATGTGATTTTTGATGAAGGGGGATTTTATGGTCATCAAAAAGGCCATATGGAAAAGTCAAAATCTATTTCAAATGAAGTTATTATGGATGATATTGATCATGAGCAGCCCACTAATATTTATGTTCCAAGTGCTACAAATCCACCAAGTAACCCCTCATCTAGTTGTTCAATTCCAAGTGTAAGTCCAGATTCAAGTCCTAGTTCTACAAGGAAGGTAAGAAGATTGAGTGACATTTATCAAAGGAGTTCAAATCAAGCACATGAAGAAAATCCAAGAGGTGAGAAACTGAATTTTGCTTTACTTACCAAGGCTGATTTTGAACCATCATGTTTTGAAGATGCATATACTAATGAGGTTTGGATGCAAGCAATGCAAAAAGAGATGGATTCTATTCACAGGAATGACACTTGGGAGCTTATCAAGCTTCCACATGACAAGAAGAAGATTGGCACCAAATGGGTCTACAAGACTAAGTGTAATAGTGATGGAAGTGTTGAAAGGCATAAGGCAAGATTAGTTGCTAAAGGCTCCACACAAAAGTATGGCATTGATTATAAAGAGACATTTGCACCAGTAGCAAGACAAAAGACCATTAGAATGTTTATTTCATTAGCAGCTCAAAAGAATTGGAGCATCCATCATATGGATGTGAAAAGTGCCTTCTTGAATGGGTACTTAGAAAGAGAAGTATATGTGGAACAGCCACAAGGTTTTGAAGTGCAAGGAAAAGAAAATCATGTCTACAAGTTAAAGAAGGCTTTGTATGGCCTCAAACAAGCACCAAGAGCATGGTATGCTAGGATTGATGGATATTTTCAAGAGAATGGCTTTCAAAGAAGTAAGAGTGAACCTACCCTTTACTACAAACAAGAAGGTAATGATATTTTGATTGTAAGTTTGTATGTTGATGACTTGTTGTATATGGGTAGCAGTTTTATGATGAAGGATGAATTCAAAGTTTTCATAATGAATGAATTTGAGATGAAAGATTTAGGCCTTGTGAAATATTTTTTAAGAATGGAGGTTTATCAAAGGGAGAATAAAATTTTTATTTGTCAAACAAGGTATGATAAAGATATGTTGAAAAAATTTGATATGGCTGATTGTAAACTAGTCTCCACTCCAGTTGTTCATGGAGTTTTGTTATGTAGAGATGATGGTGCTAAAAGAGTTGATGAGACAACTTATAGAAGTATTGTTGGAAGCTTAATGTTTCTAACTCATACAAGACCTGATATTGCTTATTCAATTTCACTTATTTCAAGGTACATGATAGAGCCATCAAAAATACATATGAAGGCAACCAAAAGAATTTTGAGGTATGTGAAAGGCACTCTAGATTTTGATATTCATTACTACACTTCTAAAAGGTTCAATCTTGTTGGTTTTAGTGATTCTGATTGGGGAGGTAGTTTGGATGACCGAAAGTCAACATCTGGGAATTGTTTTTCTTTTGATTCTAGTTTGAGTACTTGGAGCTCAAAGAAGCAAAGTATAGTTGCCCTTTCTTCTACAGAAACAGAGTATGTTGCAGTCACTTCAGCAGGTACACAAGCATTATGGCTTAGAAAACTTCTTGAAGAAATTGAAGAGATACAAGTTCAGCCCATAGTTATTTTTTGTGATAATATTAGTGCTATTAAATTGACTAAGAATCCAGTCCATCACAGCAGGACAAAACATTTTGATTTAAAGCATCATTTTATCCGAGATTTAGTGCAGATGAAGGTAGTAGAATTGAAATACATCAACACTAAAGAATAGTTAGCAGATATCTTCACAAAAGTAGTTGCAACAGATCAATTTTTCACACTTAGAGATCATATTGTAAGCCCTCTCAGCATTAAGGGGGAGTATGTTGATAACTGACGTTGGAGGTTCAACTGAACATCCAATTCATCACAAGCAACATGCAAATTTGAAGATTTAAGTTTTTTATTTTTAAATAAAGTAGCATGCTGACTTTTTGTCCCATGCGCATATTTATAGATTTAGAATTTTAGTTTTAGTCTTAGTTTGTTTTTAAGCTTTAGTTTCAAACTTTGTTTACACCGTGTCTTCTAGTGGCGCAGGCATAATGCATGAAAAATGCATGCAAGTTTGCAATCTTTTTTTAGAGGCTGTAATTATGTAGAAATGTAATTCTTTTATATATACATCATTAAAGACTATTATTTCCAATCTATAAATAAAGATTTTCTGAGTGCTCTAATTTTTTTTCTAAGTTTTTATACTCTATTTTTCTGCTATTATCTTCTATGGGCATAGAAATTTTGTTTAGCTTTTTAGATTCTACAAACTGCACTTGGCATTAAAATATCTAAGATCTAGAGAAAATAAGGTGCTGGCTATGGGAAGCTGGACCCCATTGAATAGTTTTGAAAAATATATCATCATTATTGTTATATCCATCTGCGAGCGAAGGATCATGGGTTCTGAATCCAATTCCGGGTTTGAAAGTAAAAGAAGAAAATCTCACCACCAACTCAAATTTCAAATTTGCAACAAGCGGGCTATTAAATGACATTAATGTAGGGAAATGTGTGCACAAGCTTTTAAAGCTTAAAGGAGGCCCATTCACAGTTACCATTGCTACCTTAGAATAAATATCACACTCTTTGCTTTCAAATTTACATAGAACCCCTGTATCCCAAGCCTTCAACACTCAAAAAATTCTTATTTTCTCCTCTATCTTACTCCAATGGCCACTACATCCTCCAACCCAAATCTCAATCTTGAGTACTAGGATACCACTTTCCCTAATAGTTTAACTAGGTACAAGCACTATAATGATATATTCAAAGTAATCGAGTAGGTCCACAAGGACTCTAGCAATGTCGATGATGAGTTGGCCGAATACAAGGATGCCCTTCAGTCTTATAAAAGATGTCAACTCCATAGTGTTGCGACCAAACCAAAGGTGTTTCCTTGTGCCAACTTGTTGGATGATATCCCACACAAGGCCATCTGAGTGCAGTATGGTGTTAATGATTGGGTGTGTTCACCCACCTCTCGATACAAAATTATCGACATATTTGGGAATGCCTTAAAGGCAAACTACTCCCTCCTAAACCTATTATTCTCACAAGATGTGATGGTAGTGTCGGTCTAGATGAATGATCACCAAATATATGTCATCCTCTAAGACTAGGTCAAGAACCTATACTCAAAGTGGGTCAACAAAGAAAAAATCAATGCCTACATGGTACACATATTCTGAGAGGAGGTCCAAGTAGGCATGATTGTACTAAACTGACTATTTGGGAACTCAGATTACTAGCATGCCAACGAGTTGTGGGTGGCCTAATTGCACATGATCCTAACTCACTCTAAAACCCTAGACCTTTGAGGATTGATCAATTTCAAGTTGGTCTATGCCATCATAGATGACCAGAAAAGGGGCAAATTCTACATGATGAGCTACCCACTTGATGCCATTTTTGGGATGCTTTTGTTCAACTCGTCAACTTTTCTTATATAGGTTCCTAGTGGCCCGACTATCCATGTGATTTTATTCAAGATTTATGGCCACCAGTTCAAATATCATGTTTGGGATGTTTATGATTACTTCTACTCAGTGGTGTACTAGGTAGTCAATGAAGCTCCCATGCCCTAGCTATCAAAGATAATCATGGACTCCATCACAGCCATAGGGGACTAGTAGTTGTATATAAATGACATAATGATGCAAGTCATGGGCTTTCTCGAAGATCCCGTATGCCTTCGATACTATGTGTTTGATCACCTAACAAAGCATGAGATCACCTATCAACTGGTGAATGACATCTTCAACTTCTATGTATAAAATTCATAGAAGGTGGGACTTCCACTCTTGATTACCATATGAGGGCACATATATAGGAGCTTCCCCTCCATACAAAAGATGGCATCTAGGTGAGACTCCTTTGCATTATAAAAATTCAAGATTTGATAGTGGGACCCTAAAGGGGTGATTTGGATCCACTTGGCATAATATGCATCTTAGCTTAACATCAACTACGACTATCAAGCCAAGGATGATGATGAGCTCATCTAGACCTACCAATGATGAGGAGGTACTGTTATGACTAAATTTTCCACCCTAGGAGAGGTTGTTCATGCCTCTCTAAATTTGGATAACATGGGATTACTTCTAGGTCTATGGGTTGCCTATAGCAGAGGTAAATCTCTAGGTTAAATGGCTAGCTCTCTTGATTTATCTTTTAGATTCACACACTACATTAGACCAATCACTATTGGAGGTGAAAATTAAAGTAACCTACACTAATGAGGTGTTACACAAAATATAAGTCCATAAAACACACTTGTATCTACACTAGGAAAGAAGATTTCTAAAACTAATCTCAACTCTTTATTCTTCTAGCATAAGTGTTTCTCATATAGGCATGTTGCTATGCATAACCAGAGGTGGGTGAAAATAAGGTATGATATTAAACACTAATAGTCTCTCTCACACTTTAAGACACACTCAAAAAACACATACACTTCATGAGACATGTTAGAAGAAATGTCACTCACATAAAACATGCAAGAGTAGAATGGAAGCAAGGAGAAGATATTCATCACCTAACATCCAAGTATACTACTTGACATACTTAGGTAAGATTTTTAGAGATTAAATCAACCTCACAGCTTTATTCAAGGTGAAATAAGGTGTCAAACTAGAAGGGCTTCACCATACTAGGTGCATACTAGATATAAATGCCAAAATGGCTTGCATATAGAGAGCATAGGAGAGGAGAGAGAAGAAGTGAAGCTCAATGTCATAATTCCAAGTGTAAAGGCTTGAAATCTAGTTAAAATACAAGAGAAGAGAGTTAGGGAATAGGACATGAGGTCCTCTTGGATAAGTTTCCATCACAAACATAGCATCTTCCTCAAGTTGGCATAGAAACTGTTCACTATCTTTCTTGAAACTACCTTATCGATGAGTAATCCACTTGATTGTTTAAAACTGCCATAGGAGTCATTGCAACATATCTTCTAACATGAGAAGATGGAAACAAGGTTAGTTCAAGTCCTTGTGCACTTCTACAACTTATGAACTTCTTATTGACACTTATAATGCTTGTTTGCAGTCACTCATTAGCTCTCTAGACTTCAATATGCATACTTGTCAATGTGGTGACTTGCAGTTATTCAAGGAATCTCATTGAAGAGGTGTTAGGAAACTCACTTATATCTTATTTGTCCTTTGGTCTATCATACAGATCTCCATGAAAATCAAAACACACTTCTCACTTCTAATCTTTGACAATCACTTTGCCTTCTCACTATCTTATTCAAATTATTTGCAATAAATGGTATAACAGAGACGTTTCCATGCTTCAATGAGGTGAGAAATGGATATGGTGAGTTATAACAAGTCCCTATGCAACTCTTAAAATGAATTTCATTCAGTAATTCCACTCTATACGTATAATTTAACTTAAATCCTACAAAAAACCTAGATTTTAGCATGTTCGTATAAGTGACAATATAGAAAAATTAGATGTCAAGGAGCTTGGGAGAGTTTTAAACAAGTACAAATCATATTTCAGGTCAAATTACCCCTTATGGATGCATTCCCATTCATTTCTTCTCCATCAAGTTTGTACAAGAGTTTTAGAAGGGTTTTGAGTTGTTCTAGTTCTTAGTGATGATTCATAAAGGTTAAACATCCAACCTTAGAACCAATTACACAAAGTTGGAGTATAGTACCCTCCTCAGCTACCCCTAAGTTCTTGAGGTACCATGCAACTCATTTTTATACATATGAGCAAATTATGTTGTCTCTTGAGCTCCTAACTACATTTTGGGTAGGCCTGAGAAAGGAATAGGCCAAAAATGATTAATCTAGGTTACTCCCTAAAAAAAATGGTTTTGTAGTAACATAAAATGTTTAAATTGGTAATTTGAGTGTGGTTTGTGACACCCCATCTAGAGGTCTTTTTTGCATGCTCCTGTGACCCTTCTACACACTTTTTTGCTCATTACTAGACATTCAAAACCTTCTAAACAATCATTCCACCTTAGCTAGACAGTATTCTCTGTGCCAATCATGTTCCCTTAGTTCCCAATCCTATAAGACAAGAGTGCCCCATTTATACTATAGCATTGGGCACCAAAGTGTCCCATTTTTGATAGTCTTGTCCATTTATACTTTGAGCCTCAATGGTCATTTTCATCTAGTCCTTATCCTTAATTAGGTCCACCTAGTATGAATAGATCTGACTCATGACCAATTGTTCCCTATAAAAACCCACTCAAATCTCATTTACAAAGGAGGTGACCAAACTTACAAAGCAAGTAAGAATACAAACAAAGCACTAAATCAAACCTCCCTATTCTTTGCACATAGTCACCCAATATAGCTACAGACTTACTCAAATCCTCATACCAGTCCCTAACCACTTCAAACACCATCAAATTGACATTTGTATCTATATCACACTATTTCACAAAGCACATTAGGTGGGATAACTACACATGGCTTTATCCCTCTTCAGAGTATTGGTATGTAGGCAACATGCCCACATAATGGGTGTGGATTACACGTTTAGTACATCTTACACACTAACTCCCCCTCTTTTTCAAGTGACTCAAATATCATTTTATCAAGCATGATGAAGGGTTAGGGTTTTGAATAAAAAATCAAATCCATAGTGAGTTCTATTGACAACCAATACTTGATTTTTTATAGGAATGATGCAACTACCCATCAAGTTTTAGGTCTCTGTGATTAGTTTAGACAACAATGACAGGAACAGACAACAACATTGAACACCAAAGCATCCACTTTTTGATGTTCCTATCTTTTGTCTAAAAAAACCTAGATTCAGGTTTATGACATCTTTCCAATCTTTCACAACCATTATTAACCTCTATATCATCTGTCACAGTCTGTTTCTAGCTAAGTTATAATTCTTCTTATTTATTATTATTTTTAGAAAGGTGAAAACGATAAACAATTACACAAATCAGGGATAAATTTATTGTTATAATTTTTACTTATTTATTAATCCTTACCCTTAATTAAAATAGGAATAAAACTCTATTATTCCTAAATAATCTAAATCATTTGGTGAACATGACATACTTTGTGCACAAAAACCCTATAAACCCTAGAAAAAATTCCTTGCTGATTTCAGTAATATTCTTCTAATTTTTCTAGCATATATAAATTAGAATTTCACATTTAATTTTTAAAATTCACCATATTAATTTAAAAAATCATTTCTTTTAAACCCTAGTAGAATATACTAGGTCCTTATGCTTTTGAGGTAACACCTTACATATTAGTGAGCTTCAAGTCCTTTTTATGCATATTCTAGTTTGTTGTTTTTAGGACTTTACATTTCCTTTATTCAGTACTTTCCTTTCATCACATTTTTCTTACTACAACTTATTTCTAAAAATTTAATCCACTTTGATTTTGTTTTCCTACTTTAACAATGGCCCAATATACCGGCTTTGATGAAATTGATAAGAGGAAACTTCAAAATCTTTTAACTAAAAATACTAATATGCAAGATGATATGCTTAAAATACTACAATAAGAACAACAAAATGCAAGCAATGGTCAATCCTCTCAAACCATAGAACAACTAATTACAAATGACACTATAGGAGCAACTATGTCTCAACAACCCCCTATAGCAACCCAACCTTCATATATGGCACCACCAGTAATGGCTATTACATATTCACCTCCTAATGTGGTTACCCTTGTGAAAGAGATTAAATCTTTTCAATCCAAGGTCCTACATCTTGATCAAGGTGCCTCTAGACTAACATAGGTTTTGGACTCTTTTTCTCTACTTCATACACCATTAGCATGCCATATTACTTATACACCCTTGCCACTAGGTTTTGATCAGCCCAAGCTCACTCTATATGATGGCAAGGGTGATCCAGAGACACATTTTATAGCTTTTCATGTATCATGCTTGGACTATGTACCATATGACTAGTTACTAACCAAGCTATTTTTAAGGAGTTTAAAGGATTATGCTCTATAGTGGCTATATAGTCTACCGAATCAGTTGGTCAAAGCATTCAATCCTTTAACTGACATGTTCTTAGCTCATTTCAGCATTAACATATGTGACAAGGTTTCTTATACCCAAGTTTCATAATAGAAACAAAGGTCAAATGAGCATCTTACAAATTATGTTCTTAGATATAATACTATCTTGGCTAAAATGACTAGCCCAAAAGTCCATCAAGAATTATAAGATCTCTTCAAACAGAGACTTGTGCTAGCTTTTCATGAGTCAATAGTGTTCAAAAAGTTTTCTTCCTTCACTGAGATATGTCATACACTAAAGGAAAGCAAAGTCAAATTACTTTCAATAGACAAACTCAAGTACACAAGCATACCAAAAATAACAAACAAGATTAACATTAAAGTCCCATATAAAGTAAACATTAATGATAGCAAAAGTTAAAATCAACCTACAATTAATGTGAATTCAGATCCCCCTTTAGCGAGTGGTTTTATTATCACCTCCTCGATGAGCATTTACCAATCTACTAATATCTTCAATTAGAGTCTTACAGTAGCTATTGGAATGCAATGTCCTATCTCTCCCTCCTATTCGAGAAGTTGATACAATAAATCTTCTTCCATGTGGATATAATTAGAATGCATTATGTGATTTTCATAAGGCACCAAGCCACATAATGAATAGATGCATCAATTTGTGACACAAGATGTAGGACTTGATAGATGGTAACCTTATTGATCTTGACACTCTAGTTGAGCCTCCTCAGGCAAAGCAAACATAGGACAAAGCTCTAAAAGTTTTCTCATATCCTTTCTCATAACATTCTAAATAGGAGATAAGGGGCACATCAAGTGTTCACCATGCATATCATGTACACCCTCCACTAGCTACATACCAGGAACCTTTAGTTGAGTCACATCCTTTGAGTAACATGATTAGTGTGTATAATTCTAGAGTTCTAGCTAGACCTTCGATCTCCTTCTCAGAGTGGGAGATAGTTAAAGATGATTCAAATTACTATGCACTCTTTATTAGAGCCTGCAATGATCACCATCCCATTCATAGTGTTCTCATAGATAATGGATCTAGTGTGAACATATGCACTATGATATTACATCAACATTTGGGATATTCAAAGCAGGATATCATACTGACATACACAATTATCAGTGGATTCAGTAGACATATATAGATTTAATTAGGTGAGATTGTACTTCCTCTATAAGTTTGTCCAACACAAATGGGCACACCATTTACTATTATTCCTAGTGTATGAGTCTTTGACATGTTATTTGGTCAGCCATGGATCTAGAAACTTCATGCAGTACCTTCTATAGTTCATAAATGCATGAAATACATCCATGCTACTCAGGGTTTTATAATTGGTGGATTTATATATGAGTTACCACTCCCCACTTTAGAGCCATCTCCTACTCTATAGTCATCAATTTCAACTCCTCCACCAATTATAGTTCTTCCTCTAGTTGAGATTCAGACATAGTTGAGTCCTCCCCCGCTAGCACAGAGAGTTCACACACTTCCATAGAGGCCTATCTTAGAGTGACCACTACATCAGTGATAGTTTCAAGACTCTAGATAACTTCTAGTTATAATATTCACACCTAGAATAGTATCATTGAGGTCTCGTGCCTCTACACACATAACATATTTTTAAAGAGCTTTTTCTACTACCAGATGAGTCCCTAAGAGCCCCCTAGTTGCATCCACTTCTTAAAGTTATAGGGGGACCTCAAAATTGATTTCCACTACAGATATTTAGAGCACTTATATCACACATAGATTTTATAGTCATAGTCTCAACCCTTCCATCGTGCTTCATGATCATGCATGATCCCTCTTCTTGATATATGACAACATGATAGGGAGTCTCTTATAAGATTCATCGGTTAGTATCAGTTCTTCTCAGTCTTACTTGTACATAATTTTTTAGCTTACTTGTACACAATTTCTTTTCACTTTCTTTTACATAGTTTCTTATGAATTACTTGTACATAGGTTATTTAAAAATACCAAAAATAATACAATATTTTAAAATACCAAAAATAATATAACATGTCAAAATATAAAAACATTCAAATAACTCAAAACACCAAAAACTTTTCAACTATATGCATTATCCATGATTTACATTTATACTACCATGCTAGACTTACATTTTTCTATTCTATGTTATTGTTTGTCAATTTATTTACATTACCATGTTTCACTTGATCTTCTTTGAGTGTGTGTAGTGACACCCAAATCCTTTATTTCTTAACTCTACCCATTGAAGGGGCATCCTAATTGTACATTTGAGACATTCATCAACATATCTACACACCAAGGGCATCTTCTACATGACTACACCATCCATGTTATGTCATTCTTACACCACACACTCTAATTATCATGTTGATGTACATTAATTACTAGCTTACACAGATTATTCTATTGACACTCATCAGCATATAACACTTCTTATTTCTTAGCATCTACCTAATCTTGTACTACATGTTTTGTATACTTTCACTTCTTGCTTTGATTAGTTAGATGTGATAGTATTTCCAACATTTACATGCCTTTGTTTTTTGATTTGAATAACTAGATGTGATCGCATTTCTTAGTTCCTATTTTGTTACTTGTGTGTGCCTTAAGACATTTGCCAATGTCTTTTGCTTGTACTCTTGTATGTGTTTGTGGCCCTCATGCCAATCTTACTTGTTTGTAATTGTATGTGTATATGGGCATTTGAACATGCCTTATATGCTTGCTTTCCCTGTCTGAGTGATATCTGTCCATGTAACTTATTTTCTTGGCCCCTTGGCCTCTTTTGTGTGCTTCTTACTTCTTGATTTGCATGCTTATTTGCTTGTTTGCTTCTCAGTTGTTTGTAATGCCATGATCCACATCATGCATTATCTTGCCTTTTTGGATGCCATGATGGGCATCATGCTCCATCCCTCATTGACAACTAACAATATTTATAATTTAGTTCAGTATATTACACATGTTATTACATTGTTACATCTATTTAGGTATACCCATGTTGATCTAACAATCTCCAATACAAACTATGCTATATCTTGAGACATTTTTTGGATTATTATTGCTATATCATGTATTTCATAGCATAACACACTTGTAGGGCTCTTTCTTCGAAGGGTAGTAATTGTAGGGTTTTCACTCCTACCCTCAAAAGAGGAGTAAACAAATAAGGGATTTGTCCCTAAGATCAGAGCCCTTTACTAGTCAAAAATCAATTTTTAGAACACTCAAAATAACAATCAAAATTCAAAACATTCAAAACAAACTAGAAAAATAGTGACAAACATAGAAAAATCATAAAAAATAGTAAAAGAAAAGATCACCCCATTAAGACTACAACACCAAACATCAAATTGTCCACTTCTCAGCACTCCCATCCAAACAACCAAAAACCCAAAATTTTTAGAAATAGATAGAAAGGTAAAGTTAATTACAGTTTTGTCAACTATAGTCTAGTTCAAATTGGGTAGTTTTAGTATAATTTTATTCATATTATCTAGATATATGGGGCATCATGTGTGGCATGATAGCTCTCACTTCTAGTTTTAGATTAGGTAGTTGGTATAACTTCTAGATCATAATCCATGTTACATACACCAGTGATTGGGAGCAATGTGTGTGGCATACTTTCCTTCTTTGCTTTCTAGTTCATTTTATTACCTAGGTATTCTCAATAGTTACATGAATTACTCTATCTGTAGGTGGTTGGCATCATTTCTAAGTGGCTTTCATATAATCCTAGTTGATCATTTTAGAGTGGCTTTCATACAAGCCTAATCTCCACCTTTTGGAGTGGCCAAGATTGGCCTAGTTCTTAGTACACATTTGACTATCCACATCACATTGATAGATTATAGAGCATTCATGGGCTTCATGAGCCATCTCATATAACACATATTCATAGTAGTATCACTTCATAATTTCACACTTAGTGGACAATTACAAAGCCAAATGACTAGCTAGTCTTTGTATTCTTGAGCCACCTATTCAGAGGGATTGGACACATAGTCCAAACATCAATTAACACATGCATGATCACATAGATTCATTACATAGTGGGTAATGATGGAGCCAAAGGGCCAACCTATGTATTATTGAGCCACCCTCAAGGAATTGAGCACTTAGCTCTGTTTGTGATATTACACTTGGTACAACACATACCCAACATCACTCAACATCATAATTTTTTTTGTATTGGTTCACATACTTGATGAGGTATATTCATTCCATTTTCTTCCTCTTTCTTTTGCCCAACCTTTGTACATTATTATTTTAGACTTAGCGTGTCTAGTAAGAATTGATCTACTCCTTATTTTCTCCTCTAGATTTATGCTTCATGCTATGCTCTCTCTATTCACACTCAACATCACAAATATTCATGGGATTCACCCTTGCAGGTAAGTTTAGGTACGCTTTTTATTTTTCCTTTATCCTAGTATTTCATTTTATTGCATCACTAAAATAAAGGGTGGGTAAATGTAGTCACATAAAATGTCCAAATTGGTATTTTGAGTGTGGTTTATGACACCCCATCCATAGGTACTTTTTGCATACTCTTGTGATCCTTATAAACATTGTTTTACTCATTACCAGTTATTTAGAACCTTTTAAACAGTCATTCCACCTCAACCAAATAGTATTCCCTATGTCAATCCTATTCCCCTAGGTCCCAAGCCTTTAAGACAAGAGCACCCCATTTTGACTCTAATGTTGGGTACCAAAGTGTCCCATTTACAATTTGAGCCCCAAAGGTCATTTTCATCTAGTACTTATCCTTAATTAGGTCAGGATAGTGCAAATACATCTGACCCATGACTAATTATTCCCTATAAAATTCCACTCAAAATTCATTTATAAAGGAGCTAACCAAACTTAAAAAGCAAACAAGAATACAAATAAAGAACTAAATCAAACTTCCCTATTATTTGCAAATAACCACTCAATATAGATACAAACTTACTCAAATCATCATACGAGTCCCTAGCCACCTCAAACATTATCAAATTGGCATTTGCATCTACATCACGCTATTGCACAAAGCACATTAGGTGGGAGAAATACATATGGATTGATCCCTCTTTAGAGTATTGGTATGTAGGCAATATGCACACATAAGGGGTGTAGATTATATGTTCATTACATATTACACACTAACACCCTATTTCAAGTGACTCAAATATGTTTTATCAAGCATGATGGAGGGTTAGGGTTTTGAAGATAAAATCAGCTCCATAATGAGTTCCATTGAAAACCAGTACTTGATTTTCCACAGGCATGCTCACATAATCACAATGTATCTATCTAAAAAAATTTAGGTCTCTATGATCAGTTTGGACAACAACGGAAAGAATGAAAAATAATGTCAGACACCAAAGTGTCCACTTTTTGGTGCTCCTATCCTTTCACCAAATGAAATCCAGATTCAAGTTCATGACACCTTCTCAGTCCTGCACAACCATTTTCAACCTCTATATCAACAATATTAGTTTGTTTCTATCTATTTTATATTTCTTCTTCTTTATTGCTATTTTTAGAAAGGTGAAAAAGATAAACAATTACACAAATCAAGACTGTATTTATTGCTATATTTTATACTAATTTATTAATCCAAATCCTTAACTAAAATAAGAATACAACTACATTATTTCCAAAAAATTTAAATTAGGTTCCTCATAGAATTTTACTTCCCCATGAAATCTTTCAAAGTGTTTGGAAGTTTATCATGGTCTTATGAGTCAAGTTAGAGGCCATGAGGGTTTATGCCTAGTTCTAGGCCTAGTAGACCTAGACTATGTATCTGCATATATGACCACTATGAGTTATTCCAATGATTTTAGGTGACCTTGAACACTTTTTCAATTTAAAACCAACCTTATGCAACATTTCATAATTCATTCAAGGCCATCCCATTTATTCATTCAACATTCATGTACCTTGCCTATAGTTTTGACATGACTGTGGAGTGTCCTCTGTCTGAGACAAAATAGATGGCACCTCCCTTATTTTATTAAAAAAATTAGGCCATTAGATCCTAATTTAGGTCATGATGATTCTCTATACTAATTTTTAAGGTTTTATCATGCTCCAATAACCTTCTACACTATAAACCCTCAAGACTAGATTTTATGCCTGAGTACTGTGGTAATCTGTAGATGGCTAAGTATGAGATTCAAAAGCCTAGTCTTGTTCAATTTTATACCCTATTTATTTCCCTATAAGGATAACATGGGAATGTGCTAGAAAAGTGTGAGAATGGTTTCAATGTGTTCATCTCCATCATGTACCTCTTTTCATCAACTAACTAATAACCTTCATTTCTTAGGCTGGTCTACAATATAAGTGTCCAAATTGTAGGTGTTATCAAGAAGTTACTATAGGTGACTATATAGGTATTATAATTATATTTAACACATTTGGTTCCTCTAAAAGCATTAGATATATATAAAAATTGAATTAACTCATGTTATGCCTTGTAATCATGTTCTCACCTCTCTACTATCAATGCACTAGAGGTCTACAGTTAGATTATGGATATTTCATTTGGAGAATCATGAGATTCTTGTAGGTGGTCATATGCTTGAATGCCTTCACATCCTTGTTTATCTTCAAGTCATTTGAGCCATCACACCTAAATAGACTCATTTATGGTCTTACTAAAATTCACTAATTATCACTTGTACATTATGTTACCATAGGTTAATTTGGCCTAAAAGGCACTGTAGTTATTGAATGTTCCCAGTCAAAATTTGTCTAAATTGAAACCTCACTCACCATCCTCTTCCTTTGACCTAACATCTTCTTCTCATGTTCAAATGTGAATTTTAGGTCTAGTTCATAATGATGGAGTTATAGGACTTACTCAGACATCATCAACACTTACCAACATAAGCTACCATGTGGAGCGGAATCCTCTCTTCAAAAAGATTAAGGTAATTATTCTGATTAAGAAACTTTCTTAATATTGCATCTATAGAAATTACTTGAGGGCATCTTGATTGTAGTTTATGAACCTTGAGTGACTTGAGAACCTCATTCAAGTATTTAGATTGAATTTAACCTATATCTTAGGTTTTAGATGGTCTTATCACTCTCTATACATACCTATAGGTGATTGTATGTGTCTGTCATATTGAAGTTTGACTAGTCCTTACTCATTGTCTTGGAATCCTATCTCAATCAACCTTGAGGTCCATCAATTCAAATCTTCCATGGATAAACTAAATTTCATTATTTGAAGGAGAAACACAAGTTTATTATCTTTATCTTGAAGTCACTAATAGAAGATGAAACTATGTAACTATGGAAACCATGTTATATAGACCAATGGTGCTCACCCTTGGCACAATGAGAGTGGTTTTGATTGTCTTACCATGCTCACATGTAAACTAGGTTGAAACCAATATGTAGAGGATGAAAGAACTCTATAAGAACACATACATCACTTGGAAGCATCAAACCAATGTAATCAGGGAAGAAAACTGAGCTGTTGGGGATGCATAGGTAGTTTGAAGACACCAATAATCTTAGTGATTATTCATGAAGCACCAAACATCAAACGTGAGACCATAACCATGAATTGGAAGCTCATAAGGAGTACTAACACACACCAAGTACACTTATTCCAACTCTTCTACTCCAGGTCATACTATCTAAAAACCATTTGACTTCTTTGACCTACCTAAGAGAGCGAAGAGAGAGAGATCAATTTTCACCATTTTTTTAGATTTCAAATCTAAGACTATAAATGACCAGTGGGGATTTGAAAGGACCCTCATGAAGTAGTCACACTGCCATAACTATTATGCACTCTATAAAATAACTAAAACTCCCCTTTTTCATGTGATCTTCTTGTTTTTAATATTAAACTTTCAAAATTCAATTCAAAATTGACAACTAACACTTTTTTGACATGTGGGATGTTATATTTCACTTTGACACACTTGTCCTTTGTGTAAAATCATACAACTCATTCAAAAGGTCAAAAGGTGGCATATTATGACATATGACAAATTATACAAATGTTACAAGAGATTATAACACATTGTATGACCTCATTTAAGATCATGGTGCACATTTCCAACCTATGAGACCCTATGAAAATTTTAAAATTCAAGGGGGTTTGAATTAATTTTACCTAGGGGTAAAATTAATCAATATTTTGACAATTTCCTAAGGGTATCAAGCCTATTATGCTAAGGACCAATAGTCTTCTCCTATCCTTGGGAAATGGATTCACATATACACTAACAATGACATTGAAATACCTTTGAACAGACGCCAAACTCACACCAAATAGAATAGGAAACATACACACAAGACAAGACAATAAAAAACACACTTGTGCTCTCTAAGCACTTAGGGAAAACACACACGAACTTAAGTAAACTAAGCCATGTACAAACTAACTTGAAGCAAACTCTCTCCTCATAGATCAAAAGGTATTTTTTCATCATATCTTGTTCCATGAATTAAGGAGTGAATGAAACAAGTTTTACTTTGAGCATTGGCCTTGATGTCTTCAATTTCCTTGGCATGATATTCAATGCAACCACAACAACTACAATCATATCACCTATGAAGGTGAACTCTGCTTGCACTTCATCAATATTAATATTTCCGTGAGACTCCTTAGCTAAATTTTTTTCTTCCAATGGTGCTTCAACAAAGCATTATTCCTTGATTTCCATGGTAGTTTGAATGAGATCATATTTCTTACCAATTGCAAGCTCTTCAAGGATCTTTGTATAGTTAATCTAGTATTCATAATTATTCTCCATGAGGACATCTTGTTCTATCTTATTTTTAACTTGATCTTCAACCTTGAAAATATCTTCAAGTTCTTAGAGAATCTCAATCTGTTAGTGCCAATCATATTTTTCCTCTTTATCCTCAAGAAACACAAATTCTTAAAACTCATCCTCTTGACCATGTTCATGAGTATCATAGTCATCATAGATTGTTCCATCATGTATTTGAAAATCATGGTGATGTTCTTCAATATTTGTTTATTCAATAGGAAATTTGCATTCTTATCCAACAAACTCATTTTGATTTCCTTCAAGAACTAAATTCTCAAGACCTTCATATTCATGAAACATGTGCAAATAGGTCTACCACATGCATTTATCAAGTTCCTTATGAACAACTAGAACATGATCTATATCTTATATTTCTTCACTCAAGAAGGTTGACTTGTGATTTTCTTCACCAAAGGGAGTCCCTATAGTTAAATCTTATTCATAGACACTTGCATCATCTTCTTGATCAGCTATAAACTAAGCTTTCTCTTCTTTTCTTTCCTCCCAAAGGTTGGGTTCTCCTTCAAGAGGAGATGAGATGGGAGGGTGGTGAACAAGTTCATGGTTTGGAGAGGGAGTAGGAGGTGTGATGGAGGGCTCATGAATGGGCATGGGGATGGAAGGAAACACTTGAAATAAATCTTGGAGGAGAGAAGGTTTTGATGAGATATAGATATTTAATTTATTTCTACAAGAACCTCATGATTTTCATTATCTTCTCAAAACTCTTCCACAACTGCAACCTTACATCCAAATTCTCAACTAAGGATTCTTTTTCATGTTGAAAATCTTCTTGGATAGACTTATAAGATGGAAAAGCTCTAGGTTATTGAGAAGGCAATGGGTTTTGAACACACACAATGTTTTCTTTCTTGGCATCAATCTCTTGGTCCTCACTCTCTTCATCCTTATTTTCCCAAGACTCCACTACTTGGTTCCAAGTTAGAACTTTGAGGCTGTTAGGCTCTTTTGAGGATTAAATTGGATCTTCATGATAATAAGGAATATGATAGAAATGATATGTAACATAAAAAGACTCTTGAGGAGGTGAGAGAGAGAGATATTGTATTCAACCATATTTTCACCTTCTTCATAGCCTTATTGAGTCCCTTAAATAGCTACAAGTTGATTCCCAACTTCTTGGTTTTCCTAGATTTCAAGCCTATCAACCCACCATTGGATATATTATCTCATTTCATACAAATATTCATTGATGACATAGTTATATTCATCCTCAACCAATATTCACCTATTCATAAATAATTGAACCACCTTTCTCATATTCTCTATGAAATGAGTAGGGATTACACCAATCTCTTTATCCCATTTCTTCATCAACCTTTCTAATTTTAGCATATCTGGCATGAGTGGCAACACAGATTTAGATTGAGGTGGAATTGAAGTAGGATAAGGATGGGAGTATGGGTTTTGGTATTGACCTTGAAAAGGTTGTCTAGGAGCTTGATAGGATGGATAGGGATGTTGGGGAAGACTGCATCCAAAAATATACCTCTTAAGAACTTGGATATCTTCTTCAAGAATTTGCCTCTTAAGAGTTTGGATTTATTCTTTAATATCCTTAATCTTATCTTATTGATATCCTTCTTCATAAGGCTTCTCAAAAACTTTATGATCATATGGAGAAGGAATGGGTTGACCATCGGGTTGATAACAACTTTGACTGGGCTATTGAGGGACATAGTATGGGTCATGGTAAGGTTGATAAGGAGGTGTATAATAGAAATTTTCAACACATCTAGCCATATCAACTTAATTATTCAAAATGAAACACAAGACGCTATCAAAAATATTTTACAACAAGTACTTGGGCTGCTTATAACCATATGATTGCATTCAAAATCAGCATTGGCGTTTGCTTGAATGCCTCTAAAAGCTAATAGTAGGAAGAACACACCTAAAATTCTTCCACTCTTTTAGACCCAAGTCCCATCAAGTGTGCTAGAATTGTTATGACCAAATTTTATACTCTAGGATAGGTTATTCATGCCTCTACAAATTTGGCTAACATGGGATTACCTCTAGGCCTATGGGTTGCCTATAACAGAAATAAACCTATAGGTTAAAGGGATAGTTCCCATGATTTATATTTTAGGTTAAAAAACTAAATTAGATCAATAATTATTGGGTTGAAAAGGGAAGAAGGAAAAATAAAGTAACCTACACTAATGAGGTGATACATCAAAGATAAGTTCACAAAACACTCTTGCATCTGCACTAGGAAAGAAGACTATTAAAATTGACCTCTACTCTTTATTCTTATGGCATAAGTGTTGCCCTTAAGGTAAATTAATATGCATAACCAAAGGTGGGTGAAAATATTGTTTAATATTATAAACTACTAGTCTCTCTCATACTTCAAGACACACTCAATAAACACATATACTTTATGAGACATGTTAGAAGAGATTTCACTCACGCAAAACATGCAAGAGAAAAATGGAATCAAAGAGAAGATATTCATCACTTAACATTCAAGTACACTACTTGACATACTTAAGCAATAGTTTCAAAGATTAAATCAAATTTAGAGCTCTATTCAAGTCAAAATAAGGTGTCAAACTAGTAGGGCTTTACCATACTAAGTGTGTACTAGATAAAAATGCCAAAATGGCTTGAATATATCGAGCATATGAGATGAGAGAGAAGAAGTGAAGATCAAGGGTCACAATGTTAAGTTTCAAGGCTTGAAAGCTAGTTACAATGTAAGTAAAGAGAGTTAGGGAACATGACAGTCACTTTGCCTTCTCACTATCTTATTTAGACTACCTTCAATGAATGGTACACCATAGAGGTTTTCATGCTTCACTGAGGTGAGAGATGAGTATGGTGAGTTAGAATAAGTCCTTACACACCTCTTAAAATGACTTTCATTCACTAATTCCCCTTTGTACCTAAAATTCAACTCAAATGTTACAAACAAATAGATTTTGGACTATTCGTACAAGTGACCTTATAGAACAATTGGATTTCAAGGATCTTGGGAGAGTGCTAGATAAGTCCAAATCATCTTTTAGGTTAAATTACCCCTTTTAGATGTATTCCCATTCAAGTTTTAGGAGGGTTTTGAGTTTTTTTGGTTCTTAGTGATGTTTCATAAATGTTAGACCTCTAACCTTAGAACCAATTCCAAAAATTTGGAGTATAGGACCCTCTTAAGATACCCCTAAGTGATTGAGGAACATGATGTTCATCCGTACATATATGAGCAAATGAAGTTGATCTCTCAAACTCCTAACTATATTTTGGGTAGACTTGAGAAAGGATTTGGCCAAAAATGCCAATGTGGATTACTCCCTATAAAAAACCAGTTCCTACAAGCCTTATACACCATCATGAAATCTTTCAAAGTATTTGGAATTTTCCATGGTCATATGAATCAAGATAGAGGCCATGAGGGTTTAGGCCTTGTTCTAGGCCTAGTAGACCTAGACTATGTATCTGCATATATGAACACTATGAGTGCTTCCAACGATTGTAGGTGACCTTCAACACTAGTTCAATTTCAAACCAACCTTACATATCATCTCATAATGCATTAAAGGCTATCCCATTCATTCATTCAACATTCATGTACCTTGCTTACAGTTTTACCCTGATCGTGGAGTGTCCTCTATCTGAGACAAAATAGAGGGCACCTCCCCTATTTTCTTGGCTAAAATTAGACCATGGGAGCCTAATTTAGGTCATAATGATGATTTTTACTAAGTTTCAAGGTTTTATTATGATTTAATAACCTTCTCCACTACAAACCCTTAAGATTAGTTTTTATACCTGAGTATTCTGGTAATCCATAGATGGCTGAGTATGAGATTCAAAAGCCTAGTCTCATTCAACTTTCTACCCTATTTATTTCCCTTTAAGAATCACATGGGAATGTGTTGGTAAAGTGTTATAATGGTTTCAATGTGTTCACCTCCATAATGTACCTCTTTTCATCAACTAATTGGTATCCTTCATTTCTTAGGCTAGTCTGTAGCATGAGAGTCCAAACTATAGGTGTTATCAAGAAGTTCTTATAGGTGACTTAGGTCTGATCATTATATTTCACACATTTGGTTCCTCTAAATCCATTAGAGATATCTCAAAATTGAATGAACTCATATTATGCATTGAAATCATGCTTTCACCTCTCTACTATCAATGCACTATAGGTCTGTAATTAGACTACAGATGTTTCATTTGGAGAATCATGAGATTCTTGTTGGTGTTCATATGCTTGATTGCCCTCACATCCTTATTTCTATTCAAGTCATTAAAGCCATCACACTTGAATAGATTAATTTATTTTTTATGACCATGCATCATTATCTTATAAAAAATGCACTAGTTTTCACTTGCACATTGTGTTGCCACAAGTTAATTTGGCTTGAAAGGCATTGTAGTTATTATTGACCAAATTTGACTTTTTAGTCAAATTGGGGCACCTATAGGTAAAAATTGTATTTTATAGGTCTATAGGGGGTGTAATATGAGTGTCATTGGGTGTATTATAGTTCAATTGATGTCAATTAATGTTATATTGGCCTTGGTCGATTAGTTTTTATGTCTAGTTATCATTTTGGGTCATTTTAGGGGTCAAAAAGGGTACATTTAATGAGTTTTAGAGGTTTATTGTCAAATTTGAAGGTAAAAATAGGTGATGTCACATGACATATGTCCTAATAAGTATTAATACACTACTGGTAACTAAACATTACAGGTTCATTAGAAGAAAAATCAATTTTCTTAAAGAAAAAGAAGATTTTAGCACTTGTATGACCTCTTTGGGAAGTGTGCCACTTGGAAAAGGTTTATTGTGAATCTTCAGCTCCCCCATGCTCAGTTTCATGTTTTTTATGATTTTTTTGTAACATTTATTTCTCAAAACCATTCATCTCTCTTCTCACCCTTCTTGGTAAGTAAAAGTGACTTGTAGGTTTGTACTTGGTATAGACAACTTGATGCAGGAGTTCAACAATATACCAAGGTTGAAATATTACAAACCATATTTGTTTTGTCTTGAACCCAAGTTGGGAATAGAGGTTAGGGAGGAGGCTCTTCAAAATATCAAAAGATAATTCATTCAAGAAGAGAGAGATCATTAAGAAAAGAGAAGAATGTGAGAAGAACTCATGAAAATAGAGGAATGTAAAAGAGTTTATATGAGAAAGGAGAGAAAGAGCTCACGTAAGAAAGAAAAAGCTCATTAAAAGGAAAAATGTAAGAAAGAGAGCTTATGTGTGAGAGGATAGTAAGAAGATGAGAGGGAGGAATTCTCAGTCAAGAAAAGAAGAGAATGGAATGAAGAAACAGTGAGGGAGGACCTCATTCAAGAATGCAAGAGTGAAGGAACAAAGAAAGTTGAAGGTGCAAATAAGACTTATAAGCCATTGACCATGGATATAGATCATCGAGTGATGGATCCTTGATTTTAAGTATCTATTTTGATTATGAAGAAATACATTTTTATTCACATGTGTATGTTATGTAAACAATAATCCCAAGTACAGAATTTTGGTCTAATCAATGGTAAACAGATGTACAGGGTTGTGTATGTATATGTGTGCTTCCTTGAGGTTTAAGAAACAAATGATCATTTATTGGAGTGAAATATGCATGAGAACCTTTGGATATACGTTGAGAACCAGTTTCCAATTGTAATATGTCAAAAATAGTCATTGGAAGTTGACTTATGGACTTTTGTAAGCTCTCGGCCTGTGTGGAAAGAAAACTAGGCACGGTTGGAAGAATCGGTATATCTCAAGATTTAACCAATGAAAAATTATGAAATTTTGTGTGTAGATGAGACTTGGAGTTATTAATATAATTAAAATTGTTTTATATCTAATGGAGCAATTTGGAAAAAGATATGGTCAAAATATAGACCTGCAGTTTTGAGACAACTCAGAAAAACGTGTTCTCAAGTACTAAAGAGCACATAAATTTAAAAAGAATGCTCAAAATCACTTGAAATTTAATATGTAGTGGTATAATGAGGTTATTTACATGAATATAATGTTTTAAGGTCTTAAAATTCTTCCCATGAAAATATATATAGGATTGTATTTTGTGAAAGAGACTGTAAGTGAAAACCTGTTTACTCATTTTGTGAAAGAGAAAGGATTGCATACATAGAAGATGTTATAAATTGGTTGTAATAGGTAATATATCTGTTTATAAAACCTATAATTATGATTTGAACACCTTTCAAGAATCAAATTTAAGAACTATAGTGAAATAGGGTAGTATGAAGATCTATTCGACCCAGTCAAGAACAGGGAAAGTTGCAATTTGGAGAAGATGTTCCAAAGGAACCTTGTCTAGCTTTAATATCTGTGGTATAAATTGATAATGGGTAATATGATATAATATTATCTAGATGAAAGAATTTTTAATCTGAGAAATAAAGGCTAAAACTCTCTTGACAGGGCTGCAAGGACCAAAAGGGCTTAATAAAGGAAATTGGGTTGTGATGTAGGATAAAAGACTGTAAGTTCTAATATAACTTGGGATGGATATAAGAACATGTTATGATGATTTTAAAGATTTAATTCAGTGAATTATTGATCTTATGAGTCATAGGTAAACCATGATAGCCGAATGAGATAATTCTATTGTTCTTGATAAAGATTTCTATCTATCATGGTATGAATGACATTGTTTTACAAATGAGCAAGTTTGCATTGATGATCCCGATTCCTATATAGAGATATGTCACCAATAAGCATTGGTGACTCAACTAGTATATTGGAATTGAGATAAGAGAAAAATTTCATCAAAAGAAAAGAACATAGTCTAATGAAGAAGTGACATGTTGGTAAGGTAACTTGAGGTGTAAACAAGGTGAGGGTTACATCACAACTCATGAGTTTTTTAAAAATAGGTCTTGGGAGATGATATTACACTTTTATAACTTAAGTTTCATATATTTATTTTTATAATTGATCAACAATTCATTATGAACCATTGCTAACAAGTTGACTGTGCAAATCTGATAGCTGTTTTGTGTACCCTATGGTTTTTACTCTTGTTTGAGAGATTCCCTGCAATAAAGTAGTCTATGATGATTCCATATTATGTTTCCTTATTTATTTAATGTTATACATTATTTTTTTCACACTTAAATTTGATTTTATGTGTAAATCATTTGATGTTGGTAGAATAGTCTCATATGGGATGACAAATAGGTTTCCTCCATTTTTTGGATTCCCATGCTTTATCATGGATTCATATGGTTATTTTAGTGTCTCTTATATTTTTTAAATGTCCTATTGTTTCTAACTCACTTTGAAACCTCATTCTCCAAATCATCTTCATAATTTTCAGTCATACTCTACACATGTGAATAGTCTGCCATTGGAATGTACAATTGCAAGTGTTTTAATGGAGGAATACATATTGGAAATAAGGTAGTGATACATTTTATAGGTCCTTTTGAATGTGAGGGGTGAATTTGAGGGTGTTTGGACAAGTATTGAATTAATTGGATAAAAAACAATGTTTACTAGCTATACTTTTCCCCACTGTCAGTTTGCACATTTTTATGACCACCTACAGGGGGCCTAAGCAGAGAGTGTAGAAATCATATAGAGAGTTTAAATTTTTTGAGAAACCTTATTTAATGTATTGATATGGTGAAAGATGATGGAATATATTTTTGTAAAGGTAGGTTTCTAAATGAATACTGAAGGTCACTTTCAAATAAATGAAATGACTGAGTTTTGAGCTACAGTCCCTAAAGAGGGAAAATAAATAACCATCACCTTTTGTGGATAGCATATAATAGTGTCAAATGGACCTTTGATCATTCCTAATGCACTATTATTATATATCTATCATAGGAAAACAACTTGGAAAGGTTTGGAGTCAAATTTATTTGTGGAGACCAACTGTTATAAGGCCCAAATATGCCTCTAAAACCACTAAAACTAGGTAGTAGATTTTACAGTCTTTGGACTACAAAGTGACCTTATGCTCTAGTTTGACCATCCTAGAACATATCAAATTTGGCATTATATTTAAATTATTTAATGGATTCTCATGACATAAAAATATATTTAAAATAATAAATGGACTTTTATTTGCCTTGCATGGACACTCCCAGTTCATACACTATGTACATATTGGCTTACAGTTGGGAGTGAGAACAATGATCCAAGTTGGAGTCTTTGAAAGTGTTTTAACCATTAAAATTGAATATAAAGTGAATGATAGTATAAACCTATGATATTATACATAAATAGGATTCAAATTATGTATTCAAACATCATAATGAGGCTAAACTTAATCCAAATGCACACTTACAGTAGGTTTCCCAAGAGTAAGTCACAGTCATGACAAAATGAAGATAAGAAGGTCTTAGAAAAGCATGAGAATGTTGTAAATAACGTTAAACTGTCCATGAAGTTAAATTAGGAAGATTAACCTTGAAAAATAAATATATTCACCTATAGGTCCTTACATTCCTAAACATTGTTGACTATGTTGACCATAACAGGAAATGAGATGAGAAGTATGCATAGGTGATGATCTAGAGTCACTCAAGGTGAAATAATGAGTAAAGATTAGTGTTAAATGGTTATTATGGTTTATGGATAATCCAAGACAATTGAGGATAAAAATTTTAAAGATGAAACACTACTCATAGGCTAATTTTCTTGAGTAGGTAGGGTAAATTGACACTCAGGCCTAACTAGGTAAAAGTGTAGCTCAAAATGACATTGTGGTTGGTAGATTTTTTGATCCTAGTGAATACTTATTAAAGGATGGTGATCAAATTTTTTAATATCCATGATATGGAGATAGGGTAGAGAGAGATCTCTATTCATTCATACTCAGTCCATTTTGGAAGATCTTACACAGTCCATTTTCCCTACAAGTCTATCTCAAACTTTCATGTTTTTTAAGGATATATGCATAAGAATAGGAGATAATTTTTAGAATATAAAATACCTAACACTTTTATAATCTGGTTAAACCTTAAATTAGTCTAGGAAAATAGGGAAAGTACCCCTATTTTGTCTTAGATAGGGGGTATTTTCCCCATGCACAAATCTTGACAATTTTGGAAACAAAGATGGAAGGGATACTTCAGGAGATGATGGATATTTATAAGAGGTGTATGAGGCTTTATGAAACCTAGGAAAATATTTTAAACCAATAAAGGAAGGAATAATACCAATATAAAAGTTCTAAACCTACAAAGGTGTAGACATGCTAGTTGTGCATGGTGAGGCCTAAAGCCCAAATGAGAGGACATCTTCACCTATAGCCTTGGATGGAAATTATAATATATTTAATCATGTTTGTGAGATGTAATTATATGTGTTAATTCTATGTGGATGTGAATGAAACATCAAAAATGATCATTTTGAGCAAAGGTTATAGATAAGCCTATTGGACATGGTTAGACCTAGTGTCCAAATGAAGAAGCACTTCTACTTATAGATTTTAGTGAGAATTTAAAATAATTGGAGAATGTTAATATTGTGGAATTAGGTATTTTAAAACTTCAAACTTGCAAATAAATCCTTAGGATAATCATTTTCTTTTCTTAAAACCAACAGTAGGCTTGTTGGAATGTAAGCAAGAGCTTGAATAGGTGAATCCAATTGTTCATATCTCATCTGAGGCTTTGCATGGAGGCCAATAGGGTTTATAGGAAATGGAGGGGATATTTAAAAAATAATTTTTGGATTTTTTTTGTAGTTCCAATGTCCAAATTTCATGAACAATGTTTAAGAAGGAAAACTGACCTAAAACCCTACAAAACCCTCAGCCATGACCCAATAGATAAAATGGATTTGGAGATGAAATGTAATGGACTATTTTAACTATAATAGATATTATAACTTGTATAGGACTCACTCAAGCTCCTTAACATGCCAACTAGTTATACAAACTTGTATAGATGGGGGTAAAAATAGGGGTTTTATCACTATTTTGTGTGTTTTGTATGTTGTAAGAGGTTTCAAGAGATGAAAATCACATAGATGGAAATATTAAGACTTAGGATAACTTAAAATATCACTCTAATTCCTTTAAATATATATTAAGTGTCCAAACTAGGTGCTTCAACTTAGCTAGTCAAAATTGGCCTATTGGACAAGCTAGTGAGAAGTGTGAAAACTCTAAGGAAAAGTGATTTTAAAGTGTCCCTAATTCTCTACTTGAGTATGGTGAATCCATGATAAAATTTATACCTTTTGATCAATAATAATACTGATGTTTAGCTCTTCTATGACTATTCTTAGTGTGTTCAATTGGATGATGAATCTTACTTAGTGAAAACTATGGATTCTTTAGCATGTTGTTCCATTCTTTCACCTATTTACAACATCTTCTTATAGGGCATGTGAAGTGATATAGGAGATTTTTATGGTTTAAGTGAGTTAATTTATTCATTATTTCACTCATAGGCCTCTTGTCTAGTCCTCCTAACTTTGGACATTCATCCATAACCTCACAATGCAGCATTGATATGAGAAGATGAAGATTGGAGAAGTGTATTTTTAGTTTATCCTTTGATTTAAAGTGTAATATGCATATGGTTGGATGCCATCATTTTATTTGGTGTATCACCTCCCTTATATTATTTTTATTCTGTTTATCCTTCTCCATTTTCACCTCCCAAGTTTAGTATAGTTACAATCCAAAATGGTATATCAAGGGAGCTAGCCCTATCTAGATATTCACCTCATTCCCTAGGCTACCCAAAAGCCTAGAGGTGATTAAATTTTTCCACTTGGATAAATAAATATTTTTCATCTCCTCAAATGTTGTAAATCCAAGTGACAAATTTTTTTGGCACACCCGGTGGGACTCTTGGTCCAAGAGGTTGAGAGATTTTTGGTGGTGTCTCTCAATAATCATCCTTTGGAGGCATCTATCAAAACATCAATGATGACTCCAAAGTTATATTAGCTGGTAAAGAAGCCCATCTTATCATTTGAATATTACTGGTAACATTTCTCTTTATATCCTTGCTTTCAATGAAGTTTTATGGCTGACTTTGGTTTTGAGTTTTATTCTCTACAAGTTGGTTAAACCTTCCAAGCTTGTGCTATTCCCCATCAATATGAACAAGTTCTTAATGAGCCTTGGTATGACTATAATCAACCTTGTCATGAAGTGTATTGATCCTATAATCAGCCTTTTTATTAACCAAATTTTACCCCTCAACAACCCTATGAGCCATGGCAGTCCTATAGTTCTTCATTTCCATCTCTATATAGACACCATGTTGTTGGACAATCCTATGAGAATGACTACCAAGAAACACCTCTTTATCAGCCTTAATATGAGCCCTATCTCTCATATCATAATTCCTATCATCCTCAAGGGTATTCCTATGAGTATTATCATATGAAATAAAATGTTTCCATGGATTATACACAAGGATATCATTGGCAAAGTGAAGCTCCTACTCATGTAGATGTTACTCCTTCTAATCAGCCCAAAAATTCACTTCCATATGAGCTCACTAGTTCTTTCCTCTTTTCTAAACCCACTCATAAACCTTCTTCTTCATTCCACACTCCATATAAAACTACTTAAATTTATACTACATCTCATATTCCATCTCCTTTACATGAACCCATCCATCAACCTTAAACCTCACCCCTTCTTAAGGAGGAACCTATTTTGAGAGAATCAAGTGAAGAAGAGCTAAAATATAATTCATGGCTGATCAAGAGGCTCTCATGAGTTTTTATGAGGAATAAATAATCATAAGGACTCCCTTTGGTAAAAAAAAGGATAATCTAATAGCTGATATCTCTATATTTGAAGGGATGTGTGTCTATGAATAACCCCCTACACTTCACCCTCAATCTAATTTTGAGTTTTATGTGCCACCTCCCACAACTAGTTCATCTTTTCCTAACCCCATCACCCTTTTCCTTGATGGAATTGTGGTATCAGAACCAAAGGAGGATCAATTGGTTGATAAAGAAAGAGAAATATTTCTTGAAGAAAGCATACCTCCTTGGTAGCCTCATTGGGATAGATCACATGATTTCAAGATGCCTAGTCTTGGTATCACCATGAAGGAGAAGGAGATGGAAAACCTTGTAGCCCTTGAAAAAAATTCTACATATGATCAAAAGGTTGTATATGATCATCATAATCATGAATTGAAATTTGTTATCAAGGAAGGAAAACACTTTCAAGTCATCTCTCAAGAAGCAATAGTCTTAGGAGAATCTCATGAGACCAAGGTAGAGGAAGTAGCTCTTGAAGATGATAATGAGAAATAAGACTTATGGTAGAAGTTCAATGCCATATACAAGGATTTTGATGATTTGGTTAAAGTTTCTTCTTATCCAAAAGATTTCATAGTTAATGATAAGCCTATTGATGAGTCTAATGAACATAAGCTTGAGTGTTTAATCAGACATAAAGATGAAGTTCTTCCTATTGGTAAAGAACCTATTGTCATGAAGCCACTTGGTGATACTAACATTCAAGAATTGGTTAACAAGGATGATTGGTAGTTACAAATAGAGCTATTTAAAAATATAGAAGAGCTTTGAAAAGTTGAGGGCTAGGTGAATGACATGGTAAATAAAGAATCTTCCATGGAGGATAATGATCAAGATTGGATAGAATTTACAGAGCTCCTTGATGAGCTAGAAGAACTTACAGCTGAGAGAAGGCCCAATCTTGTTGAAAACACTGTGAAGGACAAGAAGGTATGATTTTTTGAATCATAAATTAAAGTTAAAATTGAGGACCCACATGATAAGGTTGAATATGTTTCGATGCAAGAGGAATACTTCTACATTGCAGACCTATTTGAAGTTGGTCTACTTGAGAGCATGGTAATTGAAGTGCCAAGGAATATGTCTAATACACAAAACATCCAATCCAAGGAGAAACATGATTTACACCATGTTCCATATCATGAAGAAGGTGATGCTTCAAACTTTCCCTTTGATCCAAGGGGGAGGTATGTTCATGTTGTACATAGTAGTTTGTTCTTTGCTTCTCTTAAGTTTCTTGAGCACGTGTGTGTGTGTGTGTGTGTGTGTGTGTGTGTGTGTGTGTGTGTGTGTGTGTGTGTGTGTGTGTGTGTGTGTGTGTGTGTGTGTGTGTGTGTGTGTGTGTGTGTGTGTGTGATTTTATTTGTAGTCAATGGCCAAATGTCTCTTTGTTTATCTCAGCTTCAAATGACTCCTAATCCTAATAGACTGATAAGGCTATAGGTCTAGTTAGTATAACATACATACTACCCCTATGAGTCACCAATTTGTTGACCAAATTTGACTTTTGAGTCAAATTGGGGCACCTATAGGTAAAATATTAATTTATAGGTCTATAATAGGTGTAATATGAGTTTTATAGGGTGTATTATAGTTTATTTGATGTCAATTAATGTTATACTAGCCTTGGTCAATTAGTTTTTATGTTTATTTATCATTTTGGGTCATTTTATGGGTCAAAAAGGGTACATTTAATGAGTTGGATAGGTTTATTAGGAAATTTGAAGGTAAAAATAGGTTATTTCACATGAAATATGTCCTAAAAGGTCTTAATCCACTGTTTGTAACTAAAAGTTGTAGGTTCATCAGAAGAAAAATAAGTTTTCTTAAAGAAAAAGAAGAGTTTGGCATTTGTATAGCCTCCTTAGGAAGTGTGTGACTTAGAAAATGTTGAAATGTGACTCTTCAGCTCCCCTATTATCATTTCCATGCTTTGTATTATTTGGAAGTAACATTTCTTTCTCAAAACCATTCATCTCTCTTCTCACCCTTCTTGGCAAGCAAAAGTGACTTGCAGGTTTGTACTTGGTACAGATAACTCATGAGGTTTTAGGATAAATACTCTTGGGAGATGATAGTAAAATTGTATACATTAATTTTAATATAATTTTTTTGAAAATTTATAAACTGTGTCTTATGAACCATTACTAACAGGTTGACTATGTAAATTTGCTAGCTATTTTGTCCACCCTATAGTTTTTGCTCTTATTTGAGAGATTTTATATAATATAGTAGGTTATAATTATTACATATGATTTTTATTTCACTATATAATTTTATACATGATTATTTTCACACTTGAATTTGATTTCATGATAAATCATCTGATGTTGGAAGAATAGTCTCATATGGGATGATATATAGGTTTCCTCCATTTTATGGATTCCCATGCTTGTTCATGGATTCATATGGCTGTGTTAGTGTCTCTTAAATGTTTTAAAGGTCCTATTTTTTCTCCCTCCACATTTAGACCTCATTCTTTAAATCACCTTCATGATTTGTAGTCATACTCTAGACATGTGCATAGTCTGCCATTGGAATGTGCAATTACAAGTGTTCTAATGAAGGAATACATGTTGGAAATAAGGTAGTGATACCTATTCTAGGTCTTTTTGAATGTAAGGGGTGAGTTTTAGTGTGTTTGGATAAGTATGGAATTCATTGGATGGAAAAACAATTTTCACTACCTATACTTTTCCCCACTGTCAGCTTGCATACTTGTATGACCACTTACAGGGGGCGTAAGCAAAGAGTGTAAAAGTCATATGGAGAGTTTGAAACATCTGATAAACCTTATTTAATGTCTTAATATGGTGAAATAGAATGGTATACTTATTTGTAAATGTATTTTTCCAAATGAAGAATGAAGGTCACCTTCAAATAAATGAAATGACTAAGTTTTGAGCCACAATCCCTAAAGAGGGAAAATAGAGAACCATCACCTTTTGTGGATAACATATAATAGTGTCATATTGACCTTTGATCATTCCAAATGCACTAGTATTACACACACACACACACACACACACACACACACACACACACACACACACACACACACACACACACACACACACACATATCATAGGAAAATAACTTGGAAAGGTTTGGAGTCAGATGGATTAGTGGAGACCAGCTGTTATAAGGCCCAAATATGCCTCTAAAGCCACTAAAACTAGGTAGTAGATTCTATAGTCTTTGGACTACAAAGGGACTTTATGCTCTACTTTGACCATCCTAGAACATATAAACTTTGATATTACTATAAAATGATTTAAGGGACCCTCATGACATAAAAATATATTAAAAGGAATAGATGGAATTTTATTAGCCTTACATAGACACTCCCAGTCTATACACTATGTATATGTTGACTTACAACTGGGAATGAGAACAATGATCCAAGTTGGAGTCTTTGCAAGTGTTTTGACCATTAAAAGTGAATCTAAAGTGAATTATAGTATAAACTTGTGATATGAGACCTAAAAGGGATTCAAAGGATGTCTTCAAACATCATAACTAAGCTAAACTTAACCAAATGCACACCTACAATAGGGTTCCCAAGAGCAAGCCATAGTCATGACAAAATGAAGACAAGAAGGTCTTAACAAAGCATGAGAAGGTTGTAAAAAAATTGAAATGGTCCATTAAGTTAAATGATGATCAGTAACTTTGAAAGTAAATATATTCACTTATATGTGCTTACATTCCTCAACATTGTTAACTGTGTTGACCATAATAGGCAATGAGATGAGAAGTATGCATAGGTGATGATATAGAGTCACTTTGGGTGAACTAATGAGTCAAGATTAGTGTTAAATGGTTAAGAGGGTTTAGAGAGAAGCCAAGACACTTGAGGATCAAGATGCAAATGTGGTTGGGAAAGGTTTTGAGCCTAGTGAAAACCTAGGAAAGGATGGTGATAAAATTTTGGAATCTCCATGATAGGGGTATAGGGTAATGAGAGAGCTCCATTCATGCATACTATGTCCATTTTGGAAGACCTTTCACAATCTAATTTCCCTACAAGTCTATCTTAGACTTTCATTTTTTTGAAGGATCTATGAATAATACTAAGAGATAATTTTTGGTATAGACAATCCCTATCACTTGTATAAGTTGGTTCAACCTCAAATTAGTCTATGAAAATAGGGAAAGTACCCCCTATTTTATCTTAGACAAGGGGTACTTTTCCCATGCACAAATCCTGGTAGTTTTAGAAATAGAGATGGAAGGGGTTCTTCAGGAGATGATGGATCTTTCTAAGAGGTGTAGGAGGTTGAATGAAACCTAGAAAAAATTTTCAAACCAATCAAGGAAGGAATAATACCAACAAAAAATATCTAAACTTACAAAGTTGTAGATAGGCTAGTTGTGCATGGTGAGGCCTAAAGCCCACATGAGATGACATCTTCACCTATAGCCTTGGATGGACATTATAATCTATTGAATCATGTTTTTGAGATGTAATTATATGTGTTCAATCTATGTGGATGCAAATAAAACATAAAAAAGGGTCATTTTGAGCAAAGGTTGCAGATAAGCCTATTGGACATGGTTAGACTTAGTGTCCAAATGAAGAGCTACTTCTACATCTAGCTTTTAGTGAGCATTTAAAATCATTGGATCATGTTCATAGCATGGAAATAGGTATGTTTAAACTTCAAACTTATAAAGAAAGCCCCAAGATAATCAATTTTAGATTAAAACCAACATTAGGCCTATCAGAATGCAATGAAGAGCTCAAATAGGTGACTCCAAGTGTTCATATCTCATCTGAGGCTTTTTATGGAGGCCAAAAAGGTTTAGAGGAGCTAGAGAGGATATTGAACACCTACTTTGTGTATTTTATTTACATTTCCAATGTCCAACTTTCATGAACAATGTTTAAGAAGGAAAATAGACCTAAAACCTACTAAATCCTCTTCTAGGACCCAATGGAGAAAATGGAGTTAGAGATGCAATATAATGGACTAGTTTGACTAGAATAACTATTGGACCTTTCATAGGACTCAGTCAAGCTCCTTCACATGCTAACTAGTTGTATTGACTTGTACGGATGGGTGTAAAAATAGGGATTTTCTCACTATTTTGTGTATTTTATAGGTTGTATGAGGTTTCAAAAGTTAAAAATCACATGGATGGAAATATTAAAAATTAATATATCTCCCCATATTAGTCTCATTACTTTAAATATCTCCTAAGTGTATAAATAAGGTGCTTCAGCTCAACCAGTCAAAACTAGCCTATTGGATAAGCTAGTGAGAAGTGTGAAAAATGAAAGGGAAAGTGATTTTAAAGTGTCCATGATGTTCCACCTGGGTATGGTTAATAATTGATCAAATGTATAATTTTTTATCAATAAGAATACTAATGTTTACCTCCTCTATGACTATTCTTAGTGTGTTCAATTGGATGATGAATCTTGCTTAGTGAAAACTATGGATTCCTTAGCATGCTTTTCCATTATTTCACCTATTTAAAACCTCTTCTTACAAGGCATGCGAAGTTTTCCAAGATATTTTCATGGTTTAAGTGATTTAATCTATTCATAAGTGTCCTCATATGCCTCTTGTCTAGTCCTCCTAGCTTTGCACATTCATCCATAACCTCACAATGTAGTATTGATGTGAGAAGATGAAGATTGGAGAAGTGTATTTTCAGTTTGTCTTTTGATTTCAAGTTTAATATGCATATGCTTGGATGACATCATGTTATTTTGTGTATCAACTCCCTTAGATTAGTTTTATTTTATTTATCCTTCTCCCTTTTCACCCCCCAAGTTTATTATAGTTACAATCTAAAGTGGTACATCAAGGGAGCTAGCCCTATCAAGAGATTCACCTCATTCCCTAGGTTGCCCATAAGACTAGAGGTGATTACATTGTGCCACTTTTATGAGGAGAGATTTGTCATCTCATTAAAGGGTGTAAATCCAAGTGAAAATAGCTACAAAATGTTTGTAGTCAAGATTTATTTGAATTGAAAATCCACTCACCATCCTCTTCCTTTGACCTAACATCTTCTTCTCATGTTCAAATGTGACTTATACGTCTAGGATGAAAGGATGGATCCATAGGAATTACTCAAAACTGATCAACACTTATGAAAAAATGCTACCAGGTGGAGCAAAATCCCTTCCTTTGAAAGATTAAGGTAATTGTTCCCATTAAGCAATTTTCTCAATATTGCACCTATAGAAATTGATTGAGGGAGTCTTGCTTGTAGTTGATGAACCTTGAGTTAATTTAAAACATAATTCAAAACTTGAGATTGAATTCAACATGTGTCTTAGGTTTTGGATGGTATTATCACTCTCCATACATACCTACATGTGATTGTAGGTGATTGTCATATTGAAGTCTAACCAATCCTACTCATTGTCTTGGAATCCTATCTCAATCAACCTTGACATCCCTCAATGAAAATATTTCATGGAGAAAATAACTTATATTATTTGAGAGGAGAAACACAAGTGTATTATATTTATCTTGAAGCCATTGATAGAAGATAAAACTCTCTAACTATGGAAACCATGTTCTATAGACCAATGATGCTCACCCTTGGCACAATGAGAGTGGTTATAGATATATTACCATGTTCACACATGAAAATTAGGTTGAAAACAACATGAAGAGGATGAAACATTTCTTCAAGAACACATACATCACCTAGAAGCATCAAACCAAAGCAAATAGGTAATAAAACTGAGGTGTTAGGGATGTGCAGGTAGTTTGTAGATACCAATAATCTTAGTGATTTTTCATGAAGTAAAGACCATCAAAATTAAGACCATGGACATGAATTGGAAGATTATAAGTATTAATAACACCCACCAAGTAAACTCAACCCAAGTCTTCTTCTATAATCCATACTATCTAAAAACTATTTGACTTCTTTGACCTACTAGAGAGAGAGAGAGAGAGAGAGAGAGAGAGAGAGAGAGAGAGAGAGAGAGAGAGAGAGAGAGAGAGAGAGAGAGAGATAGAGAGAGAGAGAGAGAGAGAGAGAGAGAGATTTTCACCATTTTTGTAGCTATCAAAGTTATCTAAGTATGGAGAGGACCTATGGGGATATAAAGGGACCCTCCTAAAGTAGTCACACATGTCATAACTATTATGAAATTTGTATAACAACTAAAACTCTCCTTTTCTCAAGATATTATCTTGATTTTAATGTTAAACATTCAAAATTCAATTTCAAAACTGACAACTGACACCTTTCTAATATGTGGGATGTTAGATTTCACTTTGACACACTTGTCTTATTGGAAAACCATAAAATTCATTCAAATGGCCAAAATGTGGCATAATATGACATGAGACAAACTATACAAATGCGATAAGAGATTATAACACATTGTATGAACTCATGTAAGACCATGGTACACATTTTCCAACCTAAGAGATCCTATGCAAGTTTTAAAATGCAAGTTGGGTTAAATTAATTTAACCTATGGGTAAAATTAATCAATAGGTACTATATTGGATAATAACTAAGAGGAATAACAAAGGGAAGAGGGCCTAGAAATAACCCTTGGTAACCACTCTAGCTCATGATTAACTCATAGAGAATGCAAATCAAAATTATCTAACCATCTACCATAAAATCTTATAGGGTGTCCTACCACATTCTCTTCCAAAAAGCTTCACCTCTACCTCCTTCAGTTACTCCTCAAGCTCTGCTTCTACCAATATCCTTGGCTTCTTAAGCTCTACCTTTTCCTCTTCTACTTTATCATCAAAATTTAACTATGACTCCTCTAAAAGTACCTTTTAATAGGCCCTAATATCCCCAAGCTTGGAATACACATTGCTAGGAAGCCCAAGCACAACCCAATCAACTAGTAGTGCTACAACCTTTAAGATTTAATACCATGACTAGCTTGAAAGTAAGCACTGAATGAGGAAGCCAAAAGGCACCCATATAGGTTCACCCACTCACTCCTCCATATCCTCTATTTCTATTTTTCCCCTTGCTCTTCCCACTTTATAATTCCCTATTTTGGTGCCCACTAGTTTTGTTCTACCTCCTCCATCTCCCATTATTTCCCTTTCATCTTTCACCTCACTTATTTAGAGCACCATCACTTCTCCTTTCCCTTTCACTCTAGCCATATCAGAGTTTGGATTCCTCTTGATGCCTCCCTAGCATTCCCTCAATAATAGATGTGATTACACCCTTTGAGAGCTTACCACTTGTAGCAAGGACCCTCTTGATCCCCACTCTAATCAACTTGATGTTCCTTTTTTTGGCTCCAATCTCTCTAGCATTAGCTCCTATAGCCCTAGATATCATAGTCAGACCATCCACTACATCACCCACAGCTAACCCAGGGAAGAGGCTAAAGAAAAAATAGTAGGTGACCCATCTTTTGACTCTAACATGCTAATAATAATAGTCCAATGATTGGCTCTATGGCCCCCTCTTTCCCTTGCCCAAGGCCCCACTAGATTCACCTTCAACCAGCCTATCTCATCCTTATTGTTCCATGATCTATTCTTAGGTCAATATTTCATCAAGTGAACCTCAATAAATAACAATTATGAGCTCAATTGTTCCCATGGGTTGCCCCTTTAATTCTTCCTCCTTTTTCCCTCATTCCCCTTCCACCTCCACTCATTTCCTCTTTCACTCCTTCCACTTCCTCCATCTCCCCTCCACCTCATCCTCCATCCTTTACCACCATTTTAGATACACCTCTTATACCCCTAACAAACCAAGGGATGGTCCCAAGGTCACATACACCAAATATGGATGTCCAAGGTGACCTATATGTGTAGTAGAGTTTTGATAGAACATTTGGGAACATGAAGAGGATATTCACTCAAAGGTTTGTCCCATCTATTTCCCTTAATAAGGTGAGGAGTCTTTCTAGAGAAGATTAAATCACTGAGGACCCACTGTCCATCCTCTAAACTATCCATGACATGGCCAAAAATCCTCAAGGATGTGTAGATCCAAGTTCAAAATATTGAGGCCCAAGTGAAGAACACATTCTTGATTAGTTTAATTAGGTAGGTAAAGGACACCCTCCTATTGCTTTTCTCAATCATAGGGAAAGTAGTGGGGACTCAGGATGAGATCGATGTAATTATACATAGGATGAAAACATACATGGGGAGAATCATGGAGATTGATAAGAAGTGTTAGAATCTACATGTCATGGTCAACAAGGGGATGTTTTTATATCTCAAACTTATTCCAACCTCATATTTTAGATTATATTAAATTTATGTCAAAAAAATGAGAGCTGTGATGGAAGAGGGGCTAGACTTATCTACATTGTTATAAAACCCTTGGAAGAAGGCAAGAAGAAGATATTGGCATACTTATAAGATGTCAATATCTCAATGCTAATCTACCTAGATGGAACTCTACTTGACCAAATGGCAATTTATAATATATCTGGGTTGATTCAACTAAGTTATGAGGGAGAAAGTGGATAAGGTAAAACAAGAAGGAGCCTAGGTAGTGTTGGATCTATCAACTCAATCTACTGTAGGAATCAACCAAGTTTCAAGCATTTAAGATTTGATAGATGTAGTCTTCTAATTCTCCCTAAGATTGGTAACTTAGATAGAAGTGATATTCAGGGAGCCTCCAATGAACTTGACCAATCTAGACAAGGAATTTGATCTCATGGTAGCTGTGCTAGAATCTAGGAGTACCCAGTCGAAGAAGCTAGGAGGCAACCCCTCTTAGCGACCTTCACATGTTTATAGGTGGTCCCTATAGATTTGTTGCAAGTTTATTGGAATTTGATTTTGGTTTAATTTTTAAAACATGGTTGTAATTATAATGAATGGCCATCATGGCCCAGGATGAGATTGTCATGCTTTTTAGAGGTGATCCCCAATCCTTATCTATTTATAGATGAGCCACATTGTATTTTAGGTTTGACCAAAAAATGTTTGAAAGTGTTGTTGGATTATTTATAGGATTTAACTTGCATTTACTTTTGCACTTTAGACTATAATAATGAACCAAATTGATTATTATAGAAGTTTTTGCACTCTTTTAATGAACACAAGTTCTATTTCTATAAAAGGGTCTTTTTTGTGTTCAATTTTATTTCATCTTCATGTTTAAATGATCAACAATGCAATGGATAATTAGATTAACACTTTATCAATTTATGTATATCATGATTATGATGTGCTTAGTTATTATATTCTTTACATGAATTCTTTGATTCTTTTTTGGTAAGTATTGATCATTTGTGTACTTATCTAAAAGTTTTCATATGGTGTTTATGTGTTCTTGATAATAAACCCTTATTACTAATCTCTAGTAGGAATTCAGATTGAAGACATACTCCTATTTCCTTTAGACTCTCCCCATTGTATGCTCTTGGAGGTAGAACTCTAGTGAAACTTGATCTATAGTGGTATAATTGTGGCAGAGTCACTTAGTTCAATGACCATTACATTAATCTCATTTTAGACCTAGAGGCATTCTTTTATGCCTTACCTTTCCCTATATTTTTGTGTTTATTTAGTGGTTTTGGAATCCCCTTTTCCCCTTGTGCTTAGAAAGAACAAACCAAACACTCAAAGTATTCATATCTGAATTTAAACCATGTGAAACATAATGTATTGAACTTCCAGTGGTAATAATACATCTCTTGGAGACTATTCACGTAAATATGTTTGTGTAGTCTAATACTCATAGCCATGCCCTAGGCTAATCCCAAATTAGTCATAAAATGGAAGATGAAAGTTTGTAGCTATCTCCACATCTCCATTTTCAAGGAATGCCCAATCTCAGGGGTGTCTTGTGGTAAGGAGCATATTGGAATGAATAAAAAAATCTATTGTATTCATGTTCTTAACTATGACAGGATTTTTGAAGCATTATTATGTCTATGTTTTTGGTTAAGAATAGTTTCTTTGATACTAAAAAGATTTTGTAATAGTTATAGCAGTCCATGTTTTTTGTTATTTATTGTGCCAAGGCCAAGTGAATCTCCAAACTGATGACATGCATCATGATTTCACTCTGTTAGAGTGTTCATAACAAAAGAGAGTAACATGACAGTTCTAGGTAAGTAGAGTATCAGGATGATGATAGGTGTCATAATATTGGTAAGCTAGAGACTAAAAAAAAAGTGCAAAATAAGTAGAACACCCAGATGATCACATGTGTTATCATCTTGATTATGCAAACTCCTTATACAAAAATGGAGGAGCATCACAACTTTGGGAAAAGAGAGCACCGTGATAGTGACAAATGTCATCATTTAGCTCACTTAGAGAGAAGATAGAAAAATCCAAAATCATGACACTTTCATGCAAGATGAAGATTGAGATGATGACATACATCATCACCTGGATCATTCAAAGTCCTTGCACTAAAAGAGAAGAGCACAACATTTTCATGCAAGTAGTGCATGGGGATGATGACACATGCCATTATCCAAGCCATGTAGAAGATACAGAGCAAAATTGATAATTATGATAGTTTTGGGCAATCACATCTTTGGGATGATGACATGTGTCATCATCATGCTCACCTAGTGCTAATGAAAATATCAAAGGCATGACAAAACACCTAACGAGAATGAGACCACAAGATTCGAGCATGTGTCTTCATACAAAGTAGTGGAGTAATTATATTATGTCATTTAGCATTATCTCATTAATGGCTTAGCCTTGAGCTTTGATCATGTCACTATTTTTCTACAAATTTTGAAGAAAATTGATAAAGTGTTGATAGGCATCTCAAACAAGGCTAGAAGGGTGTGAGATCCATATGTGATGGTGGGATTCCTAGTGCAAAATCAACCAACTCCTTTGAAACAATAAAATTTATTTTTTTGTAAACAAAATTTGTGACAAAGTATGAACAGTTTTGGTGACGATCCTGAGCTTAGAATAGTTTGGTGTAGTCTCTAAAACTTTTGTTCATGACAATTATTTCAATTATTTATTTGATTTTGGTTTAATGAGCAATAATTTTTTTATTAGTCGAGTAATGTGAGTCAAATCTTCTGAATATGCATTGCCTTGATTTTTCCAATCAGTGACAAGAAAATTTTATTTCCATTTAAAACTAATGAGTGTTTGTTATTTTTATAAATCATGCTTCTAATATTTCAAGTCAATTTTCACTTAAACCTCTTGGAGTCTAACTCTTGTTACGTATTAACAAACCCATTATCCTCTGTGGAAAATTTAGATCTCCATATCTGATAAGTAAGTTTTATTGATTTTTTTCCTTTTTTTTCCTTTATCATTTTATGAATTTCATGGAGTCCAACTAAATGAAGAGGTGCCACATCACTAGTTTTCAGTCTGGCCAGTCCCCTAGACTTATCAAAGAGGTGCGAGCTTGGGAGAGTCAACCAAATGAAGAAGCATCAAGTTGTTAGTTGTCAATGTACCTAGTCCCCTAGACTTGTTAGAGAGGTCCAAGCCTGGGAGAGCTTGGTTGAATGAAGATGCATCAGATCACCATTTGTTAGTGTGTCCAGTGCCCTGAACCTATTAGAGATATTAGGGCTCAAGAGAGCTTGGTTGAATGAAGAGGCACTAGATCAATAGTTGTAAGTATGATGAGTCCCTCAGACCTATCAGAGATGTTAGGGATGAGGAGACCCTAACCAAATAAATAGGTTCCATATTACCAATTTTTAGTATAATGATTCCATCAACCTTGTTAGAGATGTTAGAACTAAGAAGACCTTGATCGAATAAAGAGGCACCACTTCACCAATTAATAGTGTACCCTATCCCATGGACCTATCAAAGATGAGAGGGATGAGAAGAGCCCAATTGAATGAAAAAGTGCCATGTTACTAGTTGTTAGTGTGGCCAATCCCCCAAACTTGTCAGAGATTTTAGGGCTTGGGAGAATCTAGATGAATGAAGAGGTACCATGTTTCTAATTATCAGTCTAACCAGTCTCCCAAACCTATCAAAGAGGTTAGATCCTTAGAGAGTGTGTTTGAATGAAGAGGTGATAGGTCCCCAGTTATTAGTGTGATCAATCATTCAGACCTATCAGACATGGTGACACATGTTTCACAAAATTTTTAAAGAATGACTAAGCTAGTTTATTACCATGAAATAAGATTTATCAACTTAGAATTCTATTACATATCTTGTTTTGATAAGACCTTACTAATTGACTGTAAGCTATGTGAAACTACTATTGCATATATCAAGAAAGATAAAGTTACTGCTTAGATCAAAATAAATAAATATTATCACACAGACATGAAATAAAATGAATGAGTGATACAACATAGATTCTTAGAGAAACTAGAATATATCTACCTATATTGAATATCAAAATTTGGTCTTTCTTTGGAATGCAAGGATTAGATGTATATATAGGATTGGGATGAAAGCGCATCATCTCTCAAACCAAGTTCAAAATTTAACCACAATCAAAACCACTGATGAAGAGTCATGCATAAAAATCATAGCCAAGACGTAGCTAATCATTCATGAGAGACAAAAAGTTTCTCACAAAATAATTCTAGCTTATGTGAGGCCACCCATGATGGCCCATTTCAAGAAATTGGTTACTATCTATTTTTTTATTAAATGTAGAGCCATTAGAAGAAAGTTAATTTAGTTTAAGATTTACATGCTAAAGCCATAGGATTTTTCTTAATTAACCATGACTAGAAATAACACTCAGATTGATTAAATTCTTGGTTGAAGTTGACATGAGCAAAGAAAGCCTCTTAATGGCAAACAATGACTCAAAAACATGCATAAGTGCTCATATGGTTTTTTTTGGTTCAATCATTATGTGCCAATGCATAGAAGTGTTGAATTGTGTTAGTTATTTACATATTAATTGAAGTGATCTACAAGTGCATCACTGCCAATTAAAACACTTACTGTTCATAACAAAGCTAAAAAAGGTTTTGATTCTATTTTTTAAAAACTGTTCTTTTATTTTTTAATCTTTATAAATTCAAGCATGAATTTGAGTTTGGAAAATGCATATTATCCAAGATTTATTTAAAATTGAATCAACCACAATGAAATCTATGGAATAAATGAATCACAAATTTCTAGTCAATCATAGAAATGAAGCTTTCTAAATATAACATATGCCTAAGCTTAACTAGAAAATGTTAGGATCCATAAAAATAGAGAATCAAAACATAAGAAAAACATAAATAGTTACATGATTATGCATTAAATATTTTTCATAGTCTTAAAACTCTGCAATAGAATAAATTGAGAGACACTGACTTAATCAATTTAAATAAAATGCTCAAGGAATTTGTAAATCATCTAATCATCTATTAGAAAAAAAGCATTGCAATCATAAAATAGTGCATTGCAAATTATAATATAGCATAAGCATATTAAATTGAGGCAATGAAGGAAGAAATATAAAAATAATAATATGGGCATAGGATATTTACAAAATTTAATAAAAGTAGAGGATTGAGAACACTAGTTTCAATCAAATTCCATAGCATAGGCCATGATAAAAAAAAGTTTAAGAAGAAAAGGATAAACAAGGAAAAAAATCAATGTAGGCATATATAAAATTTAATTGGGAACAAAACATATGAACATATTTCCAAAGCTAATGGAAATAGATATATTTAATGTAAGTTCCTTTATGCAATCACTCAGATGTATGTGTGTTATGATAACAAGAAGCAATATAATACATTGAGATCGATACAATTTTTTTTAAGTGTTTCAAATTGTCTTAGTGATCTCTACATTAATTTAAGACATTTACAAGTATTTTTTTGTGAAGTACAATATCCACGATTCTAAAGAAAGTTAAAAATTCTTAACATTTGCTTCTGTCCAATTTTTTTCCTTTTTTTTGTCAATATTTTTTCTCTTTTTTATTTTGTAGCTGGCCACAAAATGAAGTTACTAAGTATTTGATAATATATTTTATATGATAACATTAATCAGATATTTGTTATTGATCTTAAACATTTATGTATGTGGAATTGACACAAAAGATGCATAAATTAAAGCTTTTAACATGGAAGGAGATATTTGTTAGTATATTCTTTTGACAAGCAAATTGGTTTATACCGAAGTCTCTCATGCTCATATGATCTTGTTCATGAAATCGTAAAGTCATTTCTTTGATGTTGTCAATCTTAGTCTTTGTATTGGACTATTTTAATTTAGTAAGTCCTCTATTATAGATAACGATCTTTAAAGCATCCATGTATGTCCTTTTTTATTTTCTAGAATCAGATGTTATTGCTTATTTCCAAGTAAATTTCAAATACAACTAAAAAAAATCAATGTAGCAGATGCATGCTATCTAAAGTTTATCAAAAGTCGAATGAAGCACAAGAAAAATTGTCTAACAAAAAAGCAACAAAGTAATAGTCAATCGTAACAAATAAAGTCTCTCCAATATAACATCTGTGTAAGGTCAACAACCAAAATCTCAAGATCATCACATATACCAAATAAAAATGTACTCAAAGCAAAAATAATTTCATGATTACGGATCAAATATTTTTCACATTATTAAAAGTTTTGTAGCAATAAAAATCTAATGAAATGAATAGGTTATCTGAGCATTGACTGATTGCAAAACTTAGAAATAGAAACATACAATATAAAATAATAGTTTTTCTCAAGTTGCATTGCATGATTTAATTAAAAAATAAGATAAAGTAGCAAAAAAATTAAACATGCATAAAACTGTAAAAAAAAAACTATGTAGTGGTATATGACATTCAATTGTAAAGAAAACACATGAACATATATTCAAAGCTAATGGAGATATCTATATTGAATACAATTTCTATTTTAGATATCATCCATGTGTGGCTAGTAAGTACTATGGACAACTTTATAAACCATGATAGGTTATGATAAAAGTTATAGAGAAAATATCAAGATAGATGTAACAAAATATCTGCAAATTTGTTGTTCTTTTCATTTTCAAAATTATAAACATTTTTACTTAGATTGTGCCCTCAAACATGTATCCTATAGTCTATAATGTAGATGCATGATGTTATATTACTAAATTGCTCAACGTCTTATAGAGAAATGAGAAAGCAAGGAGAGCATCAGTTTCTATTAGCATCATCAGGTAGAAAAAACCAAAAAAAAAAAGAAAGAAAACAAAATAAACATTGTACACACATATAACAATGAATGTATTGTTTGAAAAGAATTCTAGATTACAATCAATGCGAGCACTAATCCTATTGCATTATTTTTTTGTCTATGCTATTTTTTTTCATAAAAGCAATCTAATTTTTTTTTTCAAAACATAAGAAGTAAGTACTTTCTAATATATCTGATGACGTTGTCTGTAGTAAGTGTGAAGGTGCTATGCAGTTGAAATCATGATAACAAAAATGTGATAGCTAATATATATTTTTTGTATTGATCAAAAGAGATTTTAATGAGTTATGGGAGCTTTTCATTCAAGAGTGTTTAATTCAAAATGCAATCTATTTGTCTATTTTCTATTTGTACAAAGCATTGTAATGAATAATGGTATGAATGCATTCAATTCTATTGATAATTTATACAATATGTATGATCATCTATTGAAAGCATGCCAACCACGATCATGAACTTGTAATGGTTATAGAATAGCTAGAAAGGTGATGCATAAATATTTTTTTCTTTCAAAAGGCCTTTAACCTTCAAATCAAAATTAGAAATTATCATATTATCAAACTATTAAAATTCTATTGTTTGTTTTTAACAATTATTTTTTTCCTTCTCACTAAAATCAACGAGTCAAAGATATATACTATAGCCTAAAAATTATTTTTTGCTAAACTTTTCAAATGAGCTTTTATATGCTTGACATTTAATATATCCAAAAATGTGGACTGCCTTGCATGAAGAAAAGGGGTGCCTTTAATACCATTTCTGACATTGTTCTTGAACAACATTATTAGCGTGTTTGTTGTTGACAATATTTCTTGAACATGAGAATATAGATGTTTTTAATTTTAATTTATGACAAGCTACAATGAAATTATTTAATGTCTGTGTTTTGGAAAATAAAGTGGATATGTATATGTTATCTCAAAGTCAACAACATTTCAAAAGTTAAAAAAATAAGAACAATAATCTTATAACATTAGCACTTATCACTGGCATGTCTTCTTTAGTTTCACCATATTTGAGACATAACTCATATTGATTGTAATATTTTTGATACCTGACTATTATAGCAACTAATGAACCTATTTCATATGCCTTATATGATTGCACAAGTTCATGTATCGTTATATCTGGAGTGAGTTTGTGCTTGATTCATAAAATTATAATGTTTTCCAAAATTAATTTCATGTTCAAGAAAATATAACATTCAACATCACCTATTTCATATTGACTTCTATTTTTTACTACAAACTCTGTGATGCAAAGACTATTACCAAACAAAAAATGGGGCAAGAAATTGACAATAAATTTATTGTTGATATCAACAGTTATGTCAATTGATAAAAATTATCAACAAGGTGTTCATGTACTATTTATCTCTTTGATGGTGAATTTGGATTGTTTATGAAACTAAGACCATAGACAACCAATGCATCACCTTCAAAAACATTGCCAATTTTTTTTGTTGAGAGGTCAATAATTGAAATTGGTATGTTTTACTTTGCATTTACACTGCAAGAATAGTTTTGAAATCAAATCCATGAATACAAATATTCTATGTTATTTTATAATGACATTTTTTATTTATTTTAATTAGCATTTTAAAATTAAATCTTAAGTTATAAGCAAAAAATAACATACTACTTATTATGGAAGTCAGTGCCCCATAGTAAGCCATGCAAATAGAAAAATTACCATTTTGTGGTCTTTGTTTCTTTGTTTCTATTTCTAGGTCTATACTTTGTTGCTCTAATTATGTTTGATGCTCGATATTTACTTGGTTTTCCTCTATTTACTAGTCAATATTTTGATCCACTCCCATATCTAGTTTTTTATTTATGGTACAACAACATTATCAACACCCTAGATTTTGAAATTGTTAAAGAGAAAAAATGAGACAAAAAGAAATTATCAGTAAGCAAATAAACTAAATGATCACAACTAAAAAACAAATCATCATTTTATCAATTTCGTTTCTCCTATTTGTACATCTTTCTTAATGTATCTGGTTGGATCCATATCCACATTTATGGATACATTTTTTTAACTTTCATAAACATCTTTTTGATTTGAACACAAATAAAATAAAATAATGCACACTATAAGCTATATATTTTTTCCATTGCTCTATGTAGTTCTCTATTTACATGTATAATTTTACCTATGGATTACAACAAAATCTTTTAGATATTCTATATGTGACATTGTTAATCAACAAATAGTAAGAAAAAAAATCATGAGCATCCAAAAACAATAACACATGATGTATAGAAACAAAGTATTATTATTCTAGCATGTTTTATCATGTGATTTATGTTTATTAAATAATGCACATGCATGTCTCCATATCTATTTTATTGCAAGTTTTTTTCAATTACACAAACAATTTATAATTGCATACAAATGTAAAGACAATTGACCTATGCATAATGCAAGTGGCATATAACACTTTTTTTGTTTAGATCTCTCTCTCTCTCTCTCTCTCTCTCTCTCTCTCTCTCTCTCTCCCTTTTCTACTTTAATTTGCTAGTGATTATCAACATTGACAAAATTTATTTTCCAACTATACTTGGCATATACCAATGACATTTCACAACGTAAATGATAAATTTTGTGTCTTTGCAAAGTCATTATTATTTTTTTGTCAAAGAAAAATTTGAAGGCAACCTACATGATGGTCTGTCTAATAGGCACCACAAACATTGAATCGAGTATTTTGGATATTTACATTTGTCTAAAAGTGATCTATTAAAGTACCTGCATCTATTGTTGGCATATTTGATATCAAAGAATAACCATGGATATGAATTATTTTTAAAATTTATCTAAATATTGTTTGCTAAAACATGTCAATATTGAAGTCACCAACAAATATGATATTAATTTCAAGTGGCAATCCAATAGTTATTATTTATATAAATACCAATACATCATCTATTGGTATATTCAATACAAAGTAAATATTTACTATCCATATCTATGTATCTAAATATGATATATCATATGTCATAGTCTCCATGTTTAGTGTAGAAAATACTTTGTCATTTCTCAATACAACATTTTTTCTAAAGCATGACATTATCCCATGCACATGCATTGATAGGTGACAATCAAAATTTTATGTAAGAACTAAAGCATTTTCTATTTTCATAGTTCTCATTTCTTAGAAATATAAAATGTTTGAATCCATAAGTTCATAGTCATGTGTGATGCATTCTAAACGAAATCATTATCTCCATGTATTCAATGAAAAAATAGTGAGGTTATTACATGTTTCAATAACATTTGTAAAAAGTGGTAGCCATTGTGCAAAATTTTCTAGTCTTTGTATCTCAACATTTACTTTATTACTCATCAAAAAATTGTTAGGTTCTAACCTATTCATCAGATACAATTATTTAATGTTTTTTACTCATCAAAGTATAGTATAGACAAGTCCATGCCACTTAACATTGGCAGGATCAAAGTCTAATGCATCCATTGTAAGCCCTTGTGATCTATGTATTGTTCAAGAACATGCTATTTGTATTAGAAAATATTCATGTATGGTGGTCATAATTTTTTTAATATAAATTTTCCTTGAGATATTTTTATTGGAGTTTAATTTTTGGCAATTTAGTCATTGTACAAGATTTGCATTTTTACTTTGCAACACTCCAATTTTAATGTCATTGAATTGTATCCAAACTATGTCTACTTGTCCAAGTGTATAATATTTTATAATTCCATTAGAACCATTCAAAAATCCATATTATATATCATAGTTTCCACCAATCAATTTCACCAATATGTTCAATTTCAAAATAATTGTATTAGGCAAGTAATTCTTTTCATTATTTTTAATGATTTCATCAGACAAATTCATCTTTTTGTCAATAACATTTAATGTATAAGTTTGTTCATTGACAAGTGCAATCATTTTTACATTTTATTTTTTAACATCATCATTATTGTTAAACAAGAATGGAAATATTTATTCATAAGGAAGAGATCTATAGCATACATTATTTAAGTATTTAATGTTTGGTATTGTCTACTGACAGGTTCTGATGTGGTTTAGGATGGAAACAAATTGAATATCACTTTGACAAAGGACATGTCAAAGCTAGAAGAATTTTATATTGTCAAGCCAAAAAGCGTATGAAGTTGTTTCTTCATTCAACATTGGCTCTTAGAAAACCCATCTATCTCGAATAGGCTCTATTTGGTAAGAGATCACCGACAAATATAATATCAATATTTACAAATGGTTTTGTGGGTGTATTAATTATGCATTATATGTTATTATGTTGATGTTAATAATTTTTAGTTCTAATTTTTATTATGTCTTTATATTCATCATAATTTGCTTGCCTATTCTAGCTTGCTTATTATGTTACAAAATTTGATTAATGATTCGCTCATTAATTCATTTAGTCTTTATTTTGTCTAACATTGCCTATCCCCCCTAGTCAATAATCTATCCTTTTTATATATCTATACTAACATTCATATTTCCCATCCAATATTAATTAAATTTTTATTTCTTATTAACATCCTATTATAACCTAAATCCCTTTTATGCTCACTTGTGAATATTAAATTCACAAAATCACACCTATCCCCTATGATCTCCTACATGCCTAGTACCTAGTCTCCACCTACTTCTCCTATAAACCTAGCTAAATCCCCACTAAACCCCATTAGGCTTCTCTAATGGAGTCTAGAATGCTCCAATCCTCCTCCAACTCTCTAAAGAGCTCTCTCTCTAGAGAATTCCATAAAATCTCCCTCCCTTATCTCTATTTAAACCCATCACCTTTCATTCAGGATAATGAGTGGAAAGTGCTTGAAATCTATTAAACCAAAATCAATTAATCAATCCAATAATCTTCTCAAGTCCATAATCCTATGATAATCCATTGTCCATGAGTCAATTTATCAAGCAATATTATGTTGTCAAAAATCTGAGTCTATTATAGCAATCCAACATCTATAATCTTTAGTCTTGTTTGAATCTTGATTGGGAATATTTAGCTTTATATTAAAATGTTTTTTGAATGTAATTTATTGAATTTTGATCTAATGGTTTTCAAATTTGAATTAGATTGGTAATTTGAGTAAATTTTGATATAAATTTCATAATCAAATACATTACTCAAATTTTCCATCTCACATTTGATGACCATAGTGGGAGCCCTCCTTTGAACTAACCATTGTGTCTGAAAGTGTGAAAATTTTTAACTTGCAAGATTAGTTAGCAAGAATTTGGGCTCATTTTTTGTAAAAAGTTTAGTCTCCAAGTGAGATATGACTTTGGTCTAATAATTTTTATTTTACCTTAGTTATTTTTTACATGACAGTCATGATTTTGAACTTGACTGCATTCATAGCCATTAGTCATAGATTATCTAACCATTTTGTTGTAGTTTTGAAAAATCACTTATTGATAGTCTCAATTTAGATGTCTATCTATGATTTTGAATAGTCCAGTTATGATTTTATAAAAAATGCTTCTTAGTATTTGCAATTGTAAATTACATCTTTAATTTTTCAAAGACTTTAAACTACTTTTAATCATACTGAAAGACTTTATAATTAGATTTTTGGTGTTTTGGATTTATGTCTGACTTGTTTGTTTACAGGAATAGAGGTTAATTCTAAAATTGATAAGGTCCTATGTCTTGTGTAAAATCACTTATCTCCCATTGAGACTTATTTAGGATCAAAAATCAATCTTTTATCATAATATCAGACATTATAATCATATTTCTTGATATTTTATTTATCTATCTAAACTTGTTTGTAGGAAATAAACTGGGATTCAATCAAATAAAAAATCATTAAATCCTATTTTCAGAGGAATGTCACTTTGAGAAAGTGGCAATTTTGATTGTTAGTCATGATTTTGACATATGAAGTGATAATTTTGAACAGTAGCAATTTTAAAGTGTCTAGCCTACCATTTGTTTTATATTCTAACTATACATATTTTCTACTCTCTATTTTTACATATTTCAATCTATCTCTAACCTTTGTTTTACAATTAGGCTAAAAATATGACATTGAGCAAAGTCACAACTCCCTAGTGGTGATTCCAATTTGACCTTAATTTAATCATGTTTAATCCTAAAACTTGCTCTAAATACCCTAAATCTGATAAGATTAAAAATCATTTAATCTTCGTAAGTTTATACATATTTTAAATATTGCCTCTATTGTTTACAATTTTGATCCCACAAGTTATGATTTTGAGTCATCTATAAACATTTTCTTATTGCAGTCATACTTGTTAATATCTTGCATATCCTATTTAAAATCATACTGATCTAACTTTGTAGTATTAGTATAGTTAGGAAATATTCCATTTTTTAAAGTATTGCAATATTGCTACTTATCCATATGAAATTTTAAATTTTTAGTTATGATTTTGAAAACATTATTAGTGATTTTGAATAGGCCTAACTGCATAGTAACCATAGCATTTTATTGACTGCTTGCAATATTGCTTATTTACATCTACGATTTTGAGTCTTTGTAAGTGATTTTGCATAACACTGATAGTGTATAAATGATTTTGATTATTGCAGTAATGATTTTAAATAAATAAAATTGGAATTTCCCTTTGTTTTTTTAAAAAAAAATATTTTTTTTAGTGCATTATTTTTGAAAAATTTTGGTAAAATTTGAGTCATTCCAAGGGTTCTGCAAATCCCAATTTGTGTTACCCCTTGACCCTATACTGGGTTTTACCCCTTAACCCCATAAGGGGCACATCCTCTTGACCTCCTAGGGGCCACCACCCCCAGACCCTACATCTTAGCCCCTGATTTAAAAATTTATAGTGCAAAACATATGATTTTTATTAGTGTTTTTATTTAAGGCTTATTGGACTAACATTTTGTTTAGATTTTGATAGGGATGAATTTAGTGGTAATTTTTTCTTACTTATGACTACTAACCACTTGTTTTTTAGGTCATATTTTATCTTTGTATAATGTCTTGTCTTGCATGTCACATTTTTGTCTAACATCTTGTCTTATAGGTTGCCCCTCAAAATTTCTAAATTAAAATTACTAATCACTTTCCTAATCACTTATTTTACAAGATGCCTACCAAAGATTTTTGCATTTAAAAAACCATATTGTATATATTTTTTATATATCCCACTTAATTCATTAGTTAATCAACTTTTTTGTATGCTTGTTTATACCTGAGGGCTATAATAGTGTATGCTCTCCTCCATGGATCCTTAAGGAAGATCTCAAAGGATTAAAAAACACTAATAAACCCTACCATTTTTATTTTTTAGGGGGAAACATGATGTGCAAATGATATCGACACACTTTTGTAGTCTTAGAGGGCTTATGGCCATAAACTTCATCACCATGCACAAATACACATTCTGTGTTCCAGTGAAATCTAAATAAGAGGGAGAGTTATTGTTAGGCCAAGTGGGAGACCCCATACAAGATCCCATGAAGGCGATGAGTTAATTCTCTAACCTAAACATCGAACAACACCCTGCATAGAGTTGGGCCCCACATACCTAGTTTATGTTGGGGATGCCATTAGAAAGCCCATATAACCAAGAACATGACAATCAACTTGTTGACCAAATTTTTCTTGCGAGTAAAATTTTGGCCCCCCTTCCTCCCTTGTTGTTCATGCCAGTTATATTGTAGGTTGTTCAGATTCAACATTCTTTGTTTCATGGCTTGGCTCAAAGGTATGCTCCAAGCCGGAAGAGCAGTCAGCAGTTCAAAGCACTCTTTGAAGGGCAGACACTTCAAAGAATTTTCAAAAGGACTGATACCAAAAAAAATTTCAAGATAGAAGAAGTGCTGAGAGGATGCCCCATGGACCCGATGACATTTTAGAAGGACCCGATGACGTCCCAGTGGATGTCAAATTTAGCAAAACGGTTTAGCTATTGGATTTCAAGTGATGACACTGGGAAAGCCATCAATGTCCAGAGGATGGAACATCCGCTGGTTTTCAAAGCTCGACGGCTGGATGAGCGTCAGTTTCAGTAGAATAAAATGGCCTTTATTTCCAACTGAGAAAGTATTGCCAAGGAGTCTAGAATGTAGCAACCTACTGAAAGTTTGCCCCTGAGGGGGGCTGAACAAACCAGATAGAGATAAATTCGATAAAAGACAAAGCGATAAGCATGAAATAAGCAAATAGTTAAGTTTAAGCGATGCCAATTTGAAGAAGAGACTCCAGTAAGTGAAATAGTGCCAACAAATTGACCATGAGAAGACGCAGTAGCTAAGGAATGTAACCGATTTCTTCATTTTATGTTTAATGGGTGGACAAACCACATTTCGGCATTAAAAAGTGTGAACTTTGAGTAGGCAGAGCACATGGCTCATTAATATTTTGAGCAACTTATTTCTTTTCATGAACATCCATTTGTAAAAGAGTGCCAAATGAGCCTCTTGGAATTTCATATATATTTGATACTTGTCATTTTATAAGGATCTTTTCACAATTTTGTAAGGCACAGCCCTACTAAAATTTCTACCTAAATCTATAAAGACAGTTTTACCTCTTCTTGGATGGATATTCTATGTATGTTCTGAGTGTTTGCTTGTGTCTAGTCATTGCTTTTTTTATGCTCTCACAGGTTTAGCACCAACACACCAGTTACCCACAAGGTACCATTGTCTGCAGCTGACAAGAGAAGAGTTCCATTTGGAGATATAAAATAGAGGAAGTCATTTACAGTATGTGTTTCACAACATCTTGGTGAGTCCCTGCTCCTGTGTTCCATAAGAATCTCCCTGCCATTTTCTTGTAGCTTGGTTTCCCTGCCAAGTTTGAGTGAACGTTTGTTGTCTTTGTCCGATTCTGAGAGTGGGTGTGAGAAGGTCACCTTATTTTGGTGTATCACCTCCTTAGAGTAGTTTATTTTCTTGCATTTTTCTCCCTTTTCATCCCCCCTAGTTTATATATATATATATATATATATATATATATATATATACATACCTATATTTAGCACTCGCTAAAATAAACAAGATACATCAAAGGGAGCTAGCCCTTATCTATAGACTCTCCTCTCTTGCTCCACCATCCCACAGGTGAGAGAGAAGTTTCCATGTTGCAGGGAGAGGGCAGGAACTTGTTTTCCTGCCACTGGGTGCACTTTTTAGCATCAACAATTTTGCCATGCCTGGTGGGACCCCATTTTATAATGTAGTAAGATTTCAAGATTGATGTTGGTCTTATCATAGCCATTTCAATATTTCCTAGCATCTGGTGACTCCAATGGTAAGAGCTTCATTTTCCATATTAAGGCCAGTGTCTTAAATTTCTATGCCTAAAGTCAGCACTAGGTCTGCTTCAAAAAGGATTCCTTTTGAATTTGTTGAACTACCTCTAAATTTTGATAAAAGATTAAGGTTTAGGAAGATTCATCCTTATCCAACAAGTCATCCTCCTAGACTTGTTATAAGAGACACAGTTACAACAAAGCCTCAGTTACACCCCATCCTAGCTATGGCTTTGTCATTTGTAGCCTTTCATGGTGAGAGCCCCTTGAATCTCCCACAGTATGACCCAATTCCAGGGGAAGCTCTAAAAAATGTACCTTCTTTCGATGGATTGGGACCCATTACAGTGATTGAGCACATCAAGAACAATTCTAATCTCACCAATATTCATAATATCATGGAGGAAAATGTCATAGTCAAATTGCTGGCTCTTGAATGGTATGAGACCTTACCTGTGAATTCAATCCATTCTAGGAATGAGATTGGTATTCAGCTAATAGACCGTTTTGGGGAGAAAAGTGATGACCTCTCACTTGCTGAGTAGCTGATGACCATTCAGAGGGCTCCACACGAATATATGCAGGACTTTAACACATGGTTTTAGAAGACCTAGCAGAGAATTCCCATCCTGGTAAGGCCAACTCCCAGCTATGCTTTTTTATACTACTTAAAAGCATTAAACAACAATGTTGTAGTCATGATACAATCTATGGGAGGGCATATACTGCTTGATGCTTATGACATAGCCATAGCAACAGAGAACTATTTGATATAGGCTGAGAAAATAGCCCCTAGACCCCACATACCAATTTTCCCAGAAGTGCCACCTCCAATTCATGCCCCTGCTCCCACATTGGCTCCTCTGCTTGTGATCAAAAAAATAGCTGATGTCCTGTCAAGTGAATTCCATGAGGTTAGGAATATGTTGCAGGTAGTGACCAATGAACTCGTTCCCATTAAAAGGCACCAAGCTCAAAATAATAGACCAAATCAAGGGTACTAGAACTATGGTCAAGCCCCTAGACCCCCTTTTCAAAATTATAATCAAGGTCAAGGATAGCTCACTACAACTAGGCCTTTTCAATATTACAACACTGGTCCCTCCTCATCACCTAAGGCCATAGTATCTATTCAAAATAATCTTGTACAAGAGCAGCCTAGCTATTCGACCATGGGATATGGCCAAGAGCAAGCTATTTACACAAATGAGATGATGAATTATTCCTAGAATATAGAAGATCAAGCTGCTACTCTTTCCCAAATTTTTGAGGCTCTAGCTCAACCCAGCACGAGTGGCAATCAGGGCCAGCCAGATTCTATTCTTATGAATCACCTAGAGGGCAAGTTTTATGCAATCAACCATGGGGGTGATGTGGGCAATCAGGCTGATTGTGTTGTAGCCAATACAAGATTTAAGAGGAAAGCAGTGGAAGAGGTCAAGCTACCACTTAGGCAGTAGCTGCACCTCTTCCATCACACTCATTTCAAAGGGCCCCAATTTCTAAACAGCCATTTGCACCCTTAGCGCCTCAGCCTATAGCTTCAATTGGGATCAGCCCAAAGGAAAACATGAAGGGAGGTAGTCCCCAAGTCAATATAGTGGACCAGATGAAGAAGTTGCATGTGAGCATCTCTTTATGAGATTCATTGTCTCTTTTGGGGTAGAAGGACGTATTGAAGAAAGAATTGCATAAGTTGGATCAGCAGGTTGTTTCAGCAAGCATGGACAATGTCTTGATGACAAATGGATAGCTTTCCACTCTAGGGTAGGTAAAGAAGGAAGAGAAGACTCCCCATTTTTATGTATCCTTGATAATTAGGGACTTCTTGGTACACAACTGCATACTTGATAGTGGGGCCAATACATCAGTTTTGCCTAAGTGCATTGCTGATAAGATGGGATTAAAGTATGAAGAAATGAAAAGGAGAGTCCTACAGCTAGATGGGATGCCTGCAAAAATAGTTGGAATTTTAAAGGATTTAAGCTTGACCTTGCATGCTTTCCCAACCTTCTCAATTCCCCATGATATAGTGGTAGTGGATATTCCTCCGTTTTTCACAATTTGCCTATCCAGGGACTTCACGTCCAAAATAGGTGGCTATCTAGCAGCAAATTGGTCATACCTGGTTTTCTAAACCACATATGGGACCAAGGTGAAAATTGAGTCTAAGCCACTCTATAAGGACCATTTATAACCATACACTCCCAAGGCAGTGAATGTCAGTTACACAATCATCGACCTAGAAGAGTCCCAGACAGACCAAGCTCTGTCCTCTGCTCTTGAAGGAGTTATAGACCTACTCTTGGATGAGTGGGGAAATGATAACTTAAAACATGATCCATACAAGTTTATAGAAGAGATAGACCTTAGAGTCTATTGCATGCACGAAGAGGGCTCCTTCATGCCAAATTTGATGAAGGCAAACCATGCAGACCTTAGCCTATGGCAGCTATATTTTGATGATTCCAAAAGTAAGCTAGGCACAGAAGGTGGAGCGATGTTAGTCTCCCCTTCAAAGGAGAGGTACTTTTTAACCTTTTGGTTCCATTTCTCTTGCACAAGTAAAATTGCAGAATATGAGTCATTGATCCATGGGTTGGAATGTGCAAGAAAAAGAGGGATTAAAGAGTTGCAAGTCTTGGGACAGGGAGCTAATTGTGAATCAGGTGAAGGGCCAAAATCTAGAAAATAACTCCTTGCTAAAGTCTTACAAGCATAGGGTTTGGGACTTGATGGAAGATTTCCTTGCTTTCAACATTGCCTCAATTCCCAAGGAGTAGAACAAACATGCAGACAGGCTGGTAGTGATTGGCACTCAGTTTGGTGTTTCAAGAGAAAAAAGCTGAGATTGTGGTTTGCACCACTTGAAAGTGGTAGTTTAACCCTCTGTCCTAGATAACATTGAAGATTGGAAAGTTTTTGAAAATGACCAGTAGATAGCTCTCTTCCTCCAGTTGGAAGCTAAGTTTGCAATACACAATCAGGCAAAATTGTAGCAGCATTATGGAGATCAAATCATCCAGTTGAAGAACAATAAACTCCCTAAAGGTTTGGTCACGCTTGAAAGCATTTTCAATGGAGATGACCAACTAAGAAATGATAAGGCATGCATCATGACTAAAGAGGAGAATTATGAAAAGGTCAAAATCTTCAAGGACAAGCTGTTGGCACTTGGCAAGGTCTACATGTTTCAAGAAAAGCAAGCTTTCATTCTGTTGTGTCAAGAGTTCACTGATGTGTTTTCATGGGATTATAGTGACTTGAGGGGCTTTGACCCAAGACTTGCTCAGCACACCATTGAATTAGAGGAAGGCACCAAACCAGTCACACAAAATCAAAGGCCTATCAATCCTACAATTAAGCCCCTCATACAAAGAGAATTGGCTAAATTAATCGAGTCCAAAATTATATTCCCAATCAAACATTCCTCATGGCTAGCCAACCTCATTTTGGTTAGAAAGAAAAATGGGGAGATTAGGCTGTGTGTCAACTTCAGAGACCTTAATAAAGTCTCTCTAAAGGATCATAATCCCCTTCCAAGCATGGAGCAAATTCTTCAAAAAGTAATTAGTAGCGAGCATTTCTCTCTCCTGGATGGCTATTCAGGTTATAATCAAATTTTGGTGTAAGGCTGTGACCAGTATAAAATAGCCCTCACCACCAAATGGGGCATGTTTGCCTACAAAAAGATGCCATTCAGGATATCCAATGCTGGTGCTACTTTTTAGTGGGCCATGGACATGGCTTTTGGTGGCCTAATAAATAACAACGTGCTGGTATATCTCGATGATATAATGGTATTTTCCAAGGAAGTGAGCCAGCACATAAAACACCTCAGGCAGATTTTTGAGAGGTGTAGGGAATTTAGAATCTCTCTTAATCCAAAGAAATGTGTGTTTGTTATTCATGAGGGGAAACTTCTTGGCCACATTGTGTCCAAGGAAGGGTTGTCCATTGACCCCAAGAGAGTTTGCTCCATTTTGGAGATGCCCCTCCTAAAGCACAAGAAAGGCTTGTAGAGTTTCTTTGGCAGGATAAATTTTATTCAGAGGTTCATTCCAAACTTTGCTGAGATAGTTAAACCCCTGACCTCTATGTTGAGGAAAGGTGAAGAATTCAAGTGGATAGAGTAAAGAAAGGACAACTTTGAAGCCGTCAAGCAGGCTTTAGCCCAGGCGCCTACTCTGATCAGCCTCAACTTCAGTAAAGACTTCAACCTCTACACATTCAGCAATGAAGAAGTGATATCTGCCATGCTCACCCAAGTAAATGGTGATGACCTTGAGTAGCCACTCACCTTTTTCAGCTAGGGATTGGAGGATTTTGAAGTCAATTACACATATGTAGAAAAGCAAGTCTTGGTAGTAGTGTAGAGCCTGAAGAAATTTAGGTATATGCTATCTAACAGTAGGATTCATCTTATGGTCCCACATCCTGGCATCAAGGATTTCTTGACCAATCGAGATTTGAATGAGAAAAGGGCAGGATGGATCACCAAAGTGATGGAGTATGATGTAGACATTAAAATCACCAAGCTGGTGAGGGGTAGAGGCTTGTGTGAATAGTTGGCTATAGGTTTCACACAAGATAAAGGGGAGAACAACTTGTTAATCCATGATGTAGCCACTGCAGAAGAACTAGCTGTCATAAAGGATTGGATGCTAGACATGAAGTGTTTCCTCCTCATGGGTGAGTGTCCACAAGGTCTTGATAAGGCCAAAAGAAGGTATTTTAAACTCCAGTCCCTCCCTTATGTTTTGGTTGACAAAGTATTGTTTAAGAAAGATCTCTTTGGGGTTCTTCTAAGATGCATTGACCCCAATCAGACTGATAGGATACTAGCTGAGTTTCATGATGGGCCAGCTGGTGGTCATTTTGCCCCTAGAGCTACAACAACAAAGATAATGAGAGCTGGCTATTTCTAGCCTACTCTTTTCAAGGACACCCATGCCTAGGTGAGAAAGTGCCAGAAGTGTGCACTTTTTGATGGAAAGTAGTGATTGGCTGCCATGCCTCTACAGCCCATTCAAGTTGAGCAACCATTCATGTAGTGGGGCCTGGATTTTATAGGGATGATTAATCCTCCCTCCAGTGCTGGGTATAAGTGGGTACTGACTGCCACAAATTATTTCACTAGGTGGGTAGAGGTAGTTGCTTTGAAAGAGGCAAATGAGAGTGCAGTCTTGGAGTTCTATGAAGATCTGGTAACAAGATTTGGGGTCTCAGCCACCATAATCTCAGATAACACCTTGGCTTTTCTGGGAATCAAAACTAGTGAATGGGTGCTAAAGTATGGCATATACCTTAGCTCTTCATTAAACTATTATCCATAGGGGAATGGGTTGGATGAGTCCACCAACAAAAATTTGATCAGGATTATAAAGAGGACTGTGGAAGAAAACTAGAGGACTTGGCATGCCAAGCTAAAGATAGCTCTATGGGCTAACCGAATTACTTTGAAGAGAGCAATTGGAAATTCCCCATATATGCTCATGTATGGAAGGGAAGCCAAGTTTCCCATCTCACTTGAATTGCTAGTGTTGTATCTCTCTCGCCAACTGCAACTAAAAGAAGGAACCAGCATGGAGGTCAGGTTGTGTGAGCTAATGGAGCTCCAAGAGGTAAGGGATCGGGCTATGGCTTCTTTAAGAAGTCACCAACAACAAGTAAAAAGGCACTTTAACAAGAACTCCTTGTTAAGAGTTTTTTTTTGAAGGAGACATTATCCTGAAATGGGATGAAGATCGAGCTAAGCCTAAAAAACATGCAAAATTTGATTCCCTATGGAGCGGTCCTTATGTGATTACTCAGTGCAAGCAGCATAATGCATTCTAACTTTCAAGGTTGGACGGTGAAGAACTGCATATCTCAGTTAATGGGATACATCTGAAACATTGCCACTAATTTTTGGGGTTCACTTGTACATATTTTCCCTTGTTTCTCTTCCCTATTTTCCTAAGTGCTATTGCATAGTAGTAGTTTCTTAGTCTTGTGTGTACAATCTTTTCATGGATGTAGATTTGCGTGGCTAGTCCTAAGTTTTGACAAGGCTCTTGTTGGTTTTCAAATTATCATCAACTCCATGTCCAATGGACTGCAAGGCAACTAGTCTCTAAGCATAGTAGGCATGCTTCTCTTGGGAGTGGCTAATTTTTTGACCAAATTTTGCTTGCGAGTAAAATTTTGGCCCCACTTCCTCCCTTGTTGTTCATTCCAATTATATTGTAGGTTGTTCAAATTCAGCATTCTCTATTTCATGGCCTGGCTCAAAGGTATGCTCCAAGTCAGAAGAGCAGTTAGCAATTCAAAGCGCTCTTTGAAGGGCAAACACTTCAAAGACTTTTCAAAAGGACTATTGCCAAAAAAAAATTCAAGACAGAAGAAGTGTCTAGAGGATGCCACATGGACTCAATGACATTTTAGAAGGACCCGATGACGTCCTAGTGGATGTCAAATTTAGCAGAATGGTTTAGCTGTTGGATTTCAAGTGATGATGCTCGAAAAGCCATCAATTTAAAGAGGATGGAACATCCACTGGTTTTCAAATCTCGACGGCCAGATGAGCATTAGTTTTAGTAGAATAAAATGGCCTTTGTTTCCAACTAAGAAAGTATTGCCAAGGAGTCTAGAATGTAGCAACCTACTGAAATTTTGCCCCTGGGGGGGGGAACAAGCCAGATGGAGACAAATTCAATAAAAGACAAAGCAACAAGCATGGAATAAGCAAACAGTTAAGTTCAAGTGGCGCTAATTTGAAGAAGAGACTCCAGTAGGTGAAATAGTGCCAGCAAATTGACCATGAGAAGACACAGTAGCTAAGGAATGTAACCAGTTTCTTCATTTTACATTTAATGGGTGGACAAACTACGTTTGGGCATTAAAAAGTGCAAACTTTGAGTAGGCAAAGCACATGGCTCATTAATATTTCAAGCAACTTGTTTCTTTTCATGAACAACCATTTGTAAAAGAGCACCAAATGAGCCTCTTGGACTTTCATATATATTTGATACTTGTAATTTTGTAAGGATCTTTTCACAATTTTGTAAGGTGCAGCCCTGCTAAAATTTTTGCCTGAATCTATAAAGATAGTTTTACCTCTTCTTGGAGGGATATTCTATGTATGTTCTGAGTGTTTGCTTGTGTCTAGTCATTGCCTTTTTTTATTCTCTCACAGGTTTAGCACCAACACACCAGTTACCCATAAGGTGCCATTATCTATAGCTGACAGGAGAAGAGTTCCATTTGGAGATATAGAATAGAGGAAGTCATTTATAGTATGTGTTTTGCAGCATCTTGGTGAGTCCCTGTTCCTGTGTTTCCATAAGAATCTCCTTGCCATTTTCTTGTAGCCTAGTCTCCCTGCCAAGTCTGAGTTGTTTTGGTGTATCACCTCCTTAGAGTAGTTTATTTTCTTGCATTTTTCTCCCTTTTCATCCCCCCCAATTTATAGCTATATATATATATATATATATATAGCACTCGCTAAAACAAGCAAGATATATCAAAGGGAGCTAGCCCTTATCTAGAGACTCTCCTCTCCTGCTCTGTCATCCCACAGGTGAGAGAGGAGTTTCCATGTTGCGGGGAGAGGGTAGGAACTTGTTTTCCTACCACTGGGTGCACTTTCCAGCGTCAACACAACTATAATAGGAGACTTACTACCAAATTTAGTATCAGCTCCCATAATAATTGTTATGTGGAAATAAGGTTGAGAGGGTTTAGGAGATTCTGTAATGGCTCACCGGCCTACAACCTCACATGTAAAGATGTTAGATAGTGTAATATTTGAGTTACACTCCAATTTAGTCACTAATTATAAGATTATGGTTTGTTTAATTTTGTTTATGGAGACCTGTATTATTTATATCTCTTAAACCAAATGCACAACCTTATCCCCTAGTTAACCATCATCCTGAGGTCAATCATCATCATCATCATCATCATCATCATCCATTATCTTAGACCTTATCATATCCCTATCCGATCTAATTTTAGTCACATTTTGACCTAATCATTCCATAGTCATACCTTGGTATTAACCTTGTCTATATCATCCTTAGGGTCTTAGTCCAAACCTATTACTCAATTCATCTTAATCATGCCACTCATCTTTGATTACCCTAATCATCTTATCCATCACCATATTTGATCCAAAAACTCTACACTTAAAATTGAAGTGTAAATAGTTTATCTGGATATTTTAATAACTCCTTTTACTAATCAATCAAATTCTTGAAAATTTCAACTAAACTTGTAAAAATGATAGGAGTTAGAGAAAACATAGTTTTAAAAAAATGGATTGAAATTGTCTGTGACTTGTACTATCATTCACCATTTAATCATTTTTAATAACATTGTGTTATAATTGTCAAAATTTGATTCACTTGCATGAGTTCATTTACTAATTAAAATCAAATCAGCAAACTAAAACAATAACATGCATCAAATAACAATTACCAAAAACACAAAACATGATAACAGAGTTCAGCTCAACAATTGATGCCTATGTCTCTGGGTTCACCAAAGGAGTGGACCGTTTCCATTAAAGGCACTTCAAACACCTAGAAACACTAAACAACTTTCCTACAAGCTGATATCTCAATGCAAAAATTTACCTTCACCGTGACTAATTCAAGCTCCGCACCTTCAAATTTCGTGAGTCTTCATAAGCACCTGCAAAGTCACTCCAAAATTCCTAAAAAATCTCCTCTAAGGTTTGAAAAATACTCCTCCAATATGAAAATTGGTTAAATAGAGTATTAAGACTGTGTAAAATGGCTCGAGAATGGATAAAAATCCATTAACATAAGCTTACCAAAGCTTTTACAAGGTCTCGGCCTATTAAAATTAATAACATAGTTAAAAATTGATCCTTTTTTAATAGAAATTCACTCCCCTTATAGTACTTTAAATTCCATAGCAAAAGTGGTCAAATCTTATCAGTTTTGCACAATAGGTGCACAGTTCAGACTGTCAGCCTTCTCTTTTGGTGGCTTTGGGCTCATCTTTATCCCACATTGGGAGTTTGAAAACTATTTGTATGCTTTTTTAAAGGGGTCAACTTCCTTAACAAATGTTGATGTCTCTTTTAGGGGAGACTTAGGTGCATGCCTTAGAAAAATATTTAACTTAGGCCGTCATTGGAGATTTCTTTGGGTAGGACGTGGCAAGGTGGATAGCGTGGTAGATTTGGTTTGTTGGCTTGCCATGTGGTGGTTTGAAAAGTCTTATTACAAAATGTAAAACTATTATCCCACATTGGTGGGGTTTGAGTAGGCTTTGTAACTTAAATACAATGTTCAATACAATAACATATGAAGAATAGGAGGCCAAGGCACCCCTCCACAAGAGTGTGTTGACCCTCGCTAAGGGCCCCCAACGAGCCAATAGTAGGGCTCATGGTTCTCCATATGATCATTGTCAAAGATCGAAGGTTGAAAATAAAACAAACAACGACCAATTTTTTTTGGAAAAACATAGAAAATTGACTACCATGTGTCAACCTATGATTGGTCCACTTGTCACATTCACATTGCAACATCTTGCGACACCACATTGTTTACCTGTCACATCAAAACTTTAGTGGCCTATAACTTTTTCATATGGTGTTTGGTTTACAAACCATGAAATGTGTCGAAAAGCTCTAAAAGAGATATATAGTGTGATACCACTAAAACTCTGAATTGGAACAATTATTATAACCCAATTTATGATCACTCCTCCCCAATGGAAGGATTTTAGTCTCCAAAAGTCTAATATCCCATGAAATTGCAAACTGGTATACTGCATTGATGAAAATAGAACCCAATCATAGCAAGAGATATAAACAATTGCATTAAAATGATTCACAATCAAACTAAAAAAATGCATAATAAAAAAGGCATGAGTAAGTGAATCTACAACTACCAAAGTGATTACAACATATCAAACTGCCTGCCCAAATGTCACATCCTATAATGCGGTGAATTGCCAAAAAATTGAAACAAATCCCAATGTAACTTCAAGACAAGTTTATAATGCCAAAAACATACAATAAATGTTGTGGACATGTTGTAATACAATGCCCTGGTATGGGACTTATATGCTAAGAAAATACAAACAATACATAGTGTATATTGCCTAACATTCTAAACATGCCCATAGGGTCTTAAAAAATGCATCTAAACATCTATGTGCCAAGATAGATACATGTAGAATAGCAGTCTAACTGTCAAATGCTGTAAGGAAATAACTCACAATGTCACTTTGCTATATCCCCAACTATTTCAAATGTGTTAATTTCTTATCCATTATTAGACTACCCATACAATATATTTTGGAGATAAAAAAACTTAGAGTTATAAAAAAAGTGAGAATTGAAAAACCTCATATGGTAAACTTGTCTTGAAGTGTTCCCACCAACTCTAATCTGCATCTATCAAAGCTTGTTTATTCCCTTAAGTGAATTCTTACCATGCATTGCAAAAAGAATGTAGTGATAATCCACTTAACCAATTCTTTCTTCCTAGTGAAATTGATTGTCTCTGTGGATTCATTATCAATTGCATACTCTATCAATTTGAGCTTTGCCATATGTAATTGAAAACATTTTTGACTTAACCTCTTAAATAGATTTTCACTTGTAGGTTTTACCTTATCCTGGGTTGTATTGTCAACTACATAATGGATTTAATTAGCTTCATTAACCTTAGTGAGAGGTTTGTAAATCATCTTAGTTTTAACATTACTTGAATGTGAAGATGAATGAAGCTTAAAATATCTATCAATCCTATGTCCACTTACTTTACAATGAGTGCAAATATCCTTAGGTGAGCGTCCCCTTTTGCCAATTCCCAACTTAACATGAGAATGGTCTTTCAAACATGCAATCTGCTTAAACAAAGCATTTCATTTCCAACAAGTCTTAGCACTATGGTTATTCATCCCACAAAAAGTGCATGTAAATGATTGCATTATCTTTTCTACATTATATCCAAACTTATTAAAAGTATCAATTAGATCAGAAGATTTAGTGTAAGAATCAGGAGGTGGAATCTCAATACCTCTTTTAGCTTTACACTTTTGAACTTGTGGCCTAGAACCTTCGCTATTAGAAGCTTATCTTCCTTTAGCCATGGAAGAAACTTCTCCATCATTCACCTGCACACTAGTATAACCCAAACTTGCATGAAGAGGTCCATGCTCAACTTGAATTGGGTTAGATATACCTTGGCTATCTCTACCAAGTCCTCCTCCATTATAACCCATTTTAAACAACAATTTAGATCCTATGCCCTTAGTGTATCTTTTGAAATCACCAAAAACAATATTACTAGAATATGAATCTAAAATGGTAGAAGAAGATGAAGATTCTTGTGGTGAAAAACTTACAATGCACTCATTCATAGTTTATACATCTGAAGTAGAAGGCTTTACCTTTTCACACTCACCACATTGCAATCTAATCAAGATCTCATCCTTGGATTTGAGCTCTAATTTTAACTTTGCCACTTACAATTTAAGTGCAAATTTTTGGCATCTCAAGATTGCATTTTCATCTTTGATGGCCTCAATCTGTGACAACTTGCCCATGGTTTCCTATAAACCCCTGATTCCACACTACACACTATAATATAATCAATTTGTAAACCAATAATCCAACTATTCTGGAAGCAAATGTCAACACACAAATAGAAGTAAACCTTGCATTCTAACCGCTCTGATACCAACTTGATCTGAAAACTCTACACTTAAAATTGACGTGTAAATATTTTATCTGGATATTTTAATAACTCCTTTTATTAATCATTCAAATTCTTGAAAATTTCAACTGAACTTGTAAAAATGATAGGAGTTAGTGGAAAACACAATTTTTTTTTAAAAATGGATTGAAATTATCTATGACTTGTAATATCATTCACCATTTAACCATTTTTAATAACATTGTGTTATAATTGTCAAAATTTGATTCACTTGCATGAGTTCATTTACTAATTAAAATCAAATCAACAAACTAAAATAATAAAATGCATCAAATGACAATTACCAAAAACACAAAATGTGATAATAGAGTTTAACTCAATAATTGATGCCTACGTCTCTGGGTTCACCAAAGGAGTGGACCGTTTCCATTAAAGGCAATTAAAACACCTAGAAAAAATAAACAACTTTCCTACAAGGTGATATCTCAATGCAAAAATTCACCTTTATTGTGACTGATTCAAGCCCGACACCTTAAAATTCTACGAGTCTTCATAAACACCTGTAAAGTCACTCTAAAATCCCTAAAAAATCTCCTCTAAGGTTTGAAAAATACTCCTTAAATATGCAAATTGGTTAAACAGAGTATTAAGACTGTGTAAAATGGCCCAAAAATGGATAAAAATCCATTAACATAAGCTTACCAAAGCTTTTACAAGGTCTCGGCCTATTAAAATTAAAAACACAGTCAAAAATTGATCCTTTTAAATAGAAATTCACTCCCCTTATAGTACTTTGAAGTCCATAACACAAGCGGTCAAGGCTTATTAGTTTTGCACAATAGGTGCATAGTTCAAATTGTCGCCTTCTCTTTTGGCAGCTTTGGGCTCATCTTTATCCCACATTGGGAGTTTGAGAACTGTTTATATGCTTTTTTAAAGGGGTTGACTTCCTTAACAAATGCCAACGTCTCTTTTGGGGGAGACTTAAGTGCATGCCTTAGCAAAATGTTTAACTTAGGCCATCGTTGGAGATTTTCTTGGGTAGGACATGGCATGGTAGATTTGGTTTGTTGGCTTGCCATGTGGTGGTTTGAAAAGTCTTACTATAAAATGTAAAACCATTATCCCACATTGGTGGGGTTTGAGCATTGTAACTTAAATACAATGTTCAATACAATAAAACATGAAGAATAGGAGGCCAAGGCACCCCTCCACAAGAGTGTGTCGACCCTCACTGAGGGCCCCCAGTGAGTCAATAGCAGGGCCCATGATTCTCCATACGGCCGCTATCAAAGACCAAAGGCTGAAAACAAAATAAACACCAACCAAATTTTTTTGCATAAACATACAAAATTGACTACCACGTGTCAAACTATAATTGTTCCACTTGTCACATTCGCATTACGACATCTTGTGACACCACATTGTTTACCTGTCACATCAAAACTTTAGTGGCCTATAACTTTTGCATATGGTGTCCATTTTACAAACCGTGAAATGCATCAAAAAGCCCTCAAAGAGCTCTATAGTGTGACACCACTAAAAATCTGAATTGGAACCATTATCACAACCCAATTTTGGATCAATATTCCTTCATTATATAACCTATTCCTAATAATAGTCAAATCCATCTTTACCTTATCATCCCCTTGATAATACTAATCATCATATCAAATTCATAGTCATACACTAGTTTTCATGTATGTTGGCAAACAACTATTTCCACATTAGGGTCCTAATTTTAAGCTTACTTGTGTCTAATCAAGTTTGAATTAAAATCTAATCCTATAAATCCTCTTGTCTTATCGATCAAGTCATCCCAAGTAAAGTTGAATCATATTGACCTTGAGCTAGCCTTAATACAATCATTCATAGTCTAAATCATGTCTCTTGGGCTAGTTTATCCCCTTATCAAATCTTAGAGCTTTTTGTAACTTCCCCAATCAGATCTAGTCAAAATTATTGAAGTCTATCTCATGTCCTAATATAGTATACTTGATCTTGTCTTACTTTGTTGAACATCAAATCATGTCGAACATCTATTCAAATATAAGATCAAACTAAAGTAATCCTTTGTCCAAATTTATTACACACATTCCATTTTCATCCCTCAATCTTTGCATTCAATCCATTACACATACTAATTGGGGTTGAAAAATCACAACATTCATACTTTATCCCATCTTGATCTATGGCATCTAAAACAAATTTGGTTGATACCTTGTTTGATAAATGCCTCATGGCAAATAGAGATGTACTCCTTTCCCATCTCCTTAAGATAAGTACTCCATGTCCTAAAAAATTAGATAGCATACACATAACATTACCTCCAGTACACACTTATCCATAAAAGTCTACTCCTGACATCCATACCACCCAATCCCATTCAAACCCTCCATCCATTGGTCATAACCAATCATATACCCCTTCCTATACTAGCAAAGGGAATCTTACCCTGGTAATACCTTCTAAACATCTAATCTAAAGTCTAATGCTCCATTACCCAAGTCATGAAGTGAAGAGAGGACTTATATTCTTCTTCATATATCCTTAGAATAGCTATTACACAAAAGTGTTACCATAGAAATGATTTTATATCTACCCATATGACATCTTGATGTTTCAAAGCCTAAGCCCTCTTAGTATAAACCAACACACTACTACATCTATCATTGAACTAGGAGGCATACTATTAATTGATGTTGCACCTTCCAAAACTATGTCTAATAACTCATCGACTGAGGTGACCTAAAAATTGAGAATTAATCAGATAAATCTACACCTAAGGGTGAACATGAATAGGCATGACAATATTCCATCCTAACACCAAGTCCATATTCCATGGTCCACCTATCTTTGACAAATCCTCCATCAAAATGAGTCCATTTCCCATGAGCCTAGTCATCCCTTATCTCATTAGTCTTTATTTCATGGACTCATCTTTTGAGAATCCATTGTCCATCCATAATATTCCTCTCACCCATCATATCAAAGACCCCACATTGAGAGGTTTATTGTGGAAAAAAATAACTCTACTAGATGCATCTCATTATGTACATCAAAGTTAGTATTAGAGTCAACATAAGTCTTATCTACATCAGGATCATCTTCAACACTAGTATCTGAATCAGATATTTTATTAGAATTATCATCCTTGATTAATGTTATAGGTGGTGACAATACATGTCTTTTTTAAGATACCTCCAATATAGATATAAACTAATCATAAGGCATATATTTTGATCCCAATTAGGATGATGAAGTCATACTGGAGTTTTTACAAAATTCATATGTCAAATATAGTCAAAGTGGATATGATCCTACATCAGATGTATATCTTACAGTTAGTCTTAGTGATCCTTTTGTTGATCTTGAGAATATTTTATCTAATGTCAAAAGTGAGTCTCCTAATAACCCCTATGAGGACCATTCTACCCCATCACCACTCATTGATCTCATCTTACCATCTCCCCCACTTTCATCCATCATAGATCCTTTTCTTCCTACCAATGATCTTTTAATCACCTCCCTCCATTGGGATGAATATGAAAATACATTATTGGACCCTTCTTTGATTAACATAATATGTTCCAAAAATACAACGGTCCAAGATCATATTCAATAAGTAATACATGATGATCAAATCACCTTTGATCTAGTGAGTCAAAATCAAGAAAATTCAAATCATCGACTTAATCAAAAAGTGTCTTCCCCTATTGAAACCCTATTTAAGTCACTAGGGGACCATCAAAGTCAAAATAATCATCATCTGTCAATTCAAAGATCAATCTCCTCTGGTGAAGTCCAAAGTCAAGCACCAAGAGGCAGTCGAGATATGAAGAAGCCTAAAACTAAAACTATTGTCAAAAGAAATATCAAGATGGCTGATGATTCTTTAAATAATTATATCAAAGATAAATGATAAATTTAAAGTGTCTTGGATCTCTTAAATTCTTTTGTCATATAACACCAATCAAATATAGAATGTCCAACATCTCCAATGATGTGTGCAACTACTAGTATTAACCCTCAAACACCCATCACACCTCCTTATCATGCTCCTATCATCCATTCAAGTCCTATGCATCACCATCAAATACAAATCCTAAATCCATCCATTCCACACCTCATAAACCTAAGAAACATTATCTCTTGTAGGGGTGACAAAGACCCCTGGTCTAGATGTCTAGAGGGATCTCAATCAAGAGCTAATTAAGGTCATACAGACATCAATACATCCAACATTGACAATGGGATCCTAGAATCACATATATATAGAACAAGAGATGTATAAATATCAATAAATTTTTAGAATTCTATCATCTCACACCCATATCTAATAAATATAGATGCTAAAGAAGTCACCATAAAAAATCATTAATCCAATGGTGAAAACTAGTTTTATGGCACCTTGAAAAAGTACCATGATGAAAAATAGTTTTTGAAATCATGGTAAAATAGTCTATTATCCACATTGTACCTTAATAGTTAGGTAAAAATCCATCCCTTATCAATCCCACCCATGTCATCCTTGTCTATCTTATTCATCAGACCATTACTCCTACACATCATCTACCATCATATCCTACATCCTATTGTGTCCATTATGTCTCCTATATTTAACTTTGTAAAGGAGTATAAGATGTCTTGAAAAATATTCTGGAATCATCTTGGCATATCCTCCTAGTAGTACTTAGATGACTAGATATATGGTTCCTTCATGATGTGGTCATTGTCAATCCCTAGTCCATTCTTCCTTGGTTCTCATTCCCTTTTCAACATCACCACCATTATTTTATCATACCATCAAAAATTCAATCTATTCTCATCCTAGTTGATAGGATTGGTATTCCCTTTTCTATTAACCTCATTTGTATAGTGTACATACATATTCCAAAAATCCCTAAAATTTGAAATATTCCATAAACTCTAAAAATCATAAAATCTAGAAAAAGATAAAAGTATTCCATGATGTATTATCTTATTCCCATTCCCCCATTCACATCCATCTCCATTTTAATTTCCATAACCAAATCAAAAGCATCCATTCTATTATTGTCTTTCATCCCCTATTCCAAATCAAGGTAAATATAGTCTATATTGAGTTAGGATTAACCTAGTCCCACTTTAGCCTGATAGGTCCTATCTCTCTCATCTAAGTTCAAAACATGGTCAATCTAGGAGTCAACTAGCTCTTATGTTTAACTTGAAAGTTACTCAAGAACATCCTATTCACAACTCTATTTCATCCTAATCCTGATCAAGGAAAGACTACCCATCCTTGTTTGTTGACATCAATCATCATCTTTATCCACCCCAAACATTTTTCAACTAGACAATAGGCAAGACATTGATGGTTCCATATACATATTTTCTTGAGTGATTTATGTGTGCTATCTACTATTGTATATATGATTGTCTTGTGTTTCATTTATGTTTTTGTTTAGTATTGCATCATGTATCTTTTTATCTATTGGGAAATGAATGAGGATACTATGATGGATCCAAAAAATCTATAATAATGATTTTGGGTGCCCTATGTAGATTTCATCATTTTCCCCTTTTATAATTATGTGCTTTGGCATAACATCCTCTTGGTAATACTCATATCATGGGTCATACTACCCAATGCTATATTTACATCAGATTGCTTAGACTATGATGAGACCTATTAAAGTAATGATGTATTGACAATGGATTATACTCATAACTTCTTATCCTCTCATATGTATAAATATCTAATCATCTTAATCCTATCATCAATTAGATCATCCCAATCCACTTGTCTAAAATCCAATCATTAGTCCAAGCTATATATCCTCTAGTTACTCATCTATCATCTCTTAGGAGGTCAACATCTAACATCTCATCTCCCACCATGTGTTCTAGTATTCTATATTCATGTCTAATATTTGAGTTGCATATTTTACCTAATAATTAACATATGTAAAAGTCATTGGAATCCTCCTCCTCTAGTCTATCTTTCCATTTATCATCTATTTTGAACTACATTGGCTTGAGGTCATTTCAGACTATGTATGCATTGCTCAATCATATGGTGTGCCTGAGGTCAGCTCAGCCACTCTCTACTCTTTCCCCATCATTTTCCATCACATCTCTCTTTCCCTTCATCATCCCCAAGTATTACATCAGTCAAATCCATGAACTATAATAATAATAATAATAATAATAATAATAATAATAATAATAATAATAATAATAATAATAATAAATCAATTAGTCTATTGATCAGCCATCATCCCCATAATCATCTCCCCATTATTCCCATTCAATTGCATGTACCTATCAATTAGGCTCGATAAATCATAACATACATATCTTTTCTTCCATTAATAATCCATTACACTGACTAGTTAATTCATCATTTAAAGTTTACAGTTTCCTCCTTCGATTAGGGCATGACCAAGACTATAAATTTATTATTATCTCTCGTTCCCTTACAAGTGTCCTTACTAGGGCCATTATTGATATTAATCACATTGTGGCTCATTGATTCGATACATTGTATTTCGATTCTTCCCCTTCATCTTGTATTCACTTGATCAAATTGTCACTTCTCTCTCATCTCCTTCATCATATCACTTGACTTCATCTCTAAGCTACACTCATCATTAATCTTATCAATTCTTTGTCTTATTTGGCTCAATACTCTCTCAACATGCATCCTTACTTAGGATATATCAAAATCTCATGGCCGTTATCATCTTGGTTTATATCTCTCCTTGGCATTTGTTCTTGCATATGATTCATCAAAAGCTTGCATCCTTTTATCTTATCATCATGTTATAGTTGATTCTCCATTCAGATGTGTCGATAACCTTGACATAGTTATTCTCATTCCTTGTGCATAGGTCTTTACCAGGGGCATAATCAGTTTATATCTCACTACTCATGTTGAGTTTAATTTTTTCATCATTGATCTTACATATAGCATACCATCCCCTTGTCTACCCATCACATCACATCCCATCCCTCATTTCTTCTTTTTGAGTGGCCATCCATATCATTCTTCTTCACATGTTCCCTCGAAGGGCATCATGTCCATCAAAATTAGTTACTAACATTCATCCATAAGTGTCTTTCTTCTTTGAAATACCATTTCTCCTTTCACTTCATCCACTCACAATGTCCTTTCAAAGAGGGGTAATTGTATGCATCATAATTTTTTCACCTATTCTAGCTTGCTAATTAAGTTGCTAACTCCAATGAATTATTTGATAACTAATCCCTTTCATCATTATTTTGCTTAACATTACCTATTACCCCTAGTCAATAATCTAGTCTCCTTTATATATCTATACTAACATTCACATTTCCCAATCAGTATTAATTCCCTCATTATTTCTTATTGACATCCCATTTGTTATAATATCTTTGGTTAGTGTTTTTTTTATGTTTTTTGGGATGTCTTTGTAAGGTTGCATATTTTGGTCTTGCACCTTGGTTCTTTTTCCATTGGTAGAGGATCTTCATTGAGCATTTATCATAATATCTCTTTCTCCATAGTATAAGTGGTGGGCCTCTTTCAAAATCCAAACTTTTAAAATTATTAAAAACATCCCATTTATCACATAAATCCCTCTTATGCCCATTTGTGAATTTTAAATTCACAAAATCATACATATCCCCTAGGCTCTCCTACATGCCTAGTATTTAATCTCCACCTAATTCTCCTATAAACCTAGTATATCTCTTTCTCCATAGTATAAGTGGTGGGCCCCTTTCAAAATCCAAACTTTTAAAATTATTAAAAACATCTCATTTATCACATAAATCCCTCTTATGCCCATTTGTGAATTTTAAATTCACAAAATCATACCTATCCCCTAGGCTCTCCTACATGCCTAGTATTTAATCTCCACCTAATTCTCCTATAAACCTAGTATATCTCTTTCTCCATAGTATAAGTGGTGGGCCCCTTTCAAAATCCAAACTTTTAAAATTATTAAAAACATCCCATTTATCACATAAATCCCTCTTATGCCCATTTGTGAATTTTAAATTCACAAAATCATACCTATCCCCTAGGCTCTCCTACATGCCTAGTATTTAATCTCCACCTAATTCTCTTATAAACCTAGTTAAACCCCCACTAAACCCCATTAAGATCCTTTAATGGAGTCTAAAATGCTCCAATCCTCCTCCAACTCTGTAAAGAATTCCATGGAATTTTAAATTCCATAAAATCTCCCTCCCTTCTCTCTATTTAAACCCACCATCTCCCATTCCCCCATTCACATCCATCTCCATTTTAATTTCCATAACCAAATCAAAAGCATCCATTCTATTATTGTCTTTCATCCCCTATTCCAAATCAAGGTAAATATAGTCTATATTGAGCTAGGATTAACCTAGTCCCACTTTAGCCTGATAGGTCCTATCTCTCTCATCTAAGTTCAAAACATGGTCAATCTAGGAGTCAACTAGCTCTTATGTTTAACTTGAAAGTTACTCAAGAACATCCTATTCACAACTCTATTTCATCCTAATCCTGATCAAGGAAAGACTACCCATCCTTGTTTGTTGACATCAATCATCATCTTTATCCACCCCAAACATTTTTCAACTAGACAATAGGCAAGACATTGATGGTTCCATATACATATTTTCTTGAGTGATTTATGTGTGCTATCTACTATTGTATATATGATTGTCTTGTGTTTCATTTATGTTTTTGTTTAGTATTGCATCATGTATCTTTTTATCTATTGGGAAATGAATGAGGATACTATGATGGATCCAAAAAATCTATAATAATGATTTTGGGTGCCCTATGTAGATTTCATCATTTTCCCCTTTTATAATTATGTGCTTTGGCATAACATCCTCTTGGTAATACTCATATCATGGGTCATACTACCCAATGCTATATTTACATCAGATTGCTTAGACTATGATGAGACCTATTAAAGTAATGATGTATTGACAATGGATTATACTCATAACTTCTTATCCTCTCATATGTATAAATATCTAATCATCTTAATCCTATCATCAATTAGATCATCCCAATCCACTTGTCTAAAATCCAATCATTAGTCCAAGCTATATATCCTCTAGTTACTCATCTATCATCTCTTAGGAGGTCAACATCTAACATCTCATCTCCCACCATGTGTTCTAGTATTCTATATTCATGTCTAATATTTGAGTTGCATATTTTACCTAATAATTAACATATGTAAAAGTCATTGGAATCCTCCTCCTCTAGTCTATCTTTCCATTTATCATCTATTTTGAACTACATTGGCTTGAGGTCATTTCAGACTATGTATGCATTGCTCAATCATATGGTGTGCCTGAGGTCAGCTCAGCCACTCTCTACTCTTTCCCCATCATTTTCCATCACATCTCTCTTTCCCTTCATCATCCCCAAGTATTACATCAGTCAAATCCATGAACTATAATAATAATAATAATAATAATAATAATAATAATAATAATAATAATAATAATAATAATAAATCAATTAGTCTATTGATCAGCCATCATCCCCATAATCATCTCCCCATTATTCCCATTCAATTGCATGTACCTATCAATTAGGCTCGATAAATCATAACATACATATCTTTTCTTCCATTAATAATCCATTACACTGACTAGTTAATTCATCATTTAAAGTTTACAGTTTCCTCCTTCGATTAGGGCATGACCAAGACTATAAATTTATTATTATCTCTCGTTCCCTTACAAGTGTCCTTACTAGGGCCATTATTGATATTAATCACATTGTGGCTCATTGATTCGATACATTGTATTTCGATTCTTCCCCTTCATCTTGTATTCACTTGATCAAATTGTCACTTCTCTCTCATCTCCTTCATCATATCACTTGACTTCATCTCTAAGCTACACTCATCATTAATCTTATCAATTCTTTGTCTTATTTGGCTCAATACTCTCTCAACATGCATCCTTACTTAGGATATATCAAAATCTCATGGCCGTTATCATCTTGGTTTATATCTCTCCTTGGCATTTGTTCTTGCATATGATTCATCAAAAGCTTGCATCCTTTTATCTTATCATCATGTTATAGTTGATTCTCCATTCAGATGTGTCGATAACCTTGACATAGTTATTCTCATTCCTTGTGCATAGGTCTTTACCAGGGGCATAATCAGTTTATATCTCACTACTCATGTTGAGTTTAATTTTTTCATCATTGATCTTACATATAGCATACCATCCCCTTGTCTACCCATCACATCACATCCCATCCCTCATTTCTTCTTTTTGAGTGGCCATCCATATCATTCTTCTTCACATGTTCCCTCGAAGGGCATCATGTCCATCAAAATTAGTTACTAACATTCATCCATAAGTGTCTTTCTTCTTTGAAATACCATTTCTCCTTTCACTTCATCCACTCACAATGTCCTTTCAAAGAGGGGTAATTGTATGCATCATAATTTTTTCACCTATTCTAGCTTGCTAATTAAGTTGCTAACTCCAATGAATTATTTGATAACTAATCCCTTTCATCATTATTTTGCTTAACATTACCTATTACCCCTAGTCAATAATCTAGTCTCCTTTATATATCTATACTAACATTCACATTTCCCAATCAGTATTAATTCCCTCATTATTTCTTATTGACATCCCATTTGTTATAATATCTTTGGTTAGTGTTTTTTTTATGTTTTTTGGGATGTCTTTGTAAGGTTGCATATTTTGGTCTTGCACCTTGGTTCTTTTTCCATTGGTAGAGGATCTTCATTGAGCATTTATCATAATATCTCTTTCTCCATAGTATAAGTGGTGGGCCTCTTTCAAAATCCAAACTTTTAAAATTATTAAAAACATCCCATTTATCACATAAATCCCTCTTATGCCCATTTGTGAATTTTAAATTCACAAAATCATACATATCCCCTAGGCTCTCCTACATGCCTAGTATTTAATCTCCACCTAATTCTCCTATAAACCTAGTATATCTCTTTCTCCATAGTATAAGTGGTGGGCCCCTTTCAAAATCCAAACTTTTAAAATTATTAAAAACATCTCATTTATCACATAAATCCCTCTTATGCCCATTTGTGAATTTTAAATTCACAAAATCATACCTATCCCCTAGGCTCTCCTACATGCCTAGTATTTAATCTCCACCTAATTCTCCTATAAACCTAGTATATCTCTTTCTCCATAGTATAAGTGGTGGGCCCCTTTCAAAATCCAAACTTTTAAAATTATTAAAAACATCCCATTTATCACATAAATCCCTCTTATGCCCATTTGTGAATTTTAAATTCACAAAATCATACCTATCCCCTAGGCTCTCCTACATGCCTAGTATTTAATCTCCACCTAATTCTCTTATAAACCTAGTTAAACCCCCACTAAACCCCATTAAGATCCTTTAATGGAGTCTAAAATGCTCCAATCCTCCTCCAACTCTGTAAAGAATTCCATGGAATTTTAAATTCCATAAAATCTCCCTCCCTTCTCTCTATTTAAACCCACCATCTCCTTCCATTTGGGATAATGGGTGGAAAGTGCATAAAATCTATTAAGCCAAAATCCATTAATCCATCCAATAATCTGTTCAATTCTATAATCCTCTAATAATCCATTGTCCATGAGTCAATTTATCAAACAATATGATGTTGTCAAAAATCTTAGTCTATTATAGTAATCCAACATCTATAATTTTTAGTCTTATTTGAATCTTGATTGGGAACATTTGGCTTTAGTTTATAATGTTATTTAAATATAATTTATTGCACTTTGATCTAATGGTTTCTAATTTTGAAATAGATTGGTAATTTGAATAATTTTTGATATAAATTGCATAATGCTCACTAAACCCTTAAACCCTAGCTAAACTCCCACTAAACCCCATTAGGCTCCTCTAATGGAGTCTAGAATGCTTCAATCCTCTAACTCTCTAGAGAATTCTATGGAATTTTAAATTCCATAAAATCTCCCTCTCTTCTCTCTATTTAAACCCACCATCTCCTTCCATTTGGGATAATGAGTGGGAAGTGCATGAAATCTATTAAGCTAAAATTCACTAATCTATCCAATAATTTGCTCAAGTCCATAATCCTTCAATAATCCATTGTTCATGAGACAATTTAACAAGCCATATATTGTTGTAAAAAATCTGAGTCTATTATAGCAATCCAACATCTATAATATTTAATCATGTTTGAAGTTTGATTGAGAACATTTGGCTTTAGATTAAATGTTTGTTTTAAATGTAATTTATTACATTTTGAACTAATGATTTCTAATTTTAAATTAAATTAGTAATTTAAGTAAATTTTAATATAAATTACATAATAAAATTATTGCTTAAACTTTTCCATCTCACATTTTCAACATTACATTTTCTAAAGATATTAAAATTAAATATTTTTTAGAATTAATTTTTTATTTATATTAATAAGTTTATCCCATTATTTCAATAAAAAATTATATTTAAAAAAGAGTTAAATAAAAAAATATGAATACATGAAAATTATTTATTAAAAAATTATATTAAACAAAAAGTTAAAAGGACAAAGTACAAATACCAAGAAAATTATTTAAAAATATTTTATTTCATTAAAAAACTGTATTAAAAGCTTTTATAATTCTAGAAAAGCATCAATGGGAGCCCAATGCTATTTTGAATATTCAAAAGAACAAACAGGAAGCTAAAGTCCAACTCAACAACAAAGTATAGGGATGGACATCATGGGCAGGTTAAGGAAATTTTCTTGAGTTAATAAATAAGAAAGAAGCTTTAAAAAAATCATTAATGATAATAATGAGAAAAATCAGAACTTTTGTAATTAATTATCTTTTTCTTGTTTTATTAGGTAATTATATATTGATTTTTCTTTTTATTATTTTATTTTATTTTTCTTACGTATTGTATATGAATTTATTTAGAAAATAAAATCAAATTTTTAGACTAAGTTTTTATATTCTCAATATTTAGATCTAAATTTTTATTATTCTTTTAGAGTATCTTACTATAATAAAATGTAATTTGTATATTTATACTTTAAATTAATAAAATTAAATTTTATTGAAACTATTTGTCTTTATAATTTTTTTTTTTGCTTCTCTAATTTTATTTACATATTAAAATTATATCTCATTCTTTTGATGTTGTTGCATTACTCTATGCTTACTTAATTTCTTATATATAACACACTTATTATTAATTTTCAATGAAAATATGTTGTTCACAGAAAATCATAATCATTTTCCAATGTTCATTATAAAATATTAATATTTTATTTATTTTTCTAATTACAGTTAAACACACAATAGTTCTATTTTCTACATTTATCTACAGAATCCTTTAGTAATAGCATGAACATGATCGACATTTAATACATAGGATGGAATAAGTGTCTTCAGCCCATAATGGAGAGACTACCAGACATGTAATTAATATTTCCACCATGTGCACGTGCACGTGCAAGTCCAAGTGAGGTGTACTTATTTTTTGGGCTACCAAATTTGCAAGAATTAAACACCACCAAAAAAACCAAATATATAATATAATTCCACCAGTGTTTTCCCTATTTTTCCATTGAAATATGTGGAAGATCCCTTCAGAGAAGGTACGTAGTGTGATGAACAGGAAAGCTTCTACAATTTTTTTTCATTGTTGTGTGATTTACAATATTTAAGGCATTTATTTTTCTTTAGGATTTTATATTTTCAAATTTATAGGAATTCATATAAACCATTAGATCCTTTTTACTATTAGTAGGGTTTATTTGGAAGGAATTTGTTCACAATTTCTACCCTACTTCATTGTAATTAGGATTTTTCAGCATAACATATACAATGAGAGCAAAATAATGGAATGTATTATTCATGTTTTGTTGCAATCAGAGTTTGTCAAATTATCAATTTTCATTTCAAAATCAATTACATCCCAGAGTGGCATGTCTATTTTGAGTGCCTTGTGATAGAAAAATGCCTAAAAGGCACAACTGGCATTTCCTACCTTGCTCCCCTCCCCTCACTTTTTCTATACAAATAAAAACAATGATAGTGGTCGATGGGGCCATAATTCGTTGAGGTATTTTGTCAAGTAGTTTTTGGGTCTTAATACATCCGCATCTTATATTTAAGATAATCTGGACAAATACAACTGGTATATCTAGAAAAAATGCTGACCAACATGATCGGTGACATTTATAATAATGATTCTTGACAATCCAACATTCCTCTACATTTTGCTACTATAATTATCTGAGCACACACACTACCATCTAACAAGAATCCAAATTTGGTTATTTTGATAGGATTTCAAACCCTGTTCAAAAAGCTCTTAGATCTCATTCCATAAGACCATATTGTGGGGAAAGGTCAATTGTCATTAAACAATTGAAAATTCTTGAGTCTCCTGTATGCTTCCACTATTTCCATGTGCCTATCGATCATGTATGCACATGGGCTAATTTTAATTATGGAAGCAGCTGAAAGACCATCTTTGCTAGATTTTAGGGTCATCCGATAGGCCAATATAGGAATTTGTAGCAACTAAACAGAGTTTTTTAATTTGTATGTTTAGTTGAGAAAAAATAGGGTCTTTAATGGATAATTTTTTTGGGAAATATTGTGGATTAAAAAAATAAAAAGATGGTGTTTTGTTTAGGATGTAGGCATGGGGTGACGGTACAAGTTACTATATTTTTTTAGGAAATAGAACTTTTGTCATATGTTTTTCATGAACATATTTTCTAGTGTTGAGACATCTGATCTTTGCCATCATGTGTCTGATACTTGGTGAATTCCTTTTCTAGATAAGATGTTTTTCCTCTTTCATTTCATTTCATGAAATTTTTGGTGCTTCTTCAATTGTCACTACTTTTAGTTCATCCCTCACTCCACATAGAGCTGACCCTCCCATGCAACTCAACAAAACTACCATTGAGTTGATCCCCAAAAGCATTCCTCCCCAAGATTGATAAAAAGGTCTTGTTACCATCGACAAGCCTCTCAAGGCATTAGCATATAACATAGGGATGTAGCACATCATAATCCCTTAACTGGATCTTAATATCATAAATATAGACTAAATTTGATGGCTGTATGATCATGCTTATGTTTTTAACAGTAAAAAATCAATTTTTTCATAGATCATATTAGATGCAAGGTCAAATTTGGAAGATCCCATCAAAAAATATAAAACATTATAATAAATATAAAAATTATTTTTATTGTTTAGGATTACTTCCATGAGCATGTACTAAGCCTAAGAAAAAATATTATCATATTTCCAATGGTGATGCTTTCCTTTTATGCTTCTTGCAAATGAATTTCAATAATAAAATTGATATTGCTATTCTTATATAGCCATTGAAGACTATTTGTAATATGCCTTGAATATGGTCATTGAAGACTATGTTACTTCGATCGATCATCCTATTTTTGACAAGTATCAAGTTGTAATATACTTTATTTCTTCCTTTTTGATTTACTTTCCAAATGTAAATTTTCATTATAACTCTTTTGAAACTAAGGCAGACCTGCATCTTAATAAATAAGTACCTACTAAATACATGCTACCAATTTTTGTCTTCAAAAACACATAATTGCTTCTAAATTTGCTTTGTAATCTTTCTTGTAGCATGACAATGCAAATAACAAATATATTCTACATGTGAATAAATCAATACTTGAAATTTGACTACTCGAGTTGGCAAGTAATTTTGTCTCCAAAATAAATAGCATATGGTTCATGAGTGAGTGCAATTGCTTATATCAGTTCAAAGGCAACTTTTGTTCTTCCAAACATTATACGTAATGCTAACTAAATGAGAAACAACATCACCTTGTCAATTGTCAATAGTCTATATGCGTTGACTATTTTTCTTTGCTAACCTTAAGATTTCATCTAATTATGAAATTGTAATATCTACAAATTTACAGAATTTATTCACATAATTATTTTATAAACATTTAATACTTATTGGCCTGGTAAATGATGCAATTTTTTTAATCTATACATATGATTCTCAGCACAAAGGCAAAGCCAAAAGGCAAATATTTTATTTATATTGTACACAAAACAATATTTCATTTATGTTGTACAGAAAAATCTATACACTACCAGCTGCTTAGTTTCAAGTGCCTAAGGTAAACAATGAATTATATGACCAAATCATGGCGCATGGAAATACTGTTGAGGCAAAAAGTTCCCATTTGACATTTGAAATTACCGCTTATCCAATTCAAAAAATAAGGAATTTTTTGTGATCAAATGAACACTATTGATATCACACACAAGACGTTGTTTTGTAAACTATTTAATGATTTAAATGGATATAGTTTACAATAACAAGATTGGAACATTAGCTCCAAACAAGTTGTTCAAAAAATGTGTACTGATGTGAAAACCATGCAATTGTACTTATTGCAAGAAACATAATTAACATTAAACTTGCAATCATTGTTCTTGATAATTCTCATCTTCTACAGACAAAATAAACATATAACATTTCATGAAACTACATAACTTACACCTTTTTGCATTCAATCCTACATGAATTTGCTAAGCAGGTACCACAACATAACCTTTATTGATTTTGAATGGAATAGAAACAATAATATCATTAGCCTTTCATTTACTTTAATCCTTATCCTCATTTATTATGTCATCTTGGTATAGGTTTGAATTTCAGTGTTGCCCATCATTATATTCCTTTTGAGAATTTAATTGTGAGGATTGAAAGATTTAATTACGAGGATTGAAAGTGCCAGAAAAAAAACTCCCCATTGCATAAAGTTGAATAAATTAGACAATATTTCTCCATAATATTAAAATAGGCAAAGTTCTTAAAAGAGAAACATTTCAGAGAGTGAGTGCTTGGAATTATTAAATTTAAATGAAACCATGGACATTTTAGAACTTAAAGTGGACAAAGGGAATGACGTAGTGATATTAAATATGAAAGACAACATTAATAAGATGGAAGGATGACTTGTTAAGAACTAGTATAATATAAACATTTTTAAAATATTTAATAATAAAATAATTTATAAAAAATATGAATAATTATTCTCTTAGTATGGATCTCTAGTGAAAATTTAAATTAAAGAACTTCATCATGCCAATAAATTATAATTTATTAAAAGGGTTCAAAATAAGTGTTCATATTAGACCTATCGCTGACATGTTATGCATTCACTTACTTATCTTCCAATGCAATACTTGGATGGAAAGTTAGAATCGTTTGTTGGTAAGACATCATCCTTTGCTAAAGACTCCACTAATTTTGTTTATAAACTTGAATGGAAAAGTTGTGGGAGAAGAAGACCTTCCAATGATCTTTGATGTCAATTTTTTACATTAAAATAGTTTAATAAGGGAGTATCAATGTAGTTTAAGAAGTCATGGATAAGGAAGTTATAGATTTGGTCAAATTTTGCCTTAAATATTTGTATATTCTTTGTTTATGGGAATTTCATGAGAAAAATAAAAGTATAGCCATGGGTTCTCCACTTTCCCAAATTGTATAAAATATTTTCTTTGGAAATTCAAGAAAATGGTCTTGGATTCTATCTTTGAAAAACTAACACATTGTGTTAGATTTGATGATGATACAAATGCAAAATGGAAACATATTAAATATAATTTAAACTCATTTCTTGATCATCTGAAAGCATAATCATATCATCTAAAATTAAAAATAGAGGTTGAAGAGAGTGTTAAATATACTTTTCTAGATGTCTAGTTGGGTCCCAAATTTGTCTAAGTATAGGATCCATGCCAACACAGTAGACATCTAGGATCAAGGCAATCACTTATCGTGATTTTTGTTTTGTCATCTAGTGGCACCAACTGGCAGGTAGCTAATAACTCTTTTTTAGATCAATAATCATTGGAAAGTGGGTGCATGGGGCATTGACTGCCCATTAAAGATAATGTAGTGGAGATGATGGAATGAGTACCTCCAACGCCAGCTCAGTGATTGACATGCTCTATTTCCCATGATCCTAAGATGCTTCAAAGCAATATAAAAGAAAGCAGAGTCTAGCTAGCAAAGGAGACTGATGGGAGTAGCAAAGCCCTAGTGAATTGATTCTAGATGTTATGTTCACCATTAGAGTTAAAAGTTAGTTTGGGATGCCTTTACACTCCCCATTATAATGCCCAAGCTCTCTTGTGAGCCTATGGGCCTTTAGCAACTTACGTTGAGCATAAACTTAGTTTCTATTGACTTAAATATATATTATTATTAAACTTTGTTAATGATGAAAGCTTTATGTAAAATTTTAATGGATTGAATGCTTTAATCTGTCGTATGTATGTTGAGCTCTCATGAGATTCTAACCTATTTTCCTATGGCATGCTTGTAACCCATGAGGACTCCTACACCTAATATAAGAAATACTTTAAGTATGGATAAGACCCTGCACCTCGCAATGATACCTGTGACTAAGCACAAACCTACATTTAAGTCACCCACCTAGATACCCAATTGCCACTCAAGCACCTGAATGCCATTGAGCCTAGGAAACCCAAGGCTTGTGCCCATAAATGCACAACTATCACTATACTAACCAAAGTTCGTAAAAGATAGAGTTGCACCATGGCATAACTAGCCCAACATAGACTCTTGTCCCTTATTCGTTGCACTTCAAGTGAGAACATAAGGCTTGCACCTTATGTAAAGTGATGCCAGTGTAGTCAAGTGTTGAATGCTAAGGACCATAGGGTTAGTCAAGGCATGTGCCCCATTGGAACAAGCCTAAATTTGACCTGGATAGCTATATGAGTGCATGACTAAGCCCATGACCAAAACACCTACTTTTATACAACATTTTGGTTCCATTGTTAGGACTTATTAAATTTTGTTACTACAATAGTACACCAAGATAATGTTTTGACTCTCCCTTGAGAATATCAAGAATTGATTAGAACAAGTGGAAGACAAATTTACACTAACGCATCCAACTTGTAGAGGATAAAACCCAAAAAAGTGGGTCTAGAACCACTTGTATGATGCCATGTATGAGGTTTTCTTTTACAAACTGTCAGAGCAAGTGTATCAATGGTTGGCTATTTATGTGACCCATAGAAGTTGAAGCTATAGACAACACATTGAGTGGATGAAAGAGCACCTACAAAGTCTTGAGAAGTTAGATGCCACTTGGACTAGAGCCATAGATAAATGTTGGTAAGGGGCGTTGAACAACTACATGCTTGAGTTTGTAGTATCGATGTACTTCTACCCTAAAAAAGTAGAATATAAATTATTACATGAACTTATAGGTGTATTTGTGAAATAAATTGACACTAAGATCAAGAAATTAATGGAAGATTATGACTTTGAAAAAGCGAGGATGGAAGGCTAAATTCCTCTAGTGTATGAGTAGTGCAATGAGAAATAAGGGGATGTGTAGATGAGGTGCAATGGAATGGGATGAGTATAATGATAACTGAGAGTTTAGAAGATAGGCTTATAACAAAAAGAGGCACAGGATGATGGAAGATCGAGAACTTGAAAGTGCTAAGAGGACCCATAGCGAGTAGGAAAGGCATGGGGAAGGATCTCTTAATTGGAAGTAGCACCCAGAGGAAGGAACCCTTAAAGCCATAAAATAAGCTCCATATTTGACCGATGAATGCTCAAGGTCCCTCATAAATTGACCATTAGAGATGTGTCAGATGCACCTACCCCTTTTGAGCCTATAATGTGAGCCCATGCACTAGATCCCTCATAAGAAGATATAATATTAACAATTGACCTTACTATTGACTTAGACTTTGATCATTTTGTAGATTTAGACAAATTTTTTATAATTGAATAAGTTATTCCTTATGAGGAGGTAAGTGAGGATACCTCTAGTCCTCAAAATGCTAGCCCAATTTGATAAAACATGAGCACAAGCACCCTAATCTAGCTAATATTCGCTGCAAATCCTAGGTAATAACTTAGAGGAAGTGACCCCATGCCACTAGTCAGTAGTACAACACCATCATCATCTTTGGTGCTAGTAGTAACCATTGGACCAACACCTGTCTTAGTAATTAGAGCCATTGGAGGACCAATGCTAGGATAAGTACCAAGGAGTCAAGCACCTCAGACACTAGCTTTTCCCCCATCCTAGGTTTATTATGAGATGGCCATGCATCTGCCTAAGTATCAAGGCATGGAGAATGTCATAGAGCATGTGTTCAAGTGTGAATTATAATGTCATGCTTGAGGAATAACCTAGTCTAAGCATAAGGCAACCTAGTTTGTGATAACCTTACTTAATCATGCCTATACTTAGTATAGGAAGTTTGATCCTAACCATGCTATGGTTGATTATGACACATTGAAGGGAGAATTCTTAAAATAATTTGATATACCTAAGTTTGAGCAATAAAGCATCACCACACTTAAGGAGATTAATTAGGGATTATCAGAGAATGTACACTTATATGATGCTAGATTCAAGACTCTCTTTTCCAATCTCCCTTACGATATCCACCCCTCCCAACATATGTAGTGGTTCATCAGAGGATTGCTTGTACCTTTTATAAGGGAGTTATCCATGAAAACATTCATAGAACTTTAGGAGGCACTTGAAGCCATGCTTAGAGTCGAGGTGATGGGGAGCATCGATACAAGAATTAGCTGCTTTATGGAGGCATAGATTGTGTCTATGGCCTCCCAACTACAAAATCTAACCACTAATTCATCATAAGTGCTTGAAGTGGGTTGTGGTACACCAATTGAAAGATGGAGGGTCATAATAGAAATAACTACCTTTGGAGGAATGTGCATACACTACTTCTTAGCTATGAGGTTTATCATGAGGTACATGATTTTTATAACTACCCTTTATTTCAATGTACCAATCAGGTCAGCACAACCCTCTAGTGTAAGTTATGCGATGCCTACACTCAAACCACATTTGACTATCGAGTAATTGATGATATGCACCAAAATATGAAGAGAGGCACGCAGTAGGAAACTAAAATAGCTAGAGGGTAGGTAAATAAAGGAAATGAGGATTATGGCCAATAGAATGCTGGTTATGGGAACCAAAGAGGCACTAGAGGTTAAGGTGGAGGATGCGGTGGAGGAAGATTCCCACCATAATCATGTTACAAGTGCAAGTCAATCAAACACTATCAACATGACTACTCGATGCATCCAATGTGTAGGTATTATTGAGGACCACATCTGGTCAAGGAATACCCTGACTTATATAAAAAACTAACCCAAGGCAAGCTAGGCATTGAGAAGGGTATAGGGATGATTAGGCATGAGTATAAAGAGGTGAAATGGGCTCCAAAGGCACAACTAAAATGCATAGAATTAATCAAAGTATAGGTAACTACTCAAAATAAACTCATCACTCAATCACCAGTTACATCAATACTAGTGTTATGCTTGGAATATGGGATGTTGAGCTATACTAAGTGCATTACATAACTAAAACCCAAAGTGTGCCTTATCCAGACCCTACACACCAAAAATATGTACTACAACAAGCCATGAGTGTGATCTAGAACCTATAAGGAGAGCTCCAATTGGTGTGAGACTTAGAGGCACATGCTACTACCTATCAAAAGAAGTAGGATGGCCAGGAGGCTGAAGTGTAAGAGCTGACAAAGATATTATGCCTCCTACAAATAGAAGGGACGTTGCCCCTATTAAATAACTTACTTTTAGAACATGTAGGATAATAGTCAGTTGAAGTTACTATGTCATGCATGGAAAGGGTATGAGAGGTCATGTATACATAAAACATAGAGTATAACCAAAAAATCTTGGTGAATGCTACCATTGATGGATGGTCCATCTATGAGGTCCTTATTGACACAATCATCAAGGTTAATAGCCTAACCAAGATGCATGGGAAAAGATGGGTAGGCCAGCCTTGAGGCCTTCTTCCCATGTACTCTTTAAGGCCAACAAGACCTGGGCATAGTCAATCAAAATTCTAAAGGATGCCATTATAGATATTATGGGCACCTAATTCTATGTTGACTTCAAGGTATTCAAGTTGGCTGAATAGGATAACTATCTAGCACTTCTAAGAAGGCCATGGTGCTATGCTAATAATGCAAATATGTGCTTCAAAAAGTGATATATGACCTTCAAAAATAGTAAAGAAAGGGTTTAAATTTCCCTTTCAAGTGACCAAGGACCCCCTATGTGGAGAGTGTTGATTTGGAGGATGAGATCAATCATATATATAACATCATGGCATAAGGCACCAAGAATATCAATCCCTCTAATCAAGGAGTCCTCTCTTGGGAGGATGGGAAGTCAGCGTCAAACACCATTGATGTCACTTGCGATTGATGGATTAAAGAGGCTTATAAGGCCATTGATCATAGATGTCACTTGGTGTGCCCAAAGGTGCTAAATCCAGTGAATACTGGCTAGGTCTAAATTGATCACATTCCAAAATGATGGATCTCACAACATGAGGAGAAATGAAAAAGGGTACTCCACCTAAGTAAAGAAAAGTTGACAATACTCCCAAAATTTGAAGGGAGTAACCCAATGGAAAGGTATGTCCATGACATTGAATCATTCATCCCCAAAGAGACAAACATAATGGATGTACTAGTGTATACCTTGAGAAACACTACCATGTGCTGGTGGGTAGCGTAAAAGTCTAACTTGCCAGCCTAATTACAGGTAAAAGAAGTCATTTTCACTAGATTTAGGAGTAACGAGAACTTGGATAGCTCAACATACTTTAGTGACTTTGATCCCATGGCACATGTGTGCCTATGCAAATAAACATGGACTAACTGTGGCTTGATTACCCCAAATAAATTATGGGTGCAAACCTTTTACAAGACTTTGAATACATGGGCACAAGCATGGTATGTTCTCAATGAGATGTATTGCGAGATAACCAATTAAGAGGCACTTAAGGAGAAGTTTGTGCACACCTTCTCCTTTTCCTCATAGATATTGGAGTTTATCAAGCTACTACAAGTAATTTAGAGGGTAGTGTTCAAGGATAACACCATCCTCGAAGAGTATTTGAAAGACATGTTCATGGAAAGGGGCTGGCGCTCCTAACTTTCTTTGAGGAAAAAATATTCAAGAGTTACTTGAGTGAAGAAGATGATGAAACTTGGAATGAAAGTTAATGTAAAATGCTAATCACTAGAAGAAAGCTCATGCACCAAGTAGATGATAACACTCCCAGCAAAGAAGACCCCACTCATTTTTGCATAAAGACAAAAGAGGGAACTGAAAAAGTTGAGGACTCATACTAGGAGAAGAATGAACCCTACCATGCACCACTAAAGACCATCAAAGTGGATATCAACATAGAAGGAGAGCCAAAGATGGCTACTCTAGGCACCTATTGGTGTGATGTAGAGCTAACATGTATCATAGACCTCTTGAAGGAGTTCTAAGACTTGTTCTTTAGAACTTAATAGGATATGAAAGGTACCCACCCATGCCTTGAGAATATTAGCATAAAGATAATCAATGGTGCAATACTAGTTAAAAATTTCCCCTATAAGATGAATCCCAACCTCTATGCCAAGGTCAAAATAGAGATTAATGTAGTTTTGGTTGCAACATTCGCTTACCCTATGTAGGAGTCCAAATGGGTGAGCCCAATGGTAATAAACATCAAGAAGGATGGGTACATTCACATTTTCATCTATTATAAAATGTTGAACACCATCTGCATAAATGACCCCTTCTCAACTCTGTTCTTGACGAAGTCCTTGAAGGCATTTTTGGTTACAAAATCTACACCTTCACTAATGGGTTCTTTAGATCCCACCAAGCCTAGATTAAGGAGGAGGAAAATCCCAAAATAACCTTTGTAACTAAATGGGGCTATTTCTTATAACATGATGCCCTTTGGACTCAAGAATGCACCAGCCATATTCTCCAGAGTGGTTATCACCATGTTTAAAGACTTCATCCATAGGTTCTTCTAGGTTTACCTAGATGACTAAATGTTGTATGGTCTTGTCAAGGACCATTGTGATAATCGTTGCCTAATGTTTGAGAGGTGTAGGCAGATTTAGATATCCTTGAACCTAAAAAAATTCATCTTCACAACACCATTTAAAACCCTAATTGGGTACATCCTCTGTAAGGATGGTTTGCTCATTGATCTAATGAAGATTGCCATCATCATTCAGCTCCAAACTCCTTCCACATAGAAATGCATTCATTCCTTTCTTGGCCATTATGGATATTATAGAAGTTTTATAAGGATCTATGTGAAGATTATAGTACCACTAGAAGAGCTCTTGCACAAATATGGCCCATTCTACTAGGGTGAAGTAAAATAGGATGCCTTTGAGACCTTGCAGCTCATATTGGCTAGCACACCTATCTTACAATTTCTTGACTAGATCACTCCATTCCACATCCATGTCAACATTTTTGACTTTAAAATTGTCATAATCTTAGCACAACTATATTAACAAAGGCAAAGCAAAACTATATTACAATTGAGCATGAGGCACTCACCATGGTCTACGCCTTGGAAAAATTTAGATAATATTTGCTAGTGACCCCATTCATCTTTTTCACAGACCATGAGGTGCTTAAGTACCTCATGAACAAGCCCATTCTCCATGGGCACATTTATAGATGGATCATTCTGTTTCAATAATTATAATTTACTATTTTTGTCAAGCTTGGAAAACAAAACTTGGGGTCAGAGCTTTTATCTTGTATAGACTCAGGGGATGCAATAACACTAATTGAGGATGATATACCAGATACATAACTATATAGAATCCAATGTGACTTTAAAGACTTGGAAAAGATAGCCACCTTTTTAACATCTAGATATGTGCCCCAAACAATGATAACAAAAGAAAAGAAATAGCTTACAGTCTGTGCTGCCCCTTTTTAGCTCATCACTAAGGAAATATACAAACTAGGTTAAGATGAAGTTTTGTGTCAATGTGTTTTGGAGCATGAAAGGGACTCCATATTGCATGAGGTGAAAGAAGGATGGTAAGAGGCCATTATGTCAGAGATGAAATGATGCACAAAATATTATAGTCAGGATTGTGGTGGCCAAGTTTGTTTCAAGATGTAAAAGACTATGCAAAGGCATGTGACATATGCCAATGCATAGGGAATCCCAACCACTAGGATGAGATTCCTCTCATCTCCATTCTTTCCCAAGCACCATTCAATAAATGGGTCATTGACTTTATTGGGTCAATTACCCACATATCAAGGCATACAGGTGTAAGGTATATTCTAACAGCCACAAAATATTTCACCAAATGGGCCAAGATCATGCCATCCAAAAAATGCACAACCACCATAGTTAAAAAGTTCATATGGGAGAACATCATAAGCTAGTATGGGTGCCCACTCAACTTGACTAGAGATGGGAACACACACTTCATAAATGAAACTATGTAGATACTACTAATATAATACATGGTGGTGCACAACAAGACAATGCCTTACCATCATCAAGAAAATGACACATTTAAGGCATTCAAAAATATCCTAGGGACATACCTCACAAAGATATGTGATGTTGGTCACAAATATTGGGATGATCGAGTGTCGATAGTGTTATGGGCATACCACACAACCAACAAGTACTTGAACAAAGCTACACCATTTTAACTAGTGTTTGGTATTGAGGCAATCATGTCGATGGAATTATTGGTGACATCATTATTCATCATGTGCATTGGTTAGTTAGATAACCAATAATCACTAAATGCAAGGATAGAGAACTTAGAGTTCTTAGATGAGATGCATGCCCAAGAAAAATGGAGCCAACAAATAGAAAAGACATGCCAAAAGCTCTATAATGACAAGTATATAGAGCACAAGGTGATAAAAAAAGGGGCATTAGGTTTTATCTATGACTCCAAGTATATCAAGCACCCAAAAAAGCTAAAAATAAGATGGATGGGCCCATATTTCATTCAAAACATCTTAGAGACTGGTGCATGCAAGTTGTGTATGTTGTCAGGTGAATTATTCCTTAGGCATTTCAATGGAAACTAATTGAAGCTATACCAGCAATAAGGTGGCACTTTTACCATCAAACACTAACTTCTTAGTTACAATTCAGTTGTATTGAGTAACTAGAATAAAGTTTGGTGTAAGCCAAACACATTCTTTGGTAAGTAAATAAGCGATGATTTGAGGCCACTAATAAAATGTTTTTAGCATTTTCATGCATAATTCTAGTTGAGTGAGTCAAGCACATCTATTCTCTAAGTGACTAAGGCTAGACACCTAAGTTATGGGCACATGAATTTTGACAAAGTCATATACAAGGCACACCAAGTCTTCATGCACAAGATTCAAGAAATAAGACATCTTTAGGCTCATAGAAGGGCTAGTTTGGCATTTTAAGCATAATACCAGTTAGGTGAGTCAAGTGAATCTACTTCCTAAGTACCTATGATAGACACCTAAGTCTTTAGGCACATGGAAATCATCAGTCTTAGAGAAAATATGAACAAAGAGTCACATAAGATACAAGCGCATAAGATGCACGTGGAGAGATAGAGTGAAGATTCACAACATGATCATGTGCAAAAGATCAAATGATAATGTAAGGGATTTGTATAGGGTAGGAAAGGTCAAGGAAAGAAGATGAAAGCATAGTGAAATTGACCAAGATAGACAAGCGCACTTGAAGTAGAAGCATATCTTGAAAAGGAAATATGACTAAGGAGGTTGAGTCACATGCATGTGAAGCGCTACACCTAGGTTACCATATTGAAGGTGAAGGTCATGACAAGTGAAGAAATCATAGGAGAAGATGTCTAGAGCAAGTTGACATCCACCCAAAGTGAGGTGATAAGTGACTATTTGAGATACATGTCACTTCATCAAAAATTTGTTAGAAGAATTTAATGTGGTGGTGGTGAAGGCACAAAAATCTGTATTGAATGAACAAATAACAGAATATTTTTGTATATTTTTTGAGGCATAGTGAATCCTAAAGATTTTAGGTACCACCATGCCATAAATCAACTACATTTAAGGTGGTAAATGAGAGTGGAGGTATAAAGCAGTGGAAGATTGATGGCATCTAGTTATAAACTTGTGTTGATTTGAAATTTGATTAAAAAACTAGAGCAACCAATGAACCAAAGAGCTTAACCAAGGAAACCCTACTACAATGGAATCATAAACACCCCTAGATGATAAAAGCAAATGATTGTGTCAAGGAATTAATTGTGATCCCTATGAGATTGGTAGAGGAAAGAAAGGGGCACAATTTGAGCAAAGAACCACGCAACTAAAAACTAAGGTGATGCCAAGGCTACCATTTGTATCACACAAAGCTTGAGAGTCGAATATATAGTCATAAACCTCATGAATATGTAAATCACCACCGAAGATTGAAGGCTTTGACAAGATCAATAGACCGAGGTTCAACTCTAGTAGATTTAGAATGGGGAAAATGTTTTTGAGCTCGGGCCTGAAGTAGGCATAAAAATATGCCAAGAGATTGTGACTAGAAGCAAAATCCACCACTATGAAAATAATAATGCCATTAGTAGGAGTGAGCATCACCCAATTCAATCTGGAGGTGCTCAAGAAGATGTTCTACCAAGACATGCAGTTCCTCAAGGAAGTTTTAATGGGAGAAAACTAAGCATCATTCATGCATAATTGTTGTCTGAAGGAGTAAAACCATAGAACCTCCAACAATGTGAATGACCTATCATAATACTAGATGGTAGATATAGGGGAAAAGACTACAGAAGGTGAAGTGTTATTCGATGTCTCTATCTAAGATAAGCTGATGACTGCCAACATGATGTAAGTCTATGAGTTATCAAGTTTTGAAAAGATAGAGGAACTTGTGTAGTTTCTCCTCACATTCATCCATAGGGACAAGTTTTAAGTTTTAAGGAGGTGCATGAGGATGTCAACAAACCTCATCAAATAAATCATCAAACTCTCAAACTCTGACATAGATATTTTCTAAATGATGGTAGATGACATTGAAATCATAAGGGTCATGAAGCTCCTAAGCTACTACAAAGGAGGCTTCACATTCTTGATCAAGGACATCAATGATCCTAGGATGAGGGTAGATGTGCTCTTGGTGAGTTTGAAACTATACCTAGGCAATTGATGGTTAGATGTAACAAAGACCTACCTGTGCATCGTATACCACATTGCATAGGGGATGAAATTCAACATCACTAAATTCATCATAGAGGACATAATCAAGAATGCACTCAAATATCATATGGCATGTGAGACCTTCCATTGGGGGTCCATGTTGATTTAAATTGTGATAGAGGAGATCAGCATGCCTGATGGGGATGAGGATAACTTGTGGGTCTTTCCAGTGCACAATGACTCCTTGATGCTCAAATACTAGAACTTCACTTGCCCCTACCTTCATGCCAAAGTATAAATCTTGAGTAATGGGATGGTGCACCTGGTACATTGAAGCATTCAAAGAATAATGATGCATCTTAGAGAAACTCCCTCAGAGTCTATTTGGAATGGTAACTTTTACCATCATAAAACACTTCAATGTTGTTCAATTAGAATCTACAGACTAGAATCACTCTGATTGGCTAAAACTACCTTATACATTTTTAGCCAAGTACTTTAGAAAGGTGCTACATAGAATCCCTAATGTGTAATAGGTAGATATTCTAGTAAATAATGTAGATGTAGAGATAGATAGATTGAGGCATCAATACGTGCATCCAGGGGGCAAGGAAACTGAAGATGAGGAGGATGATTCAGATGCCAATGACATCTATCCCCTTGAAAAATAAGTCATCCTTGGGCACATCCATAGGTTTTTCGATGAGATAAAACCAAGGAAGAGGGGTGAAAGTATGGACAAAGATGATGACCTCCCCCTTCAGGTCAATGAAGAAGGAGAGTTGGTGCTAGAGGCAACAGTGGAAATAAGAAAATCACCTCAGAAGAAGTGGGGAGAAAACTTGAAGGAAATACAAGAGTGCCTTCATTTGAAGATTGCCTCCAAAGATGAAGCTTCCCCCTCAACACCAAAGAATAAGCACATGGTATTTAAGTCAGAAACTGAGTCACCCAAGCTGAGGGAAAATAAAACAAAGGGGCTAGTGGTAATTCCCATGATAACCTTAGTTGAAATGGAGGTGCAAGAGGCACAAGAGGAAGCAAAAGTGTAGTGGGCACAAGAAGGAGGGATGGAGGTTTATATCATCCAAGAAGAAGAGATACAGGAAGAGCCCATCATTGAATAAATTCATGAGACTCTCCAAGGTGGCACTACTTCTGTGCTTGAGGAAGAGGAACTATCAAGTGCCCCAACCATAGAATCGATGATGTAACCTCTATAATATGAGGAGGAGAAGAGGCATTGATGGATATAAATAGACCTTAATAAGGAGCATATATAAGTGGCACATGATTTGTATCAAAGAAAGGAGGGCATGAAGGCCAAAGGCATGACCCTGGTAGAGATCAACAAGGCCGAGGATGAGGAGATAAGGGTCAAGGAGGAAACAACAATCATGTTAGTAAATAATAGGAAGGCGAAGAGAAAGAAAGATAAAAATTAGAAGGCTAGGAGAGAAAAATAAGAAGAGAAGGTTATCATAAGCACATAACCCATAAAGGACAAAGTAGCAGAGGTGCCTAGCACCCCCACTAGCACAATAGAGGAAGTTGCATAATAGGCATGCCCAAGTAGAGAAGGGGTGCCTAGAAATAAGGAGGGTGATAATAGTACCTTACAAAAACAAATGGAAAATGTAGTTAAAATCTAGTAGACTTAGGAGAGAAAAACTGACATCAAAGAGAAGGAAGAAGTGGATAAAAGGGAAAATTTCAAGGAAGAACCCATACTGGAGAAACAAGACACATCAGGAGAAAGCACTAATTAAGGCACTAGCTTCAATGAAAAGGAACAAGAGTAGATGCAATTGGCCATCCATGAGGAATAAGTTGAGTTGAGCCTATGAGAGAAGTTGTATAAGGGGTTCATCGATGAATACTATTACGTGATGGATTACATGCCCTTAGATATATCATAACACTGAAGTGCAAGTAACTGTCCTTTACCTTTGATAGTTACATGGATGAACCTCAATTTGAGGTACCGTAAAAGGTGATCCTTAGTACATACCAACAAGAGGAAGGACAAGACTCACTTCTCATCAACCCCCACATAATGAATCCAGTAAAGTTAGCTAACACCCTCCTCTAAATGGATTTTGAGGTAGTATGTAAGAACATCATCAATTATGTTAGAGCCTCGAGCTGGAAGAAGATAAAGCTAGAGGAAGAAGAAAAGAACAAGGCCATAAGATTAAAATTGTAATAAACAAGAGCATTAACACTTCAAGTTTTTGGACGTCAATAAAGTGTGTGCACTGGTGGAGTAGATGCTCCCAAGGTTAAAGGTGAGATCAAATCCAAAATAAGAATATGACCCTTGAATCAACATCAAATAAGAGCTCACTGTGAAATGTGAAGAGGTAGAAGACCTCTTCATGAAGCTGGAAGAGGGTGCAAAAGTATTCAATGAAATCTTTTACAACTTCTTCACCCAAGCATTAGTCATCAACGTACACCTCAAAAAGGAAAAAGGGGAGAAGAATGCGCTAATAGCATAGACATACATTATGAGTAGGGTTGAGCATGCTCAAATAATGGCATAGGTCAACACTTTGAGTTACCATATCAAGACCTAGGAGTAGGACTTGGAAGAGCTCGTCCATGCACTACAAACAAAGGCCTATGAACAAGGAAAAATCATTAATGGAGCTATATCTAAGGCAAAGGAAAGGTTACAGGCCTTTAGGAGAGAATTGGATAAAATAGACATTCTCACCCTCAACGCTACCTCCATAGAAGTAGAAACCACTACAGAAGAAATCAATCTCATAATTTAGGGCTTTGAGGACTTCAAGGAAGAACTAAAGGAATATGCACCCAAGTTTTGCACACCTAAGGTGTTAGAAGGATAGTCCGAGGATGGACTACTGTTTTTGTATGGGGTAATGTTGGGCCCTAAATCTATCTAAGTATAGGATATGTGTCAACACAATAGACATCTAGGCATGAGGCAATCACTTGTCATGATTATTATTTTGTCATTAAGTGGTGCTAGCTAGCAGGTGGCTAACAACTCCCTTTTGGATCTATCATCATTGAAAAGTGGGCACATGGGACAGTGACTTCTAATTAAAGATAACATAGTGGAGATGGCAGAATGAGTACCTCCAGCACTAGCTCAATAATTGGTGTGTTCCATTCCCCATGATCTTGAGATGCTCTGAAGCACTATAAAAGAAAGCAAAGTCTAGTTAGAAAAGGAGATGGATGGGAGTAGTGAATCAATTCTAGATGTTATATTTGCCATTAAAGTTAGAAGTTAGTTTAGGATGCCTTTGACACTCCCCATTGTAATTCCCAAGCTCGCCTATGAGCCTTTAGGCCTTTAATAGCTTAAGTTGAGCATACACGCATTTTCTATTGACTTACATATGTATTATTATTAAACTATGTTAATGATGAAAGCTTTGTACAAATGTTTAATGGATTAAATGCTTTAATCTATCGTATATATGTTGAGCTGTCATGAGATTTTAACCTAGTTATCTATGGCATGCCTATAACCCATGAGGACTCATGCACTCAATATAGGATATACTCTAAGTATGGGTAAGACTTTGTGCCTCACAATGATACACATGACTAAGTATAGACCTATGTCTAAGTCCACCACCTAGATACCTAGTTGCCCCTCAAGCACCTAAATGCCATTGGGCCTAGGAAACATAAGGATTGCACCCATGAATACACAACTATCGCTACACTAACCAAAGTCCCTGAAGGATAGATTTATGCCATGGCATAACTAACCCAACATAGACCCCAGTCCCTTCTCTATTGTGCTTCGAGTGAGAACATAATGCTTGTGCCTTATGTAAAGTGATGCCAATGTAGTCAAGTGTTAAATTATAAGTGTCATAGGGTTAGTCAACGCCTATTCCCCATTGGAACAAGCCTAAATCTGACTTGGACATCTATATAAGTGCATGACTAGGCCCATGGCTGAAACACGTACTTTTCTACAACATGTCCTAATCATTAGAAATGATGATGAATCCCATATGTGAAAATTTTATTGAAATAAAAATCACACAAATATCTAAATTAGGGTAGATTTGAACACTCTCGTCACTAAAGCACTAATAATGTTGGATGAGGATAATTTTGAATTAGACGAAAGGCATCTCACTAGGGTTCTAAAGAAGAATGGATGCAAGAATTGGAAAAATAATGTAGTTGCTAAGAAATCAAAAATATGCCTTAAGAATATAATATAAATGTAGATCATAACAAGAGTTATGAATTATAGGTGTGTCTTCCATACATTGAAGGTAATTTAGACAAAATTAAAACATTTCTAAATAAGAATGACATTAAAACTTGTTTGAAACCTCTTGACACCATTGAAAATAAGTTAAGAAATCTTAAAGAATCCCTTTAAGCAAATCTAAGGAAAGGCATATACTCAATCCCATGCTTTTGTGATAAATTATACATTGGTGAGATGGGTTGGCCACTTCAAACCTTATTGAAAGTATATTTTGTAGATTTGGAGCATGTTACATTAAAAAACTTAGCATTGGAAGAACATGAGAAAACACTAAGTACACCATTAGCATAAATAATATAAAAGTAAATTGCTTGGAAAATAACTACACTGATAGAAAAATATGAGAATCCATTGAGATTAAGAAACATCCTAATAATATGAATCATAATTATTATTGGAAGTTAAGTCATTTGTGTAAACCTATGTTTCATAGGCTAAGTAAATTCTATATATTCTATTTATCACACATTAGTTGGTATTTTATTTATTAGTTAGTTAAATAAAACGCAAGCATGCAATTGTATTTTGGAGTAAGGATTCGAATTCATATCTAAGAATATGATATTACTTTTATTACTAATGCAATCTATTGAAGTGTATGCATACCTTGTACGAAAAGCTAAAGTGAAGGGTTAGTGTTCAAGAGCTTATGGAATCTACTAGTTACTTGAATTTTATTGATAAGGATTGGGATATTGATATTTCACTAAATTATTTATTGGATTGCATGATTGTTGATTTCAAAACTATCTAATAAAAGGGGTATGACTAAGGTAGGGCCATCATAACTACAAAATTTTGTATTCTTTTACAAGGTTTCTTTGATTTGATTAGAGTTTGAAGGAAGGAGAAAAAATTCTAATTTTTTTTACAGATAATTAAGACGACATGAAAAAGGTTATAGGTTAGTAGAAATAGATGAAGGTACTCCAAAATTTTCATCTAATCTTGACATTATCTTTAAAATCAAGATCAAACTCAAGTTACCAAAATCAAACCTTACACTACCAAAATAGACCAAATAATTTTGATCATACTAATTGATTTTTGTTGTTTTCTACATTTTTTGGTTGACACAAACTAAGTTTTCCATAAAATTGCATCTAGACATATTTTCACTTAGTTTTATCCTTAGATAGTATAAAATTAAGTGAGAATTCAAGGATTTATTTATACACTCTCCTTGTAAACTTTCAAACTTATTAATATTTGTTGTTGCACATTTCAAATATGTTTTTATTAATTAAAAGGTGGGAGACTGCATTCAAATGAAAAAATACTCTCAACATTTCAAGTCTTAAGCAAGACCCATCATCAGGAGGAAGAGACCAGTGAGATCCATGCAAATATACACCAGCAAAAGAACCATAAATATCCAACAAACAACAATATTCATGCTAGGTCAGCTCAGTAGAAAAAATAAAATATTAATAATTTTTATTTTCTATTCTTTACGATGTAAGTAACAGGTTTTTATCTATCACTAAGAACCCAACCATTATATCGATTCAAAATGTTCAGGTTTTTCTCAATTTCTATTGCTTCATGAACATTTCTACTCAAAAAATGACCATCTCTCGAGATAATGCCAACTTTACCTATGCAAATGTGATAACTCGAGGTGAAAGAATGTTCCGCTATGGTAGATTCTTTGATCCAGTTATGAGAAAGATCAACACAATGTTATTAAATCCTCACTTGAAAGAAACAACTAGTTTCATCGATGTAGACCTTACCACAACTGCACGGACTATAATAGATCCCTTTATGACAAATAGGTTTCGTTTGATCTTTAAATTTATCCATCATTTTTGAGATTGAATTAGGAGGAGAGAAATAAACCTTAATGTTTCTTCTCCTAAGGATTCTCACCAACTTGTCTACAATCCCTTTGATATAACGAAGAGTGACCATGCCACTATTCTCATCCTCGCCAAAAACCTTATCCTTAATATGCTTACTGCCATGATCCAATTGTGTTTTAAGGATGATCTTATTAATTAATTCCTCATCATAACCATTGTTCTTAAAAACCTAGAGAGATGTTCAATTTCTTGACCAAGGTGATCTTTATCAGCGATTCTCTTTGCACGAGTCACTAATGTCTTTATAATGCCATATTTTTATGTAGGATGATGATGGGAATTTGTATGTAAGTAATTGTTTGTGCGAGTTTTCTTTCTATAGACTGTGTGGGACAAAGAGCCATCATTGTTTTTATTGTTAAACTGATGTGTTTGTGTCAAATTTGTTTTGTGCAATACATTTTATATTTTAATGAAATTTTCTTAGCACAAAACCCCACATTTGCACTTTCTAAGTTTAGATATTTTAAGTTAGATAATCTATATATCTAGTTGTATTTTCTTAAATAAATCACATTTCATTTCATGAATGTGATTCAAAAATGTGTTGCTCAATTTTCAATTAAAATATATATATATATATATATATATATATATATATTAGTAAAATAATATACTAATCTTACTTTCAATTGCTATGTAGATCAGTACTTTCATTTTTTTTAAGAACCAGGTTTGCTTCTCTAGTTATAGTTAATGCAACTTAACAAACTGGATTGTTGTTATAGGTTTGTAGTGAACCTTGTATGTATTTGATTGTTTGATGTTCACCCCTTTTCCAAGCCTCTTTTTTATATTTGGATTCTTCCATTTAAATTTGCATTTTGGAATTGCTTAGGTGACTCTAAAATTTCCGAGTCAATCTCATGTTCGTTGGCAATCATTGTGCACATAACATATAAACTTAATATAACATTGCAACAATGGAAAAGGGCATTCGACTAAAAAATATATTAATTATTTGTAATCATTCAAATACCTCTATATGCATGCCTTACTACTCGAAGTCAGGTACACCTCTTCAATACATCTTATAATTACTTCTATATCTCTCTAAAATCTTCCTTCATTAAATAAATTAATCTCATGTTAATTAGTAAATTTGGACCATGACAGCATTAAAAAATAATACACCATATTAATCCTTATGAAAATTGAAGAGATGTCATAATGAAAGTGGCCCTCTAACTAATATAATAATTGATTGGTTGTGGGATGAATATATTTTCTCCTCCTCTATGACTTTATTTTCTTAGAAAATCTTGTAAAAATATTTTTATATACATACCTTAGTACCGTTAGTTAAATAGACATCTTATAATTTCTTTACAACTCAAAATCCTAATTTAAATTTTATCAAAAGTCACCCATTATGAATTTTCCTTAGACTCATGCGTTGTAAACATGCCACACCATTTATAATATATTCAACATATTATATTCTATAAGGCATTTTTTCCTTTTTTAACAGCCTTTTATCTTCATTTTGTTATATGATCATTTCTGAGAAACAAATGCGTTTTTCAATCTTATCCAATAATGACATAATATACAAACAGGAAATGTATTTAATGTGTTTTTGAATCAAGATTGAGTGTCTACCATCACCGGATAGTTTTAATAATTTCATTTCATTTTAAGCTAATTCAAATATTAATGTTCACCGAAAATGACACATGGGAATTAAGAAAAAAAATACATGATTGCAACGTATGGAGAGTGTTTTAAGCCATTACAATAACTTTCGGTGACATCCATAACAGATCGGTGGACACCCAAGAATGTTTTTTTAAAAACTGAGTAAGCGTTCTTAAATTCGCAATGTATACACATTTTAGGTAATATACCAGAAATTTCTGCATACTGCACTGTGCTTGTATGGAAGAAGAAGAAAAAAAAAACATTAAATGAGATCTATCATCATGAATTATCCTCCTCGCTTGCAAGACCACTGAGACTAATCTTAAGGATTGACCATCTGAGGTTTTACATATAAACACGTTGCACGGGCTTTAACAGCTGATTAACCGAACGCACCAGCAAGTAATTAGATACTGTCTTCCTTGAAGGAGATTGTTTCAACAATGCGGTATCAAATGTAAATATCCTGTCATTCTGTATATTGCTTGACTAGAAAACGAAATCGATCTTCAATCTGGTAATAAACCTGCTTGAAAAAAGTTTTTTACTCAAATATTGAATTACATTTAACAGTTTACATATCCCCGCTCCATAGCTTAGATATTCGGATGCCAAGCGCTGTTGCGATACTTGTTGAATCCATTCTCGCTACTCTCTCCACTGCATCATCGTACCCAATATATGCCACCGTAGAGTACACCCACGGCTCTTCAATAACGGATGTTTGAAGCAGAGTCTCAAGCCCTGTGCGTCCCGCGCCTGTGTTTCTATACAATTTTCTGACGTACTGCTCTCTCCTTTTCGCCCTGTCACTGCCCTTCAGGTTAGATGCACAGGCTGCTATAGCGGCCTCGTAGCCTTGTTTTCCAGCCTTGCAAATATTACTACAACAGCTGCTCAGCGGAACCTCTAACCACCGGTCACTCCCGCAAACCACACAAAGTTTCCCCAGAAAGGTCAGGTACCTCACCACATGCTGTACCATACCTTCCACAACGTTGTTCTTACTCAGATCGGCCTCCTTTCTCTCTAGAGCAGCCCTAATGTAATCTCTAACCAAATCGGGCAGTAAATAACGCAACCCTAACGAGGTCTCGCTTTCGACTCCCTCCTGATAGCAAACGACCTTCACATCATCCTTCGTCAAAAACACTCGCACCCTCAGCGAACGGTCGTTTGCGATCCCAATTCGCAGAAGCACGCGGTCTCCTTCCGAGAATTTCTCCACCCGAACCTCAAATTCGAACCAGGGATTCGGAGTGTCCAAGACGCGCACGCTACACCACTGAAGCACGTTTCCTTCCTCCACAGCCTTCGCTTGAAATTTTTTCATGACAGTTTCACCCTGCTCTTGAAAAAAGCTGGCAGCCCATAGCTCGTCTGCAACCGCCCACTGCTCAATCCACCATCCAGATATCCCGCAGCCAGAAATACTCTGCTGCAGGTTTTCTAAAGTAGGCAGCTCGTTGTGCCCAACAAGAATAGCCGCTGTTGCTTCTGCAGCCTGCTGGATTGCTTCTATCGTCGTGTTACAAGCCATTGCCGTGATCTCGGCGTCAACAATGATCCACCACCGCTTATCCTCTTCGGCTCGGGAAAGCAAATGGGAAAAAGCATACAATTTGTCTAGCGCTTCCTCCGCCCGGAACACAAAGTTGAGCGACATCTCAAACCCTACAAGCAGAAGCTTAAACTTGCGAGGTAAATCTCTCGACGTGGCTAGAGGGCTTCTGAATCGCTTGACCTGCATGATGTTAAAGGTATAACCTGTGGATCCGAGCAGGGGCAGGGCTTGAATCGTCCACACCAGTCCGCTCATTCCCAACTTGATGTGGTGTGATTTGCTAAGGAATTTCATGAGGCAGTCCACATGGCGAGAACATTTCCAGCTGACGACTTCAGATTGCAGTTCTAATTCGTATTCAGACAACGCCATGGCTTAAGCATATACTGCTGTTCGTAGATTAATCCAACTACTTCCCCTAAATTTCGCTTCGCTACTTTGATTTTTCTGGGTGAAGAAATGTAATATTGTGACTACGGTTGCAGGTTCGTTCTGCTCTGCTTCGTGTGACTTTCGTCGGCTTTAAATTCTTCGAAATTAAGTTGAACGACTTTTTTAAACGTATCGCACAAGTAACCGGCACTGACGCGACGACAAAACATTTTCATCCCGCTTATGTTCACACGAGTTGAATAATTTCTAGTACAACCTTTTGAGTCATTTGACGATGACGATATTAAACTTTTAATATTCCTTTGGATTAATTTTTTATGTACAAACTAAGAAATTGTATAAACAATATTTTTTATTTGTGTGTGACTAGGAAGTGTAAGAGGAAGGCAAAATGTAAATGTTGAGATAGTAAGAGAAATGAAAACTAGTTTAGTGAAGAGATTTTTAATAAGGAATGTAGTTGTTATTTTTTTTTTAAAAATGATGTGGATATATATTTCATTTTGTATTGATGTATATTAGTTAAAAGAAAAAGGAGATGAAATATGAAGGTTATACAAGATCACATTTTTGATATTATAATAAAAATTAAGTTTCATGTTTGATATATCAATATCAATTACTTTATTTTGCAATGTTAGTCTATGTGATTTATGTATTATAAGAGCTCAAGTCATTTTCAATGCAAGATCTTTAAGGTTGCGTCGAATTGTGGAAGGGATCAACCTATATTAAAGATTACATGTATCCCATGTTATGCTTATATATTTTTCATATGTACAATCACAAACATTGGTAATTCAAGGAGTTTGATGCTAGTTTTACAAGCTATAGCATGAATTTAGTCAAAAACACCATTGACCAAACTAGATACAATATCATTATATTCGTTGGTAAAATAATGATGGTTTTAATCTAAGAAAGTCATTGTTGAGATAAGTCAATTTTTAAACTTTACAATGAGATATTGACACTTGACTTCTATTTGTTACTTTTATCTGGAATATAATGAGTAATTTAAAGTTGTGTTTATTTTTGAGAGGGACAAAATTTTAAACCCTACATCTAACCTCAAACCTTCAAACCAAAAACTAAACTTTTTTATTAAAAAAAAAATTAATATATATATATATATATTTTAAATTATATATTTATATATATATATATATATATATATATATATATAAAGCATTGCCCTTCCAGTATAATAATAATAATAATAATAATAATAATAATAATAATAATAATAATAATAATAATAATAGGTTTGTTAATCTAACCCCACTTTTGTTTAAATATAAACAAAATGATATTAATTTTAACGTCTTGAGGGAAGGATAGTTTATTATTTGATTATTTTCGTCATTCTATCTTCTTGTAGATTATGACGTTTCTCGGGTCATGACAATTTCGTCCTACACTTCTACTAATTTTGTCTTGTTGTTTACCATAAGAAACACATAGTAATGATAAATAAATAGCTTGTAAATATAAAATAAAAGGGAAGACAAGCTTTTCCGGAAAGAAGGGAATGTGGCTGACATTGGCAAGTGACAAGAAGAGAAAAAATTAAAAAACTTAATGGGTTTTGTGGTTTTGTGGCGAGAACAATGCCAACTATCTCTTGGTTCTCTTACCAAGAGTTATTTATGATATACACATCACTAGATCATGTGATCATGGTAGGGATCACGGGTTGATATGACTTTATTTTGTATGCATTTGTTTAATTATTATATTAAAATATTGAATGACTATTTTGATAGGTGCCTCGAGCATAGAGGATTTATAGATTAGTATGATTACATGTGAAAATTCTAATTTTTAATTTTTTTTAGAATGTAATCAAAATGTAATTTGTCATTGATAATTTGATAATTTTATTAATGGTATTATGATGATAATGTATTAAATGTATATTATTGTTTAGTTGGTAGTTGTTTTTAAGGTAGGATAAATGATCTCTTTCATTTGAGGCTTGTTGGTTGGTTAAAATATACTTGTGTTGATAGGAGATGCTTTTGGATCTGATTGATATTTATGTGTTGCATTCTTACCCCATATTGTAGATTTTAGGGAGAACTTTCAAGCCTTAAAATTCTTCATATTAAGGTGGAAGGGAAGCCACCCTAACCCCTAAAACTTCAGTTTTATATTAACATATGTCTATTAGAACCTTCAAAACATGATACTGAATTATAAATCTTGGAAGTTGGTGTTGGTCAATTCCTTTTCACACTTGTCTTGCTACCTATGTTGCTCATATTTGGCTCAAAAATGTGCAGGTTGCAAATTTTGTTATAATGCTACTAAAGAATCATGCTAGCATAGGTTTTCCAATCACATATGGATTCAAATCAGGGATCCCTGCTCTATTTTAACTTTGAAATAAATGTAAACCATTCAAGATTAACTAATATAGAAACATCTCTTCCTCCTTTCATTTGTTTCATTAATAGTTCTCATATTAAAATTAATGTATATGTTCACTACTGTAATGATGTTATTATTTATAGGTAACTCGTTACCTTTATCTGAGAGAAGAAAATAAAACTACAAAGCCATCATGGAAAGACCCATTAATCTTATAAAAATTTAATGTTGAGATAAGTACTCCCAAACTAAATGCAAAAAATTTGTAATAACATTGATTAGAGATTACAAATGTGAAACTTATAATACACATCATAAATATTTATCACTTTAATCCATCCCATACATAAAGACATTTGATAATTTATTTATTTATTTATCTCATAACTAAATATTAACTCCTTAAATTGATAATATTTGAAACCATATAATTACATAATATAATAACCTAATACTCTTAGATAATATTATAACATATTTACAGCTAAATCTCCAAAGAAAAAGATTGACATTAACCTTGATCTTGACTTGATCAAAACCACATAAATAATAATGTGACGAGAAAGGCATATTATAAAAAAGTCAATCTATCTTGGAAATATTCCATCCAAGTTTTTCATTTTTCTTATCCTACTTTAAGTAGTGTCTATCCTTTTTTTTTTTTTTGTTTTATAGTGTTCATAGTCAATTCAAGTTAATTGTGTTTTACATAATATTAATTTTATTCTATCTTTAGTCTTAAAGTTTTTCATTCATTACGTACATAATTTAATAAAATAATAATAATTTTTAATTAAAACAAAATTTTCACTCCAACAAATAATTATTTACATACTTAAAAAGATATAACCTCCACTTAAAAAAAAAAAAATGTTTTTACTTTAACAGTACTATTCTGATACAATTGCAACCACTAAACCCAAACCCATTTTCGTGCAGCTTCCCCACATCGAAGAAATTTAAATCTCTTCGATGGCGATTTCTTGGATATCACCCACGAAACTCCGACGAAACTCCCACGAAGTCGACGGAGAGAAGAATGAACCGACAACCCCTCACCCCTATTTAGACAAATGACTGGTCCATTTCTTTACAAGAAAACAAAAAAAAAAGGTGTTTTTGTGTTTCAAAACATTCGATAAATTTTGAAGAAGTAATCGTAGAAATTTTGAGGAAGTGATTTGTGTTTCGCCACCACCACCATTATACTCTGTTTCTTGTCATGGCGCTCGACTACGAATTGAAACTGCAAACTGAAATCGTCAACTGGAGATGTTCTCGCAATGTGGATTGCATCATGGAATTCATTCCTAAACCACGCCACATTAAATTGGGAATGAGTGGATTGGTGTGGTCAATTGAAGCCAAGCCCGGCCTCGGCCTTGCGGATTACACTTTCAACATCATCCAGGTCAAGCGATCCGAAAGCCCTCTCGATTTGTCCGAAGCTTCTACGGCGCCCGACTTGCCTCCCAAGTTTAGGCTTCTGCTTATGGGGCTTGAGATGTCTATCAAGTCTGTGTTTCGGGCAGAGGAAGCGCTGGATAGGTTGTATTCATTTTCCCTTTTGTTTTTTCGAGCCGGAGAAGATAAGCGGTGGTGGATCATTGCAGACGCGGAGATCACGGCAACGGCTTGTAAGACGACGAAAGAGGCAACGCAGCAGGCTGCACAAGCTGCGGCCGGTTTTCTGCTCGATCACAGTGAGCCGCTTCCTTTAGAAAACTGGCAGACGAGTATTAGTAGTTGTGGGAGATCTGGATGGTGGATTGAGCAGTGGACAGTTGCAGACGAGTTCTGGGCCACCGGATTTTTTCAACAGCAGAGCCTAAATGTCATTAGACAATTTCAGGCGAAGGCCGTGGAGGGAGGAAATGTGCTGCAGTGGTGTAGCATACAAGTCTCTGACACTCGCAGCCCCCGTTTCGAATTTGAGGTTGCGGTGGAAGAGATTTTAGGAGGAGATGACGTGCTTCTGCGACTTGGGTTCGCAAACGACCGTGCGCTCAAGGTGCGGGTGTTTTTGACGGAGAATGTGGAAGTGGAATGCTTTCAGGAGGGAGTCGAAACGGAGACCTCGTTGGGGTTGTGTTACCTGCTGCCCGATTTGGTAAGAGATAATATCGAAGCTTCTCTGGAACGAAATGTGGCGGAGCCCGCGAGTAATAGCAATGTTGTGCAAGGTCTGCTGCAGCATGTGGTTAGGTACCTGGCCCTTCTGGGAAAAGCGCGTGTGGTTTGTGGGAGCGACAGGCTGTTGGAGGTTCCGGAGACCAGCAGTTGCAGTAATATTTGCAAGGCTCGCAAGCAAGGCTACGAGGCTGCTATATTAGCACGTAATTGCGTGTCTAGTCTGTTGATATCAGAGGATCAGGGCAGTGACAGTGCCAGAAGGAGAGAGCAGTACGTGAGAAAGTTATCCAACAATTCAAATGCGGGGCGCTCAGGGCTCGAATATCTGCTTAAAGAAACCGTCGTTGAAAAAGAGGTAGGAACGGATAAATGCAAAGAGGGAACGGGAAGAGGCACAGCTCCTCGACCTTCTCGCCCGGGGAAGGAGATAGAGAAGAATATTATTGGGTACGAGGATGCGGTGAAGAGGGTATAGCGAGAATGGATTCAGGAAGCATCGCAACCGCACTTGGCATCGAAATATCTAAGCTCTGGAGAAAAGATGCTGGGACTGTCGAATGGTCTTTTGATTTTTAACTAACACACTTCTGTGCTGAAAGAGATCGTGTTATTTGAGTTCCAGAAGAAAACATGTAACGATCAGTTTGGTACGAACCTTGAAGGGTTGTATACAGATTTTCAGGGTGTTATATTGATCCCATCCATCATGGTGGAAGTAATGGGCTTCCATGCCAACAATACTCAAAATAGTGGCGATGTAGATATTAATGGATAGTGTTTGTGTTTTTAAGTTTTTTTGTTACCTCTTGTACAGTACGTACATTGCAATATCCAGAAATACCTGAGGTATTCTACGGTATTACTTAGAATGCAAAATTATGTACGCTTGAAATATTAAAGTTGTCTGTAGATTCTCTGCATTCGCTACGAATGCCACGGAAAGTTATTGGAATGGTTTTCCACCTCTCCCGTCGTGTCTGAAATAGTAAAGATAAATATTATAGCGGTTCAGGCCCCACAGATTTATTTTTAGTAAAGAAAAAAGGGAGCTTTTTCTTAAAGTAAAATGTCACATGTCCGCGCACTGTTTTTCAACAAGACTAATGGAAACTTCATCGAATTTAAGTTTCATTACAATGGCAGGGAGGTTTGGAATGAATAAATTTTATTGGAAAGTAAGTAATAAATGTGAAGTTTAATAAAATGGGAAGAGGCGTAATAGTACATGAAAATGTGAAGGAGAAAATATATAAGAAATTTGAAGTTAAAGGAATTGGAAAATTACATTAATATGTGAATATATTTGTAAAAGAATAATGAAATTGTTGTAAAAATTATAATTATAATAAACACTGAAGTAGTTATAAAAGAGGAATGAGGAAAGATATATTAGCATCTACTTAATTTGAAAGGTCTAAGCTTGGGCTGAATAGTTTTTATTAGATACAAAATGAAAAGATCTAATATATTATTATTAGAAATATTATGCACCCACAAAGTTACCCTCTAAAATCAGTACAAGACCTTATTTTTTTAGCTTTATTAAATGAATAAAGAAATTACCTTTATCAGTTGCCCTAGATTGAGATAATATTGCATTTACAAAGACACAAGAAATTGGAAACCCTAATTTATATACCTTCGTCCTCATGTACCAAATACGATGTTCATTCTCCATGTATAAAACAATCACATATTTTAGATTTATATATGGGGTTTAAAAAATTACAATTAATTTGCCTAGCAAATTTATCTAAATGAGGAGAAACTAAACATCAAATTTGCATATGTCAATCTTGCATTTATTCTTGAAAAATGTAGATCTATTTCTTATCCATTGAACTAATCCTTTTAAACTCATCTTCAAATTTAGATGCTTCTACCTTAATATATCCTTTAGCTACTATTTTGTTGGCTATTGTTGGCTATTCCTTTTAGACCTTGATTCTTAAATTATTTCAGCAATGGTATCCATAGAGAGTATCCAAATTCTTTTTTTATAATTCCAACATGTTCTCCACTCTTCCTTAACACTAAAAAATCTCTTGAAACTTAAATGAAGCATACAAAATTTTGTTCTAAATAATTTTTATGAACATATAGATTTGATTGCTTCATATTCTTTTCCTTGCAAGAAGCTCAATCCAAAAAATGTGATATTGGTTATTCCTTAGTTAAATTATGTTGGGTCTTGATTCACATTTACATATCCTAATAATTCAAAAATTAGCTTGACTTGCAACCCTTTTTTTGTGTTCACATGTTTTTCTATTAAGAGTTCTATTTCAAACCAAGACCCCAAATTCTTATCTTTCAAAGATGGTTGTTATCATCATTCTTCTTTACATGTCTTATAGATTGTAAAATATGTATGTAATTGTCCTTTGAATATTTCTATTTATTCTTTGTCATCTACCATGTTTGCATCCTTATATGTTTTGTTAGACCGTAAATCCTAAACCTAAAAATAATTAGATGAGGTTATTTAATTTTATAGAGTAATTTAAAAATAATAATAATAATAATAATAATAATAAATCACAATGGAAGGAATTAAATTATATGATACTAAAAAATTATCAAAACCAAAAGTACTATGGAAATAATCTAAAATAGAATACATCAATCTAAAATGATTAACTTTAAAATTACACTCACTACTCAAGTTATATACATGTTTCAAATTAAACTATCGAATGTAATTATAAAATCACAATGAAAATATCAAACTCTAGAATACAATGAAAATCACAACTAAATTACTAAAAATAAATGAAAATAAAAAACATTCACTAAAATAATCCAAATATATTATATCAAACCAAAATAAATTAAAAAATAATATAAATAGTCTCTTAAAGTACCCACACTACTCACATTATATAAGTGTTTCAAATTTAAATATCTAATGTAATCAAGAAATTATAATGAAAATATTAAATTAAAAAACACAATAAAATTAGGAAATCATAATGAAAATATCAAATTAAAAAATATCAAACTTTGGAATATAATAAAAATAATAACTAAATCAGATAAGAAAATAAATAGACTCTTAAAACACCCCTATTATATAATTATAAAAAAAATAAAAAACATGATAAAAATAACTCTAAACAACCCACTTAAAAAATTGAACTTACTTCATATTCAGTTCTCGAATCTAAAACATCCAACTCATAAAATTTAATTAGGAATAACTCATCCATAATGAAATACAAATTGAAGGTGGGGGGTGACTCTTGGCATACCACTACCCAATTGAAACCAATGCTGAAAATTAGGTATATTAATTATCTTATTATAATATTAAAGCAATTTTTATCTTCTTTAAACATATGATGTATTTTTTTGAGTAAGCTTTCAAGGTATTTTCAATGGGTGTTAAAATAAGATATAATTTTAGTTTTATTTTAAAGTTTAATTGTTAGAGTTAAGTAAAGGGAAAGTTTGAATCAATCATATCAAATTATTTATTTTCAAGTTGATATGATATAATTTGTGAATAAATTAGCTGAAATAATTAATATCATAAGAATATTTCTATCTGACAATTTTATACTATAAAATTCTATTTCATAATCATAAAATACCATGAAAAAGAGAATATTATTTAAAATAATAATAATATTATAATAAAAAACACAATATTTTCAATTTATTTCATGCTACAACATATCAAAATGGAAATGTGATGGAAAACTCATCATGGATATTGAAAATTGTATTCAATCCTACATGATGTTTGTCATAATAATTAGATTTCATCTCATTATTACAAGTGTTTGTTGTTGCGTTTCATAGGTGGAAGCATAAATATTTATACATGAAGTGTATATTAAAATATCTTAGGCTACTACAAATTTAATTAGCAGAGTTACTTAGGCTTTTTGAGTTAGAAAAACTATATTGACTTCCTTAAAGATTAATGTGATGTAGATTCACTTTTGTAAATGTTTGGTAGTTTTAACATTGAGTTATATTTTTAGCATGTGGCTTTGTATTCATAAGTTGGACCCTTTTGTGGAGTGGAATGTTAAAATTTACCTGTTTCTTTTTTTTTTAAGATATAAAAGTATGATCTTAAAAAATCCATTAAAGTCCACGTGTACCATTTTATTGTGAAATCAGATATTAAGATAAATGGTTTGATTTTATAATTAGATTACTATATTTAATATTGTTTGTTTGGGAAGACATATAATGGTCTCAAGTGTTTAATCAAAAGGTTTTATTTATCAAGATTGATTTTGAAAAGGTTTATGATTATATAAAGTACCTTTTTATTATTTTTATGATACAAACTCTAAGCTTTGGTACTTATTTTGTAAAGGTTTTGAATATATTTTTACAAGATATTAGTGTGTGTATTACTATCAATGGGGCTCAGTCTAGTCAGTTTGAATTGCATAAATCTATTAGATAGTGTTGTCATTTAGCACCTTCTTTATATTTTTTTAGTGGCTGATGGTTTTAACTATCTCTTAGCTAACTTTGTTTTTAGGGGTTTGGTGAAGGGAATCTCTCTACATAATTTTTATCATTAGTTGCTTAATAGTCACTTTGCTAATGATTCTTTCCTCACTCCTTAAGAGGAAGAAGTCTTAGTCAAAAATGCTATGGAATGCCTTCACACTTTTTGTTTGGCCTTTGGGTCATCCATACAGTGGAATAAAACATAATTTTATCACCAATATCTCTCACAAAACCTCTTTGGTTAGAGGGATATCAATGGCAATGGTTCTTCCCTAGAGTTCAATTTAAAATTCTAGGCATTCTATTTGTCTTATGTGCCTCTCTTGCTGACTTGTGGTCTCATGTGGTTCAAAGGAATGAGAAAAAGATATATGTTTGGATTGTCAAGCCATTTTCACTAATAGGCAAGTTTTAGATTTGCTATCAAATGTTGTCTACTAGTCATGTTCATTACTCCTCTTGCTAGGATCCCTCAAATGCTACATATGCCAAACTAGAAAAGCTCCTAAGGGATGTACTATGGGACAATTATGAAGGCCACAAAGATTTCATAGAGTTTCATGGGATATATGTTTCTAGTTTAAAGAGGTTGATGCCCTGTGCCTCATTGGTATTAAGATTCAAGGGCTTGCTCTCAACACTAAGTGGATCATTAGAGAGCTGGAAGGTGATGAAGACTGGAAGATTTTGCTAATAAATTGTATCTCCCAAGGACACACTTGTGGTAGAAAGACCTAACAAGGCCTTGATTTGTGTGATCATCTTATAACCCCTATCCATGTTGATATTAAAGGCACTTTTGTCATTCAAAGTATTCGAAAAGCTTGGGAAAGGCTCAAACTTCATATTATTTAGATGGGAGAGGGATTCAGGAATGACATATCTCTTAATACTCACTCCCTTTGGTGGTTGCTCACATTAAATTTTCACAATGTTCCCTTTGCACTCATCCTAAAGATTAAGGGTTTGAGGTTATTTTAAAGAGTATTAAAACTATTGGAGATTTGTTCTACAACTTCGTTAGACTTGGCTTCTTTGGAATTTGGTTGAGAACAAATTTAACCTTAATAAGGAAGATGTTGAGTCTATTAAATAAATTTAGAGTTCCATACATGAAGAGTACCTTCATAAGATTGGAATTACTCCCCTTACTCCTTGGTGTAAGGATTGACTTTGGCCTGCTACCACGTCTTTTTGTCATTATTCTCTGGTATAATATTTTGGCTCCTCAGTGCATCCAAGATGATATTCTTAACAAATGAAGGCAATAAAAAAAAATCTAAAATAAATTCTAAAAAATACTTAATGTTTTTTTTTTTAAATTTTAGAAAAATGTATATGTACTATAGCTTTATGTATATAATCTAAAACACATTTGTTTGATTAATATGAATGACCTAAACTCAAGATATTTTGAGGAGAAATTGGAAGTGTATGTGGCTTCTTTATGCTAAAATGTGGGACACACTATTATTCTTTGACTCTATGACAGATCTGGTGGTTCTAACATAGGTGGTAGTAGAGAGACTCTGGGGTTGTTCTCCACAGGCCAAATTTTTGCACCTAGCCCTTGATATTTCTCCCTCCCTACAAGTTGATGAAAATGAAACTTGTAAGTAGAATGATGGATGAGAGACTTTACTTGTGGATGACGCCCCCTACTCAGAGGGGTTGTGGAGGAAATATGCAAGATCTTCCCTCTTCACTGCCCCTTCTAGCTAACATGTTTGTTGCTACTACTTAATGTCTTATAAATTCTCATGTTTTTATGTGCTCCTTTTTTTAGTTGTTACACACTTGTGTTAATATGATTTGATGTGATCTTTTTCTTGTATATCCATTATTGACTCTCTATTGAACTTGTTCTTCCTCTGAAACTTTTATAACTTGATATAATTTTACTTCTAAAATGTGACTCTTTCTATTTTTTTTGTATAATTAACATTATATTATATCATTTTTGATTAATATAAATACACTTTTCAATTTAAAAATTAGTAATAATTTTTTATTTATAATATTTAATAATTATAATTAATTATTTATATATAATTTAATTTTCTAATCTTTTTGTTTGATTATTTGATGCAAACAATGATTAATAAAATAAAATAAAATATACACTTTAAAAAAATATTTAAATTGTATATTTAAATAAAAATAGGCATAAAAATTGAAATGCTGAATTTGAATAAATATTTTATAAAGAATAACATTCGTTGTGATTCAAACATTTTAATATTTTAATGTCATTTAATTTTAATTTATTAATTATAGTCACTTTTACAATCCAGTAATCATGCAAATAATTGATAAAAGTTTATTTTTTAACAATAGAAATGATTTTTGTTTGATTTGGTAAGCAAATTTTATGTTTAAAATTATATTTATGGTTGAATATATATCTGCATTGTTCCCCATCACGTTTTGCCGAGTTATATGGCTGAGTAACACACGTCCGAATTATATCCACTCAAGGGGAAAATAAGCACCCGTGAGGAGATGATGAAAACAACTATTAAACATAACGATGTCAATGGATTTGCATCAATATTAGCATCATCATACATTTATTAGTTAACTTATTAGTTAACTTAAAAGCTGAAATTTATATATATATATATATATATATATATATCTTAAATTTTATTTTTTTGATTCAATTAAATATTTATATTTTTAAGTTACTTTATCTTTTTAGTTGTAAATAATTTATTGTTTTTAAATTCATATAATAAAAATATCAGTAATTATTATTGAAATAATTAACAAGATGGGGTAGCAAGATCTAGGCAATAACCTCATTTTTAATCATGTGGAGTTTGTTGAAAGAGATAGATAATAGAATCCTTCAAGATGTATCTCAAACAAATAATTTATGAAGATGTTGGAGGGATTATTTCAAGAGATATGTAAGGTGAAAGATACGTTTCCTCAAAAATATTATAAGAAGAAATAGAAATATTATTTTGATATTAAAATTATTACGAAAACCTTTCTTCTTTATAATATGGTTAACTCAAGGTTGGAGCTTATTTGGAGGGCTCTAAATCTACTGTTTCACCCAATACAAGAAATGAAGTGAAAAGAAGAGTTGGTTATTGTGACTATAAACCATATCAAAAATATTTCTTGGATATGACCCAAACACAATTGTACTCTTAAGTTTTTGGAAAAATATTTATAATTTATATTATTCAAAGATATATTGAGATGGCCAAAATTTTAATATAAAAGTAAATTACACGTGCACCACTTATTGTTGTAGGCAACATGCGTGTTTTTAATGCGTTATGCTATTTTATCCATACATGTTGTACTTTGCATACTAACAACATTTTACAGGAGTGTGGCAAAGAAGTTATATACCAAAATCAACTAGACAATTTATTCCAACTATTTTTTGTGAAAGATCAAATGAATAATTATTTTATAGCAAAACATGTTTGGATGGAAACTACACCATTTTTGGTGGATTAATAGAATTAAAAAATTGTATCCATGAGGAGAGTACAAGTGTCATTCGACAATAATTAGTTGGTTTGAGTAAATAAAAATCTATAACTTATCGAGTAAAAGATGACAAAAAATATAAAAGGTGTGAGCTTGTTACAAAATAGATACCTGTTTCAAAATTTATGGTCTAATTTAGGGAGGAAATTGTTTATGAGTATGCAAGGCACACACACTAGGCTAGATGATTGGATTAACATTTCCAAATAAGCAAGGACACATTCCCACTTATTTCTATTGTTTTAACAATAGACTTTATTTAGAATTACACATTCAAACCACAAATAGAAGTTTAGTCACAATATTAAAATTCAATACAAGTTAGCATATTCGTGTATATAACATTCATGCTTGCACTTGATAGTATAGATCGAGATCAAAAAATATTAAGAGAGTATTATTTCTATGTCGGTAATGATTGATCACATTGTACAGAGTATGTGCAAGGTTGTTTTGAGATGTTATATAGACAGTTGATTGAAAGGAACATTAATTTTCATTATCATTACCTTTGGTCAAACAATTCCACATCACAATTCAAAAAAGCATAAATATTTTACTAGTTGAGAAGGATGCACATTACCACTAGCATATAACATATTTGTAGTTTCATTGAGGCTAGCGATGGAAAAGGAGAGCATGAGGTGCCGTAGAATATGGTGTTATTTTAACTGATGCAACAACTATTGATGAATGGTGTAATGAGAAAATGGGCCATGGTGCTCAAGAAAAATCTACTGTTTCTAGATGTTCCTAGTTGATGGAGGAAGAACACTTGGAAAAGTATGAGGATGTTATGACTTTAATGGGATCAAGTGAGCTCCATTTATTTTGTATCTCAAATAAAAGTTCTTAGAATATTCATACATGACAGTTGGCATGTATTTGTTCTAAATGCATGGACTATATTTGAAATAAGTGCAAGTCACAAGAGTGGGAAGATGCATAGAGATGCAGACCTCTAATTCCAATCAACACATACCAATTTCCACTAGCATTACAACTTATAGATATGACATTATCACATGAATTTAACCATGTGTATGATATAGTGAAACTAAGTAGAATATTAATCATTATGTATTATTTATTCTCATTATCTATCTTGAAAACATCCTTAATTTTTTTTGTGATATAGGTCATGTTTTTACATTTATTACTGATGAAGATAATGAAGAGAGAACATATTACTACGTATGTCAGTGTGTACAGGAAAATAAAAAATTGACTTCCCTAGTCATAGATGGAAAAAAATTGACTATCCCATTGGATAGGTGGTAGTCAATGGAACTTGGATTTGATGATATTCTATAAAAAAATTAGATGTATAGTTATTTTAAGGCTTTAAAACACGTAGGAAGATACAACACTATTCAAATTTGGTTCTTGCAATAAATATTCAATTGGTCAAATATCATGGCAAACCATTAACCATGAATCTATTGAAGTTCGTGAGTTAGACCATGAAGCTATTCTTTCTACTATACAGATTAGAGCAAATATTAATGGTTCATTGGATTGAAATTACAAGGTATGTTGACTTGTGAAATTAAGATTTATTTAATTTACAAAATTTTAGTGATTTTTAGGTAGTACATATAAATTTCATTTTTAATTACTTACTAACAATGTTTTTTAGGCCAATAATGCCAAATAAGTTTCCTCCATCACATGGTTGGCAATGTTAGTAAATAATTTCATATTCTTGAAGCTAAGAAAAGCTCAATATAAATACTCAAATATTACAAAAAGGACATATTTAGGCCAAAATGGGTAGTGGGTCTCTCAATAGAGCATGATGGGAGGCCAAGAACCTAATCTTAGATGTTATCTATCATCCCAAACATGTTAGAAATCTCAATTTTAATCTATGAAGTATTGGAGGTAGAGTTATTCAGCTATAGCTTTGTATTTGACAACATTTGTTTTTAGTGTTTCCACGCTCCCGAACAATAGAGAAAACACACATCTAGGTGGATTTGGAGGTCATGGTCATGGGAGAACCTATCATTTTCCTATACAAACATGTTTAAATTGATTGAGTTACACTTGGATATCTTGAAGGTATAAATATTAACTGAATGATAAGAACTTATCTCTTCACTATAACAATGTTACATTTTATAATCTATTACTATAGTGTGTGTCATAGATTGATCTCAAATGTTCCATTAGTGTGATCTAAGGTTCAATTATATGTATTTGACATGAATGTGAGGGTTCTTTCCATGCATCCAAATGACATATGGTTTGGGAAAATGTAGGATAATGGGGGACAAAAGGGGGGTATAAAGCAACATTTATTTTTTTTAAAATTACAATAGTTGAAATTGGAGAGAATGTTATAAACACTTGGAAAAATACTTTTATAATGATGTAATAATATGAATTATGTAATTTTGAATGTATTTTCTAAATATATAATTTGTTTCAATTCCTAGATGATAATTTAGTGTGCAAAATAGATGCATTTATGATAATAGCTTGACTCTTTTTGTGAAAAGATAAGGAGATTACATGTGTACAGTCACATATTTTGAGTAAATGAATGAATTGATGGATGAAACTTTGTATATGAGTAGATTAAATTTTGAATATTGATCAGGATATTTTTATTAGTTTTACAACTCAAGACAACTGGAAAATTTGAACTGCAAGTGTACAAATACAACCTTTTTACCTTAAATTCATGAAAATAATATTTTTTTATTTTTTTGAAGCATAGCGAATGATGTGTAGTTTGCTTAGGTATAATTTATATAACATTTTGATCAATGGTCAAAAAGTTGGAAAACCATTTGTAATGATATACAAATAGTCCATAATAAAGTAAGTTGTGTAGAAATTAAGTAATAATTAAAAAAATATTTTAACATTAAAAAAATTATATATTCAAAAACTACGTTTTGTCCTCTACAAACCCATATAATTTTTTTACTAAAAAATTTGAACTGCAAGTGTACGAATATAACGTTTTAACTGTAAATTCATGAAAATCAATTTTTTTGAAGCATAGAGAATTATGTGCAGTTTGCTTAGGTATAAGTTTTACAAACTTTCAATCAACTGTCAAATAGTTGTAAAACTATTTATAATGATATGTGTGCAGTCCATAATGATGTAAGCTGTGTAGAAATTAAGTAATAATTAAAAATAATATTTTAATATTTAAAAAATTATATATTCAAAAACTATGTTTTGTCCTCTTCAAACCCATATAATTTTTTTTAAAATATTAAATATGCTTGATCAGATGTGTCAGCAAAGATGAAAAAGAGTCCTAAATTTTCTAAAAAACATGTGGGCAACTCTATGATTGGGTTTTGGCTATATTCAGATTTTGCCAAGCATAGAACTGAAACACTTTTTGAGGGAAAGCTAAAAAGTCAAATTAATGCCTTTTTGGTCTTATAAAGGGCATACACCCTTTACAGAGGATGTGCACCCTTTATAAGAACCAACAAGGCATCAAATGTTTTTGCCCATTTTGATCTACCTACTAATAGGGTGTGGGTGCTTTTTGAAAGGGCTGATGCCCTTTATTGTTCATGAATTTTTCTTGTTTGAACATGAATTTCACTCTTTAATTTTACATTTTACAAACTTTACATTGTTTTTTTTGTGTTGAAACTTTACAATTTTTCATTTACTTTGTCTTTATTACTATAAATTCATCAATTTTATACTCTAGACATGGAATTATTTACATAAAGATAAATAATGGGGTCGGGTCATCATCGTAAAAGACCATTTAAAGAGCTAACAGTTGAGGAAATTAAAGTGAAGGGAGAAAAAGAAATAAAAAGATAAGTAGAGAGGAGAGCATCCATAAGAGCTTTTGGGCAAGGTGAAGATACTTCCGCTACACAAGATAATATTTCAAATGAAAATAACATGTCCAATTCCATGGAATTTAATTTAGATTCTTAAAATGATATAAGAGAACATAATCAATCATTGATGAATGATGAAATTTAAAATGTAGAACATGTAAAGGTATTTGTAACGATATGTGTATACTCCATAATGAGGTATGTTGTGTATAAATCAAGTAATAATTAAAAATAAGAGTTTAACATTAAAAATATTATACATTCAAAAATAATGTTTTCCCCTCTACAAACCCATATAACATTTTTAAAAAAATAATAAAATTTATCAGATTGGATATGTTGACAAAGATGAAAAATACTCCCAAGTTTCTTTAAAACCATGTGGGATGCTCCATGGTTGATTTCACGCTAGGTTCAGACCTCCCCAAGCCTATACCCGTAATTTTGGAGAGAAAGCGTAAAATTTAAAGACTAAAATGTTGAAAGGGCATATGCCCTTTGCAAAAGATGGATGCCCTTTTAAAGATGTGTTTATAGGGAAGACATGTTTTTGAAAAAGGTGTTGACCCTTTAAAATCCAATTTCTATAAATAAATGTTAGTGAGAGTATATATTTAGTTTTTTGTGAGCATACGCCATATTGTTAGTGAGATTAAATCAGGTTTGAATTACAAGAGGTTCTGTTAGTGAGAGTATTTATTTAGTAAAATAAATTTAATAAGTATAAGAATATGAAACATAATATAAGTATAAATTTACATTTAATTTATTAAAAAAAATTAGAGCCACTTTGAATCTTATAAAATATATTCCAAAGTTGTAGGAGTAACCATTTAGAAGTTAGTTTTTTGAAATCCATTATGGTTAATACTTAGTTTTCAGAATTTCAAGATTGGAAGATAGAATGATAAACAAGGTTTCAAATCATGTTACATATGTAATACATCTATACCAATGGTTGTGCCCCCTATTTTACCTAATTGAGTATGCCTTGCCTACTTTATTTATTAAGTATGCCCTACCCTATTGAATACTCGAGTTTCAAGGTGGACTCCTAAATAATTTGTGGGATTTTCAATCAATAGGTATATCAATATCCATAAATGAATGCCTTGTAACATGTAGCGTATAACATACCATAGTCCTGATATGGTCACTCATACACAACATTTACCACATACACATCAAAACATGTATGTATGCAGTCACTCATACATGACATCTACATGTAGTCATGATACAATAACTTATACTAGACATGAATGTAGCTAGTCACCGTAATACACTCCATTCAAAATCGAATGAATTGAAACACCATTCAAAATTCATCCTAAAAAGATACCGTTCAATCTAAAATAAATGTCAGACAGATGGGTCAATCCATTCATTCTTCAATTCTAATCTCATGCATTATTCCAAATTCACATAGAACAAAGTCATATTCTAAAATTCACATATGACACTCCCTTATTTACCCTCATCATTCATAAAAACTCCCTCATTGACCCCCATATTCCTTTATCATACCTAGTCACTACCTCATCAGCTATCATTATCCATAATTATCCCTAATCACTTCCTCATTGGCTATCATTATCCCTCATTATCTTTAATCACTCCATCATCAACCCTCATTATCCCTAGTCACTCTATCATCATCATTAATCATCCCTCATTGTCCCTAATCATCCCTAAACACTCCCTCATCAACATTCATCATCCCTAATCATACTTAATCATTATTTCATCATTCTGCATCATCCCTAGTCACAATCTCATCCTCCCTCATCCTCCCTTATCATCCCTAATAACTCCCTCATGAACCATTATCATTTATCATCATCCCTAGTCAATCCTTCATCATCTTTCATTATCACTCTTCATCCCTAATCAATCCCTCATCAACCCTTATCATCCTTAATCATCTCTAATCACTCCCTCCTCATTCATCCTCATCCCTCATCATCCCTAACCATTCCCTCATTGGTTATCATTATTCATAATCTCTCCCTCATCATCCCTAATCACTTCTTGCTGTCCCCAAAATTTGATACTTCAAGATTTTGGGAGACACCCCTTTTAAAATTTTTGCATCTTAATAGTATGTGTATGTCAGTTATGTTGTTTGAAGTTAGTCTTTAGAATAAAATATTTAGGTCCTATTTATGTTTGTTTTTCTTTTGTTATTGTTCTCTCAATTGCTTCAGGTTTGTCTAGAATATTAAAAACACCAGCTTACAAGAATCACCCATATCCTCCATCCATCCATTTTTATACCTGAAGGTGACTCAACTCATTTTATAATGCAAATTAGGTTCTTTGAGTTACTTTCCTTCCTTAAAAATAATTTAAGTTGTCCTAAAAACCTAACTCACACTTCCAATACCAAATCAGGTTTATCAAGGAAATTTGATTATGAAAATTAAATAAGTTAAGTAGATCACGAAACCTGATTAACACTACTGAGACCTTATCAATTTCTTAGGACTAATTTACTTATAAAGTTTATAAGTAAAATATTTTTAGGTTTACGAACTTGATTAACACTACCAAGCCCTGATCAGGATTACATGACTACTTTGATTATAAAAGACTAAAATAAGTAAAGTAATTTGAAAAATCTGATCAACAAGGCAAGTTGATGTGGCATTGGCACACTTTTAATTAATGCATTGACAAATATATAAAATCAGAATTTCTACATCATTTCCACGTCACTCTAAGTCATCAAAACTAAGTGATTACCTTTGTGAACCCTGAGCTGAGCATTTTTGATATTTGGAGTAATTTGGAGCATTTCCTTTTATGACCCACTTGCAGTTGAGGTAGGAAGATTGTTTTAATTTCATTATTTTATTCTTATTTATTTCTTTTTAAGTTTTGGTTTTTCCTTTATTTTTCTTTTTATTTAATTCATTTTCTCCTCTATTAGGGTTTGCGTATTCATCTTCTTTTTCATTTTCATTTTTAAAATCATCATTTTTAGTCAAAAAACTATAGTTGCAGACCTTGCTATGTATTTTCCATGTCAAAAGTTAGAAAATCAAAAAACTTCCGAGGATGCCCTAATTTCTTAGACCAAATCGAGTTTATCAGTCACCTTAACTTTTGTTAGGTTTATACCTACTAGTAACTTGTCTTGAGAATCCCAAGTCCTAAAGACTAATCCATTCAATTTTTATATTACTTATTACTTATATATAAATATTTAAGTAATTAGTCCTTGCAAACCCAAAGTATTATGCCATGGAAAACCTGAAGTCTTACGCCTTAGAGAACTAAAAGTCTTATGCTTTTGTAAACCCAAAGGCTTGTGACCCAAAGAACTTGAAGTCTTCTACTAGCAAGAACCTGAAGCCTTATAATGTTGAAAACTTGAAGTCTTGTAACATTACAAATTTGAAGTTATCTCCTACTACTATAAACCCATAATTGATTAACTTGAAAGAGAAGCTTAAATGTGTTCAAACTTTTAGATTAAAATAAAGTTACTTAAGTTTTTGGAAATACTTATTCTTTTAAAAAGTTTTTAGAACTTGCCGAGAGTTAAAAAGTATCTAAGCTAATCTCGTTCCTATATTTCTCAATCCTTTTAAGTAATCAATGAGTATCTCAAAACATTTACCAAGCATTCTTCAAAATTCAAAGGAGTAAATGTGTGTGTTGAAAGTGTTAGGAAGGTTAGAGGAGAAAGTAGTAGAAGTAGAAGCAAAAAGTAAATTCATTGAAGAGGTCCCAGAATTAGTACTTGAGGAAATTCCTAAATTGATCAAGAAGGGTAAGAGAAAAGCAAAGGTGAAGAAAGTAACAATCCAAGAACCCACAATAAAGTACAAATATAAAGAGTATCCTATTGAACAATCCATTTCATCAAAAATCATTGAGATAAGTGACACAAACATGGGGCATGTATCTATTACTGAGCTCTTAGAAAGATCCAAGGCTACTACAAAGACTCCACTTCTGAATGCCATGACCAACAATGGAATTATACAAGTAGCAACTTTCCCCAGCTCAGCTCAACTTCCTAAGTTTATAATTGCATGTGAAAAATATTATGATTCCTTATCTAGAGTAATAAGGGATACTACTAGAAATGTGGTTATAAGGCTTGATATTCAATATTTTAATTATTACTTAAAATTCCCAACATCACCAAAAGTAATTAACATTTCAATGGAGACAATTGAGAAGCAATGGGAAACCAAGATGCCTAAATGCATCAAGATCACAAATACTTACTACTTGAAAAAGGTCAAGCAACCCTCAAGGCTTCCCAAACACCTCGTTTGGTCTGATTTCATTCAAGAATAGATGATATTATTTAACTACTGTGTAGAATCAATAGACAAAAGAATGCTAAATGGTTTCCACCTTAGATGTATGCTTACATCAGAACCATTGATGTAACTCAGAGTTATTTTAAGATTGATTAGGAAAAAATGATCAGTGATAACATTGATCAATAATTAAAGAATGTATTATAGACTTTTGATTTCAAGATGACATGATATTTGGTATATGCAGTAGCTTCCATTGGGGCTTTTTCAAGGTTAACGACTAATGGTACTTCATCAACAGTACCAATATATGAATTTTATCCTCAACTAGTCCTTGAAAGGTATTACATAGATTACGTCATAGTGAATTACAATTTCTTTTATGAGCTTATTTGCAAGTTGGAAAAACCATTGAAGCATAAAAGGGTGTCAGATGAAGCATCAAATACAGTGGCTTTGTATGGATGTATTTTTATCCAATTTCATGAATTCACTTATCTCAGAATAAGAAGATTCTCAGGAGCACCATTTAAGCTACCAAGGTACCTGAGTGACAAGTGGATCTTGATGGAGATGAGTAGACAATTAGTTGAATTACATGATTTGCAATCTAAAACACATAAGGTAGTTATTAATTTTCCAATTGTTATTGGTCACTATCAATGTCCTAGCATCTACAAAGCTAGGAATATGTAGAAGGAAATATACCATTATTATACTAAAGTTCATTTTGAGGCTAGAGAGAATTTTGATTGTAGAGGTGTTGCTCAAAATACAGTTTCTCTTGAGTATACTCATGTCCCAGCACTAGAGGATTTTTGGATAGATTGCAAAAATGATTTTGAGATAAGAAGAAGAGATAATAGTAGGTTAAATATAGATAAAATTTGAGCCTTTGATTTATCAACTATTATAGAGGATTTACAAGATGATGACATGATTGTTAGTGATGCTTTCCAGAAGCAAGAGGAGATAGGACCCCACTTCCAACAATTATCCTGGGTAATCATCATGATAAGACAATTGCAGAGAGAACTTCAAATGTTTAGGTAATGAATTATAATTGGATTTTAAACAAGGTATATTGCATGATAGGGTTCTTAAGTGAAATTGCAGCTATGGGATAGAAAAGAAAATAAGTAAATCAAGGAGAAAGTAATTGAGGTCCCATAAAGAAGTTAAGGCTCAAGAAGAATGTGGATGAAAATTTATCAATAGTAAAAGATAAGGACCAAATCTAATCTACTACTATCATTTCACCATCAATTTCTCCTACCCCTATTCCTCCAAGTATTCTAGTTACTACTTCTATTCAAGTTCCCTTAATTTTTCCCTCATCTCCTAAGGAGTATAGTATGAATTCCTTAGAAAAGCATTATCCAAAAGAAGTGAGTCCTTCTCCTCTTCCTTCCTATCTAAATGTTACAATGCCCCTAGCTCCTTCAGATGAACCATCTCATGCTGAAGAAGAACTCAACAAGTCAAATGCTGAGGAGATTCTAGCATCATAGAAGGAAGGATCAAAAGAAGGAAAGGAGCAAGAGACAAGACCTAAAAAGGAAGATGTTGAAAAAGTTATAGATAAAGGAGAAGTGACTAATGAGAACTTATCAATCACAAGAGTATCCCTTAGATAAGTTACAATGGATAGACTTAAACAAGATACTCAGACATTGATTAATACTCTCTTTAAAAATTTAGATGAAGAGAAGGATGCTAAAAATAAGTTAAAGGAACAAAATGATTAGTTATGCCAAATAATTACTAAAGTGGTGAAGTCTATCCCTCAACAAGCCTTGCTCCCAGATACTATGATTACTCAATAGGTAATCACTAAAATAGAAGAAATTGGAGATAAAGTTAGGGCCATTGACAGGGTGATTGACAAGATGAGACAAAAGTCAAGAAATTCTTTCCACTTAGTAAAGATGCTCAAAGTGATCTTCTAAGAAAGATAGTATAAATGAGCACAATAAGAATTGAATTAGAAAATGAAAATGGTCTATTTAAACTATAGTAGGAAAGTCTTGAAGAGATTGTAAAATTAGATGAGAAAATTGTAGTTGAGGAACAAATTGCTTCTTTTTTGAAGAAAATAAATCAGGAAGATTATCTCCTTTATTTCCATTTAAGAATCCTTCTAGATATAGATAAGGAAATGAAGATGATAGAAGAAGAGTCACGTGATGTCAATGATAATATTGAAGATTGCTTCTTTGTAATCATAGTTATATTGAAAACTACTATCCCAAGAACAACTGAACAATTGATAGAACAGTTCAAGCAAAGAATAGACACAACCATGACTCCTTTTACAACTAAGTCTATTAAAGTGTTGATGAATTGTCAAGCAAAGTTAAAAAGGATAAGACCAAGGATTGAGAAAGAAAAAGGTCGAAGTAAAAAGATTAAAAGGGAAATAGTAAGATTTAAAATAGAGAGGCAAGTAATTACAAAACTAGATGGATTCATCTCATCAATAATTTCCCATCACATCTAGTACAAAGAAAAATGCATAGATCAAATTCAAGAATTGGACTAATCCTGTCCGAAGATTGAAGTAGATTTTGTCTTTTCTTTCACTTTCCTTCACTAATTTTTATTTAAGTATCTTTAGTCTTTTTGTGAAAGTAAAATAATTCATCTAGTTTTGCACTGCATGTAAATAATTTATATTTAATTCAAATAAGAAACATGAAGAAGGCTACTTGGCACTGATCACTGCATGACATGGAGAGTTTTAAGGAAGTTATTACTCAACTGTTTGGAGTTTTAGTGCATCACATGGGAAATTAAAGATTTTTTTTCCTATTTAGATTCTAGTTTTAGTTTTATATAAATATGAATGCTAGTTTGCATGCCAGAGGAGGACAAAATTTTAGAAAAAAAGAAAATATAGCAAATTATACAAGGCAATTTAATAAATCCAAAACTTATGTTTGAGATAATTGGATTTTCTTGTATGAGTTGTACTAGAATTGAATAAGAAAACAATTGGATTTTATGAATAACTTTGTGTCTAATGGGAATTATTTCATGTGTTCTATGAAGATAAAAAGGTAAACATTGTGTTACCCTTAAATCTGAATTGAATTCTAAGTTTTCTTAAGTTAGTTGCTAAAAATTTATCTCTTTGAAGTGTTTATCTACTTTCATGGATATAATAGACTCTGCAAAAGCTATCTATTGTGAAATGCAAACTTTATTTCCTCAAATACTATAATTCTTTTCTTATTATCCATCTTCTTTCAAAATTCTTGACACCAAATGCTTACTTGCTACAAAATCCCTTTGTTATGGTTCATGAATGAAGAGATTAAAGTAATACCCCCAAGGTAAAGCAATTTAAATTTAATTTAACAAGTTTTAGATATAGAGTAATCAAGAGTAGATACACAAAACAAATGGGAGATTCACCATTAAATGAATGAGATTTATCTCATGACTGCCTAGGTTTTAAGATGTGCATAAAATATAGCCAATATTTTTTGGCAACTCTACTAGGGTAAAAACCTAACCAGGATCTCTAGGTGATTAACTCCTACACATATAATCTAAAGGTTATCCTTAGTTTTAATTGCTTTTAAGCACTAACTATAAATTTGCATGCTTTAAATAACATGTCGGTCCATCTTGAAAATACTGTTAAAATTAATTACTCTATTTTGAACTAAACATTCCCTGTTAGTAAGTCACTTGCATGTCAATTTGGAACATCAATTTGCTCCCAATCTGTTTTGTCTCAAAGTCATTGTATGCTGTCATAATAAGCTATAAACTTGTCTTTTTTTAGAGGTTTTTTGTATTTTAATTTTAGTTTCCCTATTCAAGCTAGAACTAAAAGAGTTATTCTTTCACCAATTAGGTGAATAAATCCTACTACGCATCAACTTCATCATAATTCATCTAGAATTCTTCAATCAGCTAGTTCCCAGTTTTCAGTCTCTAAAAGCATGGAGTTACCACATATTGTTCCATGAGGACCAGTTATTGGTCTACTGAATTTGACAACACTTTTACATGACCTACCAAAAGGTTCAAGAAATAACTTTCCTAAGTTTACTGGTGATGGTAAGCAAAATCTTGATGAACGTTTGGTTACTTTCTTCATATCATGTGGAGTAAATGATGTAGAGCACAAATATATCTTTATTATAATCTTCATTAAAACCTTACACAACCTAGTAAATGGTTTTACCATTTATCTCTAGGCACTATGACTAATTGGGCTACTATGCACGAGAAATTCAAAAAAAGATTTAAAGCTGTAGAGGATGCCCACATTTTTCTCACATAATTAACCCAGTTGAAAAAGGAACTGCATAATCATGTGCATGATTTCATTACCAGATGCAATAAAATCCTTTACAAGATTCCACAAGCTACATTTCCTATAATAGACAATCAAAAATGTTTCTTCATCAATGCTCAACTTCCAAAAGTTAGCTATCAACTTTGGAGCCCACATCCAACTGATCTTGCTACTACTCAAAATATTTAAACAGAGATTGAAGATGATTTAATAATTTCTAGTAAGATTTAAAAGACTATATCTAGAGGAGAATCATCTATTTCTATTACACCTCAGACTATAGATCCTTTATTGTAAAAACTTGCCAATGACTTACTGCAAGTGAAGAGGCCAATTGCTCAAGAAACTCATAGAGCTCCAATTAGGAATGCTCCTATATGCAATTTCAACAATAAAAATAAAAATTAGATTGTTGGTCATCAACAAAGACTGGTAATTGAAGATGTCCCAAGAAACCATATTGAGATGAATGAAGAAGACTCAATAGCTGATGGTGTTGATCAACCTCTTATTGAAGAAGATGATTTTGTAGATCCTGCTGGTGACTCTAATTGTTACCCAGAATATGAATCAAAAATTGACTATGATGAATCATTTCATGAAGATCATAGTCAATCTTTTGTAGTTTTTACAAGGTCTCAAACTCAACAAGTTGTTGATAAGTCATAAAAAGAACAAGAAAAAGGGTAGAATCAACCTGTTGCTGAAGTAAGTATCCTTAAGAGAGGTAGTTCTATACCTCCTTCTTCTATTCCTAAAGAGAAGTATCTTCCCTCCACTTCCCAAGCTTCTAAGTCAAACACTCATGTAACTAAAGTTATTTATTTGTTTCCTATACCCATTCCTTCTTTTGACATTATTGAGCACATAAAGAAAACTAAAATCAAAATGTTAGAAGCTAAATATCTAAGGTCTTACCTAGATCGGTTAAATATATTAGAGAAGTATGTTCAGAGTAAGGGGTCAAATAACATGTCCAATTCTTCTAAGGGTATTTTACCCATTCCTAGGTTAAACCCTTCCCAAAATAACTCTATTGATGCTATATCCTCATCCTCTCCTGTTTTAGATAGGATAGAACCATTTTATGTATCTTTTTAGATCAATGGATATAAGTTAAGTAATTGCATTCTTGACTTAGGAGCCTCTACTAATGTAATGCCAAAAAAGGTAGTTGATGCTTTAGGTCTTTCTATGACCAAGTCCATAAGAAAATATTACTCAATGGAAATACAAGTTCCCCTAATTGGATAGATTAAAGATGCTCATGTTGTTCTAGCAGCCTTCCCAGATAAAAGGCTTAAAATGATGATCTTGGTAGTATATATCCCAGTCTCATATGGAATGTTACTCAATAAATTTTTTTGTAAAGAGTTGTGAGGAGAAGTTAAAATGGACTGGTCATGTGCACATATTCCTGTTAAAGGAGTAAATTATAAGTTGGAACCAAATAAGAAATCAAAATACATAGTTTCCAAATCCAAAGATCCAAGATCTCAGATCCTCTTTGAAGAGTCAAGTCATAGAATTTATTTTCTTGAGACAAGTAAAGAAACTAAAAAAGAAAAAGAAAAGATGAAGAGGAGTTATGGATTATGGAATTTGATGGTAGTTATAGTTTTCTTGGTTTAGGTGCAGGAGTGGTGATGATTTCTCCAACTAGAGAAGTTTTTTCTTATTAATTTAAGCTCATGTTTGAAAACACTAATAACACAACTAAATATGAAGCTCTCTTATTAGGACTTAAGTGAGTGAAAGAGCAGGGAATAAAATTCCTTAGAGTTCAGGGAGATGATAAACTTATAGTCAGGGAAATCAGAGGACAATGTCAAGTGAAGAAAGATAAGTTGAAACATTATCATGATAGAGTTTTGAGTGCTATAATGGATTTTTATGCTTTCTCAATCAATTCAGTATCTCCTGATCATAACTCTATATTTGATTTAGTTGCTATAACAACATCCTTACTTAGGGTTGATCATCAACCTACAATCTTCAAAGAAGGTGATTACAAAGTGGAAATGGTTTATCGCCCAATAGTCCCTAATAATGTTGAACACTGGCAAGTTTTTAATGATGATAAACAAATAACAACTTTATTAGAACAAGATTAATTTTGAAGGATTACATTTTGAAGGAAGCAATTCACATTCCCATGAAACAACAATAGGTATTGTTGATTCTAAACTTTCTGAAGATCAAGCCATAATTTAGCTTAAAGGGAATAAGATTCATAAAGGCATAGTTTCTTTAGAAGATATTTTTGACAAGCATGACAAGTTCATAGAGTAGAAAAAGGAATATGGGGAGACTTCTTCTATAGAAATAAAACAAGTTAATTTAGGTAGAAATGAAGAGCCTAAGATGGTTAACATTAGTAAGAGCTTCTTATAGGAGGAAAAATAAGCTTTTAATAAACTTTTTAAAGAGTATATTGACGTATTTTCTTGGTCATATAAAGATCTCAAGTCCTTTCAACTAGAAGAAGTACAACACTACATTCCACTTCAACCAGGTATAAAGCCATTCAAGTAGAAGTTATGACATCACAATCCTACCATTTTAGGCATGATTCATTATAAGATTCAAAAACCCATGGATACAAATATTATTTATCTGATCCATCATTCAGAATGGTTAGCAAACATTATCCTACTAAGAAATAAAAATAGAGAGATACGATTATGTGTTGATTTTTTCAATTTGAATTAGACTTCTTTAAAAGACCACTATGCATTGCCTATCATGGATCATATTTTATTGGTGGTTAAAGGGTCTGAAATGTTATCCATGTTAGATGGATTCTCAGGATACAATCAAATAAAGGTATCTTAAGAAGATCAATACAAGACAACTTTAAAAACACCATGGGGGATTTTTGCTTATCAAAATATGCCTTTTGGGCTAATAAATGTTGGTGCAACTTTTCAATGAGCTATGGATTTAGAATTCACTCATTTGAGTAATAAGATTATTGTAGTATATCTGGATGATTTGACTATGTTTTCAAAACAAAGAGGTAATCACTTAGTTGACATTGAGGAAGTCTTGATCCAATGTAGAACACATGGGATTTCCTTAAATTCTAAGAAATCCATAGTTTCTATAGCTAAAAGTAAGCTTCTTGGTCATTTGGTATCAAGTGAAGAGACTAGAATTGATCCAAAATGAATAAAAGCTATTCAGAGTTTGCCTATGCCCATGTCTAAGAAAGGTGTATGTTATTTCTTTGGAAAATTTAATTTTATAAGAAGGTTTATCCTAGATTTTGCTAAGTTAACATGCCACATATTGGATATGATGAAGAAAAAGCTATAGTTTAAATGGAATGCTGAAGGAAAATTGGTGTTTGAAAGAATCAAAGTAGTAATAGCTAAAGCTCTAGTGTCAGTTTCTCCAAATTTTAGTAAGGAATTTATTATTTACTATTATTCTTCAGAACATACAATGTCAACCATCCTCATGCAAAAGAATGATGAAGGAGTTGAAGAACCTATATCCTTTATGAGTCAACCACTTAAAAGCTCAGAGTTGAAGTACTCTCAAATGGAGAAGCATGCATATGCAGTAGTGAAATCATGTATAGTTTTTAGGTATTATATTTTTTCTTCTCAGAGTTTGGTATATGTTCTAGATTATGTAGTTAAGTCTATTCTAACTTAGTAGGAGGTAGGGATACTCAAGGGTACTTGGGTAGCTAAAGTACAAGAATTTGATCTTGACATCAGACCAACAAAGTTAGTGAGAGGTAGAGGATTGTGTCAATTGATGACTGAAAACAATCTTGAAACTACAACATCTCTAAATCAAGGAGAAACTGAAGAAGAATTACCCATGGTACTTTTTATCGATTTGTTTAATGAATGGTATAACAAGATTTCTTACTATTTGACATATGGAGAATTGCTAGATAATTTGACAAAGATAGAAAAGTGGACTATCAAGTTGAAATCCAAGCATTATGTCATTTGGGACAATGGTCTATACAAAAAGGGAATTAATGGTGTTTTTATCTGTTGTGTAGATAAATAAAAACATATTGAATTGTTAAAGACATTTCATGACAAAGCATGTGGAGGTCATTTTTTAGCTAGAGTCACTACACAAAATCTTACGAGTAAGGTATTTTTGGCCTACTTTCTTTCTAGATGCATCTGAATGGGTTGCTAAGTGTCAAGCATGTCAAATTTTTGTAAGAAGAGTTAAATTACCTACTTTGCCACTAAAACCAATAGTTATTAATGAGCCTTTCTAGAAATGGGGAATGGATTTCATTAGTTTATTGAATCCTCCATCAAGTGCTAAATATCACTACATTCTCACAACTACTGATTATTTTAGTAAATGTGTTGAGGCTATCCCAATCAAATAGGCTACATTAAAATTAGTGTGTGATTTTATAAAAAAAATATTGTTGTCAGTTCAATTTACCACTTAAAATTGTGACAAATAATGTGGCCAACTTATCTTCTATGGAACTTACTAAATTTTGTTACTCCTATGGGATAAACCTAGTTGATGCTTCAAATCATTATCCTCAAGGTAATGTACAAGTTGAGTCAAGCAATAAGAATTTGATGAATATCATTCAAAAATTGGTGGACAATAATCAAAGGACCTAGCATGAGAAGCTATTTGATGTATTTTGGGTTGACATAATTAATCCAAAGAAGGCATTAGGTACGTCTCCATTTCAGTTTTTATATGAAATAAATGCTAAAATACCAATAACCCTTGAATTGCCTACTTTGCAATTAGTAAGAGAAATTGAAGACGGTACTTATCAAGATTCACCTGATAAGAGAATCATGTTTCTTAGTGAAATGCAAGAAGTTCATGTTCAAGTTGTTGATTGGCTAATGGATCATCAAGCAAAAGTTAAGAAGACATTTGACAAAGGAGCTAGAGACAGACAATTTGAAGTGGGAGATTTAGTTCTTTTGTGGGATAAGCAAAATGAATAGAAACCAAAGCATGGGATGCATGATTCTTTGTGGAAAGGACCCTTAACTATATAAAATATTGATGGGAAAGATAGTTTCTTCCTAGATTATCAAGATGGGATTACACTACCTCTGCCTTTCAATGGGTATCACTTGAAGCTCTACAAAAATTGAGCAGTAGGGTATCTCCTACCTGTACATAAATAAAGTTTGTCTTTTCTTTTTTCTTTTTGTTTTAAGTCTTTGTGTTCTAGTTAGTCTAGTAGTTTTTATGACTTGGCTTCTGCAATGACTCCAAACCCAATGAATTAAATGCAAAACTAGAGATACTGAAATCTCACCCTTGTTTCTTTTCTTATGATAGAAATAAGGGTGTCCCCAGTCAGAGCCAACTAGTGTCCCCAAAGTTTGATACTTCAACATTTTGGGAGACACCCCTTTTAAGTTTTTTATATCTTAATAATATGCGTATGTCAATTGTGTTGTTTGAAGTCAGTCTTCAAAATAAAAGATTTGGGTCCTATTTATGTTTATTTTTCTATTGTTATTGTTCTCTCAATTGCTTTAGGTTTCTCCAAAAGATTGAAAACACCAACTTAAAAGCATCACCCATATCCACCATCCATTTTTATAGCCTAAAGGTAACTTAGTGCATTTTCTAATGCAAATTGAGTTCTCTGAGTTACTTTACTTCCTTAAAAATAAGTTATCCTAAAAACCTGACTCACACTTCCCAAACCAAATCAGCTTTATCAAGGAACTTTGCTTATGAAAATTAAATAAGTTAAGTAGATCACAAAACTCGATTAACACTACTGAGACCTTATCAGGTTCTCGAGACTACTTTACTTATAAAGTTTATAAGTAAAATATTTTTAGGTTTATAAAATTGATTAACACTACCAAGACCTAATCATGATTATGAGACTACTTTTCTTATAAAATCCTAAAATAAGTAAAGTAATTTGAAAACCCTGATCAACAAGGCAAGCTGATGTGGCATTGGCACACTTGTAATTAATGCATTGGAAAATATATGAAATAGGAATTTACACCTCATTTCTACCTCACTCTAAGTCAACAAAAATAAGCGATTACCTCTACAAACCCCAAGTTGAGCATTTTTTATCCTTGGAGCAATTTTGAGCATTTCCTTTTGTGACCCACTTGAAGTTGAGGTAGGTAGATTGTTTTAATTTCATTAGTTTCTTCTTATTTGTTTCTGTTTAAGGATTTATTTTTATTTATCATTAGATTTTTATTTTTGTTCTCTTCATTTTCTCCTTTGGTAAGATTTGCGTATTCATCTTCTTTTTCATTTTCATTGTTAAAATCATAATTTTTGGTCAAAAAAATATAGTTGCAGACCTTGCTATGCATTTTCTATGTCAAAAGTCAAAAAATTAAAAAACTTCCAAGGATGCCCTAATTTTTTAGACCTAATCATGTTTATCAATCACCTTAACTTATTTTGGGTTTATACCTACTATTAACTTGTCTTGAGAAACCCAAGTCCTAAAGAGTAATCTAATCAATTTTTCTATTATTTATTACTTGTTTCTAAAGATATAAGTAATCAGTCCTTGGAAACCTGAAGTATTACACATTGGAAAACCCAAAGTCTTATGCCTTGGAGAACCCAAAGTCTTATGCTTTTGTAAATCCAAAGACTTGTGACTTGAAGAACCCAAAGCCTTCTACTAGCAAGAACCCAAAGGCTTGTAATGTTAAAAACTTGAAGTCTTGTAGCATTGAGAATTTGAAGTTATCTCCTATTATGGTAAACCCAAAATGGATTAAATTGAAAGAGAAACTTAAATGTGTTAAGACTTTTAGATTAAAATCAATTTACTTAAGTTTTTGGAAATACTTATTCTTTTAAAAAGTTTTTAGAACTTGCTGAGAGTTAAAAAGTATCTTAGTTAATCTCATTCCTAGATTTCTCAATCCTTTGAAGTATTTAGTGAGTATCTCAAAACATTTACCAAGCATTCTTCAGAATTTAAAGGAGTAAATGTTTGGGTTGGAAATGTCAGGAAGGTCAGAGGAAAAAGTAGCAGAAGTAGAAGTACAAAGTAAAGTCATTGAAGAGGTCCTAGAATTAGTATTTGAGGAAATTCTTGAATTGATCAAGAAGGGTAAGAGAAAATTAAAGGTAAAGAAAGTAACAGTCCAATAACCCACAATGAAGTGTGAATATATAGGGTATCCTATTGAATCATCCATTTCATCAAAACTCATTGAGATAAGTGACACAAACATGGGGCATGTGTCTATTACTAAGCTCTTAGAAATATCCAAGGCTACTATAAAGACTCCACTTCTGAATACCATGACCAATAGTGGAATTATAAAGTAAGAACTTTCCCCAACTCAGCTCAGCTTCCTAAGTTTGTACTTGCATGTGAAAAATATTATAATTCCTTGTCTAGAGTAATAAGGGATACTATTGGTAATGTAGTTATAAGGTTTGATGTTCAATATTTTAATTATTGCTTAAAAATCCCAACATCACCAAAGGTAGTTAACATTTAAATGGAGTCAACTAAGAAGCAATGGGAAACCAAGATGATTGAATGCATCAAGATCACAAATACTTACTACTTGAAAAAGTTCAAGAAACCCTCAAGCTTTCCCAAACACCTTATTAGGTCTGATTTCATTCAAGAAGTATGCAAAATCAATGGACAAAAGAATGCTAAATGGTTTTCACCTTGGATGTATGCTTACATCAGAACCATTGATGTAACCCAAAGTTCTTCTAAGATTGATTGGGCAAAAATTATCAGTGATAAAATTGATCAACAATTAAAGAATGCATTACAGACTTTTGATTTCAAGATGACATCATATTTGGTATATGCAACAGCTTCCACTGGGGATTTTTCAAGGTTAAGGACTACTGGTACTTTATCAATAGTACCAATCTATGAATTTTATCCTCAGTTGTTCCTTGAAAGGTATTACAAATATTACATCATAGCGAATGAAAATTTCTTTTATGAGCTTATTTGCAAGTTGGAAAAACCTTAAAGCATAAAAGGGTGTCAGATGAAGCATCGAATGTAATGGCTTTATATGGATGTATTTTTATGCAATTTCATGACTTCACTTATCTAATAATAGGAGGATTCTCAGGAACACCACTTAAGTTACCAAGGCATCCGAGTGACAAGTGCATCTTGATGGAGATGAGTAGACAATTAGTTGAGTTACATGATTTGAAATCCAAAACACATAAGGCAGTTATTAATTTTCTAATTGTTATTGGTCACTATCAATGTGCTAGAATCTACAAAGCTAGGAATGTGTAGAAGGAAATCTATCATCATTATACTCAAGTTTATTTTAAGGCCAGAGTGAATTTTTACTATAGAGGTGTTGCTCAAAATATGATTTCTCTTGAGTATACTCATGTCCCATCACTAGAGGATTTCTAGATAGATTGCAAAAATGAGTTTGAGATAAGAAGAAGAGATAACAATAGGTTAGCTGTAGAGAAAACTCAGACCTTTCATTTAGCTACTATTCTAGAGGTTTTTTAGGATGATGACATGGTTTTTGTGATGCTTTCCAGGCAACAGGAGGAGATAGTGCCTCACTTCCAACAATTATCTTGGGTAATGACCATGATAAGAAAATTGTAGAGAGAACTTCAAATGTTTTAGCAATGACTTCTAATTGAATTTTAAACAAGGGATATTGCATGAAAGGATTCTTAAGTGAAACTTCACTTGTGGGACAAAAAATAAAAGAATTAAATCAAGGATAAATCAGTTGAGGTCCCATAAAGAAGTTAAGGCTCAAGAAGAATGTGGATGAAACTTTCTCAGTAGTAAAAGACAAGGAGCTAATCTAATTTATATTTGTCATTTCACCATCAATTTTTCCTACCCCTATTCCTCCAATTATTATAATTTCTATTCCATCTACTACTTCTGTTCAAGTTCCTTCAATTTCTCCCTCATCTCCTAAGGAGTAGCACAAAATCCTTAGAAAATCATTCTCCAAAAGAAGTGAGTCCTTATCCTCTTACTTCTTCTCCAAAAGTTAGAATGCCCCCACCTCCTTCAAATGAACCATCTCATGCTAAAGAAGAACTCAACAAGCAAATGTTGAGTAGACTCTAGCATCACAAAAGGAAGGATCATAAGAAAGGAAAGAAGCAAGAGATGAGACCTGAAAAAGAAGTTGTTGAAAATGTTACACATAAAGGAAAAGATAAAGTGGAAATGGAAAAAGAACCTCCTTCACAAAAAGCTTCTTCATACGATTTGGTAACTAGAAGTGAACACTATGCAACGACCACACATTTGGTTATTTCCACTAGTAAACATTTTTCATCTTGGCTAGCTTTGAAAATAGTTATAGGCACCAAAGAAGTAATAAATATTGAATAAGTGGATTTACAGTTGTTAAAGAGTCTAGAGAAAAGAGGAAAGAAATTTAAGCAAGAAAAGGTGACCTCAAAATTGATAATTGAGTCCTTAGGTAAAAAATTTGCTAAGATAAAAACTTCACCACTTGGAGTCAACAAAGGATAAATGACTAATGATAACTTATCAGTCACAAGAGTATCCCTTGGAGAAGTTAAAATGGATAGACTTAAACAAGATAATCAGACATTGATTAATACTCTCTTTAAAAACTAGATGAAGAGACGGCTACTAAAAATAAGTTAAAAGAACAAAATGATCAGTTATGCCAAATAATTACAAAAGTGGTGAAGTCTATCCCTCAACCAACCTTACTCTCAGATATTATGATTACTCAACAAGTAATTACTGAAGTAGAAGAAATTGGAGATAAAGCTAGGGCCATTGACAAGTTGATTGAAAAGATGAGACAAAAAGCTGAGAAATTCTTTCCAGTTAGTAAAGATGCTCAAAGTGATCTTTTGGGCAAGATAGTAAAAATGAGCTCAATAAGAATTGAATTAGAAAATGAAAATGGTCTTTTTAAACTCCAACAGAAAATTCTTGAAGAGGTTTTAAAATTATATGATAAAATTGTAGTTGAGGAATAAATTTCTTCTTCTTTGAATAAAAGAAATCAGGAAGATTATCTCCTTTATTTTTATTTAAGCATCCTTCTAGATATAGCTAAGGAAATGAAGATGATAGAAGAAGAGTCACGTGATGTCAATCTTGATCTTGAATATTTCTTCTTTTGAATCATAGGTATATGGACAACTATTGTCCCAAGAATAGTTTAATAATTGATAGAACTGTTCAAGCAAAGAATAGACATAGTCATGACTCTTTTTACAACCAAGTCTATCAAAGTGTTGATGAATTGTAAAACAGAGTTGAAAAGGATAAGACCAAGGATTGAGAAAGCAAAAGGTCAAAGTAAAAATATTGAAAGGGAAATAGTGATATTTGAAATAGAGAGGCAAGAAATTGTGAAACCAAATGGAGTCATCCAATCAATAATTTCCCAACACATCAAATACAGAGAAAAATGTAGAGTTCAAGCTCAAGAATTGGATTAATCATATCTGAAGATTGAAGTAGATTTTGTCTTTTCTTTCACTTTCCTTCTCTGATTTTTATTCAAGTATCTTTACTTGAAGTATTTTTGTGAAAGTAAAATACTTCATCTATTTTTGCACTGCATGCAAGGAATTTATATTCAATTCAAATTAGAAACATGAAGAAGGATACCTGGAACTGATCACTGCATGACACGAAGGAGAGTTTTAAGGAATTTATTACTCAATGGTTTCTAATTTTAGCACATCACATGGGAAATTGGAGAAATTATTTCCTATTTGGATTATAGTTTTAGTTTTATATAAATATGAATGCTAGACTATGTACTAGAGGAGGACAAACTTTTGGAAAATAAGAAAAGATAGAAAATTATACGAGTCAATTTAAGAAATCTAAAACTTATGCTTGAGATAATTTTATTTTCTTGTATGGGTTGTTTTGGAATTGAATAAGAATACAATTGGATTTTTTGAAGAACTTTGTGTCTAAGGGGAATTATTTCATGTGTTCTATGAAGATAAAATGGTAAACTTTGTGTTACCCTTAAATCTGAATTGAATTCTAATTTTTTTAAAGTTATTTTGTAAAAAGTTATCTCTTTAAAGTGTTTATCTACTTGCATAGATATAATAGACTCTACAAAAGCTATATATTGTGAAATACAAACTCTATTTCCTTAAATAGTGTAATTATTTACTTATTATCCATCTTCTTTTAAAATTATCGAAACCAAATGCTTACTTGCTAAAAAATCCCTATGTTATGGTTCATGAATGAAGAGATTAAAGTAATAACCCAAAGGTAAAGTAATTTAAATTTAATTTAATAGGTTTCAGATATAGAGTAATCAAGAGTAGATAACCAAAATAAATGAGAGCTTCACCATTAAATGAAGGAGATTTATCTCATGACTGCCTAGGTTTTAAGATGTGCATAAAATCTAGCCAACACTCCCTCATCTAGTAGAGTGTGTTCCAATCCAATATTTAGTATAAATTTGTTTCAGATTGAACAATATATTTTTTAGATTAATATTGAATGGTGTTTATATTCCTGTTATTCTGATTAGAATGTATTAGGGTAATTATTCTCATTAATGTATGATAGATTAAGGTCATGATGGATTACTCTAGGGATAATATTGAATTATTTTCATGGTGGAAATAAGATAATATCCTCTTTACACTTGCATGGTGGAAATTCATTTTGAATAATTAGGGACGATGACAAATGATGAAAGATTAAAAATTTCCTCTTTGTACTTTTTTCATGTACTCTGATTTGGAAAATGAGTTATAAAAAAGGAAACTGTGTTTCATCCTTAGTGAAAAAATGATGTTGGTATGCTCTCTAGATGTGTGGATGTATGTGTGGTTTAGAAAATAAGTTAATATGATGAAAAATATATTTTTCATCAATGCTAAATTGATACGATGTTGGTAAGTGAAAATGGGTTATATTGTGAGCCCAAATTACATTTTGTACCAGAGTTACATTTCGATCCCATGTTACATTGTAAGCCAAAGTTGAATTATGAGCCACAATTATATTTTCATCTTGAGTTACATTTCGAGCCTGAGTTACATTGAGAGCACAAGTTATATTGGGAGCTTGAGTTGCGTTGGGAACTCAAGTTGCATTTTCATCCCAAGTTACATTGGGAGCCTAAGTTGCATTGGGAGATTGAGTTGCATTGCTAGACTGAGTTAAATTGTGAGTTTGAGTTGCATTATGTTCCCAATTTGCATTGCCATATTGAATTGCATGGGAGCCCAAGTTGTATTGGAAGCTTGAGTTGCATTGGGAGCACAATTTACATTGCTAATAAGGTATTTTTAATAATGAGGATGATTATCATGGGATCCTTATGAGAATAAAGACATGGATTTTAACTTATAACTACTATGGGGGGGAAGATGATATTTGAATTCCTATGTGGGAAAAAAAGTTACAACATAGGAAACTTTGTAATTCCCCTTGCGTGGCATGATATCTCTCATTTCTATTTTTAGATTAAGTAGTTGGTACAACTTCTAGATCATAATCCATGTTAAAGACACTAGTGATTGGGAGCAATGTGTGTGGCATATTTGCCTTCTTTGCTTTCTAGTTCACTATATTACCCATGTATTCTCAGTAGTTACATGACTTATTCCATCTTAGGTGCTTCAAATCATTTTAGAGTGGCTTTCATATAAGCCTAGTTCATCATTTTAGAGTGGCTTTCATACAAGCCTAATCTCCACCTTTTGGAGTGGTCAAGATTGGCCTAGTTCTTAGTACACATTTGGCTATCCACATCACATTGATAGATTATAGAGCATTCATGGGCTTCATGAGCCATCTCATATGACAAACATTCATACTGGTATCACTTCATAAGTTCACACTTAATTGGCAATGACAGAGCCAAATGACTAGCTAGCCTTTGTATTCTTGAGCCACATACTCAAAGGGATTGGACACATAGTCCAAACATCAATTAAAACATGCATAATCACATAGCTTCACTACATAGTGGGTGATGATGGAGCCAAAGGGATAGCCTTTGTATTATTTAGCCACCCTCAGGGAATTGAGCACTTAGCTCTATTTTTGATATTACTCTTGGTACAACACATACCCAACATCACTCAACATCACAATAAGTTTTGTATTGGTTCACATACCCAATGAGGTTTATTTGTTCCTTTTTCTTCCACTCTATTTTGTCCAACCTTTGTATATTCTTATTTTAGACTTAACATGTCTAGTAAGAACTGATATACTCCTTATTTTCTCTTGTAGATTTAAGCTTCATGCTATGCTCTCTCTATGCACACTCAACATCACACATCTTATGGGCTTCACCCTTGCATGTAAGTTTAGGTATGTTTTTTATTTTCCCTTTATCCTAGTATTTCATTTTGTTACATCACTAAAATAAAGGCCGGGGGGGGGGGGGGGGGTGCGGGCGCAAATGTAGTCACATAAAATGTCCAAATTGGTAGTTTGAGTGTGGTTTGTGACACCCCATCCATAGGTCCTTTTTTCATGCTCCTGTGACCCTTCTAGACACCATTTTGCTCATTAGTAGTTATTCAAAACCTTTTGAATAGTCATTCCACCTCAACCAAATAATATTCCCTATGTTAATCCTATCCCCCTAGGTCCCAAGTATGTAGGATAGGAAAACCCCATTTGGACTATAATGATGGGTACCAAAGTGTCTAATTTTTGATGGTCCTATCCATTTACACTTTGAGCTCTAATGGTCATTTCCATCTGGTCCTTATCCTTAACTAGGTCAACATAGTGAAAATACATCTGACCCATGACCAATTATTCCCTATAAAGGCCCACTCAAAACCCATTTACAAAGGAGGTGACTAAACTTACAAAGTAAGCAAGAATACAAAAAAATCATTAAATCAAACTTCCCTATTCTTTCCAAATAGCCACTCAATACAGCTACAAAATTACTCAAATCATCATATGAGTTCCTAGCCACTTCAAACATTGTTAAATTGGCATTTTCATCTATATCACACTATTTCACAAAGCACATTAGGTGGGAGAACTACATATGGCTTGATCCCTCTTCAGAGTATTGGTATGTAGGCAATATGGACACAAAAGGGGTGTGGATTGTATGTTTAATACATATTACACACTAACCTCCTTTTTCAAGTGAATCAAATATTATTTTATCAAGCATGATGGAGGGTTAGGGTTTTGAAGATAAAATCAGCTCCACAACGAGTCTTATCGACAACCAGTGCTTGATTTTTCATAGGCATGCTCACACAAGCACAACATAACTACCCAAAAAGTTTTAGGTCTCTATGATTAGTTGGAAAATAGCAGCAAGAATAAACAATAGCATCAGACACCAAAGTGTCCACTTTTTAGTGCTCCTATCCTTTCACCAAATAAAATCTAGATTCAAGTTTATGACACCTTCTCAGTCCTGCACAACCATTTTTAACTTTTGTATCAACCACCTTAGTTTGTTTCTAGCTAGGTTATATTTATTATTATTTATTTCTATTTTTATAAATGTGAAAAAGATAAATAATTACACAAATCAAGACTGTATTTATTTCTATATTTTATACTGATTTATTAATCCAGACCCTTAACTAAAATAAGAATGAAAATCCATTATTCCCAAAAATGTTAAAATAGGTTCCTCCTAAAATTTTACTTCCCCATGAAATCTCTAAAAGTGTTTTGAAGTTTATCATGGTCATGTGAGTCAAGTTAGAGGCCATGAGGGTTTATGCCTAATTCTAGGCCTAGTAGACCTAGATTGTGTATCTACATATAATAACCACTATGATTGCTTCCAATGACTATAGGTGAAATTTAACACTTTTTATATTATAAAACAACCTTAAAAAACATCTCATAATTCATTCAAGGCCATCCCATTCATTAATTCAACATTCATGTACCTTACCTATAGTTTTGACATGACTGTGGAGTGTCTTCTATTTGAGATAAAATAGAGGGCACCTCCCTTATTTTATTGAAATAATTAGGCCATCAGATCTTAAGTTAGGTCATGATGATGTCCTATACTGAGTTTCAAGGTTTGATCACTCTCTAACAACCTTCTACACTACAAACCCTCAAGACTAGCTTTTATGCCTGAGTACTGTGGTAATCCATAGATGGCTGAGTATGAGATTTAAAAGCTAAGTCTTATTCAATTTTATAACCTATTTATTTCCCTGTAAGGATAACATGTGAATGTGTTGGAATAGTGTGAGAATGGTTTCAATGTGTTCATCTCCATCATGTACCTCTTTTCATCAACTAACTAACAACCTTCATTTCGTAGGCTAGCCTACAATATGAGTGTCCAAATTGTAGGTGTTATCAAGAGGTTCCTATAGGTGACTATACAAGTCTAATCATTATAGTTCAAACATTTGGTTCATCTGACACCATTAGATATATCTCATAATTTAATTAACTCATATTATGCCTTGTAATCGTGCTCTCACCTCTCTATTATCAATGCACTAGAGGTCTGGAACATATTATGGATATTTCATTTGGAGAATCATGAGATTCATGTAGGTGGTCATATGCTTGAATGCCTTCACATATTTGTTTCTCTTCAAGTCATTAGAGCCATCACACCTGAATAGACTCATTTATGCTTTGTGACCATGCATCATTCTCTTACTAACAGTTCACTAATTACCACTTGCACATTATGTTGCCATAGGTTAATTTGGCCTAAAAGGCACTGTAGTTACTAAATGTTCCTAGTCAATATTTTTATAAATTGAAACTTCACTCACCATCCTCTTCCTTTGACCTAACATCTTATTCTCATTTTCAAATGTGACTTTTAGGTCTAGGTTGTAATGATGGAGTTATAAGACTTACTCAGATGTCATCGACACTTACCAATAGAAGCTACCATGTGGATCAAAATCCTCTCTTCAGAAAGATTAAAGTACTTATTCCCATTAAGAAGCTTTCTGAATATTGCATCTATATAAATTGCTTGAGGGAGTCTTGATTGTATTTTATGAACCCTGAGTGACTTGAGAACCTCATTCAAGTATTTACATTGAATTTAACCTATGTCTTAGGTTTTGGATGGTCTTATCACTCTCCATACATACCTATAGGTGATTACACATGACTATCATATTGAAGTCTGACCAGTCCTTACTCATTATCTTGAAATCCCATCTCAATCAACCTTGAGGTCCCTCAATACAAATCTTGAAGCCACTGATAGAAGATGAAACTATGTAACTATGTAAACCATGTTATGTAGACCAATGGTGCTCACCCTTGGCACAATGAGAGTGGTTTCACCTATCTTACCATGTTCACATGTGCAAACTAGGTTGAAACCAATATTAATAGGATGAAAGACCTCTAAAAGAACACATACATCACTTGGAAGCATCAAACCAATTCAATCAGGGAAGAAAATTGAGGTGTTGAGGATGCATAGGTAGTTTGAAGACACCAATAATCTTAGTGATTGTTCATGAAGCACCAAAAATAAAACTTGAGACCATGACCATGAATTGGAAGATTATAAGGAGTAATAACACCCACCAAGTACACTCAATTCAACTCTTCTTCTCTAGTTCATACTATCTAAAAACCATTTGACTTCTTTGACCTACCTCAGAGAGAGAGAGAGAGAGAGAGAGAGAGAGAGAGAGAGAGAGAGAGAGAGAGAGAGAGAGAGAGAGAGAGAGAGAGAGAGAGAGAGAGAGAGAGAGAGAGAGAGAGAGAGATCAATTTTCACCATTTTTGGAGCTTTTAAATCTATATGAGCCTATAAATGACCAGTGGGGGTTTGAAAGGACCCTCCTAAAGTAGTCACACATGCCATAACTATTATGCAGTCCACATAATAACTAAAACTCCCCTTTTTCATGTGATCTTGTTTTTAATATTAAACTTGAAAAATTCAATTCAAAATTGACAACTAATAGCTTTTTGACATGTGGGATGTTATATTTCACTTTGACACACTTGTCCTTTGTGAAAAATCATACAACTCATTCAAAAGGTCAAAAGGTGGCATAATATGACATGAGACAAATTATGCAAATGTGACAAGAGATTATAACACATTGTATGACCTTATTTAAGATCATGGTGCACATTTCCAACCTAGGAGACCCTATGAAAGTTTTAAAATTCATGGGGGGTTGACTTAATTTTACCTAGGGGTAAAATTAATCAATATTTTAATAATTTCTTAGGGTTAACAAGCCTGTTATGCTAAGGACCAGTAGCCTTCTCCTATTCTTTGGAAATGGAGTCACCTATACACTACCAATGACATTGAAATTCATTTGAATAGACACAAAACTCACAAAAAATAGAATATGAAACATACACACAAGATAAGACAATAAAACACACACTTGTGCTCTCTAAGCACTTAGGGAAAACACACACCAACTTAAGCAAACTAAGCCATGTACAAACTAACCTAAAACAAACTCTCTCCTCATGGATCAAAAGGGAATTTTGCACCATATCTCATTCCATGAATTAAGGAGTGAATGAAACAAGGTTTCCTTTGAGATTGGCCTTGATATCTTCAATTTCTTCATGTTTTCCACCTTCCTTGGAATGATATTCAATGCAACCACAACCACTAAAAATATATTACCTATGAAGGTGAACTCATCTTGCACTTCATCAATCTTAATATTCTCATGAGACTCTTCAACTAATTTTTTTTCTTCCAATGGTGCTTCAACAAAGCATTATTCCTTGATTTCCATGGTACTTTGAATGAGATCATATTTCTTACCAATTTCAAGATCTTCAAGAATCTTTGTATAGTCAATCCATTCTTTATCATTATTCTCCATGAGGACATCTTGTTCTATCTTATTTTTCACTTGACATTCAACCTTGAAAAGATCTTCAAGTTCTTAGGGAAGCTCAATCTACTGGTGCCAATCATATTTGTCCTCTTTATCCACAAGAAATACAACTTCTTCAAACTTATCCTCTTGACCATGTTCATGAGTATCATATTCGTCATAGATTGCTCCATCATGTATTTTAAAATCTTGGTGATGTTCTTCAATATTTGTTTGTTCAATAGGAACTTTGCATTCTTATCCAACAATCTCATTTTGATTTCCTTCAAAAACTAGATTCTCAAGATCTTCATATTCATGAAACATGTACAAATAGGTCTGCCACATGTATTGATCAAGTTCATTATGAACAAATACAACATGATCTATATATTCTATTTCTTCACTCAAGAAGGTTAACTTGTGCTTTTCTTCACCAAGGGGAGTCCCTATAGTAAACTCTTATTCATAGAAACTTGCATCATCTTCTTTATTTAACTACAAACTAACCTTTCTCTTCCTTGCTTGCCTCCTAAAAAATGGGTTCTCCTTCAAGAGGGGATGAGGTGGGAGGGTGGTGAATAAGTTCATGGTTTGGAGAGGGAGTAGGAGGTGTGATGGAGGGCTCATGAATGGGAATGGGTATGGAAGGAAACACTTAAAATAAATATTGGAGGAGAGAAGGTTTTGATAAGCTATAGATATTTCATTTTCTTCAACAAGCACCTCATGATTTTCATTGTCTTCTCAAAACTCTTCCACAATTGCAACCTTACATCCAACTTTTCAACTAAGGATTCTTTTTCATTTTGAAAATATTCTTGGATAGACCTATAAGATAGAAAAGCTATGGTTCTTGAGGAGAAGGTAATGGGTTTTGAATAAAAAAATATTTTCTTTCTTGGCATCAATCTCTTGGTCCTCACTCTCTTCATTCTTATTTTCCCAAGACTCCATTACTTGGTTCCAAGTTGGAACTTTGAGGCTATTAGGCCCTTTTGAGGATTGAATTGGCTCTTCATGATAACAAGGAATATGAGATAAATGATATGTAACATAAGAATACTCTTGAGAAGGGGGGAGAGATAGGTATTGTATTCAACCATATTTTCACCTTCTTCATAGCCTTATTGAGGCACTTAAATAGCTGCAAGTTGATTCCCAACTTCTTAGATTTCCTATATTTCAAGCCTATCAAACCAGCATTAGATATAACATCTCATTTCATACAAATCTTCATTTATGACATAATTAGCTTCATCCTCAACCAATCTTCACCTATTCATAAAGAATTGAACCGCCCTTCTCATATTCTCTATGAAATGAGTGGGGATTACATCAATCTCTTTATCCCATTTCTCCATCAACCTTTCTAATTTTATCATATCAGGCATGAGTGGAAACATGGATTTATATTTTGGTGGAATTGAAGTAGGAGAAGTATGGGAGTAGGGGTTTTGGTATTGACCTTGAAAAGGTTGTCTAGGATCTTGATAGGATGGATAGGGATGTTGGGGAAGACTGTATCCAAGAATCTAACTCTTAAGAGCTTGGATCTCTTCTTCAAGTATTTTCCTCTTAAGAGTTTGGATTTATTCTTCAAGAGCCTTAATCTTATCTTCTTGATATCATTCTTCATAAGGCTTCTCAAAACCTTTTTGAGCATATGGATAAGGAATCGGTTGGCCATAGGGTTGATAACAACTTTGACTGGGTTATTGAAGGACATAATATGGGTCATGGTAAGGTTGATAAGGAGGTGTATAATAGGAATTTTCAATACATCTAGCCATATCAACTTCATTATTCAAAATGAAACATAAGACTCTATCAAAAATATTTCACAACAAGTACTTGGGCTGCTTATAACTAGTTGGTTACATTCAGAATCACCATTGGTGTTTCCTTGAATGCCTCCAAATGCTGATATTAGGAAGAACACACCAATAATTATTCCACTCTTTTGGACCCAAGTCCCATCAGGTGTGCCAAAACCGTTATGACCAAATTTTACACCTTAGGAGAGTTTGTTCATGCCTCTACAAATTTGGCTAACATGGGATTACCTCTAAGCATATGGGTTGCCTATAACAGACGTAAACCTATAGGTTAAAGGGATAGTTCCCTTGATTTATATTTTAGGCTCAAACACTACAATAAACCAATAAATATTGGGGTGAAAAGTGAAGAAGTAAAAATAAAGTATCCTACACTAATGAGGTGATACATCAAAGATAAGTTCACAAAACACTCTTGCATCTGCACTAGGGAAGAAGATTGCTAAAATTGACCTCAACTCTTTATTTTTCTAGCATAAGTGTTACTCATATAGGCACATTGATATGGATAACTAGAGGTGGGTGAAAATATTATTTAATATTAGAAACTACTAGTCTCTCTCACACTTCAAGACACACTCAATAAACACATACACTTTATGAGACCTGTTAGAAGAGATATCACTTACACAAAACATGTAATAGCAAAATGTAAGCAAGGAGAAGATATTCATCACTTAACATTCAATTTCACTACTTGACATAATTAGGTAATAGTTTCAACGATTAAATCAACTTTAGATCTTTATTTAAGGCAAAACAAGGTGTCAAACTAGTAGGGCTTTGCCATACTAAGTGTGTATTAGATACAGATGCCAAAATGGCTTGCATATATAGAGCATATGAGATGAGAGAGAAGAAGTGAAGATCAAGGGTCACAATTCCAAGTTTCAAGGATTGAAATCCAGTTACAATGCAAGTAAAGAGAGTTAGGGAACATGGCAATCACTTTGCCTTCTCACTATCTTATTTATACTACCTTCAATGAATGGTACAACATAGAGGTTTCTATGCTTCACTAAGGTGAGAGATGAATATGTTGAGTTATAATAAGTCCCTACACACATTTTAAAATGACTTTCATTCACTAATTCCCCTTTATACCTAAAATTTAACTCAAATCTTATAAAGAAACTAGATTTTGGACTAATTGTACAAGTGATAGTATAGAATAATTAGATTTCAAGGATCTTGAGAGAGTGATAAATAAGTCCAAATCATCTTTTAAGTCAAATTACCCCTTCTAGATGCATTCGCATTCAGGTTTTAGAAGGGTTTGGAGTTTTTTTGGTTCTTAGTGATGTTTCATAAATGTTAGACATCCAACCTTAGAACCAATTCCATAAAGTTGGATTATAGGACCCTCCTAAGATACCCCTAAGTGTGTGAGGAACCATGATGTTCATTCATACATATATGAGCAAATGAAGTTGATCTCTCAAGCTCCTAATTGCATTTTGGGTACACTTGAGAAAGATTAGGCCAAAAATGTCCAATCTTGGTTACACCCTACAAAAAACTGGTTTCTACCAGCCATGTAATCCCTCATGAAATCTCTCAAAGTATTTGGAAGTTTCTCATGCTCATATGAATCAAGATAGAGGCCATGAGGGTTTAGGCTGAGTAAACCTAGACTATGTATCTACATATATGAACACTATGAGTGCTTTGAATGACTATAGGTGACCTTCAACATTATTTAACTTTCAAACCAACCTTACATATCATCTCATAATGCATTCAAGTCTATCCCATTCATTCATTTAACATTGATGTACCCTGCCTACATTTTTGCCTTGACTGTGAAGTGTCCTCTATCTGAGATAAAATAGAGGGCACCTCCCCTATTTATCTAGCCAAAATGAGACCATGGGAGCCTAATTTTGGTCATGATGATGATTTTTATTGAGTTTTAAGGTCTTATCATGCTCTTATAACCTTATACACTACAAAACCTCAAGATTAGTTTTTATACCTAAGTATTCTAGTAATCCATAGATGGCTGAGTATGAGATTCAAAAGCCTAGTCTCGTTTAAATTTATACCCTATTTATTTCCCTCTAAGAATCATATGGGAATGTGTTGGAAAAGTGTGATAATGGTTTCAATGTGTTCACCTCCATCCTGTACCTCTTTTCATCAACTAACTAGCATCCTTCATTTCTTAGGCTAGTCTGTAGCATGAGAGTCCAAACTGTAGGTGTTATCAAAAAGTTCCTGTAGGTGACTATATAATTATGATCATTATATTTCACATATTTGGTTCCTTTTAATCCATTAGAGATATCTCATTATTTAATGAACTCATATTATGCATTGAAATCATGATTTCACCTCTCTACTATCAATGCACTATAGGTCTGCAATCATACTACAGATGTTTCATTTGGAGAATCATGAGATTCTTGTAGGTGGTCATATGCTTGATTGACCTCACATCCTTGTTTCTATTCAAGTCATTAGAACTATCACACTTGAATAGACTCATTCATGTTTTATGACCATGCATCATTCTATTATTAAAAATGCACTAGTTTTCACTTACACATTGTTGCTATAAGTTAATTTGGCCTGAAAGGCATTGTAGTTACTGTTGACCAAATTTGAATTTTTAGTCAAATTAGGGAACCTGTAGGTAAAAAATATTTTATAGGTCTATAGGGGGTGTAATATGAGTATCATGGGGTGTATTATAGTTTAATTGATGTCAATTAATGTTATATTGGCCTTAGTCGATTAGTTTTTATGATCATTTATCATTTTGGGTCATTCTAGGGGTCTAAAAGGGTACATTTAATGAGTTGTATGGGTTTATTGGGAAATTATAAGGTCAAAATAGGTGATTTAATGTGAAATATGTCCTAATAAGTATTAATACGCTATTGGTAACTAAACATTGCAGGTTCATTAGAAGAAAAATTAGTTTTCTTAAAGAAAAGGAAGATTTTGGCACTTGTATGACCTCTTTGGGAAGTGTGCCACTTGGAAAAGGTTTAAATGTGAATTTTAAGCTCCCCCATACTAATTTTTATGTTTTTATTATTTTTAGTTACATTTATTTCTCAAAATTGTTCATCTCTCTTCTCACCCTTCTCGGCAAGCAAAAGTGACTTGTAGGTTTGTACTTGGTACAGACATCTCATGAGTTTTACAAAAAATATCTTGGTAGATGATATCACACTTATATACCTTGATTTTAATATAATTATTTTGATAATTTATCAACTATGCCTTATGAACCATTGCTAACAAGTTGACTATGTAAATCTGATAGTTGTTTCATGTACCCTATGGTTTTTGCTCTTATTTGAGAGATTTTATACAATAAAGTAGGTTATCCTGATTTAATATGATTTTTCCTTCATTATATAATGTTATCAATTATTTTTTTCACACTTAAAGTTCATTTGTTTGAAAGTGACCTTCATTATTCATTTAGAAACCTACCTTTACAAACAGGTTTCCTTCATTTTTTTGATTCCCATGCTTGTTCATGGATTCATATGGTTGTTTTAGTATCTATTATATGTTTTTAATTTCCTCTTTTTTATTCCTCCACCTTTAAACCTCATTATCCAAAGAACCTTCATGATTTTTGGTCATACTCTACACATGTGCATAGTCTGCCATTGGAATGTGCAATTATAGGAGTTCTAATAAAGGAATACACGTTGGAAATAAGGTAGTGATACATATTATAGGTCCTTTTGATTGTGAGGGGTGAATTTTAGGGTGTTTGGACAAGTATTTAATTCATGGGATGGCAAAACAATGTTCACTACCTATACTTTTCCCTACTGTCAGTTTGCACATTTTTATGACCACCTACAAGGGGCTTGAGCATAGAGTGTAGAAATTATATGGAGAGTTTGAAAAATTTGAGGAACCTTATTTATTGTATTGATATGGTGAAATATAATGGTATAAAGTTTTGTAAAGGTAGGTTTCCAAATGAATAATCAAGGTCACTTTCAAATAAATGAAATGACTGAGTTTTGAGCCACAATCCCTAAAGAGGGAAAACAAAGAACCATCACCTTTTGTGAATAGCATATAAAAGTGTCATATTGACCTTTGATCATTCCTAATGAGATATTATTATATATCTATCATAAAAAAAAAACTTGGAAAGGTTTGGAGTCATATGTATTGGTGGAGACCAACTGTTATAAGGCCCAAACATGCCTCTAAAATCACTAAAACTAGGCAGTAGATTCTACAGTTTTTGGACTACAAAGTGACCTTATGCTCTAGTTTGACCATCCTAGATCATATAAAATTTGGTATTGGATTTAAATTATTAAAGGGATGCTCATAAAATAAACATATCTTTAAAATAATAGATGGAATTTTATTTTCCTTTCATGGACACTCCTAGTTCGTATACTATATATATGTTGACTTATAGTTGGGAATGAGAACAGTGATCCAAGTTGGAGTCTTTAAAAGTATTTTGACCATTAAAATTAAATATAAAGTGAATGATAGTATTAAATTATGATATTATACCTAAATTTTACTCAAATTATGTCTTCAAACACCATAACGGGGCTAAACTTAAGCCAAATGCACACCTACAGAAGGGTTCCCAAGAGCAAGTCAAAGTCATGACAAAATGAAGATAAGAAGGTCTTAGAAAAGCACGAGAAGGTTTTAAACAAATTTAAATGGTCCATGAAGTTAAATTATTATTATTAACCTTGAAAATTAAATATATTTACCTATAGGTCCTTACATTCCTCAACACTATTGATTGTGTTGACCATAACAGGCAGTGAGATGAGAAGTATGCATAGGTGATGATCTAGAGTCACTCAAGGTGAAATAATGAGTCAAGATTAGTGTTGAATGGTTATTATGGTTTAGGGGGAAGACTATAAACTTTAGGATCAAATTTTTAAAGATGAAACACTACTCATAGGCTCATTTTCTTGAGTAGGTAGGGTAAATTGACACTCAGGCGTAACTAGGTAAAAGTGTAGTTCAAGATGAAAATGTAGTTGGTAAAGGTTTTGATCCTAGTGAATACCTATGAAAGGATGGCGATAAATTTTTTTAATATCCATTATAGGGATATAGGGTATAGAGAGATCTCTATTCATGCATACTCAGTCCATTTTGGAAGACATTGCACAGTCTATTTTCCCTACAAGTCTATCTCAAACTTTTATGTTTTTGAAGGATCTATGCATAAGACCAAGAGAGAATTTTTAGTATAGAAAATACCTAAAAATTTTAGAATCTGGTTCAAACTTAAATTAGTCTAGGAAAATATGGAAAGTACCCCCTATTTTATCTCAGATAGAGGGTACTTTCCCCATGCACAAATCTTGGCAATTTTGGAAACAAAGATGGAAGGGATTCTTCAAGAGATGATGGATATTTATAAGAGGAATATGAGGCTATATGAAACCTAGGAAAATATTTTAAACTAATAAATGAAGGAATAATACCAATATAAAATTTCTAAACCTACAAAGTTGCAGACATATTAGTTGTGTATGGTGAGACCTAAAGCCCAAATGAGAGGACATCTTCACCTATAGCCTTGGATGGAAATTATAATCTATTGAATAATGTTTTTGAGATGTAATTATATGTGTTAAAGATATTTGGATGAAAATAAAACATAAAAAATCATTATTTTGAGCAAAATTTACAGATAAGCCTATTGGACATGGTTAGACCTAGTGTCCAAATGAAGAACCACTTGTACTTATAGCTTTTAGTGAGCATTCCAAAAATTTAGAACATGTTACTAGGGTGGAATTGGGTATTTTAAAACTTAAAAATTGCAAATAAATCCTTAGGATAATCATTTTTTTTCTTAAAATCAACATTAGGCCTGTTGGAATGTAAGGACGAGCTCGAATAGGTGACTCCAAGTGTTCATATCTCATATGAGGCTTTACATGGAGGATAGTATGGTTTAGAGGAGATATAGGGGATATTTAATAACTAATTTGTGTATTTTTTTTTGTAGTTCCAATGTCCAAATGTCATGAACAATGTTTAAAAATGAAAACTAACCTAAAACCCTACTAAACCCTCAGCCATGACCCAATGGAGAAAATGGAGTTGGAGATGAAATTGATAACTCCTGAACCAAAATAGGTTGAACCTTGTCCCTGCTTAGTGCAAGTGAACAAGCATTTTATTAATTTCAAAAAATCAAGTACATATGGGTGCCTTTACCTCATTAACCCTTTTACAATGCAAACATAGATTTATATAGTTTTTACCAATGACCGGTAAAAACAACTAATCCTATAACCAACTAAATATGGGAAAACAACCCGTAAGGTAATTCTAATTAATAAATATAAAACATTAAAACTACCTAATAATTAAACTAAGTAAGTTTATTTTATGGGGGTGTCTTTACTAAAAGATGCATGCCCCATTTATAATAATTATTTATTACTTACCAAAAATCTAAGCTGATGTTAAGACTTTGGAACAAGTCCTAACAAACCCCCCTATGATCCAAAGTCAGGTCTTTGGACACATACTAAGCATTTTTCTAAATTTTTCAAATTTGATTCTGTCAAAGTGTTTTGTGAAGATATCAGCTGTCTGATCAACAGTTGGGCAATATATTGGATCAAGAGTTTTCTTTGCCACCAACATTCACAGATAATGATATTTGACATCCATATGTTTTGTTTTGGCATGAAACACTAGATTCTTGGACATCTTGATTGCACTTTGATTATCAATGTATAACTATGTAGGAGCAAACTAAGAAACCTGAAGATCTTCAAGAATATGATGAAGGTAAAAAATTTCTCTAGAAGCATCCCATGCTACAATATACTCTAATTCTGTTGATGAATTTGCCACTGTATTCTGCTTCTTACAACACCAAGCAATGGTAGTTGAACCCATATGCATAGTGTATCCTGTGGTTGACACTCTGTCATCCACACATCCGCCAAAATCTACATCACAATATCAAACAAATTTGAAGTTCTTGTTGTGGTGGTATTCAAGGCCATATGTTTTCATTCCCTGAAGGTAACGAAGTACTTATTTTGCTACATGCCAATGAATTTCTCTAGGCTCATGCATAAACCTAGATAAAATTTGAATTGAAAATGAAATATTGGGCCTGGTAGTCATCAAGTATATCAAACCTTCCACCAATTGTCTATATGTGGTGCCATCAAAAAGGGCACTGCTATCATCCTTAGATAATTTCAAGTTACTTTCCATGGGAGTGAGGGCAGGTTTGCAATCACTCATGCCAAACCTCTCTAATAACTTAGAAATATACTTAGTTTGTGAAATGAAAATACTATGCTCTTTCTAAGTTACCTCTATGCCTAGATAGTAGTGAAGAAGTTCAAGGTCTGTCATCTCAAACCCATCTTTTAATTCCTTCTTCATAGACTTGTTATGCTTTTCATCATTACTTGTAATAAACAAGTCATCAACATAGAGAACTAGTATCACCATTTTCTTACTCTACACTCAAAAATAGAGAGTATCATCTGATTCACTATGATGAAAACTAATGGATTTGAAGTATGAATCCATTTTCTCATACCAAGCCCTAGGTGCTTATTTGAGCCCATACAAAGCTTTTGTCAATTTACACACTTTGTGTTCAGCACCCACCTGTTCAAAACCCTGAGGTTGTTTCATATAGACTTCTTCCTATAAATCACCATTTAAAAAAGCACTTTTAACATCCAACTGATGTACTTTCCAACCATTTTGTACCATACGAATAGTGTGCCATTTGGCAGTTGGTGCAAATGTTTCCTCATAGTCAATACCTTCTTGTTGCGCATATCCTTTTGCAATAAGTCATGCCTTATGTTTATCAATGGAGACATCTGATTTATACTTAATCCTATAAACCCATTTACATTTGATGGGTTTAACATGTGGAGGAGGATCAACTAAAACCCATGTATTATTTTTAAGTATGGAATCATACTCACATTTCATTGCTTATTGCCAAACATGTTTAGTAGATGCCTCCTCAAAAGTGGATGGCTTAGTAGAAGTAGTAACAACTATAGCATAGTTCACCTATTTTTGAGAATTCCTAGGCCCTATTAAACCAACTTCATCTGCTGTCAAGTCAGAAAAAGTACTTTGAGCCCATTTTGGATACTTAGATAAATTATTCAAATCAGGGACTCTAGAATTCTCATTAGGTACATTATTTGATGGGGGACTTAGAGAATTTTCAACAATTTCTAAGTCATCAACCTATGAACTTGTAGATGAAGGAAAGGAAAGTGAACGAATTTGAGTCTCATACCATAACTTTGAAGAGTTATCCCCATTATTCAAACCCTTATCTCTTTTTGTATTTTTCCTCTCTAATCTATCAAGTTGAGAATCAATCTATGCAGTGTTCATAGTCCCAAACTCATCAAATATTACATCTCGACTCATTATGAATTTGCCTGAATCCTGTGCAAGCAAACGAAACCCCTTTTTATCTTTAGAATAACCAAGAAAGATGCATTTTTGACTTTGTGGTTCCAACTTAGTTCTATGTTTAATAGGAACCAAAGCAAAAAAAACACATCCAAACACTTTCAAGTGTTTTACTTTGGGTTTAAACCCATACCATGCCTCATATGGAGTTTGTCCCAAAAGTGCAACTGTGGGGGACCTGTTTCTCAAATACACTATAGTACCTATGGATTCGGCCCAAAACTTTTAATCTAGTTGTTTATAGTGCAACATGGCACATGATGTGCCCTCTAAATTTCTATTCATTTGTTCATATACTCCATTTTGTATTGGAGTATCAGCATTACTATATTGTCGATGAATTCCATGTTCTCGATAATAGTCTAAAAATTCATTTGAGGTATACTCACCTCCATTATCTAAATGAAGAGTGGCCAAATGTGAACCTATTTGTTTTTTTACTAAGTGTAACTAATCAACAAACTTAGCAAAAACTTCAAATTTGTTTTTCATAAAGAATACCTAAGTCATCCTAGAAAAGTCATCAATAAACAAGACAAAGTATCTACACCCACCAATGGATGACTTTTTCATGTCACATACATCACTATGAACTAACTGTAAACATCTATTAGCTCTCCAAGATGACTGTTTAGGAAAATTTTCTTGATTTTATTTGCCCAAAACACATGATTCACAAATAATACTATCTTTGTGAAAAGTGGGCAACCTATTCACCATACCTTATCTCTGCAAATCCACTAAAGAGTGGATATTCAAATGTCCATAGCAGAGATGCCATAACTGCTATGTAGACATAGTACTTGTACTTGTGTCAACAACTATTGCAAGTTCTATATTGGGAGGAAGCACTTTAGAATGCAATCTAACCAAGTTTCCATCTTCATATCTTGTAGACATTATTTTATAATCATCCTTCACTGAATTGATGTAAATGAGCCCGTTTTCAAGCACAATTTGATAACATTTTTTTTGAATAGTTACCAAAGAAAGTAAGTGTTTCTTCAATGTGGGAACATACCAAACATCCTCCAAGTATTTTATAGACCCATTAGGAAGAAGAATTCGAATAGAACCAAGTCCTAGTGGTGTATGCATAGACTTATCTGCTAAGACAACTGGAGAGAGAGAAGCTTCCTTATAAGACCAAAAGAAATCACTCCTAAATGTCATGTGTTTGGTTACTCTTATGTCTAAAACCCATACATCTGTGAGCTCATCTCTAGCCTCATATTCAATATAATCAATGTGCCCCGAAGTAGTGAATGCAGATTCATGGGCAACATTACTAGATTCATCATAGTCATGATCGGCATATTGAGTAGAGTTAGTCTTAGTCACTTTTTATGGCCTTTAAATTTTATCAAAAGGAATCCTACATTATGAGGCAATGTGACCAAATTTTCCACATCTATGACACTGTATGTTTGATCTACCTCGACCTCTACCCCTATATGAATTGTGACCATGTCGTCGATCACTTGTTTCATGTGAATGTGATTGATTAGATTGTTGATTATTTGAATGACCCCTACCTCTATTTTGATATATGCCTCCTCTATAACCTCGACCCCCTCTAGAACTATTTCCTCTATTGTTTTGATGCCCAGATGAAGATGAACTAGGCTTTGACTCTAAAACATGGGCTTCTTTAGTTTTCTTGGATTTCTTGGGTAGAGAGAGGTCATGTTGGATGAGCAACTCAGCCAACTTATCAAAGGTGATGCCTGTGATCTTATCAGAGACATGCAACATTTTAACAAAATTCCTATAGGACCCTAGTAGTCCTTTCAAAGTAGTAGTAACTATGAGGTCATTATCTAGTTTTCCAAAACTAGCCTTAGTGTACTCAGTAGTGATATTTTTCAACTTAGACATATATTCTCCCATATCCCCATCTTCATCTAATGACAAAGTAAACAATTGCATATGAATATCTATCTTCTTATGCTTAGGTTTCTTATCATATAAATTTGATAATGTTTTCCATGCAGTGTAACTATGAGGAGAATTTTCAATATGAACATACATATCACGAGTATAACAACATTTAATGAGAGCTAAGGCCTTAGAATCACACAAATTGAATATATCTAATTTAGCCTACTCTATTGGCAATGTGGGATTTTCATTCTTGACAGTATCCCATAACTCATTAAAAACTAGTGAAGCCTCCATCAATCGTTTCCAATCTGAATAATTGAAAATTGTTAATCTATCACCATCTGAAAGCACATTTTGAATTTTTGGCATTTTGAAATGAAAGTAAGTGTAGTAGAGAAACATGCGATAAAATTCAAAAGAAATGAAACAAATATCACACTGATTGCACAAGACACTACTTCTATGGGGTTTTGCACTTAACCTCCGCATAGAGCGAAAAAGAAAAAAACAAGTATTTTTGATGGGTTTTGCACTTAACCACACCAAAAATCAATTACACCCTTATTTCACCAAATTACAACCTTATTTCACCAATTACACCCTTATCTCACCACAACAATGCAAAATAAATACGATTGAATTATGCCCCTTTTTCAAAAATTTAAATAACACAATACAATAAGTATGTGTTTTACAATATTTTGATTTTAAAAAGAGAATATTCTTTTTTCAAAAAAAGCATATTCTAAAGCAAAAATAACTTTCTCCAAAAAGAAGGGATTTGAACCCTTGACCTCCTCCTTTGCAAGCTTCTAACAAAATAAGCTTAACCAATTGCTCTAAGAGCATTTGCAGAACATTATACTCAGAAATTTCTACTTATACCAGATTTTGTGTATGAGGGAAAATTAAAAAAAATTACATATGAGTAAATAAATTCAAATTCTTTTTCCCTTTTTACAGCCTTCTCTTCCAAGCTTCTCCCGTGGGACCCAACCACAACGAATATTTGATAAAAAACCTTTAAAAACATTAAAAAATAAATTTCTAAATTTTATACTGTGCCATTCTTCCCTTGGGATGCCATGGCTGCTCCTAGATGTTTTTCTCCACCTGCCCTCTCTTCTATAGGCAGTACAAATCTGTACAGGTTGAATAAAAAGGATTTTTACTGAGTTTTTACAGATTTTCAAGGTATGTTTTGCAGGGAATAGATTCAAAATGAAGCTTGGGCATTGGAAGGCCATACAAACTAAAAAAATTGCAAATTTTCAATTTGAATGAAAAAATAAGGATTTAATACCATTTGCAGATGTTTTAGCTATTAAGAGGCCTGAGAATGAATGGAAATACCAAAGGCAACCATGAATAAACATTACAGAGGTTTTTCTCAAATAAAAATGCTGTACAAATTTGGTTTTGGTCCAAAAAAATGAATTTAATAACATTAAATGCTAAAAATTCATTTTTATGCCAAATGAGGAGGTTTAACACAGGTAAATGGAGTATCAAATGATCAAAAAGACCAGACTGTGGTATATGGAAAATACAGTTTTAAATGTGAATAATAATTGAAAAATTAAAATAATTTAATAATTTTTTAAACATTTAAACCAATAAAAAAATTTCATTTTATATGGCATACCTTATTTCATGCCAAAAGATATCACGTGAATTGATTTTTCACCTTGCTCCTTCGAATTCACCAAGCTTCCAAAATAACCATGCTCTGATACCACTGATAACTCCTGAACCAAAATAGGTCGAACCTTGTCTCTGCTTAGTGCGAGTGAACAAGTATTTTATTAATTTCAAAAAATCAAGTACAGAAGGGTGCCTTTACTCCACTAACCCTTTTACAATGCAAACATGGATTTATATAGTTTTTACCGATGACTGGTAAAAACAACTAATCCTATAACCAACTAAATACGAGAAAACAACCCGTAAGGTAATTCTAATTAATAAATATAAAATATTAAAACCACCTAATAATTAAACTAAGTTTATTTTATGGGGGTGTCTTTACTAAAAGATGCATGCCCCATTTACAATAATTATTTATTACCTACCAAAAATCTAACCTAACGTTAAGACTTTGGAACAAGTCCTAACACCTATTAAACATAGAACTAAGTGGGAACCACGAAGTCAAAAATGCATCTTTCTTGGTTATTCTAAAGATAAAAAGGGGTTTCGTTTGCTTGCATAGGATTTAAGCAAATTCATAGTGAGTCGAAATGTAATATTTGATGAGTTTGGGACTATGAACACTGCATAGATTGATTCTCAACTTGATAGATTAGAGAGGAAAAATACAAAAAGAGATAAGGGTTTGAATAATGGGGATAACTCTTCAAAGTTATGGTATGAGACTCAAATTCCTTCACTTTCCTCTCCATCTACAAGTTCATAGATTGATGACTTAGAAATTGTTGAAAATTCTCTAAGTCCCCCATCGAATAATGCACCTAATGAGAATTCTGGAGTCCTTGATTTTGAATAATTTGTCTAAGTATCCAAAATGGGCTCAAAGTACTTTTTCTGACTTGACAGCAGATGAAGTTGGTTTAATAAGGCCCAATAATTCTCAAAAATAGGTGAACTATGCTATAGTTGTTACCATTTCTTCCACTAAGCCATCCACTTTTGAGGAGGCATCTACTGAACATGTTTGGCAACAGGCAATGAAATGTGAGTATGATTCCATACTCAACAATAATACATGGGTTTTAGTTGATCCTCCTCCACATGTTAAACCCATCAAATGTAAATGGGTTTATATTACTAAGTATAAATCAGATGGCTCCATTGATAAACATAAGGCACAACTTGTTGCAAAAGGATATGCGCAACAAGAAGGTATTGACTATGAGGAAACATTTGCACCAACTGCCAAATGGCACACTATTCATATGGTGCTTGCCTTATCAGCACAAAATGGTTGGAAAGTACATTAGTTAGATGTTAATAGTGATTTTTTAAATGGTGATTTATAGGAAGAAGTCTATATGAAACAACCTCAGGGTTTTGAACAGGTGGGTGTTGAACACAAAGTGTGTAAATTGACAAAAGCTTTGTATGGGCTCAAACAGGCACCCAAGGCTTGGTAGGAGAAAATGGATTCATACTTGAAATCCATTGGTTTTCATCGTAGTGAATTAGATGATACCCTCTATTTTTGAGTGCAGGGTAATAAAATGGTGATACTAGTTCTCTATGTTGATGACTTGTTTATTACAGGTAATGATGAAAACCATAACAAGTCTATGAAGAAGGAATTAAAAGATGGGTTTGAGATGACAAATCTTGGACTTCTTCACTACTATCTAGGCATAGAGGTAACTTAGAAAGAGCATAGTATTTTCATTTAACAAACTAAGTATATTTTTGAGTTATTAGAGAGGTTTGGCATGAGTGATTGCAAACCTACCCTCACTCCCATGGAAAGTAACTTGAAATTATCTAAGGATGATAGCAGTGCCTTTTTTTGATGGTACCACATATAGACAATTGGTGGGAGGTTTGATATACTTGATGACTACCAGGCTTGATATTTCATTTTAGTTGGAATTTTATCTAGGTTTATGCATGAGCCTAGAGAAATTCATTGGCATGCAACAAAAAGAGTACTTTGTTACCTTTAGGGATTGAAACATATGGCCTTGAATACTGTCGCAACAAGAACTTCAAACTTGTTGGATATTGCGATGCAAATTTTGGCAGATGTGTGGATGATAGAGTGTCAACCATAAGATACACTATGCATATGGGTTCAACTGCCATTGCTTGGTGTTGTAAGAAGCAAGATACAGTGGCAAATTTATCAGCAAAATTAGAGTATATTGCAACATGGGATGCTTATAGAGAAATTATTTACCTTCGACATATTCTTGAAGATCTTCAAGTTTCTCAGTTTGCTCCTACACAATTATACATTGATAATTAGAGTGCAATCAAGATGTCCAAGAATCTAGTGTTTCATGCCAAAACAAAACATATGGATGTCAAATATCATTATCTATGAATGCTGGTGGCAAAGAAAACTCTTGATCCAATATATTGCCCAACTGTCGATCAGACAGCTGATATCTTCACAAAACCCCTTGACAAAATCAAATTTGAAAAATTCAGAAAAATGCTTGGTATGTGTCCAAAGACCTGACTTTGGATCATAAGGGGGTTTGTTAGGACTTGTTCCAAAGTCTTAATGTTAGGTTAGATTTTTGGTAGGTAATAAATAATTATTGTAAATGGGGCATGCATCTTTTAGTAAAGACACCCCCATAAAATAAACTTAGTTTAATTATTAGGTAGTTTTAATGTTTTATATTTATTAATTAGAATTACCTTATGGGTTTTTTTCCTGTATTTAGTTGGTTATAGGATTAGTTGTTTTTACCGGTCATTGGTAAAAACTATATAAATCCATGTTTGCATTGTAAAAGGGTTAACGGAGTAAAGGCACCCTTATGTGTTTGATTTTTTGAAATTAATAAAATACTTGTTCACTCGCACTAAGCGGGGACAAGGTTCAACCTATTTTGGTTCAGGAGTTTTGTTAGGACTTGTTCCAAAGTCTTAATGTTAGGTTAGATTTTTGGTAGGTAATAAATAATTATTGTAAATGGGGCATGCATCTTTTAGTAAAGACACCCCCATAAAATAAACTTACTTAGTTTAATTATTAGGTAGTTTTAATGTTTTATATTTATTAATTAGAATTACCTTACGGGTTGTTTTCCCATATTTAGTTGGTTATAGGATTAGTTGTTTTTACCGGTCATTGGTAAAAATTATATAAATCCATGTTTGCATTGTAAAAGGGTTAACAGAGTAAAGACACCCTTATGTAATTGATTTTTTGAAATAAATAAAATACTTGTTCACTCGCACTAAGCAGGGACAAGGTTCAACCAATTTTGGTTCAAGAGTTATCAGTGGTATCAGAGCATGGTTATTTTGGAAGCTTGGTGAATTCGAAGGAGCAACGTGAAAAATCAATTCACATGATATCTTTTGGCATGAAATAAGGTATGCCATATAAAATGAAATTTTTTTATTGGTTTAAATGTTTGAAAAATTATTAAATTATTTTAATTTTTTAAATATTATTCACATTTAAACCTGTATTTTCCATATACCACAATCTGGTCTTTTTTATCATTTGATACTCCATTTACCTATGTTAAACCTCCTCATTTGGCATAAAAAATGAATTTTTAGCATTTAATGTTATTAAATTCATTTTTTTAGACCAAAACTAGATTTGTACAACCTTTTTATTTGAGAAAAACCTCTGTAATGTTTATTCATGGCTGCCTTTGATATTTCCATTCATTCTCAGGCCTCTTAATAGCTAAAACATCTACAAATGGTATTAAATCCCTGTTTTTGCATTCAAATTGAAAATCTACAATTTTTTTGAATTTGTACGGCCTGTTGTATGGCCTTCCAATGCTTAGGCTTTATTTTGAATCCATTCCATGCAAAACATACCTTGAAAATCTAAAAAACTCAGTAAAAATCCTTTTTATTTAACATGTATGGATTTGTACGGCCTGTAGGAGAGAGGGCAGGTGAAGAAAAACATCCAGGAGTAGCCATGGCATCCCAAGGGAAGAATGGCGCAGTATAAAATTCAAAAATTTATTTTTTGATGTTTCTAGAGTTTTTTTAATCAAATATTTGTTGTGGCTGGGTCCCACAGGAGAAGCTTGGAAGAGAAGGCTATAAAAAGGGAAAAAGAATTTGAATTTATTTACTCATATGTAATTTTTTTTTCCCCTCATACACAAAATCTAGTATAAGTAGAAATTTTTGAGTATAATGTTTTGCAAATGCTCTTAGAGTAATTGGCTAAGCTTATTTTGTTAGAAGCTTGCAAAGGAGGAGGTCAAGGGTTCAAATCCCTTCTTTTTGGAGAAAGTTATTTTTGCTTTGGAATATACTTTTTTTGAAAAAGGAATATTCTCTTTTTTAAATCAGAATATTGTAAAACACATACTTATTGTATTATGTTATTTAAATTTTTGAAAAAGGGGCAGAATTCAATCATATTTCTTTTGCATTGTTATGGTGAGATAAGGGTGTAATTGGTGAAATAAGGTTGTAATTTGGCAAAATAAGGGTGTAATCATTGATTTTTGGTGTGGTTAATTTCAAAACCCATCAAAATTACTTGTTTTTTTCTTTTATGCTCTACGCAGAGGTTAAGTACAAAACTCCGTAGAAGCAGTGTCTTGTGCAGTGAGTGTGATATTTGTTTCATTTATTTTGCATTTTGTCGCACGTTTCTCTACTACACTTACTTTCATTTCAAAATGCCAAAAATTTAAAATTTGCTTTTAGATGATGATAGATTAACAATTTCCAATTATTCAGATTGGAAATGATTGATGGAGGCTTCACTAGTTTTTAATGAGTTATGGGATATTATTAAGAACGAAAATCCCACATTCCCAACAGAGCAAGCTAAATTAGATATATTTAATTTGTATGATTCTAAGGCATTAGCTCTCATTAAATGTTGTTGTACTCGTGATACGTATGTTCATATTGAAAAATCTCCTCATAGTTACACTACATGGAAAACATTGTCAGATTTGTATGATAAGAAACCTAAGCATAAGAAGATAGATATTCATATGCAGTTGTTTGCTTTGTCATTAGATGAAGATGGGGATATGGGAGAATATATGTCTAAGTTGAAAAATATCACTACTGAGTATACTAAGGCTAGTTTTGGAAAACTAGATGATGACCTCATAGTTACTGTTGCTTTGAAAGGACTACCAGGGTCCTATAGGAATTTTGTTGAAATGTTACATGTCTCTGACAAGATCACAGGCATCACCTTTGATAAGTTGGCTGAGTTGCTCATCCAACATGACCTCTCTCTACCCAAGAAATCCAAGAAAACTAAAGAAGCCCATGTTTTAGAGTCAAAGCCTAGTTCATCTTCATCTGGGCATCAAAATAATAGAGGAAATAGTTATAGAGGGGGTCGAGGTTATAGAGGAGGTAGATATCAAAATAGAGGTAGGGGTCATTCAAATAATCAACAATCTAATCAATCACATTCACATGAAACAAGTGATTGAGGACATGGTCACAATTCATATAGGGGTAGAGGTTGAGGTAGATCAGACATTCAGTGTCATAGATGTGGAAAATTTGGTCACATTGCCTCACAATGTAGGATTCCTTTTGATAAAATTTAAAGGCCACAAAAAATGACTAAGACTAACTCTGCTCAATATGTCAATCATGACTATGATGAATCTAGTAATGTTGCCCATGAATTTGCATTCACTACTTTGGGGCACATTGATTATATTGAATATGAGGCTAGAGATGAGCTCACAAATGTATGGGTTTTAGACACAGAAGCAACCAAACACATGACATTTAGGAGAGATTTCTTTTGGTCTTATAAGGAAGCTTCTCTCTCTAGTTGCCTTAGCAGATAAGTCTATGCATACACCACTAGGACTTGGTTCTATTCGAATTCTTCTTCCTAATGGGTCTATAAAATACTTGGAGGATGTTTGGTATGTTCCCACATTGAAGAAACACTTACTTTCTTTGGTAACTATTTGAAATAAAGGTTATCAAATTGTGTTTGAAAATGGGCTCATTTACATCAATTCAGTGAAGGATGATTATAAAATAATGTATATATAATATGAAGATGGAAACTTGGTTAGATTGCATTTTAAAGTGCTTCCTCCCAATATAGAACTTGTAGTAGTTGTTGACACAAGTATAGGTACTATGTCTACACAACGATTATGGCATCTCCGCTATGGACATTTGAATATCCACTCTTTAGTGGATTTGTAGAGAAATGGTATGGTGAATGGGTTGCCCACTTTTCACAAAGATAGTATTCTTTATGAGTCATGTGTTTTGGGCAAACAAAATCAAGAAAAATTATCCTAAACAGTCATCTTGGAGAGCTAACAGATGTTTATAGTTAGTTCATAGTGATGTATGTGACATGAAAAAGTCATCCATTGGTGGGTGTAGATACTTTGTCTTGTTTATTGATGACTTTTCTAGGATGACTTGGGTATTCTTTATGAAAAATAGATCTAAAGTTTTTGCTAAGTTTGTTGATTGGTTACACTTAGTCAAAAAAGAAACAGGTTCACATTTGGCCACTCTTCGTTCAGATAATGGAGGTGAGTATACCTCAAATGAATTTTTAGACTATTGTCGAGAACATGGAATTCATAGACAATATAGTAATGCTTATACTCCATAATAAAATGAAGTATTTGAATGAATGAATAGAACTTTAGAGGGCATAGCACATACCATGTTGCACTATAAATAGCTTGATGATAAATTTTGGGCTAAAGCCATAGGTCCTGTAGTGTATTTGAGAAATAAGTCCCCCATAGTTGCACTTTTGGGAAAAACTCCATATGAGGAATCGTATGGGTTTAAACCCAAAGATCAAATATAATGGAATAGTTTGAATAGAATAGATATTGGAATTTGTAGAGGCCTCACTCAAGCTCCTTCACATGCCAACAAGTTATACGAACTTGTATGGATGGGGGTAAAAATAGGGTTTTTCTCACTATTTTATGTGTTTTGTATGTTGTAAGAGGTTTAAAGAGATTGAAATAACATGGATGGAAAGATTAAGACTTAATATAAATTAACATATCAAAATAATTCCTTGAAATATCTCTTAAGTGTCCAAACTAGATGCTTTAACTCAGCTAGTCAAAACTGGCCTATTGGACAAGCTAGTGAGAAGTGTGAAAACTCTAAGGAAAAGTGATTTTAAAGTGTCTGTAATGCTCCACATGAGTATGGTGAAGCCTTGACAAAATTTATAACTTTTGATAAATAATACTAATGATGTTTACCTCCTCTATTACTATTCTTAGTGTGTTCAATCGGATGATGAATCTTGCTTAGTGGAAACTATGGATTCCTTAGCATGTTGTTCCATTCTTTCACCTATTTACAACCTCTTCTTGTAGGGAATGTGAAGTGTTCAAGGATATTTTTTATGGTATAAGTGAGTTAATATATTCATTAGTTCCCTTATAGGCCTCTTGTCTAGTCCTCCTAGCTTTGGACATTCATCCATAACCTAACAATGTAGCATTGATGTGAGAAGATGAAGATTGGAGAAGTGTATTTTTAGTTTATCCTTTGATTTCAAGTGTAATATGCATATGGTTTTATGTCATCATGCTATTTTATGTATCACCTCCCTTAGAATAGTTATCCTTCTCCATTTTCACCCCCAAATTATAATATAGTTACAATCAAAAGTGGTACATCAAGGGAGCTAGCCCTATCTAAATATTCACCTCATTCCCTAGGCTACCCACAAGCCTAGAGGTGATTAAATTGTGCCACTTGAATGAGTAAATATTTCTCATCTCCTCAAAGGGTGTAAATCAAAGTGAAAACAATTATTGGCACACCTAATGGGACTCTTGGTCTAAGAGGTTGAGAGATTTTTGGTGTTGTCTCTCAACAATCAGCCTTTAGAGGCATCTATAAAAACATCAATGGTGACTATGAAGTTATATCAAATGGTCAAGTATCCTTAGTTATCCTTTTAATTTTATTGGTAAAATTTCTCTTGGTATCCTTTATTTCAATGAATTTTTAAGGTTGACTTTGGTTTTGTTCTCTACAAGTTGGTTAAACCTTCCAAGCTTGTGCCATTCCCCATCAATATGAACAAGTTATTAATGAACCTTAGTGTGACCATAATTAACCTTGTCATGAAGTCTATTAATACTATAATCAGCCTTACTATGAACCAAATTTTACCCCTCAACAACCCTATGAGCCATGGCAGTCCTATAGTTCTTCATTTCCATCTCTATATAGACACCATGTTGTTGGACAATCCTATGAGATTGACTACCAAGAAACACCTCTTTATCAGCCTCAATATGAGCCATATCTCTCATTCCATAATGCCTGTCATTCTCAATGGTATTATTATGAGTCTTATCATATGAAATAAAATGTTTCCATGGATTATACATAAGGATATCATTGGAAAAGGGAAGCTCCTACTCATGTAAATGTTACTCCTAATCGTCCTAAGAATTCACTTCCATATGAGCTCACTAGTTCTTTCCTCTTTTCTAAACCCACTCATAAACCTTCCCCTTCATTCCACACTCCATATCCAACTCCTTCAATTTTTAATGCATCTCATGTTCTAGCTCCTTCACATGAACCAATGCATCAACCTTACACTTCACCCCTTTTCAAGGAAGAAGCTATTTTGAGAGAAGCAAGTGAAGAAGAGAAACTCTAATTTATGGATGATCAAGAGGCTCTCATGAGTGATTACGAGGAATAAATAACCATAAGGCCTCCCCTTGGTAAAAAAAAGGATAATCTAATAGCTGATGTCTCTATATTTTAATGGATGTGTGTCAATGAAGAACCCCCTACACTTCACCCTCAATCTAATTTTGAGTTTTATGTGCCACTGCCCACAACTAGTTCATCTTGTCCTTACCCCATCAACCTTTACCTTGATGTACCTATGGTATGAGAACCAATGGAGGATTAGCTAGTTGATAAAGAAAGATAAATATTTCTTGAAGAAAACCTACCTCCTTGTTAGCCTCATTGGGTTAGATCACTTGATTTCAAGATGCCTAGTCTTGGCATCACCATGAAGGAGATGGAAAACCTTACAGCCCTTGGAAAAAATTCTACATCTGATCAAAAGGTTGTAGATGATCATCATAAGCATGAAGTGAAATGTGTTATCAAGGAATGAGAAAATTTTCACGTCATCTCTCAAGAAGCGATGGTCCTATGAGAATCTCATGAGACCAAGGTAGAGGAAGTAGCTCTTGAAGATGATAATGAGGAAGAAGACTTATGGCAGAAGTTTAATACCATATACAAGGATTTTGATGAGTTAGTTAAAGTTTCTTCTTCTCCAAAATATTGTATAGCTAATGATAAGCCTATTGATGAGTCTAATGAACATAAGCTTGAGTGTTTAATTAGACATAAATATGAAGTTCTTCCTATTGGTCAAGAACCTACTTCCATAAAGCCACTTGGTGATACTAACATTTAATAAATGGTTGACAAGGATGGTTGGTATCTAAAAATAGATCTATTTAAAGAGATAGAAGATCTTTGACAAGTTGAGGATCAGGCAAATGACAAGGTAAATAAAGAATCTTTCATGGAGGACAATGATCAAGATTGGATAGAATTTGTAAGGCTCCTTGATGAGCTATAAGAACTTATAGCTAAGAGGAGGCTCAATCTTGTTGAAAACACTATGAAGGATAAGAAGCTATGTTTTTTGAATCATCATTTGAAGTTATAATTGAGGACCCACATGACAAAGTTGAAGATTTTTGGATGAAAGAGGAATAATTATACATTACAGACCTATTTGAAGTTGGTCTACTTGAGAGCATGGTAATTGAAGTGCCAAGGAATAGGTCTAATCCACAAAACATTTAATCCAAGGAGAAACATGCTTTGCACCATGTTCCATCTCATGAAGAAGGTGATGATTAAAACTTCCCCTTTGATCCAAGGGGGAGGTATGTTCATGTTGTACATATCATTTTATTCTTTGCTTCTCTTAAGTTCCTTGAGCACATGTGTGTGTGTCCTTTTATTTGTAGTCAATGGCCAAAGGTTTCCATGATTGTCTTACATTTAGATGACTCCTAATCCTAATGGACTGATAAGGCTACTGGTCTAGTTAGTATAACATCCCTGCTACCCCTATGAGTCACTAATTTATTGACCAAATTTGACTTTTTAGTAAAATTGGGGAACTTATAGGTAATAAATTGATTTTATAGGTCTATAAGGGGTGTAATATGAGTGTTATGGGGTGTATTATAGTTTAGTTGATGTCAATTAATGTTATACTAGCCTTGGTCAATTAGTTTTTATGTATATCTATCATTTTGAGTCATTTTAGGGGTTAAAAAGGGTACATTTAATGATTTGTGCAAGTTTATTGGAAAATGTGAAGGTCCAAATAGGTGATTTCACATGACATATTTCATAAAAAGTCATAATCCACTATTGGTAACAGAAAGTTTTAGGTTCATCAGAAGAAAAGTAAGTTTTCTTCAAGAAAAGGAAGAGTTTGGCATTTTTATAGCCTCCTTGGGAAGTGTGAAACTTGGAAAAGGTTTAAATGTCACTCCTAATCTCCCCTATTCTTAGTTCCATTCTTTGTATTATTTGGAAGTAACATTTCTTTCTCAAAACCATTCATCTCTCTTTTCACCCTTCTTGGTAAGCAAAAGTGACTTGCAGGTTTGTACTTGGTATATACAGCTCATGAGGTTTTAGGAAAAATGCTCTTTGGATATGATATTAAAATTTTATACCTTAATTTTCATATAAATATTTTTAAATTTTATTAATTGTGCCTTATGAACCATTACTAAAGTTGACTATGCAAATCTTCTAGTTATTTTGTGCACCCTATGGTTTTTGCTCTTATTTGAGAGATTTCATACAATATAGTAAGTTATAATGATTTCATATGATTTTTACTTAATTTTATAATGTTATACATGATTATTTTCACACTTGAAGTTGATTTGATGATAAATCATTTGATTTTGGAAGAATAGTCTCATATGGGATGACAGACATGTTTCCTCCATTTTAAGGATTCCCATGCTTGTTCATGGACTCATATGGTTGTGTTAGTGTCTCTTAAATGTTTTAAAGCTCATATTTTGTCTCCCTCCACCTTTAAACCTCATTCTCCAAATCACGTTCATGATTTTTAGTCATACTCTACACATGTGCACAGTCTGCCATTGGAATGTGTAATTACAAGTGTTCTAATGAAGGAATACATGTTGGAAATAAGGTAGTGATACCTATTCTAGGTCCTTTTGAATGTGAGGGGTGAATTTTAGGGTTTTTGGAAATGTATTTAATTCATGGGATGGAAAAACAATGTTCACTACCTATACTTTTCCCCACTATCAGCTTGCACACTTGTATGACCACCTACAGGGGGCCTGAGCAAAGAGTGTAAAAGTCATATAGAGAGTTTGAAACATCTGAGGAACCTTATTTATTATCTTTATATGGTTAAATATCATGGTATACTTGTATTTAAAGGTAGTTTTCCAAATGAAGAATGAAGGTCACCTTCAAATAAATGAAATGACTGAGTTTTGAGCCACAGTCCCTAAAGAGGGAAAATAGAGACCCATCACCTTTTGTGGATAGCAAATAATAGTGTCATATTGACCTTTGATCATTCCCAATGCACTAGTATTATATCTATATCATAGGACAAAAACTTGGCAAGGTTTGGAGTCAAATGGATTGGTGGAGACCAACTATTATAAGGCCCAAATATGCCTTTGAAATAACTAAAACCAGGCAGTAGATTCTACAGTGTTTAGACTACAAAGTGACTTTATGCTCTAGTTTGACCATCCTATAACATATCAAATTTTATATTGGTTTAAAATTATTCAAGGGTCCCTCATGACCTAAAAATATCTTCAAATGAATAGATGGAATTTTATTTTCCTTGCATTGACACTCTAGGCCTGTACACTGTGTATATGTTGACTTACAGTTGGGAATGAGAACAATGATCCAAGTTGGAGTCTTTGAAAGTGATTTGACCATTAAAAGTGAATAAAAATTGAATGATAGTATAAAATTGTGATATGATACCTAAAGGGGATTCAAAGGATGTCTTCAAACATCATAACTAGGCTAAAATTAAGCCAAATGCACATCTATAATAGGGTTCCCAAGATCAAGTCACAGTCATGCAAAAATGAAGACAAGGTCTTAACAAAGCATGAGAAGGTTTTAAAAAACTTGAAATGGTCCATTAAGTTGAATTATTATGAGTAACCTTTCAAAGTAAATATATTCACCTATAGGTGCTTACATTCCTCAACACTGTTGACTATGTTGACCATAATAGGTAGTGAGATGAGAAGTATGCATAGGTGATGATATAGAGTCACTCTGGGTGAACGAATGAGTCAAGATTAGTGTTAAATGGTTAGGATGGTTTAAAGAGAATCAAATACACTTGAAGATCAAGATTTAAATGTGGTTGGTAAAGGTTTTGAGCCTAGTGAAAACCTAGGAAAGGATGGTGATAAAATTTTGGCGTCTCCATGATAGGGATATAGGGTAAAGAAAGAGCTCCATTTATGCATACTAAGTCCATTTTGGAAGACCTTGAAAAATCCAATTTACTTACAAGTCTATCTCAGACTTTCATGTTTTTGAAGGATCTATGTATAAGACTAGGAGATAATTTTTGGTAGAGATAATCCCTAACACTTGTAGAAGCTGGGTCAACCTTGAAATAGTCTATGAAAATAGGGAAAGTACCCCCTATTTTGTCTCAGATAGATGGTAATTTCCCCATGCATAAATCTTAGTAGTTTTGGAAATAGATATGGAAGGGATTCTTTAGGAGATGATGGATATTTCTAATCTAGGACAATCTTGTAAACCAATCAAGGAAGGAATAATACCAATAGAAAAGGTCTAAACCTACAAAGTTGTAGATAGGCTAGTTGTGCATGGTGAGGCCTAAATCCCACATGAGATGACATCTTCACCTATAGCCTTGGATGGGAATTCTAATCTATTGAATCATGTTTGTGAGATATAATTAGATGTGTTTAAGCTATGTGGATGCAAATAAAACATTAAAAAGGGTCATTTTAAGCAAGGGTTAGACCTAGTGTCCAAATGAAGAGCCACTTATACTTCTATATTTTAGTGAGCATTTAAAATCATTAGATCATGTTCCTAGGGTGGAATTTGGTATGTTCAAATTTCAAACTTGCAAGGAAATCCTCAAGATAATCAATTTTGGATTAAAACCAACATTTGGCCTGTTGGAATGTAAGGAAGAGCTCAAATAGCTGACTTCAAGTGTTCATATCTCATCTGAGTATTTACATGGAGAGAAAAAAGGCTTATAGGAAGTATAGAGGATATTGAAAAATTACTTTTTGGACTTTGTTTACAGTTCCAATGTCCAACTTGCATGAACAATGTTTAAGAAAGAAAATAGACCTATATCCTACTAAACCCTCATTTAGGACCCAATGGAGAAAATGGAGTTGGAGATGAAATATAATGGACTAATTTGACTATAATAGATATTGGACCTTTCATATGACTCACTCAAGCTCCTTCACATGCTAACTATTTATATGGACTTGTACAGATGGGTGCAAAAATAAGGTTTTTCTCACTATTTGATGTGTTTTGTAGGTTATATGAGGTTTAAAGAGTTGAAAATCACATGGATGGAAATATTAAGACTTTACATATCTCCCCATATCACTCTCATGACTTTAAAAAACTCCTAAGTGTCCAAATTAGGTGCTTCAGCTCAATCAATCAAAACTAGCCTATTGGATAAGCTAGTGAGAAGTGTGAAAAATCTAAGGGATAGTGATTTTAAAGTGTCTATGATGTTCCACATAAGTATGGAAAATCCATGATCAAATTTATACATTTTTATCAATAAGGATACTGATATTTACCTCCTCTATGACTAGTCTTAGTGTGTTCAATTGGATGATGAATCTTGCTTAGTGAAAACTATGGATTGCTTAGCATGTTTTTCCATTCTTTAACCTATTTGAAGCCTCTTCTTGCAAGGAATGTGAAGTGTTTCAAGATATTTTCATGATTTAAGTGAGTTAATCTATTCATTAGTGCCCTTATAGGCCTCTTGTCTAGTCCTCCTAGCTTTTCACATTCATCCATAACCTCACAATGTAGTATTGATGTGAGAAGATGAAGATCGGAGAAGTGTATTTTTAGTTTGTCCTTTAATTTCAAGTGTAATATGTATATGGTTATATTTCATCATGTTTTTTTTTGTATCAAATCCATTATATTAGTTTGCTTTTAGTCATCCTCTCTCTTTTCACCACCCAAGTTTAGTATAGTTACAATCCAAAGTGGTACATCAAGGGAGCTATTCCTATATAGAGATTCACCTCATTCATTAGGTTGCCCACAAGACTAGAGGTGATTCCATTGTGCCACATGGATGAGGAGAGATTTGTCATCTCCTCAAAGGGTGTAAATCCAAGTGACAATAGTTACAAAATTTTCATAGTCAAGATTTGTCTGAATTGAAAATTCACTCACCATCCTCTTCCTTTGACCTAACATCTTCCTCTCATGTTCAAATGTGACTTATAGGTCTGGGTTGAAAGGATGGATCCATAGGAATTAATCAAAAATCATGAAAAATTACCAAAAAATTCTACCATGTGGATCAGAATCCCTTATTTTGAAAGATTAAGGTAATTGTTCCCATTAAGCAACTTTCTCAATATTGCACCTATAGATATTACTTGAGGGAGTCTTGCCTGCAATTGATGAACCCTGAGTGACTTGAAAACATGATTCAACTCTTGATATTTAATTCAACATGTTTCTTAGGTTTTATATGGTATTATCACTCCCCATACATACCTACATGTGATTTTAAGTGATTGTCATATTGAAGTCTAACCAATCCTACTCATTATCTTGTAATCCTATCTCAATCAACCTTGACATCCCTCAATGAAAATATTTCATGGAGAAACTAACTTTCATTATTTGAGAGGAGAAACACAAGTGTATTATATTTATCTTGAAGCCACTAATAGAAGATGAAACTCTATAACTATGGAAACCATGTTATACAGACCAATGGTGCTCACCCTTGGCACAATGAGAGTGGTTATACCTATGTTTGGAATGTGTAGGTAGTTTGAAGATACCAAAAAACTTAGTGATTTTTTATGAAGCAAAGTCCATAAAACTTAAGACCATTGAAATGAATTGGAAGATTATAAGGTTACTAACACTCACCAAGCAAACTTAACCCAACTCTTCTTCTCTAGTCCATATTATCTAACAATTATTTACCTTCTTTGACCTACCCAAAAGAGTGGAGAGAGAGAGAGAGAGAGAGAGAGAGAGAGAGAGAGAGAGAGAGAGAGAGATTTTCACCATTTTTGTAGCTATCAAAGCTATCTAAGCCTAGAGATGACCTATGGGGATCTAAAGGGACCCTCCTAAAGTAATCACACATGTCATAACTATTATGAAGTTTGTATAATAAGTAAAAATCTCAATTTATAAATTTATTTTATGGCTTTTAATGTTACACATGCAAAATTCAATTTCAAAACTGACAACTGACACTTTTATGACATGTGGGATGTTAGATTGCACTTTGACACACTTGTCCTTAGTGGAAAATTATACAACTCATTTAAATGGCCAAACGGTGGCATAATATGACATGAGACAAAATATACAAATGTGATAAGAGATTATAACAAATTATATGACCTCATTTAAGACCATGGTGCACATTTTCCATCCTAGGAGACCATATGTAAGTTTTAAAGCGCAAGTAGGGTTGACTTAATTTAACCTAGGGGTAAAATTAATCAATAGGTGCTATATTGGATAATAGCTAATAGGAATAACAAAGGGAAGAGGGCCCAAAAACAACCCTTGGTAACCACTCTAGTCCATGCTCGACTCGTAGAGGACTTAATTGAAAATTCTCTAACCATCTCCAATAAAATCTTACAGGGTGTCTTGTAACATTTTCTTCCATAAGCTTCACCTCTGCTTCCTTCAATTACTCCTCAAGCTCTTCTTCTACCAACATCCTTGGTTTCACAAGCTCTACCTTTGACTCTTCTACTTGCTCATCAAAATTTACCTATACCTCCTCTGATAGTAACTTTTAATAGGCCCCAATAGCCCCAAGATTGGACTACACATTGCCAAGAATCCCAAGCACAACCCACTCAACCAGTAGTGATACAACCTCTAAGATTTGATACCACAAATAGTTCAAAAGTAATCACTAAATGAGGAAGCCAAAATACACCCATATAGGTTCACCCGATCACTCCTCCATCTCCTCTATTTCCCTTCTTCCCGTTGCTCCTACTACTTTATAACTCTCTATTTTGGTGCCCACTAGTTTTGATCTACCTCCTCCATCTCCCATTATCTCCCCTTCATCTTTCACCTCACTCATTCAGAGCATCATCACTTCTCCTTTCCCTTTCACTCTACTCATATCAGAGCTTGGATTCCTCCTAATGCCTCACCTAGGAATTCCCTCAACAATAGATGTGATTACATCTTTTAAGAGCCTACCAATTCTAGAAAGGACCCTCTCGATACCCACTCTAATCAACTTGATGTTATTTTTCATGGCTCCAATCCCTCCACCATTAGATCCTAAAACTGTAGCTATCACAATCAAACTATCCACTACATCACCCAAAGCTAATCTAGGGAAGAGGCTAAAGAAAAAATAGAAGGCAACCCATATTTTGACTCCTACAGGCCAATAGCAATAGTCCAATGATTGGCTCCCTATCCCCCTCTTTCCCTTGCCCAAGGCCTCACTAGATTCACCTTCAACTGGCCTATCTCATCTATATTATTCCATGATCTATTCTTAGGTCAATCTTGCATCAGGTGAACCTCAATAAATAACAATGATGAGCTCAATTTTTCCCATGGGTTGCCCCTTTAATTCTTCCTCCTTTTTCCTCCATTCTCCCTCTACCTCCACTCCTTTCCTTTTTCACTCTTTCCACTTCCTCCACCTCATCCTCCATCCTTTACCACCATTTTAGATACACCTCTTACACCCCTAACAATCCAAGGGATGGTCCCAAGGTCACATACACCAAAGATGGATGCCCAAGTTGACCCACATGTGCAGTAGAATTTTGATAAAACATTTGGGAGCATGAAGAGGATGCTCACTCAAAAGTTTGTCCAAGATGGGAACTTGGTGATATGGTGGATCCATTAGGATCTATTTTCCCTTACTAAGGTGAGGAGTTTTGTTGGAGAAGATAAAATGGCCAAGGACCCACTATCCATCATTCAAACTACCCATGACATGTTCAAAAAATCCTCAAGGATGTGTAGATCCAAGTTCAAAATCTTGAGGCCCAAGTGAAGAGCACATTCTTGATAAGTTTAATTAGGTAGGTAAAGGACACCCTCCTATTGATTTTCTCAATCATAGAGAAAGTAGTGGGTACTTAGGATGAGATAGATGTAATTATACATAGGATGCAAACATACATGGGGAGAATCATGGAGATTGATAAGAAGTGTTATAAGCTACATGTCATGGTCAACAAGGGGATGTTTTTGGATCTCAAACTGATGCTGACCTCATGTTTTAGGTTATATTAAATTTGTGTTAGAAACATGAGAGTAGTGATGGAAAAGTGGCTAGACTTAGACTAAATTTCTATAGAACCCTTAGAAGAAGGTGAGAATTTACCAATGGGAATTTCTCACTTCTATTCTACTTGGATGGCACTCTAATTTACCAATGGGAATTTAGATTCTATCTGGGTCGATTCAACCAGGTTATGAGGGAGAAAGTGGACAAGGTAAAATAAGAAGGAACCTAGGTAGTATTGGATCTACCAACTTAATCTATTGCAGGCATAAACCAAGTTTCAAGAGTTCAGGCTTTGATAAATATAGCTTTCTAAGTCTCCCAAATATTGGTAACTTAGATAGAAGTGATATTTAGGGAGCCTTCAATGAACTTGGCCAATCTAGACAAGGAGTTTGATCTCATGGTAGCTATGCTAAAATCAAGGAGTGCCTAGTTGAAGAAGCTAGGAGTTGGCCCCTCTTAGCTACTTCATATGTTTATAGGTGGTCCCTATAGATTTGTTGCAGGTTTATTGGGATTTATTTTGGTTTAATTTTTAAAATATGGTTGTAATTGTAATGAGTGGCCATCATGGCCCAGGATGAGATCTTCATGCTTTTTAGAGGTGATCCCCAATCCTTATCTATTTATAGAGGAGCCACATTTTATTTTAGGTTTGACTAAAAAATGTTTGAAAGTGTTGTTGGATTATTTATAGGATTTCACTTGCATTTCATTTTTCACTTCAGACTGTAACAATGACCCAGATTGATTATTATAACATTTTTTTCACTCTTTTAATTAACACAAGTTCTATTTCTACAAAAGGGTATTTTTTGTGTTCAATTTTCTTTCATCTTTATGTTTAAATGATCAACAATGTAATGACTAATTAGATTAACACTTTATCAATTTATGTATATCATGATTATGATAAGCTTAGTTATTATATTCTCTGTGTGAATTCTTTGATTCTTTCTTGGTAAGTATCGATCATTTGTGTGCTTATCTACAAGTTTTCATATGGTGTTTATGTCTTCTCTATAATAAACCCTTATTGATAATCTCTGGTAGGAATTTAGATTGAATACATACTCCCATTTCCCTCAGACTCTCCGCATTGTATGCTCCTGGAGGTAGAACTCTAGTGAAACTTGGTCTATAGTGGTATAACTATGGTAGAGTCACTTAGTTCAATGACCATTGCATTAATCTCATTTTAGACTTGGAGGCATTCTTTTATGCCTTACCCTTCCCTCTCTTTTGTGTTTATTTAGTGGTTTTGGAATCCCCTTTTCCCCTTGTGTTTAGAAAGAATAAACCCAACACTCAAAGTATTCATATCTAAATTTAAACAATTTGAAACATAATGTATTGAACTTCCAATGGTAATAATACATCTCTTGGAGACTATTCACGTAACTATGTTTGTGAAGTATAATACCCATAGCCATGCCCTAGGCTGATCTCAAATTAATCCTAAAATGGAAGATGAAAGTCTGTAGCTGTCTCCACATCTCCCTTTTCAAGGAATGCCCAATCTCATGGGTGTCTCATGGTAAGGAGCATATTAGAATGAATAAAAAAATCTATGGTATTCATGTTCTTAACTATGACGAGATTTTTGAAGCATTATTATGTCTATGTTTTTGGTTAAGAATAGTTTCTTTGATACTAATAAGATTTTATCATAGTTATAACAGTCCATGTGTTTTTTTGTTTATTGTGCCAAGGCCAAGTGAATCTCCATAATGATGACATGCATTATGATTTCACTCTGTTAGAGTGTTCATAATAAAAGAGAGTAACATGATAGTTCTAGGTAAGTAGAGCATCAGGATGATGATAGGTGTCATCATATTGGTAAGCCAAGGAATACAAAAAAAGTGCAGATAAGTTACTTGCAACCAATTAGAATACCAAGATGATCACATGTGTTATCATCCTCATGATGTGGATTCATTATAAAAAAATGGAGGAGCATCAAAGCTTTGGGAAAAGAGAGCACCATGATAGTGACAAATGTCATCATTCAACTCACCTAGAGAGAAGATAGAAAATTCCAAAATCATGACACTTTCATGTAAGAGGAAGCTTAAGATGATGACACACATCATCACCTAGCTCATTCAAAGTCCTTGCAATAAAATAAAATACCACAACATTTGTGTGCAAGTAGTGCATTGGGATGATGACACATGCCATTGTCCAAGCCATGCAAAAGATACAAAGCAAAAGTGATAATTATGATAGTTCTAGGAAATCATATATTTGGGATGATGACATGTGTCATCATTGTGCTCACCTAGTGCCAATGTAAATATAAAAGGCATGACAAAACACCTAACAAGAATGAGATGACAATATTTAAGCATGTGTCTTCATACAAAGTAGTGGAGCAATTGTATTGTCATCTAGCATTATCCCATTAATGGCTTGGCCTTGAGCTTTGATCATGTCATTATTTTTCTAAAAATTTATAAGAAAATTTATAAAGTGTCGATAGACATCTCAAATGAGGCTAGAATGGTGTGAGATCCATATGTGATGGTGGGAGTCCTAGTGTAGAATCAGCCAAGTCCTTTGAAACAATAGAATTATTTTTTGTAAACAAAATTTATGAAAAAGTATGAACAATTTTGGTGAAGATCCTGAGCTTAAATAGTTCTATGTAGTCTCTAAGAATTTTGTTCAAGACAATCATTTCAACTATTTATTTGACTTTGGTTTAATGAGCAACAAGATTTTTGTTAGTCGAGGAATGTGAGTCAAATCTTCTGAATATGCACTGCTTTGATTTTGCCAATCAGTGATAGGTCCATTTTATTTTCCTTTTAAATTAATGAGTGTTTGTTATTTTTATAAATCATGCTTATAATATTTCAAGTTAATTTTCACTTAAACCTCTTGGATTCTAATTCTCGTTACGTAGTAATAGACCCATTATCCTCTGTGGAAAATTGAGATCTCCATATCTAATAAGTTTCAATGAATTTATTTCCTTTTTTTACTTTATCATTTTATGAATTTCATGGAGCCCAACTGAATGAAGAGGTGCCACATCACTAGTTGTCAATTTGGTTAGTCCCCTAGACCTATCAAAGAGGTGTGAGCTTGGGAGAGTCGACTGAATGAAGAAGCATTAGGTTGCTAGCTGTCAGAGAGGTCCAAGATTGGGAGAGCCTGGATGAAATAAGATGCATCAGGTTGTTGTCCCCCAAAAATGTCACTCATTTTTGGAACAACTTACAGACTATTTTGGCTCTGCACAGCCAAAAATAATCTCTTCCCTTCTTAAAATTTGTTCTGAGCCTTCAAATTCCTCATTTTTCAAGTTTTTTAGTAAAGGGATTGACCGATTCAATTGGTTCAAAGGTTCAACGAGTTAATGAGTTCATGGGTTCAAAGGTAAAAGGTTGTCTCGGTTAAGAAAAGAAGCACATGCAAAAGAAAGAGTCAAGTAGATGTTGCCAAGTGTCATCGACTGAGCCCCATTATACTTTGTTTCTGAAAAGTGGTAGATACTTCCACATGTCCCTGATGAAGCTCATCGAAAGCTTCCATGTGTCAACGCATGTGGTTCCTTCCTTCCATTTCACTACATTAAGTAAAGACTATGGTGGGCCCTAGGTGAATGACTAAATTGAAGCAGAAGCTACCACATATATGCATCCATGTGACTGTTAAAAGTATGCGGATTGTGCCACGTGTCCCATTGTGACCCAATAGAATGTGACAAGTATCAATAATCACTTCTCAAGTTTCTTACAAGATGCATGGCTTCTTTTGATAAATCTTCTCTCAAAGTTCCATGGAGGGTGACAAGTGGAAACCCCAGAAGGCTTCACTATATTTTTCTAAGAGTAGCGGACCGTGTCACGTGCCCCTTGTAGAGGTTGGTGGAGGCCAACAAGTGTCATCATCCATGAGAGCCTAACTGAGCCCCAAACATTTTAGATTAAAGCAGTTCTTTTCCTTATCCATTATAGACTCTAGTGACTCCATTCCATGTCTTACCCATCATCATTATAACCCTATCCATGCATTCCATTGTGAAAGAATAAACTACTCCAGTGCTTTCCCATTGTTAATTTTTCCTCCCTAGCCTCGCATAATAGTTTTTGGTGACTCTGTTGGGGATGAAAGTGTAGTCTGAAGCCTCAAGTTTTAGATTGAAGTAGTTCCTTCCCTTATCCATTATAGACTCTGGTGACTCCATTCTGTGTCCTACCCATTATCCATTTATAGCCTTACCATCTTCCTCCACCTCCATTATTTTATCTAGTCTGTAAAACTAGAGTTGTTGAGAAAGAGTGCACAGTTTGAAGCCTCAAGCTGAAGCAAGGCCAGTTCTTTTCCCTTTTTGCTCTATAATTTGGCCACTCCACCCAAATTTCCTATCCCTATTTTTCATAATTAAATCATGGTAGTTTGAGGCCCCTGGGGTAACTCTTTTGGCCCACTCATCTTGACTCCACCTCTGCATGAACTTCCATGCAGCTCAAGAAAGAACTTCCCCAAATTTTTTGGAGATGGGAGAGTTCACCTTGATGAACACATTACAAGATTCAACATAGCCTGTGGCATAATAGGGGTGGAATTTGAAGACATAGTAGTCAGGCTATTTGTGGAGACCCTACAAGGTGCTACTACAGAGTGGTTCTACCATCTACAGACTAAATCAGTGACCAACTGGGATACACTTAAAGCCAAGTTTGAAGCAAAGTTCAAGCCTGTAGAGGATGTGCATGCTTTACTGGCCTAGATCACACAAATGAAGAAAGATCCTCATGAGCCAATGAGGGATTTCATAGCAAAGTTTGATAAGCTAAGGAACCAAATTCTTGCTATTACTCAGCCGACCCTTGAAAACCTCAAATGCTTCTTCATCAACTCATAACTGCCTGAAGCGAGTTTTCTATTAAGAAGAGTTGGTCACATAGACCTCGAGGTTGCTCAAGATTTGGCTACTAAAGTTGAAGATGACCTTATATTAGCAAGAAATATAAGGAGAGATTTAAACAGAGGTAAATCTTCTTCTTCCTCTGAATACTCCCCTTTAGCCACCACTGATCCTATGGTGCAGAAGCTAGCAAATGAAGTGCTAGCTCTCAAAAAGAAAATGGCACAAGGTATGTCTTTTGCTCCACTATATAGAGATGTACCAAGGAGGACATTCCCCCATTATCCATATCAAGGCAATGTTGCCAGAAGTCAAGGGCAACCAAATCATCTTCCTCCCCCACAGAGGAACCTTACCCTTGAAGCACCTCCAACCAACTCAGTAGTTGGATATTTATAAATAGAACATGATTTCTCTTTCCAACCTGAGTTTGAGCAAGAAAATGATGCTGATATCTTCGCAAAGGACCAAGAAGAATCAGCCGGTGACTCCCACATTGGTTTCCTAAATTACCAGGATGAACTCAAAAGTGAAGGTGAAGCAGTTGAAGGATCATACGCAGTATTCACCCAGTCTAAGAATCAGTCAGCCCAGTAAGCTGACAAAGAAAAGATAGAGGAGTGACTCCAACTAGTGATTTTAATTGCTAAGTAGAGAACCCCTCTTCCTTTCTAGTCAAAGGACCCAGTGATTGCCAAAAAAGTAAGTATATTAAACATTTCTGCACCTTCTACTTCAAATTCATAGACTAGTCCTCCCCCTCCCAACAACCAAAAGGATGAACTCCCATCCTCTCTTCCTAGTCCATTTTAGTCATTTGACATAGTCCATCATGTCAATAAATCCAAAATTCAAATGACTGAATTTGGATCCCTGCAAGCCAATCTTGAGCAATTAAACATTGGTGGAGAACTAGGTGTCGACATATCTGAGGCAAAAGTTGTGGTCACCCAAATGATAGCCCCTCCAGCTCAAATTCTATTTGAACCTTCAGGCAGGGGTAATTACTTCTTAACCACATAGGATGCTCATGTCTCAACTGATGAAAGTCTCATAGCTGGCAATCCAAGATTTGATCCAAACAAGGCATCAGAAGAATTGGTAGGGTGCAGTACAAATCAAGAAAGATCTTCCATCTCTGATGAAGAAAAATTTGATAGAAGATCAGCTTTTGATGATGCTTGGATCTTGGAATATGATGGCAGCAATTCTTCCACTCATGCTGGAGCTAGGACTGTGTTGATATCTCTTCAAGAAGATATTTTTCCTTCATGTAAGTTGTAGTTCAGCAACACCAACAAAATAGTTGGATGTGAATCTCTATTGCTCAGATTGAAGGCTGCTTGAGATGAAGAGATCAAACTCCTTCATACTAAAGGAGATGTTGAGTTGATGGTCTATCAGGAGTTTGATGATGACAATCAAAGCATGTGCTGGATTGGACCAGCAGAATAGTAAGCTATGGTGGTGGACCATACTGATGTACTCTAAAGTTAGCAAAAAGAACTCTTCGCAGAGAGAGCAAGGAGTTATGGTTTTTAGAGAGAAGACCACGTCTTGCCATGGGGCAAGAAGAAGAAAGAGCCAAGAGGAATATTTAAAAAATTAGTTTCCTGGTGGAGAGTTCCATTTGCCTGCCACCATTTTTGGGAACAAAAAGGTTTCCTACTGGTTTATCAGGATGACATCCCCTTTTCTTTGTCCCACAATGAGCAGCATCTGAAGTACTTCAATTCTTGAAGTATCAGATAAGTTCACTTGTACTATGTATATTTGTATAGTTTCTATTTCTACTTTGTGTTGTTCATTTGTTTCTTTTAGAGTCTTTCTTTTTGGGTAGCATGACTCTATAGCCCAATGGCACACTTCAAGGCACCATAGATTTTGGTTTCTACTCCCCTTAGCTATTCCAAGTTTTTATTTGAAGGAAGTTCCCCAACTGGAGCCAACTATTGTCCCCCAAATATGTCACTCATTTTTTGAACAACTTACAGACTATTTTGGCCCTACATAGCCAAAAATAATCTCTTCCCTTCTTAAAATTTGTTTTGAGCCTTCAAGTTCCTCATTTTTCAAGTTTTTTAGTAAAGGGATTGATGGGTTCAATTGGTTCAAAGGTTCAACGAGTTAATGATTTCAAGGGTTCAAAGGTTCAAAGGCTACCTTAGTTAAGGAAAGAAGCATGTGCAAAAGAAAGAGTCAGGCAGATGCTACCAAGTGTCGTCAGCTAAGCCCCATTATACTTTGTTTCTGAGAAGTGGTGAATAATAACATGTGTCCCTCATGAAGCTCATCAGAAGCCACCATGTGTCAATGCCTGGAGTTCTTTCCTTCCATTTCACTACATTGAGTAAAGACTATGGTGGGCCCTAGGTGAATGACTAAATTGAAGTAGAAGCTACCATGTGTCTACATCCGTGCAACTGTTAAAAGTATGCAGACCATGCCATGTGTCCCATTGTGACCTAGTGGAACATGCCAAGTATCAGTGATCAGTTCTCAAGTTTCTTACAAGCCGCAAGGCTTCTTTCAATAAAGCTTATCTCAAAGTTCCATAGAGGGTGACAAGTGGAAACCACAGAAGGCTTCACTATGTTTTTCTAAGAGCAGTAGACCGTGCCATGTGCCCCTTGCAAAGGTTAGTTGAGGCTGATAAGTGTCATCATCTACGAGAGCCCAAATGAGCCCTAAATGTTTCTATGGTGTTGCAAAAGCTTGAGAGTAGAAAGCACCAAGTGTCAATGGTGGAAGGTTTCACTATGATGCGGTAGAAGATGCCATGTGTCTCTGGTTAAAAGTGGTGGAAGGCACCACATGTCAAAAATGAGGCACACTCAAATACAGAGGCACATAAAACCAAAGAAAGATTTTGTTCAGACAATTTATCTGAAGGAATTTATTTAGACATTTTATCTAAAAGAAATAAAAGGATGATAGCCCATCGAAGAATCAAAGCCCTAAGGCCACTTGGAGGATCTCGAAGGGTGGGTACCCTTGTGGGGGGACACTTGACACACATAAAATGAACCTTTTTCAAGACCCTGAAGGGCATGTTCCCTTCGAAAGAGGTTGAAGTGTCAAAAGCATAGTGGAAGCTACCAAGTGTCATGTACTGAGACATAGTTTCAAATGAAGCTTCAAAGTGTAAAACTCACCACGTGTCCTATGCCAATGCAGCAGAAGCTACCACGTGTCTGCATTCACACCTCTAGCCTCTAACAAGTTTCAAAGCTTATTTCAAAGCTGTGGATGCCACTACATGTCCTCACCTACATCACAGCAAAATGACAAGCCTGTGAATGTCAAATTTAGAGCGATTGGCTAGCTGTTAACCTTCAATAGAGGAAAGACCCGTGAATGCCAAATTGGCTGCAATTAAGTGTCTGTTGACTTTTGAAAACTTAAAAGGTGAACCTAGATGCATTCAAAAAGCCTAAGGCCAAGGCCAAGAGAAGGAAGAGACAAAGAGGGAAACTTAGCAGGAGTTATTTCTAGCAAGTGAAGCAGTTCACCAGGTAGATATTTGAGGCCTACAAACATTAAAAGTGCTATCTTTTTGTCCCCTTTGAGATAAAGGTATAATAGACAGTTACATGGCTAAGCAGGTGATGGAATGAGTGATTCAAGCTAAGGAGTGGACAAAGGAGATGAATCAACATGCCATAGTTAAGGCAGCCGTCCTACTCTAGCATGGCCCTTCCTGACAAAATCAAAAATGCATCTAAGGCATTAATGCACCAAATGGGTCACTCCATGGGACAAAGTGCCAAGCCTCCCTCAGGCATCTATATAATGTAAACTTTTGTACCATTTGAAAGGAGATCTTCCCCTAACCAGAAGTGAAACTCTACCCAAATTGAAAGGCATTACTGAGACTTTGAGCTCAGATTATTGTTCATATTTCTTTGATTGAATGAGAAAGCAAGTTACTTGTAGACTTTGTGCTGTTATAACTTGTGCTACTTTAGGGAATTGTTCTTATGTCTATTTCTTAGAAGCATTATTATTTATTTGATTTAACAAGGAGAGCTAGTGGAAGTGATAAGGAAGGTGTCCTAAAGTAAGCTACTTTTAGACTTTGCACTGTCATAGTTGTCTTCAGTGTGTGTTTTTCTTTTCTACCTCTGTGTAAAAGACCTTGGGATGACTTTGTGCCCCCATTGTCTTTTGTATCTCACTCTAGGGCAGTCAAGGTGGAGACTTTATACTACACCTTAGATTGCTGGTTACTACGCCCTTGGCACCTTGTTACTTATCCTACAAAAAAGATTCCTATTGTTTGCAAGAACAAGCACTTCTGAAAGAAGAGAAGTGCCTTCTATCACTTCACCAGGATTTCTACTATCTAGGAAGGGATCTAGCTCTTGGCTGAATGTTACTTATAAAAGAAGAGAAGCACCTTCACCAATCACCTAAGATTTCTTCTCTATTTTTAAGCATCATCTCTGAAAAAAGAGAGACTGATGGTTTATCCCACCCCTGTATCTTACTTTCTGCTTATATATATAGTATATAGCCTCCACATATTTAATAGGGAACCTCCCCTTGATGAGAGGAGAGATTTGTCCCCTATTGATGTAGTAAAACTACACACCTGGATGACCAATCTCCCTATGCTATGGTGATAGGAACTATTTTGCTCACCAGTTAGCTGGTCGACAAAATATTCACCCAACACAGGTCACCATTTGATAGTGTGTTAAATGCCTTGAACCTGTCAAAGACATTATGGCTCGAGAGAGCCTAACTGAATAAAGAGGCACCAGATCAATAATTGTAAGTATGATGAGTTCCTCAAACCTATCAAAGATGTTAGGAATGAGGATACCCCAACTAAATAAATAGGTGCCATATTGTTAATTGTTAGTACAGTGAGTCTACTAAACTTGTTAGAGATGTTAGAGCTAAGAAGACCCTTATCAAATAAAGAAGCACCACTTCATCAGTTAGCAGTGTGCCCTATCTCATGGACCTATCAGAGATGAGAGGGATGGGAAGATCCCAATTGAATGAAAAAGTGCCATGTTACTAGTTGTTAGTGTGGCCAGTCGCCCAAACCTATCAGATATTTTAGGGTTTGGGAGAATCTAGATGAATGAAGATGTCCATGTTTCTAAGTATTAGTCTGGCCAGTCTCCTAGATCTATCAAAGAGGTCAAATCCTTGGAGAGTGTGGTCGAATGAAGAGGTACTAGGTCCCCAGTTTTTAGTGTGATCATTCATTTAGACCTATCAGATATGGTGACACATGTTCCAAAAAATTTTTAAAGAATGACTAAGATAGTTTATTACCATGAAACAAGATTTATCAACTTAGAATGTTATTTCATTTCTTGATTTGATAAGACCTTACTAATTGACAGTAAGCTATGTGAAATTGCTATTACATATATCAAGAAAGATAAAGTTACTGCTTAGATCAAAATGCATAAATATTATGACACATACATGAAAATAAAAGAATGAGTGATACAACATAGATTGTTAGAGCAACTAGAAGATATCTACCTATATTGACTATCAAAATTTGGTCTTCCTTTGGAATGCAAAGGTAGATGTATATATAGGATTGGGATGAAAATGCATCATCTCTGAAACCAAGTTGAAAATTTAACCATAATCAGAACCACTGATGAAGAGTCATGCATAAAAATCATAGATAAGACATAGTTAATCATTCATGATAGACAAAAAGTTTTTCACAACAAAATTTTAGCTTATGTGAGGCCACCCATGATGGCCCATTTCAATAAATTGGCTACTATCTATTTTTTATTAAATGTAGAACCACTAGAAGATAGTTAATTTATTTTAAGCTTTACATGCTAAATTTATAGTCTTTTCTAGAATTATCCATGACTGGAAATAACACTTGGATCAATTAAATTCTTGGTTTAAGTTGACATGAACAAAGAAAACCTCTTAATGGCAAGCAATGACTCAAAAACTTGCATAAGTGCTCATATGATTTTTTTTTGTTCAATAATTATGTGCCAATGCATATAAGTGTTGAATTGTGCTAGTTATTTCCATATTAATTGAAGTGCTTTACAAGTGCATCACTGTCAGTTACAACACTTACAATTTGTAACAAAGCTAAAAAAAGGTTTTGATTCTATTTTTTTTCAAAACTATTATTTTATTTTTTAATATTTATAAATGCAAGCATGAATTTGAGTTTAGAAAATGCATATTGTCCAAAATTTATTTAAAATTTAATAAACCACAAGAAAATCTATGGAATAAATGCATCATAAATTTCTAGTCAATTGTAGAAATGAAGCTTTCTAAATATAGAATATGCCTAAGCTTAACCATAAAATGTTAGGATCCATAAAAATAGAGAATCAAAACATAATAAAATCATAAATATTTACATGATTATGCATTCAATATTTTTCAGTCTTAAAACTTTACAAAAGAACAAATTAAGAGACATTGACTTAATCAATTTAAATAAAATTCTCAAGGAATCTGGAAATCATCTAATCATCTGTTGGAAAAAAGAATTGCAATCATAAAATGATGCATTGAAAATTATAATATAGCATAAACATATTGCATTGAGGCAATCACAGAAGAAATAAAATAATAATAATCTGGGCATAGGATATTTACAAAATTCAATAAAAGCAAAAGATTGAGAACACTAGTTTCGATCAAGTTCCATAGCATAGGCCAAGATAAAAAAAAGTTCAAGAAAAAAAGGATAAACTAGGAAAAAAAATCAATGTTTCCAAAGCTAATGGAAGTAGCTATATTTAATATATCAACATATTTCCAAAGCTAATGGAAATAGCTATATTAATATAAGTTCCTTTATGCAATCACTCAGATGTATGTGTGTTATGATAAGAAGAAGCAATATGCTACATTTAGATCGATATATATTTTTTAAGTGTTTCAAATTGTCTTAGTGATCTCTACATTATTTCAAGACATTTACAAGTATTTTTCTATGAGTTACAATATACACAGTTCTAAAGAAAGTTAAAAATTCTTAACATTTGCTTTTATCCAAATTTTTTCCTTTTTTTGTCAATACTTTTTGTCTTTTTATTTGTAGCTGACCATAAAATGAAGTTACTAAGTATTTTCTAATGTATTGTACATGATAACATTAATCAGATATTTTTTATTGATCTTAAAAATTTATGTATGTGGCATTGACACAAAAGATGCATAAATTAAATCTTTTAACATGGAAGGAGATATTTGTTAGTATATCCTTTTGACAATAAAATTGGTTTATACCAAAGTATCTCATGCTCATATGATCTTGTTCATGAAATCGTAAAGTCATTTCTTTGATGTAGTCAATCTTAGTCTTTGTATTGGACTATTTTCATTTAGTAAGTCCTCTATTATAGATAATGATCTTTAAAGCATCCATGAATGTCATTTTTTAATTTTCTAGAATCAAATGCCATTGCTTCTTTCCAAGTAAATTTTGAATACAAATACAAAAAAATCAATGCAGCAGATGCATGTTATCTGAAGTTTATCAAAAGTCGAATCGATCAAAAGAAAAATTGTCTAACAAAAAAGCAACAAATTAATAGTCAATCAAAATAAATAAAGTCTCTCCAATATAACATCTACTTAAGTTCAACAACCAAAATCTCAAGATAATCACATATACCAAATCAAAATGTACTCAAAGCATAAACAATTTCATGATTATGGATTAAATATTTTTCACATTATTAAAAGTTTTGTATCATTAAAAATCTAAAGAAATGAATAAGTTATTTGAGCACTGACTGATTGCAAAACTTAGAAATAGAAATATACATTACAAAATAATAGTTTTTCTCAAGTTGCATTGCATGTTTTAATAAAAAGATAAGATAAAACAACAAAAAAATAAAACATGCATAAAACTATAAAAAAAACTATTTAGTGGTATATGACATTAAATTGTAGAGAAAACACATGAACATATTTTCAAAGCTAATGGAGACATCTATATTGAATACAATTTCTATTTCAGATATCATCCACATGTGGCTAGTAAGTAGTATGGACAAATTTATAAACCATGACAAGTTATGATAAAAGTTATAGAGAAAAGATCAAGCTAGATGTAACAAAATATCTATAAATTTGTTGTTCTTTTCACTTTCAGAATTATAAACATTTTTACTTAGATTGTGCCCTCAAACATGTATCCTATATTCTATAATGTAGATGTATGATGTTCTATTACTGAATTGCTCAATGTCGTATAGAGAAATGAGAAAGCAAGGAGAGCTTCAGTTTCTATTAGCATCATCAAGTAGAAAAAACCAAACAAAACCAAAAAAAAGAAAGAAAAGAAAAGAAACACTATACACACATATAACAATGAATGTATTATTTGAAAAAAATTCTAGATTACAATCAATGTGAACACTAAGCCTACTACATTATTTTTTTGTCTATGCTGATTTTTTTCATAAAAGCAATCAAATCTTTTTTTGAAAAACATAAGAAGAAGTACTTTCTAATATATCTGACGACATTGTCTGTAGTAAGTGTTAAGGTGCTATGCAGTTTAAATCATCATAACAAAAATGTGATAGCTGATATATCTTGTTTGTATTGATCAAAAAAGATTTTAATGAGTTATGGGAGCTTTTCATTTAGGAGTGTTTAATTTGAAATGAAATCTATTTGTCTATTTTTTGTTTGTACAATGCATTGTAATGAATACTGGTATGAATACATTCAATCTTGTTGATAATTTATGAAATATGTATGATCATCTATTGAAAGCACGCCAACCATGATCATGTACTTGTAATGGTTACAGAATAGATGGAAAGGTGATGCATAAATATTTTTTGCTTTCAAAAGGCCTTTAACCTTCAAATCAAAATTAAAAATTATCATATTATCAAACTATTAAAATTCTATTGTTTATATCTAATTTTTTTTCCCTTCTCACTAAAAGCAACAAGTCAGAGATATATACTAGCCTCAACATTATTTTTTGATAAACTTTTCAAATGAGCTTTTATATGCTTGCCATTTAATATATCCAAAAATGTGGACTATCTGCATGAAGAAAAGGGGTTCCTTTGATACCATTTTTGACAATGTTCTTGAACAACATTATTAGTATGTTTGTTGTTGACAATATTTCTTGAATATGAAAATATAGATGTTTTTAATTTTAATTTATGACAAGCTACAGTGAAATTATTTAATGTCAGTGTTTTGGAAAAGAAAGTAGATATGTATATGTTAGCTCAAAGTCAGCAAAATTTCAAAAGTTAAAAAAATAAGAACTATAATCTTATAAAATTAGCACTTATAGCTGCCATGTCTTCTTCAGTTTCACCATATTTGAGACATAGCTCACATTGATTGTAACATTTTTGATACTTGACTATTATATCAGCTAATGAACCTATTACATATGCGTTATTTGATTGCACAAGATCAGGTATCGTTATATTTGGAGTGAGTTTGTATTTGATGCATACAATAATAATGCTTTCCATAATTAATTTCATGTTCATTACAATATAACATTCAACATCACCTATTTCATATTGACTTCTATTTTTTACTGCAAACTCTATGATGCAAAGACTAATACCAACCAAAAAATTGGGTAAGAACTTGTTAATAAATTTTTTGTTGATATCAACAGTTATGTCAATTGACAAAAATTATCAACAAGATGTTCATGGTCTATTTATCTCTTTGATGGTGAATTTGTATTATTTATGAAACCAAGACCATAGACAACCAATGCATCACCTTCAAAAACATTGCCAATTTTTTTTGTTGAGAGGTCAATGATTGAAATTGGTATGTTTTACTCTGCATTTGCACTACAAGAATAGTTTTGAAATCGAATCCATGAATACAAATATGTTATGTTATTGTATAATGACATTTTTTATTTATTTTAATTAGAAAATTAAAAGTAAATCATAAGTTTCAAGAAAAAAATAACATACTACTTGTTATGGATGTCAGTGCCCCATAGTAAGCCATGCAAATAGAAACATTACCATTTTGTGGTCTCTATTTATTTGTTTCTATTTCCAGGCCTATACTTTGTTCTTCTAATTATGTTTGATGTTTGATATTTACTTGGTTTGCCTCTGTTTACTAGTTAATATTTTATTCCACTCTCGTATCTAGTTTTCTATTTATGGTAAAACAACATTATCAACACCTTGGATTTTGAAATTGTTAAAGAGAAAAAAATGAAACAAAAAGAAATTATCAGTAAGCAAATAACTAAATGATCACAACTAAAAAAAATCATCATTTTATCGCTTTTATTTCTCTTATTTGTATATATTTCTCAGTGTATTTGGTTGGATCCATATACACATTTATGGATACTTTTTTTTAACTTTCATAAACACATTTTTGATTCAAATAAAAAAAAAATAAAATAATGCAGAATATAAGCTATATATTTTGTCCATTGCTCTATGTAGTTATCTATTTACATGTATATTTTTACCTATGGATTAAAACAAAATATTTTATATATTCTATATGTGACATTGTTAATTAGCAAACAGTAAGAAAAAAAATCATGAGCATCCAAAAAAAATAACACATGATGTCTAGAAACAAAGTATTACTATTCTAGCATGTTTTATAATGTGATTTCTGTTTATTAAACAATGCACATGCCTATCTCCATATCTATTTTATTTCAAGATTTTTTCAATTACAAAAATAATTTATAATTGCATACAAATGTAAAGACAATTGACCTATGCATAATGCAAGTGGCATATAACACTTTTTTTGTTCATATGTTTCTTTTTTTTCCCCCTTTTTTGCTTTAATTTGCTAGTGATTATCAAAAGTGACAAATTTTATTTTCCAACTATAATTGGCATATGCCAATGACATTGCACAAGCTAAATGATAAATTTTGTGACTTTTCAAAGTCACTACTATTTTTTTGTCAAAGAAAAATTTGAAGGCAACCTACATGATGGTCTATCTAATAGGCATCACAAACACATAATTGAGTATTTTGGATATTTACATTTGTCCAAAAGAGATCTATTAAAGTACCTACATCTATTTTTGGCATATTTGATATCAAATAATAACCATGGCTTTACATTGTTTTTAAAATTTATCTAAATATTGTTTCCTAAAACATGTCCATATTGAAGTCACCAAAAAATATGATATTGATTTCAAGTGGTAATCCAATAGTTGTTATTTATATAAATACCAATACACCATCTATTGTGGCATTCAGTACAAAGTAAATATTTACTATCCATATCAATGTATCTAATATGATTTATCATGTGTCATAGTCTCCATGTTTAGTGTAGAAAAAACTTTGTTGTTTCTCAATACAATGTTTTTTCTAAATCATGACATTATCCCATGCACATCCATTGATAGGAGACAATCAATTTTTTTTCTATTTTCATAGTTCTCATTTCTTGGAAACATAAAATGTTTGCATCCATAATTTAATAGTCATGTGTGATGCATTATTGATGCAATCATGAACTCCATGCATTCAATGAAAAAATAGTGAGGTCATTACATGTTTCAAGAACATTTGCAAAAAGTGGCAGCCATTGTGCAAAATTTTCTAGTTTTTGTATCTCAATATTTACTTTATTTCTCATCACAAAAATTTTAGGTTCTAACTTATTCATTAGATACAGTTATTCAATATGTTTACTCATGAAAGTGCAGTATAGACAAGTCCATGCCACTTAACATTGGTAGGATCAAATTCTAATGCATCCATTGTAAGCCCTTGTGATCTATGTATTATTTGAGAACATGCTATTTGTATTATAAACTATTCACGTATGGTGGCCATCATTTTTTAATGTAAATTTTCCTTGAGATTATTTTTATTGGAGTTTAATTTTTGGCAATCTGGTCATTATAAAAGATCTACATTTTTTGCTTTGAAACAATCCAATTTTAATGTCATTGAATTGTATCCAAACTATGTCTACTTGTCCAAGTGTATAATACTTTATAATTCCATCAGAACCATTCACCAATCCATATTATATATCATAGTTTCCACCAATTAATTTCACCAATATGTTTAGTTTCAAAATAATTGTATTAGGCAAGTATTTATTTTCATTATTTTTAATGATTTCATCAGATAAATTCATCTTTTTGTCAACATTTAATGTATAAGTTTGTTCATTGACAAGCGTAATCATTTTTAAATTATGTTTTTTAACATCATCATTATTGTGAAACAAGAATGGAAATGTTAATTCATAAGGAAGAGATCTATATCATACATTATTCAAATATTCAATGTCTGATATTGTATGCTGACAAGTTCTGAGGCGGTTTAAGATGGAAACAAATTGAATATCACTTTGATGAATGACATGTCTAAGCTAAAAGAATTTTATATTGTCAAGACAAAAAGTGTATGAAGTTGTTTTTACATTCAACGTCAGGTCTTAACAACCCATCTATCTCAAATAGGCTCCATTTGGTAAGAAATCACTAACAAATATAATATCAATATTTACAAATGGCTTTGTGGGTGTATTAATTATGCATTATATGTTATTATGTTGATGCTAATATTTTTTCATTCTAAATATTATTATCTCTTTGTATGCATCATAATTTACTTGCTTTTTTTGGCTTGCTTATTGTTTCACTAATTCTGATTAATGGTTCACTAAACAATCCATTTAGTTTTTATTTTGTCTAACATTGCCTATCCCTCCTAGTCAATAATCTATCACACACACACACACACACACACACACACACACACACACACACATATATAGTTTTTTTTTTGGCAGACTGATCGATGCGGGAAGCCTGCATAGAGATGTCACTTGATGTAATGGTCATGTTGTGAAGCTGATCGATGCGGGAAGCTTCTAAGAAAAAGTTGATGTTTATTGCCAGAGTAGTCATAGCCATCCTTCGAGGGAGTGGTCTATATTTTTGTTTGATAATGTTTGAAAAGTTGGCCTAGCTGTCCTTCAAGGGATCAGTCTAGTAATACAGCAATGATAGTACAGCTGTCCTTCGAGGGATCAGTCTGTCTTTTTTAATTTGACTTGATTTAGAGACCATGAATATGTTTTGACATCTTGATTTGTATATATTGATAGAAATGAGAGTCACGAACAAGACTGTAGAAGCCCAAGGACGCCCCTTTTATTAGGACAAAGCATCACTGCATCCTAAAAGGGTTGTAGAGGACTAGTTAAGAGGAATAGGGTTGAAAGGGATGAGGATTAAGAGGACAAGGATTGCTCAAGGGATGAGCTCAAGTTACGTGCCAAGTAGATGAGTACTCGACTAGCAGAAGAAAGGTCGAAGACGCAAGACAGAAAGGGGTTTAAGGTCTAATAAGACCCTGGGCCATGCTTGTACGTTGAGGTCCGAGTCAATTAGGAGCAAACTTGCCCCAATTGCCTCTTTCCAGATTGGTCAGGCGTTGATTGATGGATGTGAAGTTGGTTGACATTGTCGTTGGTTGGTTTGAAAAAGGTTGAATGTTTGGTCGAGAGGTCAGGTTGATTGATATTTGGTTGAAGTTTGGTTGAGACTAGTCGAATAATTGGTCGAGGGTTGGGTCGATGGACACTCGGTTGAGATGAGTGATTAAATGAGTAAGTGATATGTGGTAGAGACTGGGTTGAAAAGTTGGTCGAGGTTTGAATGAAGGATGAGTTCCCCTAGCGGGTAGGGAGAATGTTTGAAAGATTGGTTAAGGTCGATTGAGGCTTAGTGGTCAGATGGACGATGTTAATGTCGAATAAGAGGGTCAAAGGCGGCAAAGGTCCCACCGGGCGTGCCAGAGATGTTTCTACCTCAAATTTGCTTTTCAGACTATAAAGAAAGAAACTAGAAGAAAGTAATAGACAAGGCTTGGAAGTACCTGGACTAAAGATTGCGCACCGTAAATCCAGACGTTCGTGGGCACTCCTCTTTGGCTGTGGAGGAATGACACCTGCAAAGAAGAAAGAAACTAGGACAAGAAAAATGTTAGACAGATAGGCAGTGGGTTTCCAAGCAAAGGCTTGTTCCCAGAAGTGTAAAAACTTCCTTAAGGGAGGTCAACCCACTGTTTTGATAAGATAAGTGACTGATAAAAGACAGAATGCCAGAATACAGAAGTGACAAAAAAGATTAGAAAGGAAAGAAGAAAACAAAATGATTACCTGAATGAAGGAGTTGGGCTGAAGACAGTCGCCGAGGTCGGAAATGTCGCCGGCTCGGTTAGTTGATCTGCCGTCGTCGGCTATCCTGCCGACGTTGGTTGGGGAAGTGACCGGCGTCGGTCGGGGTTGTGGCCTGTAGTCGGGTTTGAGCAGGGTCTGGTCTGAGTCTTGCTCTGTGGTCTATCTGTGGACGGGTTTGAGTCTGATGGACGGGTCTGAGTCTGATGGACGGGTCTGTGGATGGTCTTAGGCAGAGATACAGGGGATAGGAAGAGACATAGAGGACAGGGAAGAGGAGGATTCACAGAGGATAGGGCCTGAGAAGGCTTTGCAGCCTCTCAGGGGGAGGGACAAAGGAAGAGACACAGAGGACAATAGATGATAGATTACTGAAAAATAAATGAAATAAAACACCAGACTAGCTTACCTTTAGCTTGCTGAATGAAGAGAGGAGGGAGATGTTGCTGGAGCCACGGAAGAGTTGCTGCAAGGAGAAGATACTGATCCAGGCCTTTTTCACCTGTTGCTGCTGCTACACGAGGTTAAGACAGAGGAGAGATGAGAGCCAAAGCGCCGAGAGAAGCTGTTTGCGAGCTCAAGAGTCCAGGGGGTGCAACGGATGCAGAAGGGGATAATGAAGGCTGCCGATGCCAGCAGTTTCACCGACGTCGGCCGAAGGGTCGCCGACGTCGGCGGTTGCAGGATGGGCACAGAGGCTAAAAATAGCCTCTGCCCATTCTTGCACGCCGCCGGGCGAGGGGTCATGGGCAGAACGGTCGCAAGGATGCTAAAATGGACGAGAGGGGATATAATGGTGAGATTTGGGCTAATAAATGTTAGGGGAAGGTGGAGGGATTCAAGGGAGGATCCAAGGAGGCAAGGGTAGGGTGGAAAGGGGGCCTCAATTAATTAAAAGATGTTAATTTCTAATTAATAAGACTTAGGTGGGTTAGGGACCAAGGAGGACTAGGAGGGAGAAAGGACCAAGGGGGAAAACCAAGGTACAGACACGTTTGCGGTGTCTACATTTGCCCCTTTTTGTCTTGTTGGTTGTTCTAGACGAACTGCAAGACAAAAACAGGAGTTGGTTACCCCAGAAAAAGGATGAGGTGTTCCCCCCTCAAAGCGATAGTCGAGAGAAGGGAACCGAAGATCGAGTGTCGATTTGACAGAGAAATGGATAGAAGAGAGTGAGTGAAAATGCTGCCATTGTCATGATTGCGCGTAGTCCACTTCACGAGAGGGTCAGGTCAAATTGTCGCATGTCGAGGGTCAAGGAGTGCCAAAATTGAAGTAACCGAGCCCCAGCATTTAGTCGTCTGCTGATCGGGTCACTCAATCTAAGCTGAAGCTCCAAATGGTCATCGTGTCCCAGGTATCCAGGGCTCAGGAAGTGCTCCCAAAAACACGAAAAAGCCACAAGTAGTAGGGATCAACTGGCTCGCGATCCTATACTTGTGAAGGGTCAAAAAAAGTCTGCGAACAATTCTGCTAACCAGCCGTGGAATAGCATACACGCAAAAAAACAACCAAGGCAACATTGGCTTGGAAGTGGGTCGAGGTCGAAGGAGATAAGCATGGTCACCAATGGTCATTGGTCAAGAGGATGGATGGATGAAAGGATGCGGCCGAGCTAACCCCAGAAGACCCCATGTCAACTGAGTGCTACCTACATAGCCCTGGTGATAGGGCCTCAGGCCGATGTAGTTCTCCCTAAAAGGGAGGGAGGGTGAGAGGGATTGATTGGTCTTGGTCAAAGGTCGATGAGTGGTTGTGGACAAAGGTCTTGGTCAAAGTGTCTTGGTCAAAGGTGACGAAGTTGGGCGTGATAAGAGTCAAAGAAGAGAAGGTTTGTCCATCGTAGAGATGAACAAAAGGGGGTGGTCGAGCTAACCTCAGAAGATGTGGTATCTGAGTGCTGCCTACATAGCCCTGGTCATAGGGCCTCAGACCAATGTAGTTCGGACAAAGAGGGTCAAAATGGTCGATGATGAGCTTGGTCGAGCGCCGAAATGATGAGGGTAAGATGAGGATAAAAGGATGCTACAGATGGTGTATTCTGTAGAAGTGGTCGAGGGTCTTTCATCTCTAGCAAGTTTCCATAGTCGCGCTGGATGTATGCTAAAAATGAATGAAGGGTCTATTTATGCTTCAGCAAGTATTGGTTTATGCTTAACATAAATTGGGTCTGGTCGGTAGTTTCCATGTGTATTGGTGTCCATAGAAACTATGCGAAAAGGACAAGGATGATGCCTGATGTCATGTTGAAAATGTCGAGGCTGGGTTGAAAAATGTTGAAGTTGGCTTGGTTTAAGGATGAGTCGACAATAGACGTGGCCAAAGGGTGACCAAAGTGTAGAGAAAAGGTGAAAGGCAAATTGCTCTTTCATTGACAAGGACCAAAAAAGGAAGCATAGATAGGGGTGATTAGAACCAAAGCCCCATTTATGCATTGCGTCGTTGACCAGTGTTGAGTTAGAACGGTAATCGAATCACTTTGACATTAAAGTGAGCTCGAAGTCCCTTGAGCCGGTGATAGGAGGAGGATAGGGTAACCCAGTTTAAGAGCAGGAATAACCTTGCCCCTTTTATAGGAGACCCTGAGACAACTACAAGCCAATGTCCGTGACTCGTTTTTTTTTTGGCAGACTGATCGATGCGGGAAGCCTGCATAGAGATGTCACTTGATGTAATGGTCATGTTGTGAAGCTGATCGATGCGGGAAGCTTCTAAGAAAAGGTTGCTGTTTATTGCCAGAGTAGTCATAGCCATCCTTCGAGGGAGTGGTCTATATTTTTGTTTGATAATGTTTGAAAAGTTGGCCTAGCTGTCCTTCAAGGGATCAGTCTAGTAATACAGCAATGATAGTACAGCTGTCCTTCGAGGGATCAGTCTGTCTTTTTTAATTTGACTTGATTTAGAGACCACGGATATGTTTTGACATCTTGATTTGTATATATTGATAGAAATGAGAGTCACGGACAAGACTGTAGAAGCCCAAGGATGCCCCTTTTATTAGGACAAAGCATCACTGCATCCTAAAAGGGTTGTAGAGGACTAGTTAAGAGGAATAGGGTTGAAAGGGATGAGGATTAAGAGGACAAGGATTGCTCAAGGGATGAGCTCAAGTTACGTGCCAAGTAGACGAGTACTCGACTAGCAGAAGAAAGGTCGAAGACGCAAGACAGAAAGGGGTTTAAGGTCTAATAAGACCCTGGGCCATGCTTGTACGTTGAGGTCCGAGTCAATTAGGAGCAAACTTGCCCCAATTGCCTCTTTCCAGATTGGTCAGGCGTTGATTGATGGATGTGAAGTTGGTTGACATTGTCGTTGGTTGGTTTGAAAAAGGTTGAATGTTTGGTCGAGAGGTCAGGTTGATTGATATTTGGTTGAAGTTTGGTTGAGACTAGTCGAATAATTGGTCGAGGGTTGGGTCGATGGACACTCGGTTGAGATGAGTGATTAAATGAGTAAGTGATATGTGGTAGAGACTGGGTTGAAAAGTTGGTCGAGGTTTGAATGAAGGATGAGTTCCCCCAGTGGGTAGGGAGAATGTTTGAAAGATTGGTTAAGGTCGATTGAGGCTTAGTGGTCAGATGGACGGTGTTAATGTCGAATAAGAGGGTCAAAGGCGGCAAAGGGACCACCGTCTGGCGTGGAGATCCCGATTTAAGTGATGAGGTTGGAGAGGCATGAGTCGGGGTTGATGTTTTGTTGAAGAGGTGGTCAAGAGGATCCTTGATGAGAAGGGAATCCTTTCTTCGGTGTTGACGAATGACAGCTTTAAGAGCGCAATAACGCTCAGTGTCATGTCCCGGAGTGTGATGATAGTGACAGAACGTAGAGTTCTCAAACCAAGATGGCCTTGATCCAAAAGTTGATGAGTGAAGCGGTGTTGAAGGTTTGTTGATGATGTGGTCGAGAAGAGAGGTGTCATTCTCCAAACATTGGCGAATGGCGACCTTGAGGGCATGACAATGCTCCGTGTCGTGCCCAGGCGTGCGATGATACGCACAAATGCAAGTGTGGTCGAACCAAGGTGGTTTTGGTTCGAGAGAATGATATTGTCTAAATGGCGGGAGATCGAGGCGAGAGGACTGCAACAAGTGCCGTAAGAGGAAGGCATATGAACCTGCTAACGGGTCGGGATGTCTTATTGCAGTGAGGGTTGGTGACATTGGTTTAGGTGAGGTTAGAAGTGGTTTCCGTACCACCTTATGGGTTGATGGCGCGGGTGACAGATGGAGACGGCTCTTTCTTGACGATTGATACCGCCTTTTTAGGAGAGGGATGACTGGAGGTAGGCAGAGGAAGCAAAGGAGGCAACGAGTTTTGGTTGATGGCCGGAGTGGGAAGGATGCTAGCCAAGGTCGAAGGATGGGGGCCCAAAATGGATGGCAATGGTGATGGATAAGGAGGCATTCGTTTCTGCGGTCTGGCAGTCTTCTTCGCCTTGGTCGGAAGACTGCTACTGGTCGAGGTCTGGCCTAAGTCCACCTTCACTTGCGGGTGAGTGAGGGAGGAGATAGGATGAACGCCAAATGACTTGATGGGTTTGGACGAGATAGATGCAGGCTTTGGTTTGGACAGGTTCGGTTGAGGTTTGAGAGTCTGGTCTTTGTCAAGAGTCTGACGAGATTTCACCTTAGGAGGATTAACGGCATGTGATGAGAGGGCGCGGGTATGTTGAAGGGCTTTAAGACGCTCCCACAACACCTGAGGCGTCACTTTCCTCGAAGGGAGAAGTTCGATCTTCTCCACTAACCGAGAAAATGGCTGAGAGGAAGATGTTGATGGTTGCGAGGTTGAAGACGAGATGGGAGTAGTGGTCTTGGAAGTCATGACAGATCTAGATGAGGACGAAGGAGAGACAGGTTCTTCCCTGGGTGGAGAAGAAACCGGGGAGTGAGGCTCCTCCAGCGGGTAAAGGGCAGGGATGACGGTGCCCTCCACTTGCGGCTGAGGAGTAGGAAGGGTCGGGTCCTCCATAGGCTGCAGAAAGGAGGATGGCGAGACTGGTGGTGCTGATAAGGCCGAGGCGTCCTCCAAGATGAGAGAGGTCAATGGAGAACTAGCCAGGGAGAGAGGCTCGTCCACATGTGACGGACTGATGGATGGACTAACCTCAAGAGGTTGATTGGGGATGAAAGGAGAGACCGTATTGACTGTCCGAATATTGTGCTCATGGTTGTCGTCAATTAAGGTCTGGACATTGTTCTGAGTCGGCGGATGATTGGGGAAAGGTTGTTTGAAGATGTCAATGGCCTGATTAGGGGGTGCATTTGGATTGTCTAAGATGAGATCCCCTTTTTCAAGCATGTCTTGTATTATGTTCTTAAAGGTCTTGCAGTTCTCCGTGTCATGGCCCTTAACACGGTGAAAGCTGCAGAAGTCTTGCTCCCTATACCACGCGGGGATGGCGTGTGAGGGATCGAATTGAGGAGGAGGTCGGGCTTGAGGGAGATTGAGGACTCCCTGTTTAAGAAGCTTTTCCAGCACAGACGCATATGATTCTCCAAGAGGAGTATATCGTCGCTGCAAGTATCTTTGTTGGAATTGCCGAGTAGCGCTCTGAGATGTAGAGGGCTCAGGCTGATTGGATGAAGAAGATGAAGGTCTGACAACCACGGCATTAGCTGAAGCCTTAGATTTAGAATTGGATGATGATGGATTGGCAGAAGAAGAGTCATTGGTCTTAGAGCTGGGATTCTTACTCCGCAACTTGACTTTGTTCTCCTCGATGGCACGCAACTCTAGTTTGCGGGCCATCGTGAAGGCCTCGTCAAAAGTGCGGAAGGTTTGAACCCTCAGAGTGGAAGAGATATGTCGGGCACAGGCTTGATAAAAGATTTCAATAAGCTCGGCCTGGGGCAAGGAAAAGGAGAGTTGGTTGATAAGGCCTCTCCATCGAGCAACGAAGTCGGCTATGGACTCGTCCTCGAATTGCCGAATAGAATAGAGGTCCGTGATCGAGACCTACTTGGTTATGTTGATAGAAAAGTGATCGAGGAATAGCTGAGCCAATTGCGTGAATGAAAAGAGAGAATGACTAGGAAGGGAGCTGTACCAGTCAAGTGCAGCACCCGAGAGAGACATAGGAAACGTGCGTAAGAGTAACGCATCATCATGGCCAATGAGGTAGCAGGCGTGTCTGAATGCCCGCAAATGTTGTTGTGGGTCTTCCTTGTTTTGAAAGTGAGAAAACTTCGGAAGCTCCCACTGGCTAGGATATGGTCTGATTGGGACAGAAGGATGGATGGGCTCGTTATAGATCTATTCGTATGAAAGAGTGTTGCGCGAGCTGGAAACAGAGGTCTCAAGGCTGGTCATCTTGTCCATCAGCATCTTGATGATGTCTGCCGATGGATTGACGGGTTGCGCGCCCCCTAAGTTGTAGGGCGCTTGAAAGAGGTTAGAGGAGGCATGCGACATAGTCGATTGTAGAATATACGGATGACTAATCGCAGGGGCAGAAGTGAAGGCTAAAGGTGGTTGGTTAGAAGACATAGCTGGGCCCGTTGTTGCCACGAGAGGTTAGACTGTGGTAATGGGGGCCAAGGGATAAGAAGCCACCCTGGTGTTGATAGGGGCCAGGGTAGGCGGGATAGAGATGACAAGGTTTTGAAATGGAGTGGATAGAGGTTGAGCGGGTTGAGGTTGACAAGGGGCCGGAACCCCGATGGAAGTGGGCCTAATGATAGAGGGAGAGGCCACACCTGGAGGATTGGTCAAAGTCTGGTCAGTGGTCAAAGCGATGGCTTGAGTGTCCGAAGGTTGAACTATGGATGTTGTCGATATAGCTGTAGTCGCGACAAGGGAGGTCGGCATTCCGTAGATCGGATTGCCCAAGGAGTCTCGCGTTCGGCTATGCGCGAGATAATGTTGCAAAGCCTTGACATTGAGGTCCAAGAATCGCTCGAAGTCTTGGTCCCCTTCTTGGACAATGGGAGTCTGCGGCGGGGTTGGACGGACAGGAGTTCTTTCGGTCTCCGAGTTGAACTCCATTGTAGGCAATTCGAGGACGAGTCCATAGCCGAACGCATCGATGCGGGAAGCCTGATCATTGTAGGTAGAGATGTTTCTATTTCAAATTTGCTTTTCAGACTTAAAAGAAAGAAACTAGAAGAAAGTAATGGACAAGGCTTAGAAGTACCTGGACTAAAGATTGCGCACCGTAAATCCAGACGTTCGTGGGCACTCCTCTTTGGCTGTGGAGGAATGACACCTGCAAGAAAAAAAGAAAACTAGGACAAGAAGAACGTTAGACAGATAGGCAGTGGGTTGCCAAGCAAAGGCTTGTTCCCAGAAGTGTAAAAACTTCCTTAAGGGAGGTCAACCCATTGTTTTGATAAGATAAGTGACTGATAAAAGATAGAATGCCAGAATACAGAAGTGATAAAGAAAGTAGAAAGGAAAGAAGAAAACAAAATGATTACCTGAATGAAGGAGTTGGGCTGAAGACAGTCGTCGAGGTCGGAAATGTCGCCGGCATCAGTTTTCTGATCTGCCGTCGTCGGCTATCCTGCCGACGTCGGTTGGGGTAGTGACCGGCGTCGGTCGGGGTTGCGGCCTGTAGTCGGGTTTGAGCAGGGTCTGGTTTGAGTCTTGCTCTGTGGTCTGTCTGTGGACGGGTTTGAGTCTGATGGACGGGACTGAGTCTGATGGACGGGTCTGTGGATGGTCTTAGGCAGAGATACAGGGGAGAGGAAGAGACAAAGAGGACAGGGAAGAGGAGGATTCACAGAGGAAGGGGCCTGAGAAGGCTTTGCAGCCTCTCAGGGGGAGGACAGAGGGAGCAGAAGACAATAGAAGATAGATGATTAAACTAAAGAAATAAAACACCAGACTAGCTTACCTTTAGCCTGCTGAATGAAGAGAGAAGAAGATGTTGCTGGAGCGACGGAAGAGTTACTGCAAGGAGAAGATACTGATCCAGGGCCTTTTTCACCTGTTGCTGTTGCTGTACGAGGTTAAGACAGAGGAGAAATGAGAGCCAAAGCACCGAGAGAAGCTGTTTGCGAGCTCAAGAGTCCAGGGGGTGCAATGGATGCAGAAGGAGATAATGAAGGCTGCCGACGCTGGCAGTTTCGCTGACGTCGGCCGAAGGGTCGCCGACGTCGGCGGTCGCAGGATGGGCACAAAGGCTAAAAATAGCCTCTGCCCATTCTTGCACGCCGCCGAGCGAGGGGTCATGGGCAGAACGGTTGCAAGGATGCCAAAATGGACGAGGGGGGATATAATGGTGAGATTTGGGCTAATAAATGCTAGGGGAAGGTGGAGGGATTCAAGGGAGGATCCAAGGAGGTAAGGGTAGGGTGGAAAGGGGGCCTCAATTAATTAAAAGATGTTAATTTCTAATTAATAAGACTTAGGTGGGTTAGGGACCAAGGAGGACTAGGAGGGAGAAAGGACCAAAGGGGGAGAACCAAGGTGCAGACACGTTTGCGGTGTCTACATTTGCCCCTTTTTGTCTTGTTGGTTGTTCTAGACGAACTGCAAGACAAAAACAGGAGTTGGTTGCCCCAGAAAAAGGATGAGGTGTTCCCCCCTCAAAGCGATAGTCGAGAGAAGGGAACCGAAGATCGAGTGTCGATTTGACAAAGAAATGGATAGAAGAGAGTAAGTGAAAACGCTGCCATAGTCATGATTGCGCGTAGTCCACTTCACGAGAGGGTCAGGTCAAATTGTCGCATGTCAAGGGTCAAGGAGTGCCAAAATTGAAGTAACCGGGCCCCAGCATTTAGTCATCTGCTGATCGGGTCACTCAATCTAAGCTGAAGCTCCAAATGGTCGTCGTGTCCCAGGTATCCAGGGCTCAGGAAGTGCTCCCAAAAACACGAAAAAGCCACAAGTAGTAGGGATCAACTGGCTCGCGATCCTATACTTGTGAAGGGTCAAAAATAGTCTGCGGACAATTTTGCTAACCAGCCGTGGAATAGCATACACGCAAAAACAACCAAGGCAACATTGGCTTGGAAGGAGGTCAAAGAAGATACGCATGGTTGCCAATGGTCATTGGTCAAGAGGATGGATGGACGAAAGGATGCGGCCGAGCTAACCCCAGAAGACCCCATGTCAACTGAGTGCTGCCTACATAACCCTGGTGATAGGGCCTCAGGCCGATGTAGTTCTCCCTAAAAGGGAGGGAGGGTCAGAGGGATTGATTGGTCTTGGTCAAAGGTCGATGATTGGTCATGGACAAAGGTCTTGGTCAAAGTGTCTTGGTTAAAGTGTCTTGGTCAAAGGTCACGAAGCTGGGTGTGATAAGAGTCAAAGAAGAGAAGGTTTGTCCATCGTAGAGATGAACAAAAGGGGGTGGTCGAGCTAACCTCAGAAGATGTGGTATCTGAGTGCTGCCTACATAGCCCTGGTCCTAGGGCCTCAGACCAATGTAGTTCGGACAAAAGGGGGTCAAAATGGTCGATGATGAGCTTGGTTGAGTGGTCAAGCGTCGAAATGACGAGGGGAAGATGAGGATAAAAGGATGCTACAGATGGTGTATTCTGTAGAAGTGGTCGAGAGTCTTTCATCCCTAGCAAGTCTCCATAGTCGTGATGGATGTATGCTAAAAATGAATGAAGGGTCTATTTATGCTTCAGCAAGTATTGGTTTATGCTTAACATAAATTGGGTCTGGTCGATAGTTTCCATGTGTATTGGTGTCCATGGGAACTATGCGAAAAGGACAAGGATGATGCCTGATGTCATGTTGAAAATGTCGAAGCTGGAGTGAAAAAATGTTGAAGTTGGCTTGGTTTAAAGATGAGTCGACAATTGACGTGGCCAAAGCGTGACCAAAGTGCAGAGAAAAGATGAAAGGCAAATTGCTCTTTCATTGACAAGGACCAGAAAGGAAGCATAGATAGGGGTGATTAGAACAAAAGCCCCGTTCATGCATTACGTCGTTGTCCAGTGTGGTGTTAGAATGGTAATCGAACCACTTTGACATTAAAGTGAGCTCGAAGTCCCTTGAGCCGGTGATAGGAGGAGGATAGGGTAACCCAGTGTAAGAGCAGGAATAACCTTGCCCCTTTTATAGGAGACCCTGAGACAACTACAAGCCAATGTCCGTGACTCATTTTTTTTTTTTTTTTTTTTTTTTTTTTGGCAGACTGATCGATGCGGGAAGCCTGCATAGAGATGTCACTTGATGTAATGGTCATGTTGTGAAGCTGATCGATGCGGGAAGCTTCTAAGAAAAGGTTGCTATTTATTGCCAGAGTAGTCATAGCCATCCTTCGAGGGAGTGGTCTATATTTTTGTTTGATAATGTTTGAAAAGTTGGCCTAGCTGTCCTTCAAGGGATCAGTCTAGTAATACAGCAATGATAGTACAGCTGTCCTTCGAGGGATCAGTCTGTCTTTTTTAATTTGACTTGATTTAGAGACCATGGATATGTTTTGACATCTTGATTTGTATATATTGATAGAAATGAGAGTCACGGACAAGACTGTAGAAGCCCAAGGACGCCCCTTTTATTAGGACAAAGCATCACTGCATCCTAAAAGGGTTGTAGAGGACTTGTTAAGAGGAAATAGGGTTGAAAGGGATGAGGATTAAGAGGATGAGAATTGCTCAAGGGACGAGCTCAAGTTACGTGCCAAGTAGACGAGTACTCGACTAGCAGAAGAAAGGTCGAAGACGCAAGACAGAAAGGGGTTTAAGGTCTAATAAGACCCTGGGCCATGCTTGTACGTTGAGGTCCGAGTCAATTAGGAGCAAACTTGCCCCAATTGTCTCTTTCCAGATTGGTCAGGCGTTGATTGATGGATGTGAAGTTGGTTGACATTGTCGTTGGTTGGTTTGAAAAAGGTTGAATGTTTGGTCGAGAGGTCAGGTTGATTGATATTTGGTTGAAGTTTGGTTGAGACTAGTCGAATAATTGGTCGAGGGTTGGGTCGATGGACACTCGGTTGAGATGAGTGATTAAATGAGTAAGTGATATGTGGTAGAGACTGGGTTGAAAAGTTGGTCGAGGTTTGAATGAAGGATGAGTTCCCCTAGCGGGTAGGGAGAATGTTTGAAAGATTGGTTAAGGTCGATTGAGGCTTAGTGGTCAGATGGACGGTGTTAATGTCGAATAAGAGGGTCAAAGGCGGCAAAGGGACCACCGTCTGGTGTGGAGATCCTGATTTAAGTGATGAGGTTGGAGAGGCATGAGTCGGGGTTGATGTTTTGTTGAAGAGGTGGTCAAGAGGATCCTTGATGAGAAGGGAATCCTTTCTCTGGTGTTGACGAATGACAGCTTTAAGAGCGCAACAATGCTCAGTGTCATGTCCCGGAGTGTGATGATAGTGACAGAACGTAGAGTTGTCGAACCAAGATGGCCTTGATCCGAAAGTTGATGAGTAAAGCGGTGTTGAAGGTTTGTTGATGATGTGGTCGAGAAGAGAGGTGTCATTCTCCAAACATTGGCGAATGGCGACCTTGAGGGCATGACAATGCTCCGTGTCGTGCCCAGGCGTGCGATGATACGCACAAATGCAAGTGTGGTCGAACCAAGGTGGTTTTGGTCCGAGAGAATGATATTGTCTAAATGGCGGGAGATCGAGGCGAGAGGACTGCAACAAGTGCCGTAAGAGGAAGGCATATGAACCTGCTAACGGGTCGGGATGTCTTATTACAGTGAGGGTTGGTGACATTGGTTTAGGCGAGGTTAGAAGCAGTTTCCGTACCACCTTATGGGTTGATGGCACGGTGACAGATGGAGACGGCTCTTTCTTGACGATTGATACCGCCTTTTTAGGAGAGGGACGACTGGAGGTAGGCAGAGGAAGCAAAGGAGGCAACGAGTTTTGGTTGATGGCCGGAGTGGGAAGGATGCTAGCCAAGGTCGAAGGATGGGGGCCCAAAATGGATGGCAATGGTGATGGAGAAGGAGGCATTCGTTTCTGCGGTCTGGCAGTCTTCTTCGCCTTGGTCGGAAGACTGCTACTGGTCGAGGTCTGGCCTAAGTCCACCTTCACTTGCGGGTGAGTGAGGGAGGAGATAGGACGAACGCCAAATGACTTGATGGGTTTGGACGAGATAGATGCAGGCTTTGGTTTAGACGGGTTTGGTTGAGGTTTGAGAGTCTGGTCTTTGTCAAGAGTCTGACGAGATTTCACCTTAGGAGGATTAACGACATGTGATGAGAGGGCGCGGGTATGTTGAAGGGCTTTAAGACGCTCCCACAACACATGAGGCGTCACTTTCCTCGAAGGGAGAAGTTCGATCTTCTCCACTAACCGGGAAAATGGCTGAGAGGAAGATGTTGATGGTTGCGAGGTTGAAGACGAGATGGGTGTAGTGGTCTTGGACACATGATGTGGTGAAGTCATGACAGATCTAGATGAGGACGAAGGAGAGACATGTTCTTCCCTGGGTGGAGAAGAAACTGGGGAGCGAGGCTCCTCCAGCGGGTAAAGGGCAGGGATGACGGTGCCCTCCACTTGCGGCTGAGGAGTAGGAAGGGTCGGGTCCTCCATAGGCTGCAGAAAGGAGGATGGCGAGACTGGTGGTGCTGGTAAGGCCGAGGCGTCCTCCAAGATGAGAGAGGTCAATGGAGAACTAGCCGGGGAGAGAGGCTCGTCCACATGTGACGGACTGATGGATGGACTAACCTCAAGAGGTTGATTGGGGACGAAAGGAGAGACCGTATTGACTGTCCGAATATTGTGCTCATGATTGTCGTCAATTAAGGTCTGGACATGGTTCTGAGTCGGCGGATGATTGGGGAAAGGTTGTTTGAAGATGTCAATGGCCTGATTAGGGGGTGCATTTGGATTGTCTAAGATGAGATCCCCTTTTTCAAGCATGTCTTGTATTATGTTCTTAAAGGTCTTGCAGTTCTCCGTGTCATGGCCCTTAACACGGTGAAAGCTGCAGAAGTCTTGCTCCCTATACCACGCGGGGATGGCGTGTGAGGGATCGAATTGCGGAGGAGGTCGGGCTTGAGGGAGATTGAGGACTCCCTGTTTAAGAAGCTTTTCCAGCACAGACGCATATGATTCTCCAAGAGGAGTATATCGTCGCTGCAAGTATCTTTGCTGGAATTGCCGAGTAGCGCTCTGAGATGTAGAGGGCTCAGGCTGATTGGACAAAGAAGATGAAGGTCTGACAACCATGGCATTAGCTGAAGCCTTGGATTTAGAATTGGATGATGATGGCTTGGCAGAAAAAGAGTCATTGGTCTTAGAGCTGGGATTCTTACTCCGCAACTTGACTTTGTTCTCCTCGATGGCACGCAACTCAAGTTTGCAGGCCATCGTGAAGGCCTTGTCAAAAGTACGAAAGGTTTGAACCCTCAGAGTGGAAGAGATATGTCGGGCACAGGCTTGAGAAAAGAGTTCAATAAGCTTAGCCTGGGGCAAGGAAAAGGAGAGTTGGTTGATAAGGCCTCTCCATCGAGCCACGAAGTCGGCTATGGACTCGTCCTCGAATTGCCGAATAGAATAGAGGTCCGTGATTGAGACCTTCTTGGTTATGTTGATAGAAAAGTGATCGAGGAATAGCTGAGCCAATTGCGTGAATGAGAAGAGAGAATGGCTAGGAAGGGAGCTGTACCAGTCAAGTGCAGCACCCGAGAGAGACATAGGAAACGTGCGTAAGAGTAACGCATCGTCATGGCCAATGAGGTAGCAGGCGTGTCTGAATGCCCGCAAGTGTTGTTGTGGGTCTTCCTTGTTTTGAAAGCGAGAAAACTTCGGAAGATCCCACTGGCTAGGATATGGTCTGATTGGGACAGAAGGATGGATGGGCTCGTTACAAATCTGTTCATATGAAAGAGTGTTACGCGAGCCGGAAACAGAGGTCTCAAGACTGGTCATCTTGTCCATCAGCATCTTGATGATGTCTACCGACGGATTGACGGGTTGCGCGCCCCCTAAGTTGTAGGGCGCTTGGAAGAGGTTAGAGGAGGCGTGCGACATAGTCGGTTGTATAATATACGGATGACTAATCGCAGGGGCAGAAGTGAAGGCTAAAGGTGGTTGGTTAGAAGACATAGCTGGGCCCGTTGTTGCCACGAGAGGTTGGACTGTGGTAACGGGGGCCAAGGGATAAGAAGCCACCCTGGTGTTGATAGGGGCCAGGGTAGGCGGGATAGAGACGACAAGGTTTTGAAATGGAGTGGATAGAGGTTGAGCGGGTTGAGGTTGACAAGGGGCCGGAACCCCGGTGGAAGTGGGCCTAATGATAGAGGGAGAGGCCACACCTGGAGGATTGGTCAAAGTCTGGTCAGTGGTCAAAGCGATGGCTTGAGTGTCCGAAGGTTGAACTATGGATGTTGTCGATACAGCTGTAGTCGCGACAAGGGAGGTCGGCATTCCGTAGATCGGATTGCCCAAGGAGTCCCGCGTTCGGCTATGCGTGAGATAATGTTGTAAAGCCTTGACATTGAGGTCCAAGAATCGCTCGAAGTCTTGGTCCCCTTCTTGGACAATGGGAGTCTGCGGCGGGGTTGGACGGACAGGAGTTCTTTCGGTCTCCGAGTTGAACTCCATTGTAGGCTTGGTCACGGATGGGGTGGACGGAAGTGGTTGATGGCAGGCGTGGTTGACAAGAGCCTTGGCTTGGCTACGAGTGAAAACCATGCAAGGCAAAGAAGGTTCAGGTCTCAGGAACTGTGTTGCCCAGTTTCAGAAGACCAGGATGAAGTCTTTGACAGAGAAAGGACAGGTTTCAGGTTGCTGGTTTTGGAAAAAAAGGACAGTGACAGAGACCGACGTCGGTTGAAAAACCGATGTCGGTAAGAAATAAGGCCGACGTCGGTCAGATAACCGATGCCGGTGACAGAGGAAGCCGACGTCGCTATCAGAACCGATGTCGGTGACAGGGGAAGCCGACGTCGGTGGCAGAACCGATGTCGGTGACTGTGTTTTCCAGAGAGCCAAAAGGTTCTTGGAAAAACAAAGAAGAAAACGTCCTCACACACTCAAACAAACAGATGAGAAGAGGAAAACAGAGAAAGACAGACAAGCCCAAGCGATAAATCCTAGGAATTAACCTTAGAAACTTATGGCTTATGCCTTAGATGAATGTTTGGGGAGATTGGCTGAAAAATGGGTCCTAGAAGAAGGCGGTCTAAAGATGGTTTCAGGTGTTGTTTTAGGTGCTCAAAGATCTGTGTTAGGGTCTGGTACGTGGCCTGGTGCTAAGGAGCAAGCTCCCCTCACTTCACGATTCCAGTGGTTAGCTGGTCTCGCTTAGCCAAGATATACCTCGCCTAGAGTTTAGACTCCGCCAGAGAACGGAGTGGGCTTCCCCCTTGGTGATGAAATCCAAGTGGGGTCACCGGGACAGGTAAGGTATCCGCTGGGGGATGAATTCCCAGTCGGGCCTTGTCTCAGGTATGTTTTATGTGTGTTTTAGTGCATGTGATTCGGTAGTGTAACATAAAGTGTCTACGGTTTATTCAATATGCGCCTAAGTTACTAGACGTGGACTAATGCAAGCACAAGCAGAGATGAAAGTGCAATATGTTTTAAGCCCAAGTCGAAATGTGATATTGTTATGAAGACAAGATGGAGAAAGGGATGAGAGTATGATATTTAGACTAGTCTAGAATGCAAGGAAGAAATGTTTGTTTTGGTCCTGCTTATAGTGACATTTGGAATAGAAGAAAGAGACAAGAAGGAAGGAGCCTAAATGCACCTAAATGAATGAAAAAGGAAAAGGAACCCAGGAGGAACCTAAGGTCCCACCAGGCGTGCCAGAGATGTTTCTACCTCAAATTTGCTTTTCAGACTTAAAAGAAAGAAACTAGAAGAAAGTAATGGACAAGGCTTGGAAGTACCTGGACTAAAGATTGCGCACCGTAAATCCAGACGTTCGTGGGCACTCCTCTTTGGCTGTGGAGGAATGACACCTGCAAAAAAAAAAGAAAACTAGGACAAGAAGAACGTTAGACAGATAGGCAGTGGGTTGCCAAGCAAAGGCTTGTTCCCAGAAGTGTAAAAACTTCCTTAAGGGAGGTCAACCCACTGTTTTGATAAGATAAGTGACTGATAAAAGACAGAATGCCAGAATACAGAAGTGATAAAGAAAGTAGAAAGGAAAGAAGAAAACAAAATGATTACCTGAATGAAGGAGTTGGGCTGAAGACAGTCGCCGAGGTCAGAAATGTCGCCGGCGTCGGTTTTCTGATCTGCCGTCGTCGGCTATCCTGCCGACGTCGGTTGGGGTAGTGACCGGCGTCGGTCGGGGTTGCGGCCTGTAGTCGGGTTTGAGCAGGGTCTAGTCTGAGTCTTGCTCTGTGGTCTGTCTGTGGACGGGTTTGAGTCTGATGGACGGGTCTGAGTCTGATGGACGGGTCTGTGGATGGTCTTAGGCAGAGATACAGGGGAGAGGAAGAGACAAAGAGGACAGGGAAGAGGAGGATTCACAGAGGAAGGGGCCTGAGAAGGCTTTGTAGCCTCTCAGGGGGAGGACAAAGGGAGCAGAAGACAATAGAAGATAGATGATTAAACTAAAGAAATAAAACACCAGACTAGCTTACCTTTAGCCTGCTGAATGAAGAGAGAAGAAGATGTTGCTGGAGCCACGGAAGAGTTGCTGCAAGGAGAAGATACTGATCCAGGGCCTTTTTCACCTGTTGTTGTTGTTGTATGAGGTTAAGACAGAGGAGAAATGAGAGCCAAAGCACCGAGAGAAGCTGTTTGCGAGCTCAAGAGTCCAGGGGGTGCAACGGATGCAGAAGGGGATAATGAAGGCTGCCGACGCCGGCAGTTTCGCCGACGTCGGCCGAAGGGTCGCCGACGTCAGCGGTCGCAGGATGGGCACAGAGGCTAAAAATAGCCTCTGCCCATTCTTGCACGCCGCCGAGCGAGGGGTCATGGGCAGAACGGTCGCAAGAATGCCAAAATGGATGAGGGGGGATATAATGGTGAGATTTGGGCTAATAAATGCTAGGGGAAGGTGGAGGGATTCAAGGGAGGATCCAAGGAGGCAAGGGTAGGGTGGAAAGGGGGCCTCAATTAATTAAAAGATGTTAATTTCTAATTAATAAGACTTAGGTGGGTTAGGGACCAAGGAGGACTAGGAGGGAGAAAGGACCAAAGGGGGAGAACCAAGGTGCAGACACGTTTGCGGTGTCTACACTTAACAACCCATCTATCTCAAATAGGCTCCATTTGGTAAGAAATCACTAACAAATATAATATCAATATTTACAAATGGCTTTGTGGGTGTATTAATTATGCATTATATGTTATTATGTTGATGCTAATATTTTTTCATTCTAAATATTATTATCTCTTTGTATGCATCATAATTTACTTGCTTTTTTTGGCTTGCTTATTGTTTCACTAATTCTGATTAATGGTTCACTAAACAATCCATTTAGTTTTTTTTTTGTCTAACATTGCCTATCCCTCCTAGTCAATAATCTATCACACACACACACACACACACACACACACACACACACACACACACACACACACACACACACACACACACACACACACACACACACACACACACACACACACATATATTAATATTTCCCATCCAATATTAATTAACTTTTTATTTCTTATTAACATCCTATTTATAACCTAAATCCCTCTTATGCCCACTTCTGAATATTAAATTCATAAAATCACACCTATCCCCTAGGATCTCTTATATGCATAGTACCTAGTCTCCACCTACTTCTCCTATAAACCTAGAAAAACCCCTAATAAACCCCATTAGGCTCCTCTAATGGAGTCTAAAATGCTAAAATCCTCCTCCAACTCTCTAGAGAGTTCTCTCTCTAGAGAATTCCATAAAATATCCCTCCCTTATCTCTATTTCAACCCATCACCTTTCATTCGGGATAATGAATGTAAAATTATTGAAATCTATTAAACCAAAATCCATTAATCAATCAAATAATCTTCTCAAGTCCACAATCTTATGATAATCCATTTTTCATGAGTCAATTTATTAAGTAATATCATGTTGTCAAAAATCTGAGTCTATAATAGAAATCCAACATCTATAATCTTTAGTCTTGTTTGAATCTTGATTGGGAATATTTGGTTTTATATTAAAATATTGTTTTGAATGTAATTTATTGAATTTTGATCTAATGGTTTTTAAATTTAAAGTAGATTGGTAATTTGAGTAAATTTTGATATAAATTGCATAATCAAATACATTACTCAAATTTCCCATCTCACATTTGATGACCATTGTGAGAGCCCTCCTTTGAACTAACCATTGTGTCTGAAAGTGTGAAAATTTTTAACTTGAAAGATTAGTTAGAAAGAATTTGGGCTCATTTTTTGTTAAAAATCCAGTCTCCAAGTGAGCTATGACTTTGGTCTGCTAATTTTGATTTTTCCTCAGTGATTTTATACATGACAGTTATGATTTTGAACTTGACTACATTCGTATCCATTAGTCATATATTATCTAACCATTTGGTTGTAGTTTTGTAAAATAACTTATTGATAGTCTTGATTTGGATGTCTATCTATGATTTTGAATAGTCCAATTATGATTTTATAAAAAAATCTTATTAGTATTTGTGATTTTAAATTACATCTATAATTTTGCAAAGATTTTAAACTGATTTTAATCATACTAAAAGACTTTATAATTAGATTTTTGGTGTTTTGGATTTCTATTTGACTTGTTTATTTATAGGAATAGGGGTTGATTTTGAAACTGATAAGGTCCTATGTCTTGTGTAAATCACTTATCTCTTATTGAGACTTATTTAGGGTCAAAAATCAATCTTTTATCATAATATCAGACATTATAATCACATTTCCTAATATTTTATTTATCTATCTAAACATGTTTGTAGGAAATAAACTAGGATTCAGTCAAATAAAACATCATTAAATCCTATTTTCAGAGGAATGTCACTTTGAGCAAGTGGTGATTTTGATTGTTAGTCATGATTTTGACATATGAAGTTATAATTTTAGCCAGTAGAAATTTTAAGGTGTCTAGCCTACAATTTATTTTATATTCTAATTGTACATATTTTCTATTCTCTGTGTGTACATATTTCAATCTATTTCTAACCTTTGTTTTATAAGATTAGGCTAAAAATATGACATTGAGCAAAGTCACAACTCCCTAGTGGTGATTTCGATTTGACCTTAATTTAATCATGTTTAATCATAAAATCTACTCTAAATATCTTAAATCTGATAAGATCATTATATGATAAGATTAAAAATCATTTAATCTTTGTAAGTTTACACATATTTTAAATATCACCTCTATTGTTTGTAATTTTAATCCCACAAGTTGTGATTTTGAGTCATCTATAATTTTTTTTTATTGCATTCATACTTGTTAATATCTTGCATATCCTATTTAAAATCATACTGGTCTAACTTTCTAGTATTATTATAGCTAGGAAATATTCCATTTTTTAAAGTATTGCAATATTTCTACTTAGACATCTAAAATTTTAAATTTTTAGTTATGGTTTTGAAAACATTGTTAGTGATTTTGAATAGGCCTAATTGCATAGTAACCATAGCATTTTATTGACTGCTTGTAATATCGCTTAGTTACATCTATGATTTTGAGTCTTTGTAAGTGATTTTGCATAATAATGATAGTGTATAAATGATTTTGATTATTGTAGTAATGATTTTAAATAAATTAAAAATAAATAAAATTGAAATTTCCCTTTGCCTTAAAAAAATAATATTTTTTACTGCATTCTTTTTGAGAAATTTTAGTCAAATTTGAGTCATTCCAAGGGTTCTGCAAATCCCAATTTCTGTTGTCACTTAACCCTATACTGGGTTTTACCCCTTAACCCCACAAGGGGCATGTCCTTTTGACTCCCTAGGGGCCACAACCTCTAGACCCTACATCCTAGCCCCCAATTTAAAAATTTATAGTGCAAAATCTATGATTTTTATTAATATTTTTATTAAGGCTTATTGGAGTAACGTTTTGTTTAGATTTTCATAAGGATGAATTTAGTGGTAATTTTTTCTTACTTATGACTAATAACCACTTGTTGTTTAGGTCATATTTTGTCTTTGTATAACGTCTTGTCTTGCATGTCACATTTTTGTCTAACATCTTGTCTTATAGGTTGCCCCTCAAGATTTCCAAATTAAAACTACTAATCAATTTCTTAATCACTTATTTTGTAGGATTCTTGCCAAAGATTTTGGCATTTAAAAAATCATATTGTATATATATTTTTATATATCCCACTTAATTCATTAGTTAATTAACTTTTTTGTATGCTTGTTTATACCTAAGGGCTATAGTGGTGTATGCTCTCCTCCATGCCTCTTTAAAGAAGGTATAAAAGGATAAAAAACCACTAATAAACCCTACCATTTTTATTTTTTATGGGGAAGCATGACGTGGAATTGATACCCACACACTTGTTGTAGTCCTAAGGGGCTTATGACCATAGACTTCACCACCATGCATAAATACACATTATATGTTCTATTGAAACCTAAATAAGAGGGAGAGTTATTGTTAGGCCAAGTGGGAGACCACATACAAGATCCCATGAAGGTGATGAGTTAATTCTCTGACCTAAACATCAGATAACACCCTATATAGAGTTGGGCCCCACATACCTAGTTTATATTGGGGATGCCATTAGAAAGCCATTATAGCCTAGAATATGACCTTCAACTATAATAGGGGACTTAATACTAGAGTTACTATCAACTCCCATAGTGATTGTTATGTACAAATGGGGTTGAGAGGGTTTGGGAGATTCTGTAATGGGTCACCAGCCTACAACCTCACCTATAAAGACATTAGATAGTGCAATATTGGAGTTACACTCTGAGTCAGTCACTAATTATAATATTATGGATTGTTTGATTTTGTTTATGAAGGCATGTATTATTTGTATCCCTTAAACCAAACACACAACCTTATGCCCTAGTCAAACACAGTCCTTAGATCAATCATCATCATCATCCCTTATCCTAGACCTTATCATATCCCTATCCCATCTGATTCTAGTCACATTTTGACCTAATCATGCCATAGTCATACCTTGGTCTTAACCTTGTCTATATCATCCTTAGGGTCTTAGTCCAAACCTGTTAATCACTTCATCTTAATCATGCCACTCATCTTTGACTACCTTAATCACCTTATCCATCACCATATTCCTTGATTACACAACTTATTCCTAATCATAGTCCAATCCATCATTACCTTATCATCCCCTTGACAATACTAGTCATCATATCAAGTTTATAGTCATATACTAATTTTTATGTATGTTGGAAAATAACTATTTCCACATCAGGGTCTTGATTTTAAGCTTACTTGTGTCTAATCAAGTTTGAATCAAAATCCAATTCTATAAATCCTTTTGTCTTATCGATCAAGTCATCCTAAGTAAAGTTGAATCATATTGACCTTGAGCTAGCCTTAATACAGTAATTTATAGTCTAAATCATGTCTCTTGGGCTATTTTATCCCCTTATCAAATCTTAGAGATTTTCATAACTTGCCCAATCAAATCTAGTCAAAATCATTGAAGTCTAGCTCATGTCCTAATTTGGTCGACTTGATCTTGTCTTACTTTTTTGAACATCAAATCATGTCGAACATCTATTCAAGATCAAACTAAAGCAATCCTTTATCCAAATTTATTCCACACATTCCATCTTCATCCCTCAATCTTTGTATTCAATCCCTTACACTTGCTAATTAGGGTTGAAAAATGAAAACATTCATATTTTCTCCCATCTTTATCCATGACATCTAAAATGAATTTGGTTGATACCTTGTTTGAGAAATGCCTCATGGCCAATAGAGATGTACTCCTTTCCCATCTCCTTAAGACAATCACTTCATGTCCTACAACATTAGACTACATACACATAACATTACCTATAGTACACACTTGTCCACATTAGTCTACTCCTAAAATCCATACCACCAAATCTCATTCAAACCCTCCATCCATTGGTCATAACTAATCATATACCACTTCCTATCTAGCAAAGGGAATCCTACCCTGGAAATACCTTCTAAACATCTAATCTAAAGTCTAATGATTCATCACCCAGGTTATGAAGTGAAGATATGACTTATACTCTTCTTCATATATCCTTATAATAGCTATTACACAAAAGTGTTACCATAGAAATGATGTTCTATCTACCCATATGACATCTTGATCTTTCAAAGCCTAAACCCTCTTAGTAAAAACCCACACACTACTACATCTATCATCAAACTAGGAGGCATACTATTAATTGATGTTGTACCTTCCAAAACTATGTCCAATACCTCATCAATCGTGGTGACCTCAAAATCAAGGATTAATCAGATGAATCTACACCTAAGGGTGAACATGAATAGGTATGACAAGATTCCATCCTGATCACAATCAAGTCCTTCCCTTTTCGATCCAAGGTCAAGACACCGAGTCCATTGTCCATTGTCCACCTATCTTTGACAAACATTCTATCAAAATGAGTCCATTTCCCATTAGCCTAGTCATCCCTTATCTCACTAGTCTTTCTTTCATGGACTCATCTTTTTAAAATCCATTGTACATCCATCATATTCCTCTCACCCATCATATCAAATACCTAACATTGAGAGGTTTCTTATGGAAAAAAATCCTCTACTAGATGCATCACATCATGTACATCAAAGTTATTATTAGAGTTAACATAAGTCTTATCTACATTAGGATCATCTTCAACACTAGTATCTGAATCAAATATTTTATTAGAATTATTGTCCTTGATTAATGTTATAGATGGTTATTATACATGTATTTTTTAAGATACCTCCAATATAGATGTCAACTAATCATAAGGCATATATTTTTATCCCAATCACAATGATGAAGTCATAATAGAGTTTTTACAAAATTTATATTTCAAATATAGTCAGAGTGGATATGATCCTACATCAAATGTATGTCATACAGTTATTCTTAGTGATCTTTTTGTTGATCTTAAGATTATTTTATCTATTGTTAAAAGTGGGTCTCCTAAGAAACTCTATGAGGACCATGCTACCCCATCAGCACTCATTGATCTCATCCTACCATCTCCCCCACCTTCATTCATCATAGATCCTTTTCTCCCTAACAATGATCTTTTAATCACCTCCCTCCCTAGGGATGGATATGAACATATATCGTTGGATGCTTATTTGAGTAACATAATATGTTCTAAAAATACAAAGGTCCAAGATCATATTTAAGAAGTCATACATGATGATCAAATCACCTTTGATCTAGTGAGTCAAAATCAAGAAAATTCAAATCATCGACTAAATAAAAAAGTGTCTTCCCCTAGTGAAACCCTATTTAAGTCACTAGGGGACCATCAAAGCAAAAATAATCATATATCAATTCAAAGATCAATTTCCTTTGGTGAAGCCCAAAGTCAAGCACCAAGAGGTAATCAAGATATAAAGAAGCCTAAAACTAAAAATAATGTCAAAAGTAGTATCAAGATGGCCGATAATTTTTCAAATAATTATATCAAAGATAAATCATAAATTCAAAGTGTCTTGGATCTCTTAAATTATTTTGTCATATAACACCAATCAAATATAAAATGTCTAATATCTCCAACGTCATGTGAAACTACTAGTCCTAACCCTCAAACACCCATCACACCTCCTTATCATGATCCTATCATCCATTCAAGTCATATGCATCACCATCAAATCCAAACCCTAAATCCATCCATTCCACACCTCACAAACCTAAGAAACATTATCTCTTATAAGGGTGACAAAGACACCTAGTCTAGATGTCTAGAGGGATCTCAATCAAGAGGTAATGGAGGTCATAAGGACATCGATACATCCAACATTGACAATAGGATCCTAGAATCATATATCTCTAGAACAAGAGTTGTCTACATATCAATAAAGTGTCATCATTTCAACATCTTGCACCCATATCTAATAAATCTAGATGCTAAAAAAGTCACCATAAAAAATAATTAATCCAATGGTTAAACTAGTTTTATGGCACCTTGAAAAAGTACCATGATGAAAACTAGTTTCTAAAATCATGGTAAAATAGTCTATTATCCACATTTTACCTCAACACTTAGGGAAAAATCCACCCCTTATCAATCCCACCCATGTCATCCTTGTCTATCTTATTCATCAGACCATTACTCCTACCCATCATCTACCATCATATCCTACATCCTATTGTCTCCATCATGTCTCTTGTATTGACCTTTGTAAAGGAGTAGAAGATGTCTTGATAAATATTCTAGAATCATCTTGGCATATCCTCCTAGCAGTACTTGGATGACTAGATATATGGTTCCTTCATGATGTGGTCACTATCAATCTCTAGTCCATTCTTCTTTGGTTCTCATTCAATTTTCAACATCACCATCTTTCTTTTATCATCCTATCAATAATTCCATCTATCCCCATCCTAGTTGATGGGCTAGGTATTCCCTTTTCTATTTACCTCCTTTGTATAGTGTACATCCATATTCCAAAGGTCCCTAAATTTTGAAATATTCCAAAAACTCTAAAAATCATAAAATATAGAAAAAGATAAAAGTATTTCATGATGTCTTATATTATTCCCATTCCCTCATTCACATCCATCTCCATTCTCATTTCCATAACCAAATCATAAGCATCCATTCTATTATTGTCTTTCATCCCCTATTCCAAATCAAGGCAAATATAGTCTATATTGAACTAGGATTAACCTAGTCCCACTTTAGCCTGATAGGTCCTATCTCTCTCATCTAAGTTCAAAACATGGTCAATCTAGGAGTCAACTAGATCTTATGTTTAACTTGAAAGTTACTCAAGAACAACCTATTCACAACTCTATTTCATCCTAATCCTGATCAAGGAAAGACTACCCATCCTTGTTTGTTGACATCGATCATCATCTTTATCCACCCCAAACATTTTTCATCTAGATAATAGGCAAGACATTGATGGTTCCATATATATATTTTCTTGAGTGATTTATTTGTGCTATCTACTATTGTATATATGATTGTCTTATGTTTCCTTTTTGTTTTTGTTTAGTCTTGCATCATGTATCTTTTTATCTATTGGGAAATGAATGAGGATACCATGATGGATCCAAAAAATATATAATAATACTTTTGGGTGCCCTATGTAGATTTCATCATTTGCCCCTTTTATAATCATGCACTTTGGCACAAAATCCTCTTGGTCATTTTAGACTATGTATGCAGTGCTCAATCATATGGTATACCTGAGGTCAGCTTAGCCACTCTCTCCTCCTTCCCCATCATTTTCCATCACATCTCTCTTTCCCTTCATCATCCTCAAGTATTAAATCAGTCAAATCCATGGACTATAATATTAAGAATTAATAAATTAGTTTATTGATTAGTCATCATCCCCATAATCATCTCCCCAATATTCTCATTCAATTACTTGTACCTATGAATTGGGCTTGATAAATCACAACATACATATCTTTTATTCCATCAATAATCCATTATCATTGACTAGTTAAATCATCATTTATATTCTACAATTTCCTCCTTCGATTGGGTCATGACCAAGATTATAAAATTATTATTGTTTCTCATTCCCTTACAAGTTTCTTTACTAGGGGCATTATTGATATTAATCACATTGTGGCTCATTGATTCAATGCATTGTAGTCCACTTCTTCCCCTTCATCTTTTATTCACTTGATCATATTGTCACTTCTCTCTCATCTCCTTCATTATATCACTCAACTTCATCTCTGAGCTACACTCATCATTAATCTTATCAATTCTTTGTCTTATTTTAGCTCGATACTCTCTCAACATGTGTCCTTACTTGAGATATATCAAAATCTCATGGCCTTTATCATCTTGGTTTATATCTCTCCCTGACATTTATTCTTGCCTATGATTCATCAAAAGATTCCATACTTTTATTTTATCATCATGTTACAGTTGATTCTCCCTTTGGATGTGTTAATAACCTTGACATAGTTGTTCTCATTCCTTGTGCATAGGTCTTTACCAAGGGAATAATCACATTATATCTCACTACTCATGTTGATTTTAATTTTTTCATCATCGATCTTACATCTATCATACCATCCCCTTGTCTACCCATCACATCTCGCCCCTCATTTCTTCTTTTTGAGTGTCCATCCATATCATTCTTCTTCGCATGTTCCCTCGAAGGGCATCATATCCATTAAAATTAGTTACTAACATTCAGCCATGAGTGTCTTTCTTCTTTGAAATACCATTGCTCCTTTCACTTTGTGTGCTCATAATGCCCTTATAAAGAGGGGCAATTATATGTATCATAATTTGCTCACCTATTCTAGCTTGCTAATTAAGTTTCTAACCCCAAATAATGATTTTCTAATTAATACCTTTCATCATTATTTTGTTTAACATTACATATTCCCCATATTCAATAATCTAGTCCCCTTTATATATATATATATATATATATATCTCACACACACACACACACAAACATACTAACATTCACATTTCCCAATCAGTATTAATTCCCTCATTATTTCTTATTGACATCCCATTTATCATAATATCTTTAGTTAGTGCTTTTTGGGATGTCTTTGTAAGGTTGCATCTTTTGGTCTTACACCCTAGTTCTTTTTTCATAGGTAGAGGAGCTTCATTGAGCATTTATCATAATATATCTCTCTCCATAGTATAAGTGGTGGGCCTCTTTAAAAACCCAAACTTTTATAATTATTAAAAACATCCCATTTATCACATAAATCCCTCTTATGCCCATTTGTGAATTTTAAATTCACAAAATCATACCTATCCCCTAGGCTCTCCTACATGCCTAGTATTTAATCTCTACCTAATTCTCCTATAAACCTAGTTAAACCACTACTAAACCCCATTAGGATCCTCTAATGGAGTCTAAAATGCTCCAATTCTCCTCCAACTCTCTAAAGAATTCCATGAAATTTTAAATTCCATGAAATCTTCCTCCCTTCTCTCTATTGAAACCCACCATCTCCTTCCATTTGGGATAATGGGTGGAAAGTGCATGAAATATATTAAGCCAAAATCCATTAATCCATCCAATAATATGTTCAAGTCCATAATCCTCTAATAATCTATTGTCCATGAGTCAATTTATCAAGCAATATCATGCTGTCAAAAATCCTAGTCTATTATAGCAATCCAACATCTATAATTTTTAGTCTTGTTTGAATTTTGATTGGGAACATTTGGCTTTAGTTTATAATGTTATTTAAATATAATTTATTATATTTTTATCTAATGGTTTACAATTTTGAAATAGATTGCTAATTTGAGTAAATTTTGATATAAATTACATAATCCTCACTAAACCCCTAAACCCTAGCTAAACTCCCACTAAAGCCTATTAGGATCCTCTAATGGAGTCTAGAATGCTCTAATCCTCCAACTCTCTAGAGAATTCTATGAAATTTTAAATTCCATAAAATGTCCATCTCTTCTCTCTATTTAAACCCACCATCTCCTTCCATTTGGGATAATGAGTGGAAAGTGCATGAAATTTATTAAGGTAAAATCCATTAATCCATCCAATAATCTACTCAAGTCCATAATCCTTCAATAATCTATTGTCCATAAGACAATTTAACAAGCAATATATTGTTGTAAAATGTCTGAGTCTATTATAGCAATCCAACATCTATAATATTTAATAATGTTTAAAGTTTGATTGAAAACATTTAACTTTAAATTAGAAGTTTGTTTTAAATGTAATTATTATATTTTGATCTAATGATTTCTAATTTTAAATTAGATTGGTAATTTAAGTAAATTTTAATATAAATTATATAATAAAATTTATTGCTTAAAGTTTTCCATTTCACATTTTCAACATTAAATTTTCTAAAGATATTAAAATTAAGTATTTTTTAGAGTTAATTTTTTAATTTATATTAGTAAGTTTATCCCACTAATTTTAATAAAAAAATATATTTAAAAAAGTGTTAAATAAAAAAGTATGAATACATGAAAATAATTTAATAAAAAATTATATTAAACAAAAAGTTAAAAGGAGAAAGTACAAATACCAAAAAAAATTATTTAAAAATATTTTATTTCATTAAAAAACTGTATTAAAAGCTTTTATAATTCTAGAAGAGCATCAATGGGAGCCCAATGTTATTTTGAATATTCAAAAGAACAAACAGGAAGCTAAAGTCCAACTCAACAACAAAGTATAGGGATGGACATCATGGGCAGGTTAAGGACATTTTCTTGAGTTAATAAATAAGAAAGAAGCTTCAAAAAAATATATATATATTATTATTAATAATAATGATAAAAATCAAAACTTTTGTAATTAATTATCTTTTTCTTGTTGTATTAAGTAGTTATATATTGATTTTTCTTTTTATTATTTTATTTTATTTTTCTTACATATTGTATATGAATTTATTTAGAAAATAAAATCAAATTTTTAGAATAAGTTTCTATATTCTCAATATTTTGATTTAAATTTTTATTATTCTTTTCAAGTTTCTTATTATAAAATGTAATTTGTATATTTATACTTTCAATTAATAAAATTAAATTTTATTGAAAATATTTATCTTTATAATTTTTTTTTGCTTCTCCAATTTTATTTAGATATTAAAATTATATCTCATTCTTTTGATGTTGTTGCATTACTCTATGCTTACTTACTTTCTTATATATAACACTTATTATTAGTTTTCAATGAAAATATGTTGTTCACAGAAAATCATAATCATTTTCCAATGTTCATTATAAAATATTAATATTTTATTTATCTTTCTAATTATAGTTAAACACACAATAGTTATATTTTCTATGTTTACCTAGGATGGAATAAGTGTCTTCAGCCCATAATGGAGAAACTACCAGACATGTAATTAATAATAGCATGAACATGATCGACATTTAATACATAGGATGGAATAAGTGTCTTCGGCCCATAATGGAGAGACTACCAGACATGTAATTAATATTGCCACCACGTGCACATGCGCGTGCAAGTCCAAGTCTAAGTGAGGTGTACTTTTTTTTGGGCTACCAAATTTGCAAGAATTAAACACCACCAAACAAACCAAAATATATAATATAATTCCACCAGTGTTTTCCCTATTTTTCCATTGAAATATGTGGAAGATCCCTTTAGAGAAGGTACGTAGTGTAATGCACATGAAAGCTTCTACAATTTTTTTCATTGTTGTGTGATTTACAATATTCAAGGCATTTATTTTTATTTAGGATTTTATATTGTCAAATTTATAGGAATTCATATAAACTATTAGATCCTTTTTACTATTAGTGGGGTTTATTTGGAAGGAATTTGTTCACAATTTCTACCCTACTTCATTGTAATTAGGATTTTTCAGCGTAAAATATACAATGAAAGCAGAATAATGGAATGCATTATTCATGTTTTGTTGCAATCAGAGTTTGTCAAATTATCAGCTTTCATTTCAAAATCAATTGCATCCCAGAGTGGCATGTTTGTTTTGAGTGCCTTGTGATAGAAAAATGCCTAAAAGGCACAACTAGCATTTCCTACCTTGCTCCCCAACAATGATAGTGGTCGATGGGTCCATAATTGGTTGAGGTATTTTGTCAAGCAGTTTTTGGGTCTTAATACATCCACATCTTATATTTAAGATAATCTGGACAAACACAACTGGTATATCTAGAAAAAAATGCTAACCAACATGATCGGTGACATTTATAATAATGATTCTTGACCATCAAAAATTCCTTTACATTTTGCTACTATAATTATCTGGGCACACACACTGCCATTTAATAGGAATCCAAATTTGATTATTTTGATAGGATTTCAAATCCTGTTCAAAAATCTCTTAGATCTCATTCCATTACACAATTGAAAATTCTTGAGTATCATGTATGCTTCATGTATTTCCATGTGCCTGTCGATCATGTATGCACATGGGCTAATTTTAATTGTGGAGCCACCTGAAAGACCATCTTTGCTAGATTTTAGGGTCATTCGGTAGGCCAATATAGGAATTTGTAGCAATTAAGCAGAGTTTTTTTTATTTTGTATGTTTAGTTGAGAAACAATAGGGTCTTTAATGGAGAATATTTTTTGGGAAATATTATGGATTAAAAAATATAAAAATATGGTGTTTTGTTTAGGATGTAGGCAGGGGTGATGGTACAAGTTACTGTATTTTTTTTAGGAAATAAAACTTCTATCATATGTTTTTCATGAGCATATTTTCTAAGTGTTGAGACATCTGATCTTTGCCATCATGTGTCTAATATTTGGTGAATTCTTTTTCTAGATAAGATGTTTTTTTCTCTTTCATTTCATTTCACAAAATTTTTGGTGCTTATTCAATTGTCACTACTTTCAGTTCATCCCTCATTCCACATAGAGCTGACCCTCCCATGCAACTCAACAAAACCACCATTGAGTTGATCCCTAAAATCATTCCTCCCCAAGATTGATAAAAAGGTCTTGTTACCATTGACAAGCCTCTCAAGGCATTAGCATATAACATAGGGATGTAGCACATCATAATCCCTTAACTGGATCTTAATATCATAAATATAGACTAAATTTGATGGCTTTATGATCATGCTTATGTTTTTAACTGTAAAGTATAATCAATTTTTTCATAGATCATATCAGATGCAAGGTCAAATTTGGGAGATCCCATCAAAAAATATAAAACATTATATATATATATATATATAATTGTTTAGGATTACTCCCATGAGCATGTACTAAAGCCTAAGAAAAAATATTATCATATTTCCAATGGTGATGTTTTCCTTTTATGCTTCCTACAAATGAATTTCAATAATAAAATTGATATTGCTATTCTTACATGGCCATTGAAGACTATTTGTAATATGCCTTGAATATGGTCATTGAAGACTATGTTACTTCGATCGATCATCCTATTGTCGACAAGTATCAAGTAGTAATATACTTTATTTTTTGATTTTTGATTTACTTTCCAAATTTAAATTTTCATTATAACTCTTCTAAAACTAAGGCAGACCTGCATCTTAGTAAATAAGTACCTACTAAATACATGCTACCAATTTTTGTCTTCAAAAACACATAATTGCTTCTAAATTTGCTTTGTAATCTTTCTTGTAGCATGAAAATGCAAATAACAAACATATTCTACCTATGAATAAGTCAATACTTGAAATTTGACTACTCGAGTTGGAAAGTAATTTTATCTCCAACATAAATAGCATATGGTTCATGAGTGAGTGCAATTTCTTATATCAGTTCAAAGGCAAATTTTGTTCTTCCAAACATTATACGTAATGCTAACTAAATGAGAAACAACATCACCCTGCCAATTGTCAATAGTCTATATGCCTTAACTATTTTTATTTGCTAACCTTAAGATTTCATCTAATTCTGAAATTGTAATATTTAAAAATTTACATAATTTATACACATAATTATTTTATAAACATTTAATACTTATTGGCCTAGTAAATGATGCAATTTTTTAATCTGTATGTATGATTCTTGTCACAAAGGCAAAGCCAAAAGGCAAATATTTCATTTATATTGTAACAAAACAATATTTCATTTATATTGTACACAAAAATCTGTACACTACCAACTGTTTAGAAAGTGCCTAAGGTAAACAATGAATTATATGACCAAATCATTGTAAACTACCAACTGTTTAGAAATACTTGGATGGAAAGTTAGAATCATTTGTTGGTAAGACATCATCCTTTGTTAAAAACTCCACTGATTTTATTTGTAAACTTGAATGGAAAAATTATGGGAGAAGAAGACCTTCCAATGATCTTTGATGTCATTTTTTACATTAAAATAGTTTAATAAGGGAGTATCAATGTAGTTTAACAAGTCATGGATAAGGAATTTATAGATTTAGTCAAATTTTGCCTTAAATATTTGTACTTTGTTTTCGTATGGGAATTTCATGAGTAAAATAAAAGTATAGCCATGGGTTCTCAACTTTCCCAAATTGTATAAAATATTTTCTTTGGAAATTCAAGAAATGATCTTGGATTCTATCCTTGAAAAACTAGCACATTGGGTTAGATTTGAGGTTGATATAAATACAAACTGAAAACATATTAAATACAATTTAAACTCATTTCTTGATCATCTGAAAACACAACCATATCATCTAAAATTAAAAATAGAGGTTGAAGAGAGTGTTAAATATACTTTTCTAGATGTCCAGTTGGGTCCCAAATTTGTCTAAGTATAGGATCCATGCCAACACAATAGACATCTAGGTGCAAGGCAACCACTTGTCATAATTATTGTTTTGTCATCTAGTGGCACCAACTAGCATGTAGCTAATAACTTCTTTTTGGATCAATAATCATTGGAAAATAAGTGCATAGGACATTGACTACTCATTAAATACAATGTAGTGGAGATGATAGAATGAGAACCTCCAACACTAGCTCAGCAATCAACATGCTCTGTGTCCCATGATCCTAAGATGCTTCAAAGCACTATAAAAGAAAGTAGAGTCTAGTTAGCAAAGGAGACTGATGGGAATAACAAAGCCCTAGTGAATTGATTTTAGATGTTATGTTCACCATTAGAGTTAAAATTTAGTTCGGGATGCCTTTGACATCCCCATTGTAATGTCGAAGCTCTCTTGTGAGCCTCTAGGCCTTTAGAAACTTAAGGCGAACATACACTCAATTTATATTGACTTAAATGTGTATTGTTGTTAAAATTTGTTAATGATGAAAGCTTTGTGCAAATGTTTAATAGATTGAATGATTTAATCCATCATATGTATGTTGAGCTCTCATGAGATTTTAACTTATTTGTCTATGGCATCCCTGTAACCCATGAGGACTCCTACACCTGATATAATAAATACTCTAAGTATCTATAAGACCTTGCACCTCACAATGATACCTATGACTAAGTACAAACCTACATTTAAGTCCCCCACCTATATACCCATTTACCACTCAAGCACGTAAATTACATTGAGCCTAGGAAACCCAAGTCTTATGCCCATAAATACACAATTGTCACTACACTAACCAAAGTCCCTAAAGGATAGAGTTGCACCATGGCACAACTAGCCCAACACAGACTTCGGTCCCTTCTCCGCTACACTTCAGGTGACAACATAAGGCTTGCACCTTATGCAAAGTGATGTCAGTGTAGTCAAGTGTTAAATGTTAAGGACCATAGGGTTAGTCAAGGCATGTGCCCCATTGGAACAAGCCTAAATCTGACCTGGATAGCTATAAAAGTGCATGACTAGGCCCATGACCGAAACACCTACTTTTATACAACATTTTGGTTTCATTGCTAGGACTTATTAAATTTTGTTATTGAAATGGTGCACCCAAAAATGCTCTGACTCTCCCTTGAGAATATCAAGCACTAATTAGAATAAGTGGAAGACAACTTTACACTAAGGCATCCAACTTGTAGAGGACAAAACCCAAGAAAGTGGGTCCAAAACCACTTGTATGATGCCATGTATGAGGTTTTATTTTGTGAACTACCAAATCAAGTGTACTCATGGTTGGCTATTTATGAAACCCATAGAAGTTGAAGCTATGGACAAGACCTTGAGTGGATGAAAGAGCACCTATAAAGACTTGATAACTTATATGCCACTTGTACTAGAGCTATAGATAAATGGTGGTAAGGGGCACTGAACAACTACATGCTTGAGTTTACAGTATCAATGTACTTCTACCCTAACAAAGTAGAATATATATTCTTACACAAACTTAGAGGCACATTTGTGAAATAACTCAACATCGAGCTCAAGAAATTGATGGAAGATTATGACTTTGAAATAGTGAGGATGGAAGGCTGAAGTCCTCTTGTGTATGAGTAGTGAAATGAGAAAGAAGGGAATGTGTAGATGAGGTGAAATGGAAGGGGATGAGTAGAATGATAACTAAGAATTTAGAAAATAGGCTTATAATAAAAGGAGGCATGGGCTGATGAAAGATCTAGAACTTGGAAGTGTTGAGAGGACCCGTAGTGAGCAAGAAAGGCATGGGGAAGGATCTCTTAAATAGAAGTATCACCCAGAGGAAGGAACCCTTAAAGCCATAGAAGAAGCTCCATAGTTGACCGATGAATGCTTGGGGTCCCTCATAAATTGACCATTAGAGATGTGTCAGACGCACCTACCCCCTTTGAACCTATGATGTGAGTTCATGCGTTGGATCCCTCATAAGAAGATAGAAGATTAAAAACTAACCTTGATATCAACTTAAACTTTGATCATTTTGCAGATTTAGACCAAAATTTTGTAATTGAACAAGTTATTCATTATGAAGAGGTAAGTGAGGATACCTCTAGTACTCAAAAAAGTGCTACTCCAACTAGATAGAATGTGAGCATAAGCACCACAATCTCGCTAATGTTAGCTGCACATCTTGGGTAATAGCCTAGAAGAAGTGGCCCCATGACACTAGTTAGTAGTACAACACCATCATCATTTTTGGTGTTAGTAGTAACCATTGGACTAGCACTTATCCTAGTAACTAGAGCCCTTGAAGGATTAATGCTAGGATAAGTACCAAAGAGATAAGCACCTCAGACACTGGCTTCTCTTCCATCCTAGGTTTATTATGAGATGGCCATGCATCTACCCGAGTATCAAGGCATGGATAATGTCATAGAGCATGTTCTCAAGTGTGAATTATAATGGCATGCTCGAGGAATAACCTAATCTGAGTACAAGGTAACCTAGGTTTTGATAACCTTACTTGATCATGCCCATACTTAGTATAGGAATTTTTCTCCTAACCATGCTATGGTTTATTATGACACCTTGAAGGGAGTCTTCTTAAAGGAATTTGATATACATAAGTTTGAGTAGCAGAGCATCACCACACCCAAAGAGATAAATTAGGGATTATCAGAGAATGTGCACTTATACGATGCTAGATTCAAGATGATCCTTTCTAATCTCCCTTATAATATTCACCCCTCTTAACATATGTAATGGTTCATTAGATGATTGTTGGTACCTTTCAGAAGGTAGATATCCATGAAAACATTCATAGACCTTTAGGAAGCGCTTGAAGCCATGCTTAGAGTCGAGGTGATGGGGAGCATCGATACAAGAATTAGCCCCTTCATGGAGGCATAAATTATGTCTATGGCATCTTAACTACAAAAGCTAACCACTAGTTCATCATAATATGCTTGAAGTGGGTTGTGGTACACTGATTTCAAGATGGAGGGTCATAATAGAAACAACTACCCTTGAAGGAATGTACATACATTGCTTCTTAGCTGTGAAGTTTATCATGAGGTACATGATTTTTGTAACTACCCTTTATTTTAATGTACCAATCAGGTTAGCACAACCCTCTATTATAAGTTATGTGATGCCTACACTCACACCACAACTGACTACCGAGAAATTGATTATATGCACCAATATATGGAGAGATGCACGCAATAGGCAACTATAATAGTTGGAAGGTAGGTGAACAAAGGAAATAAGGGTTATGGCCAATAAAATGTTGGCTATGGGAACCAAAGAGGTACTAGAGGGCAAGGTGGAGGATGCAGTGGAGGAAGATTCCCATCATAATCATGTTACAAGTGTAGGTAAATCAAACACTATCAGTGTGACTACTTGATGCATCCAATGTGCAAGTATTGTTGAGGACCACATATACTCAAGGAATACCTTGACTTATATAAAAAATTGACCCAAGGCAAGTCATGCATTGATAGGAGCACAAAGATGATCATGCTTGAGTCTAAAGAGGCAAAATGGGCCCCAAAGGCACAACCAACATGCATACATTTAATCAAATTATATCTAACTATTTAAAATAGACTCATCACTCAACCGTCCGTTCAATCAATACTAGTGTTATGATTGGAATATGGGATGCTGAGAGATATTAAGTGCATTACATAGCTAGAACCCAAAGCATGCCTTATCTAGACCTTGCACACCAAAAATATGTACTATAAGCATGAGCGTGATCCTAAACCTATAAGGAGAGTTCCAATTGGTGTGAGACTTAGAGGCATATGCTACTTACTACCTATCAAAAGAAGTAAGATGGCTAGGAGGCTAAAGTGCAAGATCTAATAGAGATCTTACACCTCCTACAAATAGAAGGGATGTTACTCCTATTAAATAACTTAATTTTAGAATATGCAAGACAATAGTCAGTTGAAGTTACTATGTCATGCATGGAAAGGGCATGAGAGGTCAGGCATACATAAAAGATAGAGTATGACCAAGAACATTGGTGAATACTACCATTGATGGATGTTCCATCTGTGAGGTCCTTATCAACACAAGCACTGAGATCAATATCTTGACCAAGAATGCATGGGAAATGATGGGTAAGCTAGCATTGAGGTCTTCTTCCCATATACTCTTCAAGGCAAACAAGACCCAAGCGTAGCTGATCATAATTCTAAAAGATACCATTATAGATATTATGGGTACCTAATTCCATGTTGACTTCAAGGTATTCGAGTTGGTTAAATAGGATAACTATCCAACACTTCTAAGAAGGTGATGGTGTTATGCTAACAATGCAAACATGTGCTTCAAAAAGTGATATATGACCCTCAAAAATAACAAATAAAGGGTAGCAATTTCCTTTTCAAGTGACAAAGGAACTCCCTATGTGGAGAGTGTTGATTTGGAGGATGAGATCAATCATATATATAACATCATGGCATAAAGCACCAAGAATATCAACCCCTATGATTAAGGAGTGCTCTCTTGGGAGGATGGGAAGTCAGTCTTAATCACCATCAATGTCACTTGTGATGGATGGGTTGAAGAGGCTTATAAGGCCACTAGTCATATATGTCACTTGGTGTGCCCAAAAGTGCTAAAGCCAGTGAAGACTGGATAGGTCCAAATTGATCACTTTCCAAAATGATGGGTCTCGCACCATGAGGAGAAAGGAAAAAGGGTACTCTACCTAAGTAAATAAAAGTTGATAGTGCTCCCAAAATTTGAAAGGAGTAACCCAGTAGAAAGGTATGTCCATGACATTGAAGCATGCATCCCTAAAGAGATGAACATAATGGATGTACTAATTTATACCTTGGGAAGCACTACCATGTGTTGGTGGCCAACATAAAAGTCTAACTTGCCAGCCTAGTTAGAGGTAAAAGAAGTCATTTTCACTAGATTTAGGAGTAACGTGAACTTGGATATCTCAACATAATTTGGTGACTTTGATCCCATGGCACATGTACACCTATGAAAAAAACATGGACTAACTATGGCATGAATGCCCCAATGAACTTATGGGTGGACACCTTTTACAAAACTCTGAATACATGGGCACGAGCATGGCAGGTTTACAACAAGATGTATCAAGAGATAACCAATTGGGAGGCCCTTAAGGAGAAGTTTGTGCACACCTTCTCCTTTTCCTCACATATTTTATAATTGGTCGAGATACTACAAGTAATTCAGAGGGTAGGGTCTAAGGACACCACTATCCTTGAAGAGCATTTGAAAGACATGTTTAGGGAAAGGGGTTGGTGCTCCTAAATTTCTTTGAGGAAAAAATGTACAATAGTGACTCGATTGAAGAAGATGATTAAACTTGGAAGGAAAGTTACTGGAAAATGTTGATTGCCATAAGAAAGCTCATGCACCAAGTAGATTATAGCGCTCCCAGTAAAGAAGACCCCACTCATCTTTACATAAAGACAATAGAGGGAACTCAAAAAGTTGAGGAATCATACTAGGAGAAGAATGAACCATACCATGCACCACTAAAGACCATCAAAGTGGATATCAACACAAAAGGAGAGCCAAAGATGGCTACTCTAGGTACCTATTGGTGTGATGCAGAGTTGATATGCATCATAGACCTCCTAAAGGAGTTCTAAGACTTGTTATTTATAAATTAATAGGATATGAAGGGTACCCACCCATGCCTTGTGAAGATTAGCATAAAGCTAATCTATGGCACAATACTAGTTAAAAAGTGCCCCTACAAGATGAATCCCAACCTCTACGCCAAGGTCAAAATAGAGATCGATGCAATTTTGGCTATAGGGGTCACTTACCCTATGTAGGAGTTTGAATAGGTGAGTGTTATGGTAATAAACATCAAGAAGGATGGGTGCATTCACATTTGAATCTATTATAAAATGTTGAACACCATCTGCATAAATGACCCCTTCCCAACTCTGTTCATCGATGAAGTCCTTGAAGGCATCATCGGTTATGAAATCTACACATTCACTAATTGGTTATTTATATTCCATCGAGCCCAGATTAAGGAGGAGGAAAATCCCAAAATAACCTTTGCAACTAAATGGGGCTATTTCTTATAACATGATGCCTATAGACTCAAGAATGCACTAGCCATATTCTCCAAAGTGGTGATCATCATGTTTAAAGACTTTATCCATAGGTTCCTCTAGGTTTACTTAGATGACTGAATGGTGTATGGCCTCATCAAGGACTATTGTGACAATCGATGCTTAATGTTTAAGAGGTGTAGGCAGCTTTAGATATCCTTGAACCTAAAAAATTGCATCTTCACAACACCATTTATAACCTTACTTGGGTACATCATCTGTAAGGATGGTTTGCTTATCAGTGTAATGAAGATTACCATCATCATTTAGCTCTAGACTCCTTCTACATAGAAAGACATTCATGCCTTTCTTGGCCATTGTGGATATTATAGAAATTTTTAAGGATCTATGCAAAGATTATGGTACCACTAGAAGAGCTCTTGCAAAAATATGGCCCATTCTACTAGGGTTAAGTAAAAGAGGATGCCTTTGATACCTTGAAGCTAAGATTGTCTAAAACACCTATCTTACAATTTCTTGACTAGATGACCCCATTCCACATCCATGTCAACATTTTTGGCTCTATAATTGGCATAATCTTAACATATCTTGGCAAAGGCAAAATGAATCATCTCATCTCCTTCACTAGAATAAAATTAACAAAGGCATATCAAAACTATATTACGACTGAGCATGAGGCACTCACCATGGTCTATGCCTTGGAAAATTTTAGATAATATTTGCTAGTGACCCCATTCATCTTTTTCACAGACCATGAGGTGTGTAAGCACCACATGAACAAGCCCATTATCCATGGGCACAATTATAGATGATCATTATGTTTCAATAATTCTAATTATCTATTATCGTCAAGCTTGGAAAATAAAACTTGGGGCCAAACCATTTGTCCCACATAGACTCAGGTGATGCAATAGCACCAATTGAGGATGATATGTTGGATACACAAATATAGAGAGTCTAATGTGCCTCTAAATACTTGGCAAAGATAACCACCTTTCTAACATCTGGATATGTGCCCCAAACAATGATAACAAAAGAAAAGAAATAGCTTACAGACTATATTGCACCTTTTTAGCTCCTCAACAAGGAAATATATAAATTGGGCCGAGATGAAGTTTTGTGTCAATGTGTTTTGGAGCATGAAAGGGACTCCATATTACATGAGGTGAAAGAAGGATGGTAGGAGGCCATTACGTCAGAGATGTAATGATGCATAAAGTATTACAATCAAGGTTATGGTGGCTAAGTCTATTTCAAGATGTAAAAGACTATGCCAAGGCATGTGGCATATGCCAATGCATAAGAAACCCAACCACTAGGATTAGATGCCCCTCATATCCATTCTTTCCTAAGCACCATTCAATAAATTGGTCATTGACTTTGTTGGGCCAATTACCCCCATAACAAGGCATATAGGTGAAAGGTACATTCTAGTAGCCATAAACTATTTCACCAAGTGGGCCAAGGTCATGCTAACCAAAAAATGCACAACCACCATAGTTATAAGGTTTATATGGGAAAAAATCATAAGCTGATATGGGTTCCCACTCAACTTGACTAGAGATAGAGGCACACACTTCATAAATGAAACTATGTAGATTCTACTAATAGAATACATGGTGGTGCAACATAAGACAATACCTTACCATCCCCAAAAAAATGACATAGTTGAGGTATTCAAAAAGATCCTAGGGGCATACCTTACAAAGATATCTAACGTTGGTCACAAAGATTGGGATGATCGAGTGTCGGCAATGTTATGGGCATATCGCACAACCTACAAGCACTTGAACAAAGATACACCATTTTAATTAGTGTTTGGCATTGAGGCAATCATGTCTATGGAAATATTGGTGCCATAATTATGCATCACATGCATTGGTTGATTAGAGGACCAATAATCACTAAATACAAGGCTGGAGGACTTAGAGTGCTTAGATGAGATGCACGCCCAAGAAAAATGGAGCCAATAGATAGAAAAGGCATGCCAAAATCTCTAGAATGACAAGCATATAAATCATAAGGTGATAACAAAAGGGGCATTAGTTTTTCTCTATGACTCCAAGTATATCAAGCACCCAAAAAGCTACAAATAAGATGGATGGGCCCATATGTCATCCAAAACATCTTAGAGACTGGTGCATGCAAGTTGTATATGTTTTCAAGTGAAATATTCCCTAGGCATTTCAATGGCAACTGATTGAAGCTATACCGGTAATAATATGGCACATTTACCATCAAACACTGACTTCTTGGTCATAAGTCAGTTGTATTGAGTAACCAAAATAAAGTTTGTTGTGAGCCAAACACATTCCTTGGTAAGTGAATAAGTGGTGATTTGAAGCCTCCAATAAAATGTTTCTAGCATTTTCATACATAATTCTAGTTGAGTGAATCGAGCACAGTTGCTATCTAAATGACTAAGGCTATACACCTAAGTTATGGGCACATGAATTTTGCCAAAGGCATATACAAGGCACAACAAATCTTCTTGCACAAGATTCAAGAATCAAGGCATCTTTAGGCTCATAGAAGGGCTAGTTTGGCATTTTAAAGAATAATACCAGTTGGGTGAGTCAAGTGAGGCTACTTCCTAAGCAGGTAAGATAGACACCTAAGTCTTTGGGCACATGGAAATCATCAGAATTAGAGAAAATATGAACAAAGAGTCACATAAGATATAAGTGCATAAAATGCATGTGGAGAGATAGAGTGAAGATGCATAGCATGATCATGTGCAAAAGATTAGATGATAATGTCACACTAAAGGTGAGTGTAAGGGATTTGTATGGGGTAGGAAAGGCTGAGGAAAGAAGATGAAAGCATAGTGAAATTGACCAAGATAGATAAGCACACTTGAAATAGAAGTATAGCTTGAAGAGGAAATAGGACCAAGGAGGTTGAATTGCATGCATGTGAAGTGCTACACCCAAGTTACCATATTGAAGGTAAAGGTCATCCCAAGTGAAAGAATCATAGGAGAAGATGGCTAGAGCAAGCTGGCATCCACCCAAAGTGAGATGATAAGTGATTATGTGAGCTACACGTCACTTCACCAAAAAGTCGTTAGAAAAATTTAATGTGGTGGTGGTGAAGGCACAAAAATCCATATTGAATGAACAAATAATAGAATATTTTTGTATATTTTTTGGGTCATAGTGAATCCTAAATATTTTAGGTACCACCATGCCAAAAATCAACTACATTTAAGGTGGTAAATGAGAGTGGAGGTATAAAGTAGTGGAAGATTAATGACATCTGGTTACAAACTTATGTTGATTTGAAATTTAAACAAAAAACTAGAGCAACCAATGAACCAAAGAGCTGAACTAAGGAGACCCTGCTACAGTGAGATTTTAAATACCCCTAGATGCCCAAAGAAAATGATTATGTAGAGGAATGAATTTCATTCCCTATAAGATTGGTAGAGGAAAGAAAGGGGCACAATTTGAGAAAATAACCAAGCAACTAAAAACTAAGGTGATGCCAAGGCTACCATTTGTGGCACATAAAGCTTGAGAGTTGAATATATAGTCACAAACCTCGTCACTATGTGAATGACCATCGAAGATTGAAGGATTTGACAAGATCAATAGATCAAGGTTCAAATCTAGCAGATTTAGAATGGGGAAAATGTTTTTGAGCTTGGGCCCGAAGTAGGCATAAAAATATGCCAATAGAGTGTGACTAGAAGCAAAATCCACCACTATGAAAACAACAATGCCATTATTATAAGGAGTGAGCATTGCCAAAATCAATTTGGAGGTGTTCAATAATATGTTCTACCAAGACATGTAGTTCCTCAAGGAAGTTTTTGATCCAGGCATCAATTTAGGCGACAATTCGGGTGACAGTTCCACCCCAATTGATGACGAAACTTCCAGGAGCCATAACATTTGCACCGTAGCTCCAATTGACTTGCCGTTTGAACCATTGGAAAGTTAAGAATGAGGGGAACATCTTGAAATGGCATGAGATTTGCTCAATGAATTTTGATCCCCGAAAACCCAATGGCAGTGCCTCAAATTTCAATTTTAATAGTGCTGTCTAAAAATAGTAAGTTTCTAAAAATAGTAATTCCTCAAATTATGTATTGTTTTAAATATTGGAAGTCATACCACTTCATCTCCCTTGAGATTGGTGACCTTCCACATCCTCCGCATGCTTTCAAATTGTGTATAAAATAAGAGGTAACCCGAAATGTAAAGACAGACATCTCTTCCCAGAGATAAGCATATATTTATATTGCGATCTTGAGTAATACTACATCTCTTCTCAGAGAATTCATTGTTACTGTGTTATTTCTATGCTATTGTGATATTTATCAACCAAAACTTCTAAGTTTTGGATCAGTTTTTATGGGAGAAAACTAGGCATCAGTCATGCATAACTGTTGTCTGAAGGAGTACAACCATAGAACCTCCAATAATGTGAATGACCTATCATAATACTAGATGGTAGACATAGGGGAAAAGAATACAGAAGGTGTATAATTGTTTGATGTCACTTTCTAAGATAAGTTAATGACTACCATCATGATAAAACTCTATGAGTTATCAAGTTTTGAAAAGATAGAGGAACTTATGTACTTACTCCTCACACACATCCATAAGGATAGGTTTTTATTATCAAGGAGGTGTATGAGGATGTCATCAAACCTCATCAAATGAATCATTAGACTCCCAAGATATGACACAAACATTTTTTAGATGATGGTAGATGATGTTGAAGTCATAAGGGTCATGAAGCTCCTAGGATAATATAAAGGAGGCTTTGCATTCTTGATCAAGGACATCAATGATCCTGGGATGAGGGTAGATGTGTTCTTGGTGAGTTTGAACTATGCCTAGGCAACCAATGGTTAGATGTAATGAAGACCTACCTATGCATCACATAACACATGGTATAGGGGATGAAATTCAACATCATTAAATTCATCATAGAGGAAATAATAAAAAATGCACTCAAATATCATATGGCACATGAGACCTTCCATTGGGGGTCCATGTTGATCTAGATTATGAAATAGGAGATAAACGTGCCTGATGGGGATGAAGATAACTTGTGGGTCTTTCTAGTGCACAATGACCCTTGATGCTCAAATACTAGAACTTCACTTGCCCCCTACCTTCATGCCAAAGTATAAATATTGAGTAATGGGATGGTGCACTTGGTACATTAAAGCATTCAAAGAATAATGGTGCATCCTAGAGAAACTCCCTCAGAGTCTATTTGGAATGGTAAATTTTACCATCATCAAACACTTTAATGTTGTTCAATTGGCATTTGTAGATGAGAATCGCTCTGATTGGCTAAAACTACCTTATGTATTTTTAGCCAAGTACTTAAAAAAGGTGATACATAGAATCCCTAATGTTAAATAGGTATATATTCTAGTAAATACTATGGATGCAAAGATACATAGATTAAGGCATCAATACGTGCATCTAGGGGGCAAAGCAACTGAAGATGAGGAGGACGATTTGAATTCCAATGGCATCTATCCCCTTGAAAAATAAGTCATCCTTGGGCACATCCATAGGCTTTTCTTTGAGATGAAACCAAGGAAGAGGGGTGCAAGCACAAATAAAGATGATGATCTCCCCCTTTCGATCGATGAAGAAGGAGATTTCGTGCTAGAGTCACCAATGGCAATAAGAAAATCACCTCAAAAGAAGTGGGGAGAAGCCTTGAAGGAAATACAAGAGTGCTTTCATTTGAAGATTGCCTCCAAAGATGAAGCTTCCCCCTCAACACCAAAGAATAATCATGTGGTCTTTAAGTTAGGAATTGAGTCACCCAAGCTGAAGGAAAATAAAAAGAAGTCAAAGGGGCTAGTGGCAATTCCCACAATAACCTTAGTTGAAATGGAGGTGCAAGAGGCACAAGAAGAAGCATAAGTGTGGTGGGCACAAGAAGAAGGAGGAGGGATGAAGATTTATATCATTAAATAAGAAGAAATATAGGAAGAGCCCAACATTGAAGAAATTCATGAGACTCTCCAAGGTGGAATTGCTTCTATTCTTGGGGAAGAGGAACTATCAAGTGCCCCAAGTATAGAACCCACAACGTAACCTCTGTAATATGAGGAGGAGGAGAGGTGTCGATGGATAGAAATGGGCCTTAATAAGGACCATTTATAAGTGGTACTAGAGTTGTATCAAAGAAGGGAGGCCATGAAGGCCAAAGGCATGACCCAAACAAAGATCAACAAGGCTAAGGACTAGGAGATAAGGGTCAAGGAGGAAAAAATTGTGCTAGTAAAGAATAAGAAGGCAAAGAAAAAGAAGGCTAAAGAGGATAAGGCTCGGAGAGAAAAAGAAGAAGTGAGGGTTACCATAAGCACAAAACCCATAAAGGACAAAGTAGTAGAGGTGCCTATCACCCCCACCAGCATTATGGAGGAAGTTACATAATAGGCATGCCCAAGTAGTGAAGGGGTGCTTAGAAATAAGAAAGGTGATAACAACACCTTACATAAACAAATGGAGAATGTAATTGAAATCTGGAAAACTTAGGAGGGTAAAACTAGGATTGAAAAGAAGGAAGAAGTGTATAAAATGGAAAAAATCAAGGAAGAACCCATATTGGAGAAACAAGACACATTAGGATAAATCACTAAATAAGGCACTAGCTTTGATGAAAAGGAACCAAAGTAGACACAATGTGATGTCCCTTACTTAGGGGTTCTTTTTTTTCCTACAAAAAGCTCTGATCAACTATGATATCCCCTTCAAACAGGGAATATAGAAACACAAAAGCTCTGAACAAAGATACGAATTTGCAGAATAAATTCATATAACAAGAAACCACAGTAAATCTCTTAACTGGAAAAATCACTAATCTTATTATTGTCCAGAAGGTTACAATAGATGTCCTCAGTCATGCATAAAAGGAATATTCAGATACGGCCTTAAAACCCTGATTAACTTTTGCAAATCTGGCACTTGAGCTTGAATCTGTATGTCTCAGCTTGCTCTGTCAAACACACAGCCGCCGACGTCGGTCGATATACTACCGATGTCGGTCTCTGTCGGGCCTTCACTGCCGACGTCGGTCTCCAGTCGGTCGATGTCGGTCACTGGGGATCTCTTTCTGCCATGGTCAGTCTCTGCCTGGATCTGTACGGACTTGTACGGACTTCGTACGGCTACCCAATAAGCACAACCTGTCTGTTTTCACCCCTGATCTGAAGATATACAATTCTAATATAGAATATCTCTATCTGTATAATTTATTGAATAACAACTAATAAAATAAATACCTAAAATACTGTGATAACTTCCGTGTGAAGTTATCTCTCAAATTCCCTAAAATACTATGATAACTTCTGTGTGAAGTTATCTCTCAAATCTGTAAACCTCTGTGATAACTTCTGTATGAAGCTATCTCTCAATTTGGCAATAGATCAGCTGATATTTCATAGCCTCTAAATCGCACACAATGAAGAGTTGACGTTCTCCACTGCAGATGGAATCCTGGAACCCTTGGCTCAGTCTTCACAGAAGAATTTCTTCAATATCAAAATTAATAATCAATTTATAATTCAAACTCTCTCCCATGAGAACTCTTATACCCTTCCAAAGGTGTGCTGGCTAAAATTAGATTTCCTCAAATTAGAACTTGGGGTTCTAAAATTAGAATTCCTCAAATTAGAACTTGGGCTTCTTAAATTAGAATTTGGGTCTTAAAATTAGACCAATTAATTAATAATTAATAATTAATTAATATCTAATTTAAAATTATACCAAATAATTAATTAATTAATAATTAATTAATATCTAATTTAAAATTACACCAAATAATTAATATTTGATTAAATCAATCAAATATTAATATCTCCCTCAATACATGTTAGATCCTCGAACCGTCTGAAGCTGGTGAACCAGGGAGTGATTCTGCACATGACCATATCAAAACAAGAGTGCTCTGTTGTATGTCAAATATCCCTAAATAATAGGAGCTCAAGCCCAATGTGTCTGAAATAACCTGAATGAGAGCCAACTATAGGAATTCTATAAATCAAAGCCAAGCCAATCTCCATCATGACCCTCTATCCATCCAATCAGCCTACGAAGGTCGCATAATAGGCTAATCATCAATCCTGTCAATGTCCACGAAAAAAGGGACATGACAATCCGCCCCTCCAAAAATTGCTTGTCCCCAAGCAATCTCAGAACAATGAACCACTCGATCCACCTGGATCCCAAATGTAGTTATGCTCTACACTGCTGTAAATCAATGCAAGTACCTGGAACATCAGCAGAAGTAGAACAAAGAGGAACCCATAATCAAATTGGCGAATGCAACTCAAGCAACCTCTAAGATCACAAATATCATATACACCTTCCACCATGCTATGCAGAAGGCACGCTCCAACTCTGCAACAACTCCCAAATGGAACTATGCCAAGTATGGAGAATCCACACACTGTACCTCTACTATGGTCAGCATATCTGATCAACTCCTGCTCTAAGTCATGCATCGACAAATTGTCAATCCCATCTACAGAAGATGGTGCCAATCCATCCCATAACTGATCCCTCTATAAAGGTGGCACAACCAACTGTACCACACCGTCATCTGTATGAGAAGAATCAATCTGGAGACTCGACTCCCCTGGTATGCCAAACTCATTAGGACCAAGAACTTCCAAATCTTGAACATGTGTGTCAGTACCAACAACATGTTCCTCAGCTACAACTGTAGGAATATACTCACAATCAACACTCAATGTACTAACCTCTGAGTATACCTCCACACTCTGAATGCTAGCATCAGACTCATCCTCATCTAACTCTGAAGAAGCTGCTGCTGAAACTATCTCATCATCACAATCTCTAGCTCCCTCATCCTCTGCAACTAACTGAGAGTCCAAATCCTCATGACTAAGCTCGACCACATGTCTCTCAGAATCTGAGTGAGCCACCTTCATTGCCTCCATGCCCTCCTTGATCTACTGTAAGTCGTCACAAGAAGAACCCGCTGTAACTCTTTTCTATCTCCATATGTTTTGAAGATGTTGTCTCGCATTGGCAACCACCAATCTAGCCTCCTTGGCCTTTTGTGACCACATATCACATAACTTTTGGGTCCTTTCCATATTCGTCCAAGTTTGATGTTCTTAATGTGAAGATGAAGGAGCAATATGATCATGCAAAGAATCCATACTCTTATTATCCATATCATTAGCATGCCCTATGCTGGTCTCCAATGTAGAAGTCTTAAGTGAAACTTCTTGCAAAGATGATATAGACAACTCATTCCCCATGGCTGCCCTCATATCCTCTTGAGTCAAATCGACATGTCTAACAACTGGTGTAGAGCTACCCTCAACCCCCGTAGAGACCTCTTGTTTCTCCTTCGTTCTATTTTGTGATGTGGACCTTTTACGAGTGGATGCCATATACCGTACTAATTTGTCTTCAAATGTAGGATCTGAAAGAATTTCATTCATCCTCCTCTGGGTTTCAACCAACTGGTTCAAACTTTGTTTCAGCTTCTTCATATCCTTGTCCCACTATTTCTGAGTACTTGAAGTCATCATGGATACTTCACTGATTCAATCTACCCAAACTACCCAACAGGATGGCAAGACATTAGCTCTGATACCACTGTGATGTCCCTTACTTAGGGGCTCCTTTTTTTCCTACAAAAAGCTCTGATCAACTGTGATATCCCCTTCAAATAGGGAATATAGAAACACAAAAGCTCTGAACAAAGATACGAATTTGCAGAATAAATTCATATAACAAGAAACCACAATAAATCTCTTAACTGGAAAATCACTAATCTTATTATTATCCAGAAGGTTACAATAGATGTCCTCAATCATGCATAAAAGGAATATTCAGATATGGCCTTAAAACCTTGATTAACTTTTGCAAATCTGGCACTTGAGCTTGAATCTGTATGTCTCGGCTTGCTGTGTCAAACACACAGTCACCGATGTCGGTCGATATACTACCGATGTCAGTCTCTATCGGGCCTTCACTACCGATGTCGGTCTCTAGTTGACCAATGTCGGTCACTGGGGATCTCTTTCTGCCGTGGTCGGTCTCTGCCTGGATCTGTACGGACCTGTACGGACTTCGTACGGTCGCCCAATAAGCACAACCTGTCTGTTTTCACCCCTAATCTGAAGATATACAATTCTAATACAGAATATCTCTATCTGTATAATTTATTAAATAACAACTAATAAAATAAATACCTAAAATACTGTGATAACTTCCGTGTGAAGTTATCTCTCAAATTCCCTGAAATACTATGATAGCTTCTGTGTGAAGTTATCTCTCAAATTTGTAAAACTCTGTGATAACTTCTGTATGAAGCTATCTCTCAATTTGGCAATAGATCAGCTGATATTTCACAGCCTCTGAATCGCACACAATGAAGAGTTGACATTCTCCACTGCAGATGGAATCCTGGAACCCTTGGCTCAGTCTTCACAGAAGAATTTCTTCAATATCAAAATCAATAATCAATTTATAATTCAAACTCTCTCCCATGAGAACTCTTATACCCTTCCAAAGGTGTGCTGGCTAAAATTAGATTTCCTCAAATTAGAACTTGGGGTTCTAAAATTAGAATTCCTCAAATTAGAACTTGGGCTTCTTAAATTAGAATTTGGGTCTTAAAATTAGACCAATTAATTAATAATTAATAATTAATTAATATCTAACTTAAAATTAGACCAAATAATTAATTAATTAATAATTAATTAATATCTAATTTAAAATTAGACCAAATAATTAATATTTGATTAAATCAATCAAATATTAATATCTCCCTCAATACATGTCAGATCCTCGAACCATCTGAAGCTGGTGAACCAGGGAGTGATTCTACACATGACCATATCAAAACAAGAGTGCTCTGCTGTATGTCAAATATCCCTAAATAATAGGAGCTTAGGCCCAATGTGTTTGAAATAACCTGAATGAGAGCCAATTATAGGAATTCTGTAAATCAAAGCCAAGCCAATCTCCATCATGACCCTCTATCCATCCAATCAGCCTACGAAGGTCGCATAATAGGCTAATCATCAAGCCTGTCAATGTCCATGAAAAAAGGGACATGACACACAACTGGCCATTCATGAGGAGAAAGTAGAGTTGAGCCTATGAGAGAAGGTGCAAAATGGGTTCATCAATGAATACTATTACATGATGGAGTATATGCCCTTAGATATATCACAACACTGACATGCCAGTAACTATCTTTTACCTTTGACATTTACATGGATGAACCTCAATTTGAGGTACTATAGAAGGTGATCCTTAGTGCATACCAATAAGAGGAAGGACAAGATTCACTTCTCATCAACCCCCATGTAATGAATCCAGTAAGGTCAGCTAACACCCTCCTCCAAATGGCTTTTGATGTAGTATGTAAGAACATCATCAACTATGTTAGAGCCTCGAGCTGGAAGATAACACTAGAGGAAGAAGAAAAGAACAAGGCCATAGGATTAAAATTGTAGTAAACAAGAGCATTGACACTTCAAGTTTTTTGGAGGTCAATAAAGTGTATATGTTGATGGAGTAGATGCTCCCAAGGTTAAAGGTGAGATCAAAGCCAAAAGAAGAAGAGGACACTTGAATCGACATCAAACAAGAGCTCATTGTGAAACATGAAGAGGTGGAAGACCTCTTCATGAAGTTGGAAGAGGGTACAAAAGCATCTGATGAAATATTTTACAACTTCTCCACCCAAGCATTAGTCATCAACGTGCACCTAAAAAAGGCAAAAGGGGAGAAGGATGCACTAATGACATAGACATACATTATGAGTAGGGTTGAGCATGCTCAAATAATGGCACAGGTCAACACTTTGAGTGCCCATATCAAGACCTAGGAGTAGGACTTGGAAGAGCTCTTCCATGCACTACAAACAAAGGCCTGTGTATAAGGAGAGATCCTTGATGGAGGTGTATCTAAGGCAAAGTTAAGGTTAAAGTTCTTTAGGATAGAATTGGATAAAATAGACGTGCTCACCCTCAACATTGCCTCCATATAAGTAGACATCAGTACAGAAGAAATCAAGCTCATAATTCAGGGCTTTGAGGACTTCAAGGTAGAAGTAAAGGAGCATGCACCCAAGTTTTGCACATCTAAGGTGCTAGAAGGATAGTCCAAAGATGGACTAACATTTTTGTATGGGGTAATGTTGGGCCCTAAATATATCCAAGTATAGGATATGTGTCAACATAATATCCATCTAGGCATGAGGCAATCACTTGCCATGATTATTATTTTGTCATCAGGTGGTGCCAGTTAGTAGGTGGCTAACAAATCCTTTTTGGATCTATCATCATTGAAAAGTGGGAATATAGGACAATGAATTCTCATTAAAGATAGCATAGTGGAGATGGTAGAATGAGTATCTCCAGCACCAGCTCAATGATTGGCGTGTTCTATTCCCCATGATCCTAAGATGCTCTAAAGCACTATAAAAGAAAGCAAAGTCCAGTTAGAAAAGGAGGTGAATGGGAGTAGTGAAGCCTTAGTGAATTAATTCTAGATGGTATGTTTGCCATTAAAGTTATAAGTTAGTTTGGGATGCCTTCGATGCTCCCCATTATAATGCCCAAGCTCGCTTATGAGCCTTTAGGCCTTTAACAGCTTAAGTCAAGCATACACACATTTTTTATTGACTTATATATGTATTATTGTTAAATTATGTTAATGATGAAAGCTTTGTATAAATGTTTAATGGATTGAATGCTTTATTCTATCATATGTATGTTGAGCTCTCATGAGATTCTAACTTATTTGTCTATGGCATGCCTTTAACCCATGAGGAGTCACACGCTCGACATAAGATATACTTTAAGTATGGGTAAGACTTTGTGCCTTGCAATGATACCCACGACTAAGCAAAAACCTATGTCTAAGTCCACCACCTAGATGCCCAGTTGCCCCTCAAGTACCTAAATGCCATTGAGCCTAGGAAACCTAAGGCTTGCACCCATGAATACAAAACTATCGATGTACTAACCAAATTCCTTGAAGGATAGAGTTATGCCATGGCAGAACTAACCCAACATAGACCATGGTCCCTTCTCTATTGTGCTTTGAGTGAGAACATAAAGCTTGTGCCTTATGTAAAGTGATGCCAATGCAGTTGAGTGTTAAATTTTAAGTGTCATAGGATTATTCAAGGCCTACTCCCCATTGGAACAAGCCTAAGTTTGACCTAGACATCTATATAAGTGCATGACTAGGCCCATGACTGAAACACCTACTTTTTGACAACATGTCCTAATCATTAGAAATGATGATGTATCCCATATGTGAAAATTTTATTGAAATAAAAATGACACAAATATCTAAATTAGGGTAGATTTGAACACTCTCTTCAAACTCAAGTTACACTACCAAGATCGACCAAATAATTTTGATCATACTAATCGATTTTTATTATTTTCTACATTTTTTGGTTGACACAAACTAATTTTTCCATAAAATTACATCTAGACATATTTTCACTTAGTTTTATCCTCAGATAGTACAAAAGTATGTGAGAATTCAAGGATTTATTTATACACTCTCCTTGTCAAATTTCAAACTTATTAATATTTGTTATTACACATTTCAAATATGTTTTTATTAATTTAAAGTCAAGAGACTGCATTCAAATAAAAAATACTCTCAACATTTCAATTCTTATGCAAGACCCATCGTTGGGAGGAAGAGACTAGTGAGATCCATGCAAATAAACACCGGCAAAAGAACCATAAATATCCAACAAATAATAATATTCGTGCTAGGTCAGCTCAACAGAACAAAAAATTAATAATTTTTATTTCCTATTCTTTACTATATAAATAATAGGTTTTCATCTATCACTAAGAACCCAACCGCTATATAGATTCAAAATGTTTAGTTTTTTTCAATTTCTATTGCTTCACGAACCTTTCTACTCAAAAAATGATCATCTCTCGAGATAATGCCAACTTTACCTATGCAAATGTGATGACCCGAGGTAAAAGAACGTTCCGCTATGGTATATTTTTGGATCCAGTTATGAGAAAGATCAACACAATGTTATTTGATCCTCACTTGGAAGGAACAACCAGTTTCACTGATGTAGACCTTACCACAACTGCATGAAATAGAATAGATCCCTTTATGACAAATAGGTTTGGTTTGATCTTTAACTTTATCCATCATTTTTGAGATTGAATTAGGAGGAGAGAAATAAACCGTAATGTTTCTTCTCTTAAGGATTCTCACCAACTTGTCTATAGTCCCTTCGATATAAGGAAGAGTAACCATGCCACTATTCTCATCCTCGACCAAAATCTTATCCTTAATATGCTTACTACCATGATCCAATTGTTTTTTAAGGATGATCTTATTAATTAATCCCTCATCATAACCATTCTTATTAAAAACCATAGAGAGATGTTCAATTTCATGACCAAGGTGATCTTTATCAGCGATTCTCTCTGCACGAGCCACTAATGTGTTTATAATGCCATATTTTTGTGGAGGATGATGATGGGGCACTGCATGTAAGTAATTATCTGTGTGAGTTTTCTTTCTATAGACTATGTGGGACAAAGAGCCATCATTACTTTTATTGTTATACCGATGTATTTGTGTCAAATTTGTTTTGTGCAATACATTTTATATTTTAATGAAATTTTCTTAGCACAAAACCCCACATTTGCACTTTCTATGTTCAGAGATTTTAAGTTAGATAATTTACATATTTAGTTGTATTTTCTTAAATAAATTACATTTCATTTCATGAATGTGATTCAAAAATGTGTTGCTCGATTTTCAATTTAATATATATATATATATATATTAGTAGAATAATATACTAATCTTACTTTCAATTGCTATGTAGATCAATACTTTCTATTTTTTAAAGAATAGGTTTTGCTTATCTAGTTATAGTTAATGCAACTTAACAAATTGGATAGTTGTTATAGGTTTGTAGTGAACCTTGTATGTATTTGATTGTTTGATGCTCACCCCTTTTCCAAGCCTCTTGTTTGTATTTGGATTCTTCCATTTAAATTTGCATTTTGGAATTGCTTAGGTGACTCTAAAATTTCCAAGTCAATCTCATGTTCATTGTCAATCTTTATCCACGTAACATATAAACCTAATATACCATTGCAACAATGGAAAAAAGCATTTGACTAACAAATATATTAATCATTTGTGGTCATTCAAATACCTCTATATGCATGCCTTACTACTTGAAGTCAAACACACCTCTTCAATACATCTTGTAATTACTTCTATATCTCTCTAAAATCTTCATTCATTAAATAAATTAATCCCATGTTAATTAGTAAATTTGGACCATGACAACATAAAAATATAATACACCATATTAATCCTTATGAAAATTGAAGAGATGCCATAATGAAATTGGCCCTCTAACTAATATGATAATTGATTAGTTGTGGGATGAATATATTTTCTCGTCCTCTATAACTTTATTTTCTTAAAAAATCTTGTTAAAATATTTTTATATGCATACCTTAGTACCCTAAGTTAAATAGACATCTTCAATACATCCTATAGTTTCTTTACAACTCAAAATCCTAATTTAAATTTTGTCAAAAGTCACCCATTATGAATTTTTCATAGACTCATCCGTTGTAAACATGTCACACCATTTATAATATATTCAACCTTTTATCTTCATTTTGTTATATGATCGTTTCTGAGAAACAAATGCGTTTTCAATCTTTTCCAATACTGACATAATATACAAACAGGAAATGTATTTAATTTGTTTTTGAGTCAAGATTGAGTGTCTACCTTCACCGGATGGTTTTAATAATTTCATTTCATTTTAATCTAATTCAAATATTATGTTCACCGAAAATGACACATGGGAATTAAGAAAAAAATACATGATTGCAACGTATAGAGACTGTTTTAAACCATTACAATAACTTTCGGTGACATCCATAACAGATCGGTGGACACCAAAGAACGTTTTTTCGTAAACTCAGTAAGCGTTCTTAAATTCGCAATGTATACACATTTTAGGTAAAACACCAGAAATTTCTGCATACTGCACTGTTCTTGTATGGAAGAAGAAGAAAAAAAAAACATTAAATGAGATCTATCATCATGAATTATCCTCCTCGCTTGCAAGACCCCTGAGACTAATCTTAAGGATTGACCATCTGAGGTTTTACATATAAACACGTTGCACGGTCTTTAACAGCTGATTAACCGAACGCACCAGTAAGTAATTAGATAGTCTTCCTTGAAGGAGATTATTTCAACAATGCGGTATCAAATGTACAGATCCTGTTATTCTGTATATTGCTTGGCTAGAAAACGAAATCGTTCTTCAATCTGGTAATAATCCTGCTTGAAAAAAGTTTTTTACTCAAATATTGAATTACATTCAACAGTTTACATATCCCCGCTCCATAGCTTAGATATTCGGATGCCAAGCGCTGTTGCGATACTTGTTGAATCCATTCTCGCTACTCTCTCCACTGCATCATCGTACCCAATATATGCCACCTTAGAGTACACCCGCGGCTCTTCAATAACGGATGTTTGAAGCAGAGTCTCAAGCCCTGTGCGTCCCGCGCCTGTGTTTCTATACAATTTTCTGACGTACTGCTCTCTCCTTTTCGCCCTGTCACTGCCCTTCAGGTTAGATGCACAGGCTGCTATAGCGACCTCGTAACCTTGTTTTCCAGCCTTGCAAATATTACTACAACAGCTGCTCAGCGGAACCTCTAACCACCGGTCACTCCCGCAAACCACACAAAGTTTCCCCAGAAAGGCCAGGTACCTCACCACATGCTGTACCATACCTTCCACAACGTTGTTCTTACTCAGATCGGCCTCCTTTCTCTCTAGAGCAGCCCTAATGTAATCTCTAACCAAATCGGGCAGTAAATAACCCAACCCTAACGAGGTCTCGCTTTCGATTCCCTCCTGATAGCAAACAACCTTCACATCATCCTTCGTCAAAAACACCCGCACTCTCAGCGAACGGTCGTTTGCGATCCCAATTCGCAGAAGCACGCGGTCTCCTTCCGAGAATTTCTCCACCCGAACCTCAAATTCGAACCAGGGATTCGGAGTGTCCAAGAAGCGCAGGCTACACCACTGAAGCACGTTTCCTTCCTCCACAGCCTTCGCTTGAAATTGTTTCATGACAGTTTCACCCTGCTCTTGAAAAAAGCTGGCAGCCCATAGCTCGTCTGCAACCGCCCACTGCTCAATCCACCATCCAGATATCCCGCAGCCAGAAATACTCTGCTGCAGGTTTTCTAAAGTAGGCAGCTCGTTGTGCCCAACAAGAATAGCCGCCGTTGCTTCTGCAGCCTGCTGGATTGCTTCTATCGTCGTGTTACAAGCCATTGCCGTGATCTCGGCGTCAACAATGATCCACCACCGCGTATCCTCTTCGGCTCGGGAAAGCAAATGGGAAAAAGCATACAATTTGTCTAGCGCTTCCTCCGCCCGGAACACAAACTTGAGCGACATCTCAAACCCTACAAGCAGAAGCTTAAACTTGCGAGGTAAATCTCTCGACGTGGCTAGAGGGCTTCTGAATCGCTTGACCTGCATGATGTTAAAGGTATAACCTGTGGATCCGAGCAGGGGCAGGGCTTGAATCGTCCACACCAGTCCGCTCACTCCCAACTTGATGTGGTGTGATTTGGTAAGGAATTTCATGAGGCAGTCCACATGGCGAGAACATTTCCAGCTGACGACTTCAGATTGCAGTTCCAATTCGTATTCAGACAACGCCATGGCTTAAGCATATACTGCTGTTCGTAGATTAATCCAATTACTTCCCCAAAATTTCGCTTCGCTACTTTGATTTTTCTGGGCGAATAAATGTAATATTGTGACTAGGGTTGCAGGTTCGTTCTGCTCTGCTTCGTGTGACTTTCGTCGGCTTTAAATTCTTCGAAATTAAGTTGATACGTTGTACGACTTTTTTAAACGTATCGCCCAAGTAACCGGCACGGACGCGACGACAAAACATTTTCTCGCACGAGAGTTGAATAATTTCGAGTATAATCTTGTAAATCATGCGACCATGGTAGGGATCACGGGTTGGTATGACCTTATTTTGTATGCAGTTGTTAAATTATTATATTAAAATATTGAGTGACTATTTTGGTGGGAGGTCTGGGCATGGAGGATTCATAAATTAGTATGATTACGTATGAGAATTCTAATTTTCAATTTTTTTTGAGAATGTAATCAAGATGTAATTTGTCATTTATAATTTGGTGATTTTATTAATGGTATTATGATGATAATGTATTAGATGTATATTCTTGTTTAGTTGATAGTTTTTTTAAAGGTAGGATAAATGATCTCTTTCATTTGAGGCTTGTTGGTTGGTTAAAATACGCTTGTGTTGATAGGAGATGCTTCTGGGTCTAATTGATATTTATGTGTTACATTCCTACCCCATATTGTGGATTTTAGGGAGAGCTTCCAACCCTAAAAATTCTTCATATTATGGTGGAAGGTAAGCCATTCTAACCCCTAAAACTTCAGTTTTAAATTAAAATATGTCTATTAGGACCTTCAAAACATGATATTGAATTGTAGATCTTAGAATTTGGTGTTGATCAATTCCTTTTCACACTTTTCTTTCTACCTATGTTGTTCATATTTGGCTCAACAATGTAGTAGGTTGTAATTTTTTTTATAATGCTACTAAAGAATCATGCTAACATAGGTTTTCCAATCACATATGGATTAAGATCAGGGATTCCCACTTTATTTCAAATTTGAAATAAATGTAAACAATTCAAGATTAACTAATATATAAACATCTCTTCCTTGTTTCATTTGTTTCATTAATAGTTCTCATATATATATATATATATATATATATATATATATATATATATATATATATATATTCACCACTGTAATGATGTTATTATTTATAAGTAGCTTGTTACTTTTATTTGAGAGAAAAAAATAAAACTACAAAGCCATCATGGAAAGACCCATTAATCTTATAAAAATTTAATGTTGAGATAAGAGCTCCCAAACTAAATGCAAAGAATTTGCAATAACATTGATTAGAGATTGCAAGTGTGAAACTTATAATACACATCACAAATATTTATCACTTTAATCTATCCCATGTATAAAGACATTTGATAGTTTATTGATTTATTTATCTCATAACTACATATTAACTCCTTCAATTGATAATATTTGAAACCATATAATTACATAATATAATAACCTAATACTCTTAAATACTATTATGACATATTTAGAAATAAATATCCAAAGAAAAAGATTGACATTAACGTTGATCTTGACTTGACCAAAACTACATAAATAATAATGTGACGAGGAAGCCATATTATAAAAAAGTCAATCTATCTTGGAAATATTCCATCCAAATTTTTCATTTTTATTAACCTACTTTTAGTAGTGTCTATCCTTAATTTTTTTGTTTTATAGTGTCCATATTCAATTCAGGGTAATTATGTTTTATAAAATATTAATTTTATTCTATCCTTAGTCTTAAAGTTTTCCATTCATTACGTACATACTTTAATAGAATAATAATATTTTATAATTAAAACAAAAATTTCACTCCAACAAATTATTATTTACATACTTAAAAGATATGATCTACATTTAAAAAAAATAAAATTAACTTTTAACTGTATTATTTTGATACGATTGCAACCACTAAACCCAAACCCTCAACATTTTCGTTCAGCTTCCACACATCGAATAAATTTAAATCTCTTCGATGGCGATTTCTTGGATATCACCCATGAAAGTCTGACGAAGTCGACGGAGAGAAGAATGAATCGACAACCCCTCACCCCTATTTAGATAAATGACTGGTCATTTCTTTACAAGAAAAGAAAAAAAAGAGGTGTTTTGTGTTTCAAAACATTCAATAAATTTTGAAGAAGTAATTTTAGAAATTTTGAGGAAGTGATTTATGTTTCTCCACCACCACCATTATACTCTATTTCTTATCATGGTGCTCGACTATGAATTGAAACTGCAAACTGAAATTGTCAACTGGAGATCTTCTCACAATGTGGATTGTATCATAGAATTCATTTATAAACCACGTCACATTAAATTGGGAATCAATGGATTGGTGTAGTCAATTAAAGCCAAGCCCAGCCTCGACCTTGCGGATTATAATTTCACCATCATCGAGGACAAGCGATATGAAAGCCCTCTCGATAAGTCTGAAGCTCCTACGACTCGTGACTTACCTCCCAAGTTTAGTCTTCTACTTATGGGGGTTGAGATGTCTATCAAATCTGTGTTTCAGGCAGAGGAAGTGCTGGATAGGTTGTATTCATTTTCCCTTTTGTTTTATTGAGCCAGAGAAGATAAACAGTGGTGGATCATTATAGACGTGGAGATCATGACAACAGATTATAAGATGATGAAAGAGGCAACACAACAGGCTGCACAAGTTGTGTCCAATTTTCTACTCAATCACAGTGAGCCACTTCCTTTAGAAAGCTGGAAGATGAGTATTAGTAGCTGTGGGAGATCTGGATGGTAGATTGAGCAGTGGATGGTTGCAGATGAGCTCTGGGTCACCATATTTTTTCAATAGCAGAGCCTAAATGTCATTAGATAATTTTAGGTGAAGGCCATGGAGGGAGGAAATGTGTTGCAGTGGTGTAGCATACAAGTCAAAACTGGCCTATTGGATAAGCTAGTGAGAAGCGTGAAAATTCTAAGGAAAAGTGATTTTAAAGTGTCCCTGATGCCCCACTTGAGTATGGTGAAGCCCTGATAAAATTTATAATTCTTGATCAATAATACTACTGATTTTTACCTCCTAAATGACTTTTTTTAGTGTGTTCAATTGGATTGTGAATCTTGCTTAGTGAAAACTATGGATTCCTTAGCATGTTTTTCCATTCTTTCACCTATTTAAAGCCTCTTCTTGCAAGGCATGTGAAGTGTTCTAAGAGATGTTTATGGTTTAAGTGAGTTAATATATTTATTAGTGCCCTCATAGGCCTCTTTTCTAGTCCTCCTAGCTTTGGACATTCATTCATAACCTCACAATGTAGCATTGATGTGAGAAGATGAAGATTGGAGAAGTGTATTTTTAGTTTATCCTTTCATTTCAAGTTTAATATGCATATGGTTGGATGTCATCATGTTATTTGGTGTATCACCTCGATTATATTAGTTTACTTTCAATTATCCTTCTCCATTTTCAACCCCCAAGTTTAGTATAGTAACAATCCAAAGTGGTACATCAAGGGAGCTAGCCCTATCTAGATATTCACCTCATTCCCTAGGCTACCCACAAGCCTAGAGGTGATTACATTGTGCCACTTGTATAAGTAAATATTTTTCATCTCCTCAAAGGGTGTAACTCAAAGTGATAATAGTTTTTGGCATGCCCGGTGGGACTCTTGGTCCAAGAGGTTGAGAGATTTGTGGTGTTGTCTCTCAACAATCAACGTTTGGAGACATCTATCAAAACATCAATGGTGACTCCAAAGTTGTATTAACTGGTCAAGCCATCCAAGTTATCCTTTGAATATTTTTGGTAACATTTCTCTTTGTATCCTTGCTTTCAATGACGTTTTATGGCTGACTTTGGTTTTGAGTTTTGTTCTCTACAAGTTGGTTAAACCTTCCAAGCTTGTGCCATTCCCCATCAATATGAACAAGTTCTTAATGAGCCTTGGTGTGACTATAATCAACCTTGTCATGAAGTGTATTAATACTATAATCAACCTTGCTATGAACCACATTTTATCCCTAAAAAACCCTATGAGCCATGGCAATCCTATAGTTCTTCATTTCCATCTCTATATAGACACCATTTTGTTGGACAATCCTATGAGAATGAATACCAAGAAACACCTCTTTATCAGCCTCAATATGAGCCCTATCTCTCATACTATAATGCCTATCATCCTCAAGGGTATTCCTATGGGTCTTTTCATATGAAATCAAATGTTTTCATGGATTATACACAAGTATATCATTGGCAAAGTGAAGCTCCTACTCATGTAGATGTTACTCCTAATGATCCCAAGAATTCACTTCTATATGAGCTCACTAGTTCTTTCCTCTTTTCTAAATCCACTCATAAACCTTGTCCCTCATTCCACACTCCATCTCCAAATCCTTTACTTTCCACTACATCTCATGTTCTAGCTCCTTCACATGAACCCATCCATCAACCTTACACCTCACCCCTTCTCAAGGAGGAAACTATTTTAATAGAAGCAAGTGAGGAAGAGAAAATATAATTCATGGCTAATCAAGAGGATCTCGTGAGTGATTATGGTGAATAAATAACCATAAGGACTTACCTTGGTAAACAAAAGGATAATCTAATAGCGGATGTCTCTATATTTGAAGGGATGTGTGTCCTTGAATAACCCCCTACACTTGACTCTCAATCTAATTTTGAGTTTTATGTGCCACCTCCCACAACTAGTTCATCTTGTCCTTACCCCACAACCCTTTTCCTTGATGGACCTGTGGTATGGGAATCAAAGGAGGATAAACTGGTTGATAAAGAAAGAGAACTATTTCTTGAAGAAAACCTACCTCTTTTTCAACCTCATTGGGCTAGATCACATGATTTCAAGATGCCTAGTCTTGGCATCACCATAAAGGAGAAGGAGATGGAAAACCTTGCAGCCCTTGAAAAAAATTCTACATATGATCAAAAGGTTTTAGATTATCATCACAAGCATGAAGTGGAATGTGTTATCAAGGGAGGAGAACACTTTAAATTCATCTCTCAAGAAGCAATGATCCTAGGAGAATCTCATGAGACCAAGGTAGAGGAAGTAGCTCTTGAAGATGATAATGAGGAAGAAGACTTATGGTAGAAGTTCAATGCCATATACAAGGATTTTGATGAGTTGGTTAAAGTTTATTCTTTTCCAAAAAATTTCATAGATAATGATAAACCTATTGATGAGTCTAATGAACATAATATTGAGTATTTAATCAGACATAAAGATGAAGTTCTTCTTGTTGGTCAAGAACCTGCTGCCATGAAGCCACTTGGTGATACTAACATTCAAGATGTGGTTGACAAGGATGATTGGTAGCTACAAATAGAGATATTTAAAGAGATATAATAGCTTTTATAATTTGAGGGATAGGTGAATCAAAAAGGCAAATAAATAATCTTTCATGGAGGACAATGATCAATATTGGATAGAATTTGTAAATCTCCTTGATGATCTAAAAGAACTTACAACGTAGAGGAGGGCCAATCTTGTTGAAAACACTATGAAGGACAAGAAGGTATGATTTATTGAATCATCATTTGAATTTGCAATTGAGGACCCACATGACAAGGTTGAAGATGTTTGGATGCAATAGGAATACTTATACATTGTAGACCTATTTGAAGTTGGTCTACTTGAGAGCATGGTAATTGAAGTGCCAAGGAATAGGTCTAACCCACAAAAAATTCAATATAAGCAGAAACATGCTTTGCACCATGTTCCATCTCATAAATAAGGCGATGTTTCAAACTTCCCCATTGATCCAAGGGGGAGGTATGTTCATGTTGTACATAGTAGTTTGTTCTTAGCTTCTCTTCAGTGCCTTGAGCATGTGTGTGTGTGTTTGTGTGTGTGTGTCTTATTGTTTGTTTTCTTTGTTGTGTGTGTCCTTTGCTTTTTATTTAATGGATAAAGGTATTCTTTTTTTTCTCAACTTCAAATGAATCCTAATCCCAATGGACTGATAAGGCTACTGGTCTAGTTAGTATAGCATACATACTACCCCTATGAGTCACCAGTTTATCGACTAAATTTGACTTTTTAGTCAGATTGGGGTGCCTATAGGTAAAACATTGATTTTATAGGTCTATAAGGGGTGTAATATGATTGTTATGGGGTGTATTATAGTTAATTTGATGTCAATTAATGTTATATTGTCCTTGGTTAATTAGTGTTTATGTTTATTTATCATTTTGGGTCATTTTAGGGGTAAAAAAGGGTACATTTAATGATTTGTATATGTTTATTGGTAAATTTGAAGGTCCAAATAGGTTATTTCACATTAAATATGTCCTACATTTTTTTAATACACTATTGGTAACTAAAATTTGTAGGTTCATCAAAAGAAAAGTAAGTTTTCTTAAAGAAAAGGAAGAGTTTGGCATTTGTACAACCTCCTTGGGAAGTGTGCAACTTGGAAAAGGTTTAAAAGTGACTATTAAAATAACCCATTCTAAGTTCCATTCTTGGTATTATTTATAATTAAAATTTCTTGCTCAAAAGCATTCATCTCTCTTTTCACCCTTTTTGACAAGCAAAAGTGACTTGCGGGTTTGTACTTGGTACTGACAGCTCATGAGGTTTTAGGAAAAATTCTCTTGGGATATGATATTAAAATTGTATACCTTAATTTCCATATAAATATTTGGAAAATTTATCAACTTTACCTTATGAACCATTACTAACAAGTTGACTATGCAAATCTACTAGCTATTTTGTGCACCCTATGGTTTTTTCTCTTATTTGAGAGATTTCATACAATATAGTAAGTTATAATGATTCCATATGATTTTTACTTCATTATATAATTTTATCCATGATGATTTTCACACTTTAATTTTATTTGATGATAAATCATCTGATGTTTCAAGAATAGTCTCATATGGGATGGCAGACATGTTTCCTCCATTTTATGGATTCCCATGCTTGTTCACAAATTCATATGGTGGTGTTAGTGTCTCTTAAATTTTTTAAGGGTCTTATTTTTTCTACCTCCACATTTAAACCTCATTATCCAAATCACCTTCATGGTTTGCAGTCATACTCTACACATGTGCACAGTTTGCCATTGGAATGTGCAATTACAAGTATACTAAAGAAGGAATAGATGTTGGAAATAAGGTATTGATACATGTTATAGGTCATTTTGAATGTGATGGGTGAATTTGAGGGTGTTTGTACAAGTATTGAATTCATGGGATGGAAAAATAATGTTCACTATCTATACTTTTCTCCACTGTCAGCGTGCACACTTGTATGACCACCTATAGGGGGCCTAAACAAAGAGTGTAAAAGTCATAAGGAGAGTTTGAAACATCTGAGGAACCTTATTTATTGTCTTGATATGGTGAAAGATCATGGTATACTTGTTTTTAAAGGTAGTTTTCTAAATTAAGAATGAAGTCCACCTTTAAAGAAATGAAATGACTGAGTTTTGAGCCACAGTCCCTAAAGAGGGAAAATAGAGAACCATCACCTTTTGTGGATAGAATATAACAGTGTCATATTAACCTTTGATCATTCCTATTGCACTAGTATTATAAATATATCATAGGAAAAAAACTTGGCAAGGTTTGGAGTCAGATGGATTGGTGGAGACCAACTATTATAAGGCCCAAATATGCCTCTAAAACCACTAAAACTAGGCAGTAGATTCTATAGTCTTTGGAATACAAAGTGAATTTATGCTCTAGTTTGACCATCTTAGAACATATCAAATTTGATATTGGTTTCAAATGCTTCAAGGGACCCTCATGACCTAAAAATATCTTCAAAGGAATAGATGGAATTTTATTTGGCTTGCATAGACACTTCCAGTCTGTACACTTTGTATATGTTGACTTACAGCTGGGAATGAGAATAGTGATCCAAGTTGGAGTCTTTGAAAGTGTTTTTACCACTAAAAGTGAATCTAAAGTGAATGATAGTATAAACTTGTGATATGAGATGTAAATGGGATTCAAAGGATGTCTTCAAACATAATAACTAGGCTAAACTTAAGCCAAATGCACACCTACAATAAGGTTCCCAAGAGCAAGTCATAGTCATGACAAAATAAAGACAAGAAGGCCTTAACAAAGCATGATAAGGTTGAAAAAAACTTGAAATATTCTATTAAGTTAAATGATGCTGAGTAGCCTTTCAAAGTAAATATGTTCACCTATAGGTGCTTACATTCTTCAACACTATTGACTATGTTGACCATAATAGGTAGTGAGATGAGAAGTATGCATAGGTGATGATCTGGTCACTTCGGGTGAACTAATGAGTCAAGATTAGTGTTAAATGGTTAGGATGGTTTAGAGAGAATCCAAGATACTTGAGGATCAAGATGCAAATGTGGCTGGTAAAGGTTTTGAGCCTAGTGAAAACCTAGGAAAGGATGGTTATAAAATTTTGGCATCTCCATGATAGGGATATAGGGTAAAGAGAGAGATCCATTCATGCATACTAAGTCCATTTTTGAATACCTTGCACAATCCAATTTCCATACAAGTCTGTCTCAGACTTTCATGTTTTTTAAGGACCTATGAATAAGACCAAGATATAATTTTTGGTATATATAATCCCTAAGTCTTTTAGAAGTTGTTTCAACCTTATATTAGTCTATGAAAATAGGGAAAGTACCCCCTATTTTGTCTCAAAAAGGGGGTACTTTCCCCATGCACAAATCGTGGTAGTTTTGGAAACAAAGATGGAAAGGATTCTTCAGGAGATGATGGATATTTCTAAGAGGTATATGAGGTTGAATGAAACTTAGGAAAATCTTTTAAACCACTCAAGGAAGGAATGATACCAATAGAAAATGTCTGAACCTACAAAGTTGTAGATAGGCTAGTTATGCATGGTGAGGCCTAAAGCCCACATGAGATGACATTGTCACCTATATCCTTGGATGGACATTATAATATTTTGAATCATGTTTTTGAGATGTAATTAGATGTGTTAAAGCTATGTGGATGCAAATAAAACATCAAAAAGGGTCATTTTGAGCAAAGGTTGCAGATAAGCCTATTGGACATGGTTAGACCTAGTGTCCAAATGAAGAGCCACTTCTACTTCTATATTTTAGTGAGAATTTAAAATCATTAGATCATGTTCATAGGGTGGAATTAGTTATGTTCAAACTCAAAACTTACAAAGAAATCCTCAAGATTATCAAATTTGGATTAAAACCAACATTAGGCCTATTGGAATGCAAGGAAGAGCTCAAATAGGTGACTCCAAGTGTTCATATCTCATTCGAGGATTTGCATGGATTCCAAAAAGGTTTAGAGGAGATAGAGAGGATATTGAAAAATGACTTTTTGGAATTTGTTTACAGTTCCAATGTCAAACTTTCATGAACAATGTTTAAGAAAGAAAATAGACCTAAAACCTACTAAACCCTCATTTAGGACACAATGGAGAAAATGGAGTTGGAGATGAAATATAATGGACTAGTTTGACTAGAATAACTATTGGAACTTTCATAGGACTCACTCAATCTCCTTCACATGCTAAATAGTTGTACATACTTGTACAGATGGGTGCAAAAATGGAGTTTTTCACACTATTTTATGTTTTATAGGTTTTATGAGGTTTCAAGAGTTGAAAATAAAATGGATGGAAATATTAAGACTTAATATAAATCCCCATATCACTATCACGACCTGAAACATCCCCTAAGTGTCCAAACTAGGTGCTTCAACTCAATCAGTCAAAACTAGCCTATTGGATAAGCTAGTGAGAATAGTGAAAACTCTAAGGGAAAGTGATTTTAAAGTGTCCATGATGTTACACATGAGTATGGAGAATCCATGATAAAATTTATACCTTTTTATAAATAAGGATACTGATGTTTATCTCCTCTATGACTATTCTTAGTGTGTTTAATTGGATGATGAATCTTGCTTAGTGAAAACTATGGATTCCTTATCATGTTTTTTTCATTCTTTCACCTATTTGAAGCCTTTTCTTGAAAGTCATGTGAAGTTTTCCAAGATATTTTCATGGTTTAAGTTATTTATTATATTCATTAGTGTCCTCATAGGCCTCTTGTCTAGTCCTCATAGCTTTGCACATTCATCCATAACCTCACAATGTAATATTGATGTGAGAAGATGAAGATTAGAGAAGTGTATTTTTAATTTGTCCTTTTATTTCAAGTGTAATATTATGGTTGGATGTCATCATGTTATCTGGTGTATCACCTCCCTTAGATTAGTTTGCTTTTATTTATCCTTCTCCCAACTTTAGTATAGTTGCAATCTAAAGTGGTACATCAAGGGAACTAGCCCTATCTAGAGATTCACCTCTTTCCCTAGGTTGCCCAAAAGACTAGAGGTGATTCCATTATGCCACTTGGATGAGGATATATTTATCATCTCCTCAAATGATGTAAATCCAAGTGACAATAGTTATGAAATGTTCGTAGCCAATATTTGTCTGAATTGAAAACTCACTCAACATCCTCTTCCTTTGACCTAACATCTTATTCTCATGTTCAAATGTGACTTATAGGTCTAGGCTAAAAGGATAGATCCATATGAATTACTCAAAAATCATCAACACTTACCAAAAAATTCTACCATGTGGAGTAGAATCCCTTCTTTTGAAAGATTAAGGTAATTGTTCCCATTAAGCAACTTTCTCAATATTGCACCTGTAGACATTGCTTGAGGGATTTTTGCCTACAGTTGATGAAACCTGAGTGACTTGAAAAAATGATACAACTATTGAGATTGAATTCAACATGTTTCTTAGGATTTGGGTGGTATTAGCACTCCCCATACATACCTACATGTGATTGTAGGTGATTATCATATTGAAGTCTAACCAATCTTACTCATTGTCTTAGAATCCTATCTCAATCAACCTTGATATCCCTCAATGAAAATATTTCATGGAGAAAATAAATTCCATTATTTGAGTGGAGAAACACAAGTTTATTATATTTATCTTAAAGCCACTAACAGAAGATGAAACTCTATACTATGGAAACCATGTTCTGCAGACCAATGGTGCTCACCCTTGGCTCAATCAGAGTGGTTATACATGTCTTACCATGTTCACACATGAAAATTAGGTTGAAAAAAACATGAAGAGGATGAAATAGTTCTACAAGAACACATACATCACCTGGAAGCATCAAACCAATACAAACAGGTAAGAAAATTGAGGTGTTGGGGATGTGTAGGTAGTTTGAAGATACCAACAATATTAGTGATTATTCATAAATAAAAGACCATAAAACTTAAGACCATGGACATTAATTGAAATATTATAAGGATTAAAAACACCCACCAAGTAAACTCAACCTAACTCTTCTTCGCTAGTCCATACTATCTGAAAACTATTTGACTTCTTTGACCTTACCGAGAGAGAGAGAGAGAGAGAGAGAGAGAGAGAGAGAGAGAGAGAGAGAGAGAGAGAGAGAGAGAGAGAGAGAGAGAGAGAGAGAGAGAGAGAGAGAGAGAGATCATTTTTCACCATTTTTGTAGCTATCAAATCTATCTAAGCCTAGAGATGACCTAGAGAGAGAGAGAGAGATCATTTTTCACCATTTTTGTAGCTATCAAATCTATCTAAGCCTAGAGATGACCTATGGGGATCTAAAATGACCCTCCTAAAGTATTCACACATGTCATAACTATTATGAAGTTTGTATAACAACTGAAACTTCCTTTTTCTCAAGTTATTTTCTTGTTTTTAGTGTTAAACATGCAAAATTCAATTTCAAAACTAAAAACTGACACCTTTCTTACATGTGGGATGTTATATTACACTTTGACACACTTGTACTTAGTGGAAAACCATACAACTCATTCAAATAGCCAAAAGGTGGCATAATATGACATGAGACAAAATATAAAAATGTGATAAGAGATTATAACACATTGTATGACCTCATTTAAGACCATGGTGCACATTTTCCGACCTAGGAGACCCTACGCAAGTTTTAAAATGCAAGTGGGGTTGACTTAATTTAACCTAGGGGTAAAATTAATCAATAGGTACTATATTGGATAATAGTTAAGAGGAATAACAAAGGGAAGAGGGCCTAGAAAAAAACTCTTGGTAACTACTTTTTCTCATGCTCAACCCCAAGAGGACCTAAGTCAAAATTATCTAACCAGATCCAATAAATTATTATAAGGTGTCCTTCCACATTCTCTACCATAAGCTTCACCTCTACCTCCTTTAGTTACTCCTCAAGCTTTGCTTCTACCAGCATCCTTGGCTTCTCAAGCTCTACTTTTGCCTCTTCTAATTTCTCATCAAAATTTACCTATGCCTCCTCTGATAGTAACTTTTAATAGGCCCCAACAGCCCCAAGATTGGACTACACATTTCTAGGAGACCCGAGCACAACCCACTCCACAAGCAGTGATACAACCTCTAAGATTTGATACCATGACTAGCTTGAAAGTAAGCACTGAATGAGGAAGCCAAAAGGCACCCATATAGGTTCACCCACTCACTCTTCCATCTAATCTATTTCCATTCTTCTCCTTGCTCTTACTACTTTGTAATTCCCTATTTTGGTGCCCACTAGTTTTGCTCTACCTCCTCCATCTCCCATTATCTCCCTTTCATCTTTCACCTCGCTTATTTAGAGCAACATCACTTCTCCTTTCCCTTTCACTTTACCCATATCAAAGCCTGGATTGCTCTTGATGCCTTCCTTGGGAATTCTCTCAACAACATATGTGATTACACCCTTTGGGAGCATACCACTTCTAGTAAGGACCCTCTTGATCCCCACTCTAATCAACCTGATGTTCCTTTTTGTCTCTCCAATCCCTCCACCATTAGTTCCTACAACTATAGCTATCACAGTCAGACCATCCACTAAAACACCTAAAGCTAACCCAAGGAAGAGGCTAAATAAAAAATAGAAGGCAACCCATCTTTTGACTCCTCTAGGCTAATAGCAATAGTTCAATGATTGCCTCCCTAGCCCCCTCTTTCCCTTACCCAAGACACCACTAGATTCACCTTTAACTAGCCTATCTCATCCCTATTGTTCCATGATCTATTCTCAGGTCAATCTTGCATCAAGTGAACCTCAATCAATCACAATTATGAGCTCAATTTTTCCCATGGGTCACCCCTTTAATTCTTCCTCCTTTTTCCTCCATTCCCCCTCTACCTCCACTCCTTTTCTCTTTCACTCCTTCCACTTCCTCCATCTCCCCTCCACCTTATCCTCTATCCTTTACCACTATTTTAGATACACCTCTTATACCCTTAACAACCCAAGGGATGGTCCCAAGGTCACATACACCAAATATGGATGTCCAAGGTGACCCACATGTGCAGTAGAGTTTTGATAGAACATTTGGGAGCATGAAGAGGATGATCACTCAAAGTTTTTTCCAATATATGAACATGGTGATACAGTGGATCCATTCAGATATATTTTCCATTACTAAGGTGAGGAGTCTTATTGGAGAACTTGAAATGGTTGAGGACCCATTATCCATCCTCAAAACTACCCATGAAATGTTCAAAAAATCCTCAAGGATGTGCAGATCCAAGTTCAAAATCTTGAGGTCAAAGTGAAGAACACATTCTCAGTCAATTTAATTAGGAAGGTAAAGGACACCCTCCTATTTATTTTCTCAATCATAGGGAAAGTAGTGGGGACTCAAGATGAGATCGATGTAATTATGTATAGGATGCAAACATACATGGGGAGAATAATGGAGATTGATAAGAAGTGTTAAAAGTTACATGTTGTGGTCAATAAGGGGATGATTTGGATCTCAAACTGATGCCAACCTCATATTTTAGGTTATATTAAAGTTATGTCATAAATATGAGAGTAGTGATGGAGGAGTCGCTAGACTTAGACTGCATTACTATAGAACCCTTAGAAAAAGGTGAGAAGAAGATACTGGCTTGCTTATAAGATAAAAATATCTCACTGCTATTCTATTTGGATGGCACTCTACTTGACCAATGGGAATTTAGAGTCTATCTGGGTCGATTCAACCAGGTTATGAGGGAGAAAGTGGATAAAGTAAAATAGGAAGGAGCCTAGGCAATGTTGGATCTGTCAACTAAATCTATTGCAGGCATCAACCGATTTTCAAGAGTTTAGGATTTGATAAATGTAGCTTTCTAAGTCTCTAAAAGATTGGTAACTTAGATAGAATTGATACTCAGGGAGCCTCAAATAAACTTGGCCAATCTAGACAAGGAGTTTGATCTCATGGTAGCTATGCTAGAATCTAGGAGTGCCCAGTCAAAGAAGCTAGGAGTCGACTCCTTTGAGCTACCTTCACATGTTTATAGGTGGTCACTATAGATATGTTACAAGTTTATTGGGATTTATTTTGGTTTAATTTTTTAAATATGGTTGTAATTTTAATGAGTGGCATCCCCAATCCTTATCTATTTATAGAGGAGCTACATTGTATTTTGAGTTTGACCAAATTTTTTTTGAAAGTGTTGTTGGATTATTTATAGGATTTCACTTGAATTTCCTTTTGCACTTTAGAATGTAACAATGATCTAGTTTGATTATTATAGTAGTTTTTTCACTCTTTTATTGAACACAAGTTATGTTTCTACAAAAGGGTCTTTTTGTGTTCAATTTTATTTCATATTCATATTTAAATGATCAACAATTCAATGAATAATTAGATTAACACATTATCAATTTATGTATAGCATGGTTATGATGTGCTTAGTTATTGTATTCTCTATGTGAATTCTTTGATTCTTTTTTAAGTATTGATCATTCATGTGCTTATATACAAGTTTTCATATGGTGTTTATGTGTTCTCGATAGTAAAACCTTATTAATAATCTATGGTAGGAATTTAAATTGAAAACATACTCCCATTTCCCTTAGACTTTCCCCATTGTATGCTCTTGGAGGTAGAACTCTAGTGAAACTCAATCTATAGTGGTATAACTGTGGTAGAGTCACTTAGTGTAATGACCATTACATTAATCTCATTTTAGACCTGGAGGTATTCTTTTATGCATTACCCTTCCCTCTCTTTTATGTTTATTTAGTGGTTTTGGAATCCCCTTTTCCCCTTGATTTTAGAAAGAACAAAACCAACACTCAAAGTATTCATATATGAATGTAAACCATGTGAAACATAATGTATTAAACTTTCAGTGGTAATAATACATCTCTTGGATACTATTCATGTAACTATGTTTGTGAAGTCTAATACCCATAGCCATGCCCTAGGCTGATCCCAAATTAGTCCTAAAATGGAAGATGAAAATATATAGTTGTCTCCACATCTCCCTTTTCAAGGAATGCCCAATCTCATGGGTGTCTCGTGGTAAGGATCATATTATAATGAATAATAAAATAGATTGCATTCATGTTGTTAACTATGACAGGATTTTTGAAGCATTATTATGTCTGTGTTTTTGGTTAAGAATAGTTTCTTTGATACTAATAAGATTTTTTCATAGTTATAGCAATCCATGTTTTTTGTTGTTTATTGTGCCAAGGCCAAGTGAATCTCTAGAATGATGACATGCATCATGATTTCACTCTATCAAAGTGTTCATAAAAAAAAAGAGTAACATGATAGTTTTGGGTAAGTAGAGCATCAAGATGATGATAGGTGTCATCATCTTTGTAAGCTAGAGACTAAAAAAAATGTGCAAAAAGAGTTACATGCAACCAGGTAGAACACCAAGATGATCACATGTGTTATCATCCTGATGATGCATATTCCTTATATAAAAATAGAGGAGCATCATAACTTTGGGAAAAGAGAGCAATGTGATAGTGACAAATGTCATCATTTAGCTCACCTAGAGAGAAGATAGAAAAATCTAAAATCATGACACTTTCATGCAAGAGGAAGCTTGAGATGATGACACACATTATCACCTGGCTCATTTAGAGTCCTTGCACTAAAAGAGAAGAGCATAACATCTACACACAAGTAGTACATGGGGATGATGACACATGCCATTATCTAAACCATGCAAAAGATATAGAGAAAAAGTGATAATTATGACAGTTCTAGGCAATCAAATCTTTGGGATGATGACATGTGTCATCATCATGCTCACCTATTGCTGATGCAAATATCAAAGACATGAAAAAACACCTAAATAGAATGATACCACAAGATTTGATCATGTGTCTTCATACAAAGTAGTGGAATAAATGTGTTATGTCATCTATCATTATCTCATTAATTTCTTGGCCTTGAGCTTTGATCATGCTATTATTTTGCTATAAATTTTGAAGAAAATAGATAAATTGTCGATATGAATCTCAAACGAGGCCAGAAGGGTGTGAGATCCATATGTGATGGTGGGATTCCTAGTGCAGAATCAACCAAGTCCTTTGAAACAATAGAATTTATGTTTTGTAAACAAAATTTGTGACAAAGTATGAATAGTTTTGGTGAAGATCCTAAGATTAGAATAGTTTTATGAAGTCTCTAAAACTTTTGTTCATGACAATTATTTCAACTTTTATTTGACTTTGGTTTAATGAGCAACACATTTTTTGTTAGTTGAGGAATATGAGTCAAATATTTTGAATATGTACTGCCTTGATTTTGCCAATTAGTGACAGGCCCATTTTATTTCCCTTTAAAACTAATGAGTGTTTGTTATTTTTATAAATCATGCTTATAATATTACAAGTCAATTTTAACTTAAACCTATTGGAGTCTAATTCTCATTACGTAGTAACAGACCCATTATCCTCTATGGAAAATTGAGATCTCTATATCTGATAAGTAATTTTTAATGAATTGCTTTCCTTTTTTTGACTTTATCATTTTATAAATTTCATTGAGCCCAATTGAATGAAGAGGTGCCACATCACCATTTGTCAGTCTATCCAGTCCCCTAGACCTGTCAAAGAGGTGCAAGCTTCAGAGAGTCAATCGAATGAAGAAGTATCAGGTTGCTAGTTGTTAGTGTGATCATTCATTTAGACCTATCAGATATGGTGACACATGTTCCACAAAAATTTTAAAGAATGACTAAGCTAGTTTATTACCATGAAACAAGATTTATCAACTTAGAATGTTATTTCATATCTTGATTTGATAAGACCTTACTAATTGAATGTAAGATATGTGAAATTGATATTGCATATATCAAGAAAGATAAAGTTACTACTTAGATCAAAATGCATAAATATTATGACACAGACATGAAAAACCAAAATAAAGAGTGATACAACATAGATTGTTAGAGCAACTAGAAGATATCTACCTATATTGAATATCAAAATTTGGTATTCCTTTGGAATGCAAGGGTTAGATGTATATATAAGATTGGGATGAAAGTGCATCATTTCTAAAACCAAGTTCAAAATTTAACCATAATTAGAACCACTGATGAAGAGTCATGCATAAAAATCACAGCCAAGACATAGATAATCATTCATGAGAGACAAAAAGTTTTTCACAACAAAATTATGGCTTATGTGAGGCCACCCATGATGGCCCATTTCAAGAAACTGGTTACTATCTAGTTTTCTATTAAATGTAGAGCCACTAGAAGAAAGTTAATTTAGTTTAAGATTTACATGCTAAAGTTATAGGCTTTTCTAGAATTAACCATGACTGGAAATAACACTTAGATAAATTAAATTCTTGGTTAATGTTGACATGAACAAAGAAAGCCTATTAATGGCATGTAATGACTCAAAAACTTGCATAAGTGCTCATATGATTTTTTTTGTTCAATCATTATGTGACAATGCATAGAATTGTTGAATTGTGTTAGTTATTTCCATATTAATTAAAGCAATTTACAAGTGCATCATTGCCTTTACAACACTTAAAGTTCTTAACAAAGCTAAAAAAGGTTTTGATTATGTTTTTTTTTCAAAACTGTTCTTTTATTTTTTAATATTTATAAATGCAAGCATGAATTTGAGTTTGGAAAATGCATATTTTCCAAAATTTATTTAAAATTGAATCAACCACAAGAAAATCTATTGAATAAATACATCACAAATTTCTAGTCAATTGTATAAATGAAACTTTCTAAATATAGCATACGCCTAAGCTTAACTAGAAAATGTTAGGATCCATAAAAATAGAGAATCAAAAAATAATAAAAGCATAAATAGTTACATAATTATGCATTCAATAATTTTCAGTCTTAAAACTCTGCAATAGAACAAATTGAGAAACATTGACTTAAACAATTTTAGTAAAATGCTTAAGGAATCTGGAAATCATCTAATCATCTATTACAAAAAAAGCATTGCAATCATAAAATGATGCATTGAAAATTATAATATACCATAAGCATATTGCATTGAGGAAATCAAGGAAGAAATAAAATAATAATAATCTATGCATATGATATTTAGAAAATTTAATAAAAGCAGAGGTTTGAGAACACTAGTTTCGATCAAGTTTCATAGCATAGGCCAAGATTAAAAAAGTTCAAGGAAAAAGGATAAACTAGGAAAAAAATCAATGTAGGCGTATATGAAATTTAATTGGGAATAAAACATATCAATATATTTCCAAAGCTAATGGAAATAGTTATATTTAATATAATTTCCTTTATGCAATCACTCAGATGTATGTGTGTTACGATAAAAAGAAGCAATATGCTACATCAAGATCGATATAATTTTTTTAAGTGTTTCAAATTGTCTTAGTGATAGCTACATTACTTCAAGACATTTACAAGCATTTTTTTTGAGGTACAATATTCACAGTTCTAAAGAAAATTAAGAATGCTTAACATTTGCTTTTGTCCAATTTTTTTTTTGTCAATAATTTTTCTTTTTTTATTTTGTAGTTGTCCACAAAATGAAGTTGCTAAGTATTTGCTAATATATTGTACATGATAACATTAGTCATATATTTGTTATTGATCTTAAACATTTATGTATGTGGCATTGACACAAAAGATGCATAAATTAAAGCTTTTAACATGGAAGGAGATATTTGTTAGTATATTCTTTTGAAAAGCAAATTGGTTTATACCAAAGTCTCTCATGCTCATATGATCTTGTTCATGAAATCATAAATTCATTTCTTTGATGTAATCAATTTTAGTCTTTGTATTGGACTATTTTAATTTAGTAAGTCCTTTATTATAGATAATGATCTTTAAAGCATCCATGTATGTCCTTTTTTTATTTTCTAGAATCAGATGCCATTGCTTGTTTCCAATTAAATTTCAAATACAACTACAAAAAAATCAATGCAGTAGAAGCATGTTATTTAAAGTTTATCAAAAGTCAAATCAAGCACAAGAAAAATTGTCTAATAAAAAATCAACAAAGTGATAGTCAATCGCAATAAATAAAGTATCTCCAATATAACATCTACTTAAGGTCAAAAACCAAAATCTCAAGATCATCTCATATACCAAATCAAAATGTACTCAAATAACAAACAATTTCATGATTATGGATCAAATATTTTTCACATTATTAAAAATTTTGTAGTAGTAAAAATCTAAAGAAATGAATAAGTTATCTGAGCACTGACTAATAGTAAAACCTAGAAATAGAAACATACAATATAGAATAATAATTTTTCTTAAGTTTCATTACATGTTTAAATTAAAAAATAAGATAAATTAACAAAAAAATAAAACATGCATAAAACTGTAAAAAAATAAACTATGTAGTGGTATATGACATTCAATTGTAGAGAAAACACATGAACATATTTTCAAAGCTAATGGAGATATCTATATTGAATACAATTTATATTTCAAATATCATCCATGTGTGGCTAGTAAGTACGATGGACAACTTTATAAACCAAGACAGGTTATGATAAAAGTTATAGAGAAGATCAAGCTAGATGTAACAAAATATCTATAAATTTGTTGTTCTTTTCACTTTCAGATTTATAAACATTTTTAATTAGATTGTGCCCTCAAACACATATCCTATAGTCTATAATATAGATGCATGATGTTCTATTACTGAATTACTCAATGTCTTGTAGAGAAATGAGAAAGCAAGGAGAGCATCGATTTTTATTAGCATCATTAAGTAGAAAAAACCAAACAAAACCAAAAAAAAGAAAGAAAAGAAAAGAAACATTGTACACACATATAAAAATGAATGTATTGTTTGAAAAAAAATTCTAGATTACAATCAATGTGAGCACTAAGCCTGCTACATTATTTTTTTGTCTATGCTGATATTTTCCATAAAAACAATCTAAACATTTTTTGCAAAACATAAGAAGTAAGAAGTACTTTCTAATATATATGATGACATTGTTTGTAGTAAGTGTTAAGGTGATATGCATTTGAAATCATCATAACAAAAATGTGATAGCTAATATATATTGTTTGTATTGATCAAAAGAGATTTTAATGAGTTATGAGAGCTTTTCATTCAGGAGTGTTTAATTCAAAATGCAATTATTTGTCTATTTTCTGTTTGTACAATGCATTGTAATGAATACTGGTATGAATACATTCGATCTTGTTGATAATTTATGTAATATGTATGATCAACTATTGAAAGCATGCCAACCATGATCATGAACTTGTAATGGTTACAGAATAGCTGGAAAGGTGATGCATAAATATTTTTTGCTTTCAAAAGGCCTTTAACATTCAAATAAAAATTAGAAATTATCATATTATCAAACTATTAAAATTCTCTTATTTGTTTCTAACAAATTTTTTCCTTCTCACTAAAAGAAATGATTCAAAGATATATATTAGCCTCAAAATTATTTTTGATAAATTTTTCAAATAAGCTTTTATATGCTTTCCATTTAATATATCTAAAAATTTGGACTTCCCTATATGAAAAAAAGGGGTGCCTTTGATACCATTTTTGACAATGTTGTTGAACAACATTATTAGTGTGTTTGTTGTTGACAATATTTCTTGAACATGAGAATATAGATGTTTTTAATTTAATTTATGACAAGCTACAATGAAATTATTTAATGTTAGTGTTTTGGAAGAGAAAGTGGATATAAATATGTTAGCTCAAAGTCAGCAACATTTCAAAATTTAAAAAAATAAGAGCTATAATCTTATAGCATTAGCACTTATAGCTGCCATGTCTTCTTTAGTCTCACCATATTTGAGACATAGCTCATATTGATTGTAACATTTTGGATACATGACTATTATAGTAGCTAATGAAGCTATTGCATATGTATCGTTATATCTGGAGTGAGTTTGTGCTCGATATATACAATTACAATGTTTTCCGTAATTAATTTCATGTTCAAGACAATATAACATTCAAAATCACATATTTCATATTAACTTCTATTTTTTATTGCAAACTCTATGATGGAAAGACTATTACCAACCAAAAAATGGGGCAAGCACTTGTCAATAAATTTGTTGTTGATATCAATAGTTATGTCAATTGACAAAAATTATCAACAAGGTTTTCATGCACTATTTCTCTCTTCGATGGTGAATTGGGATTCTTTATGAAACCAAGACTATAGACAACCAATGCATCACCTTCAAAAACATTGCCAATTTTTTTTGTTGAGAGGTCAATGATTGAAATTGGTATGTCTTACTCTGCAATTGCACTGCAAGAATAGTTTTGAAATCGAATCCATGAATAAAAACATTTTATGTTATTATATAATGATATTTTTTTTTATATTAATTAAAAAATTAAAATTAAATCATAAGTTACAAGCAAAAAATAACATACTACTTGTTATGGATTTCAGTGCCCCATAGTAGGCCACGCAAATAGAAATTTACCATTTTTTGGTCTCTATTTCTATTTCTAGGTCTATACTTTGTTGCTCTAATTATGTTTGATGTTCGATATTTACTTGGTTTGCCTCTGTTTACTAGTCAATATTTTATTCCACTCCCATATCTAGTTTTTCGTTTATGGTACAACATTATCAACACCCTGGATTTTGAAATTGTTAAAGAGAAAAAATGAAACAAAAAGAAATTATCAGTAAGCAAATAAACTAAATGATCACAACTAAAAAAAACATCATTTTATCACTTTAATTTCTCCTATTTATACATATTTTTAAATGTATTTGGTTGGATCCATATCCACATTTATGGATACATTTTTTTAACTTTCGTAAACATCTTTTTGATTTGAATACAAAAAAAAAAAAAATAATGCATAATATAAGCTATATATTTTGTCCATTGCTCTATGTAGTTTTCTATTTACATGTACAGTTTTACCTATGGATTACAAAAAAATCTTTTAGATATTCTATATGTGACATTGTTAATCAGAAAATAGTAAGAAAAAAATCATGAGCATCCAAAAACAATAACACATGATGTCTAGAAACAAATTATTACTATTCTAGCATGTTTTATCATGTGATTTCTGTTTAATAAATAATGCACATGCCTATCTCCATATCTAATTTATTACAAGATTTTTTCAATTACACAAACAATTTATAATTACATACAAATGTAAAGACAATTGACCTATGCATAATGCAAGTGGCATATAACACTTTTCTTTTCAGATGTTTCTTTTTTTTTTCCTTTTTCTGTTTTAATTTTTTAGTGATTATAAATAGTGATAAATTTTATTTTCCAACTATACTTGGCATATGCCAATGACATTGCACAAGGTAAATGATAAATTTTCTGTCTTTATAAAGTCACTACTATTTTTTTGTCAAAGAAAAATTTGAAGGCAACCTATATGATGGCCTGTCTAATAAGCATCACAAACACTGAATCAAGTATTTTAGATATTCACATTTGTCCAAAAGTGATCTATTAAAGTACCTGCATCTATTGTTGGCATATTTTATATCAAATAATAACCATAGATATTGATTGTTTTAAATAGTTATCTAAATACTATTTTCTAAAACATGTCAATATTAAAGTCACTAACAAATATGATATTGATTTCAGGTGGCAATCCAACATTTGTTATTTATATAAATACTAATGCATCATCTATTGGTGCATTTAGTATAAAGTAAATATTTTCTATCCATATCAATGTATCTAAATATGATATATCATGTGTAATGGTCTCCATGTTTTTTGTAGAAAATACTTTGTTGTTTCTCAATGCAATGTTTTTTCTAAAGCATGCCATTATCCTGTGCACATCCATCAATAGGTGACAATCAAAATTTTGTATAAGAACCAAAGCATTTTCTATTTTCATAGTTCTCATTTCTTGGAAACATAAAATGTTTGCATCCATAAGTTCATAGTCATGTGTGATGCATTCTAGATGCAATCATGAACTCCATGCATTCAATGAAAAAATAGTGAGGTTATTACATGTTTCAAGAACATTTACAAAAAGTGACAGCCATTGTGCAAAATTTTCTAGTCTTTATATCTCAACTTTTACTTAATTTCTCATCTCAAAATTGTTAGGTTATAACTTATTCATCAGATATAATTATTTAATATTTTTTACTCGTGAAAGTGTAGTATAGATAAGTCCATGCCACTTAACACTAGCAAGATCAAATTCTAATGCATCCATTGTAAGCCCTTGTAATCTATGTATTATTTAAGAACATGATATATGTATTAGAAACTATTCATGTATAGTGGCCCTCATTTTTTTAATGTAATTTTTCCTTGAGATTATTTTTATTGGAGTTCAATTTTTAACAATCTGGTCATTGTAAAAGATCTGCATTTGTTGCTTTACAACACTCCAATTTTAATGTCATTTAATTGTATCCAAACTATGTCTACTTGTCCAAGTGTATAATGATTTATAATTCCATTAGAACCATTCACCAATCCATCTTATATATCATAGTTTCCACCAATCAATTTCACTCATATTTTTGTCAACAACATTTAATGTATAAGTTTGTTCATTGACAAGCGCAATCATTTTTGCATTATGTTTTTTAACATCATCATTATTATGAAACAAGAATGCAAATGTTTATTCATAAGGAAGATATCTATATCATCCATTATTCAAGTATTCAATGTCTGATATTGTCTGCTGACAAGTTCTGATGCAGTCTAGGATGGAAAAAAATTGAATATCACTTTGATGAAGGACATGTCGAAGCTAAAAGAATTTTATATTGTCAATCCGAAAAGTGTATGAAGTTTTTTTCCATTCAACGTCAGCTCTTAAAAAACCCATCTATCTCGAATAGGCTCTATTTGGCAAGAAATCACTGACAAATATAATATCAATATTTACAAATGTCTTTCCGGGTGTATTAATTATGCATTATAAGTTATTATGTTGATTTTAATAATTTATCATTCTACGTCTTATTATCTCTTTGTATGCATCATAATTTACTCACCTATTTTGGCTTTCTTATTGTGTCACTAATTTTGATTAATGATTCACTAATTAATCCATTTAGTTTTTATTTTGTCTAGCATTGCCTATCCCCCCTAGTCAATAATCTATTCCATTTATATATCTATAATAACATTCATATTTCCCATCCAATATTAATTAACTTTTTATTTCTTATTAACATCCTATTTATCACCTAAATCCCTCTTATGCCCACTTGTGAATATTAAATTCACAAAATCACACCTATCCCTTAGGATCTCCTACATGCCTAGTACCTAGTCTCCACCTACTTCTCCTATAAACCTAGCTAAACCCCTACTAAACCCCATTAGGATCCTCTAATGGAGTCTAAAATGCTCCAATCCTCCTCCAACTCTCTAGATAATTCCATAAAATCTCCCTCCCTTATCTCTATTTCAACCCATCACCTTTCATTTGAGATAATGAGTGGAAAGTGCTTGAAATATATTAAACCAAAATCCATTAATCAATCTAATAATCTTCTCAAGTCCACAATCCTATGAGCAATATCATGTTGTCTAAAATCTGAGTCTATTATAGAAATCCAAAATCTATAACCTTTAGTCTTGTTTGAATCTTGATTGGGAATATTTGGATTTATATTAAAATGTTTTTTTGAATGTAATTTATTGAATTTTGATCTAATGGTTTTCAAATTTGAAGTATATTGGTAATTTGAGTACATTTTGATATAAATAGCATAATCAAATACATTACTCAAATTTCCCATCTCACATTTGATGACCACAGTGGGATCCCTCCTTTGAACTAACTATTGTGTCTGAAAGTGTGAAATTTTTTAACTTGTAAGATTAGTTAGAAAGAATTTGGGCTCATTTTTTGTAAAAACTCCAATCTCCAAGTGAGCTATGACTTTGGTCTACTAATTTTGATTTTTCCTTAGTGATTTTGTACATGACAATCATGATTTTTAACTTGACTACATTCGTATCTGTTAGTCATAGATTATCTAACCATTTTGTTGTAGTTTTGCAAAATCAGTTATTGATAGTCTCAATTTGGATGTCTATCTATGATTTTGAATAGTCCAGTTATGATTTTATAAAAAATGCTTATTAGTATTTGTAATTTTAAATTAAATCTATAATTTTACAAAGACTTTAAACTAATTTTAATCATACTAAAAGACTTTATAATTAGACTTTTGGTGTTTTGGATTTCTGTTTGACTTGTTTGTTTACAGGAATAGGGGTTGATTCTGAAATTGCTAAGGTCCTATGTCTTGTGTAAAATCACTTATCTCCCATTGAGATTTATTTAGGGTCAAAAATTAATCTTTTATCACAATATCAGACATTATAATCACATTCCCTAATATTTTATTTATCTATCTAAACTTGTTTGTAGGAAATAAAATGGGATTTAGTCAAATAAAAAACTATTAAATCTGATTTTCAGAGGAACGTCACTTTGAGCAAGTGGCAATTTTGATTTTTAGTCATGATTTTTACATATGAAGTTATAATTTTGACCATTAGCAATTTTAAAGTGTCTAGCCTACCATTTGTTTTATATTCTAACTGTACTTCTACTCTCTATTTGTACATATTTCAATCTATCTCTAACCTTTGTTTTACAAGATTACGCTGAAAATATGACATTGAGCAAAGTCACAGCTCCCTAGTGGTGATTTCAATTTAACCTTAATTTATTCATGTTTAACCTAAAATCTGCTCTAAATATTCTAAATCTGATAAGATCATTAAATGATAAGATTACAAATCATTTAATATTCAAAAGTTTATACATATTCTAAATATTGCCTCTGTTGTTTGCAATTTTGATCCCACAAGTTATGATTTTGAGTCATCTATAAACATTTTTTATTGCAGTCATACTTGTTAATATATTGCATATCCTATTTAAAATCATACTCGTCTAACTTTGTAGTATTAGTATAGCTAGGAAATATTCCATTTAAAAAGTATTGCAATATTTATACTTAGCCATCTAAAATTTTAATTTTTTAGTTATGGTTTTGAAAACATTATTAGTGACTTTGAATAGGCCTAACTGCATAGTAACCATAGCATTTTATTGACTGCTTGTAATATCACTTATTTACATCTGTGATTTTGAGTCTTTGTAAGTGATTTTGCTTAACACTGACAGTGTATAAATGATTTTGATTATTACAGTAATGATTTTAAATAAATAAAATTGGAATTTCCCTTTGTTTTCTTTTAAAAAAATCTTTTTTTAGTGCATTCTTTTTGAGAAATTTTGGTGAAATTTGAGTCATTCCAAGGGTTCTGCAAATCCCAATTTATGTTTCCCCTTGATCCTATACTAGGTTTTTCACCTTAACCCCACAAGGGGAATGTCCTCTTGACCCACTAGGGGCCACCACCCCCAGACCCTACATCTTAGCCCCTGATTTAAAAATTTATAGTGCAAAACTTATGATTTTTATTAGTGTTTTCATTAAGGCTTATTGGACTAACATTTTATTTAGATTTTTATAGGGATGCATTTATTGGTAATTGTGTCTTGCTTATGACTATTAACTACTTGTTTTTAGGTCATATTTTGTCTTTATATAACGTCTTGTCTTGCATGTCATATTTTTGTCTAACATCTTATCTTATAGGTTGCCCCTCAATATTTCCAAATTAAAACTACTAATCACTTTCTAATCACTTATTTTATAGGATGCGTGCCAAAGATTTTGGCATTTAAAAAACCATATTGTATATATTTTTTATATATCACACTTAATTCATTGGTTAATCAACTTTTTTGTATGCTTTTTTATACCTAAGGGCTATAGTGGTGTATGCTCTCCTCCATGCATCCTTAAAGAAGGTCTAAAAGGATAAAAAAACCACTAATAAACCCTACAATTTTTATTTTTTAGGGGGAAACATGATGCGGAAGTGATACCCATAGACTTGTTGTAGTCTTAGGGGGATTATGACCATAGACTTCACCACCATGCACAAATACACATTCTGTGTTCTAGTGAAATATAAATAAGAGGGAGAGTTAGTGTTAGGCCAAGTGGGAGACCCCATACAAGATCCCATGAAGGTGATGAGTTAATTCTCTAACCTAAACATCAGAAAACACCGTATATAGAGTTGGGCCCCACGTACCTATTTTATATTGGGGACATCATTATAATCTCATATAGCTTAGGATATGACCTTCAACTATAATAGGGGACTTACTACCAAAGTTAGTATCAGCTCCCATAGTGATTGCTATGTGCAAATGAGGTTGAGAGGGTTTGGGAGATTTTGTAATAGGTCAACAACCTATAACCTCACCTATAAAGATGTTAGATAGTGCAATATTTGAGTTACACTCTAAGTCAGTCACTAATTATAAGATTATGGCTTGTTTGATTTTGTTTATGGAGGCCTGTATTATTTGTATCCCTTAAACCAAACACACAACCTTATTCCCTAGTCCAAAATAGTCCTTAGGTCAATCATCATCATCATCATCCCTTATCCTAGATCTTATCATATCCCTTTTCCAATTTGATTTAAGTCACATTTTGACCTAATCATACCATAGTCATACCTTGGTCTTAACCTTGTCTGTATCATCCTTAGGGTCTTAGTCCAAATCTATTACTCACTTCATCTTAATCACGCCACTCATCTTTGACTACCCTAATCACCTTATCCATCACCATATTCCTTTATTATAAAACCTATTCCTAATCATAGTCTAATCTATCTTTACCTTGTCATCCCCTTGATAATACTAGTCATCATATCAATTTTATAGTCATACACTAGTTTTCATGTATGTTGGCAATAACTATTTCCACATCAGGGTCCTGATTTTAGTGTTACTTGTGTCTAATCAAGTTTGAATCAAAATCCAATTCTATAATTCTTCTTATCTTATCAATCAAGTCATCCCAAGTAAAGTTGAATCATATTGACCTTGAGCTAGCTTTAAAACAATTATTCATAGTCTAAATCATGTCTCTTGGGCTAGTTTATCTCCTTATCAAATCTTAGAGATTTTTGTAACTCACCCAATCAAATCTAGTTAAAATCATTGAAGTCTAGCTCATGTCCTAATTTGGTCTACTTGATCTTGTCTTACTTTTTTGAACATCAAATCATGTCAAACATTTATTCAAATCTAAGATCAAACTAAAGCAATCCTTTGTCCAAATTTATTCCACACATTCCATATTCATCCCTCAATCTTTGCATTCAATCCCTTGCACCTTCTAATTGGGGTTAAAAAATCACAACATTCATACTTTCTCCCATCTTGATCCATGGCATCTAAAACAAATCTAGTTGATACCTTGTTTGAGAAATGACTCATGGCCAATATAGATGTACTCCTTTCCCATCTCCTTAAGATAATCATTCCACATCCTAAAAAATTAGACCACATACACGTAACATTACCTCTAGTACACACTTATCCACACCAGTCTGCTCCTAACATCCATACCACCCAATCCCATTCAAACCCTCCATCCATTTGTCATAAACAATCATATATCCCTTCCTATACTAGCAAAGGGAATCCTACCCTAGTAATACCTTCTAAACATCTAATATAAAGTCTAATGCTTCATCACCCAAGTCATGAAGTGAAGAGATCACTAATACTCTTATTCATATATCCTTAGAATAACTATTACACAAAAGTGCTACCATAGAAATGATGTTCTATCTACCCATATGACAACTTGATCTTACAAATCCTAAGCCCTCTTAGTACAAACCAACACACTACTACATCTATCATCGAACTAGGAGGCATACTTTTAATTTATGTTGTACCTCATCGATCGTGGTGACCTCAAAATTGAGGATTAATCAGATGAATCTACACTTGAGGGTGAACATGAATAGGTATGACAAGATTCCATCATGATCACAATCAAGCCCTTTCTTTTTCAAGCCAAGGTCAAGAAATCGAGTCCATATTCCATGGTTCACCTATCTTTGACAAATCCTCCATCAAAATGAGTCCATTTCGCATGAGCCTAGTCATCTCTTATCTCATTAGTCTTTCTTTCATGGACTCATCTTTTGAGAATCCATTGTCCATCCATCATATTCTTCTCACCCATCATATCAAAGACCCCACATTGAGAGGTTTCTTGTGGAAAAAAATCCTTTACTAGAGGCATCACATCATGTACATCAAAGTTAGTATTAAAGTCAACATAAGTCTTATCTACATCATGATCAACTTCAACACTAGTATCTGAATCAGATATTTTTTTAAAATTATCATCCTTGATTAATGTTATATATGGTCACTATACATGTCTTTTTTAACATACCTCTAGTATATATTTCAACTAATCATAAAGCATATATTTTTATCCCAATCAGGATGATGAATTCATAACAAAGTTTTTACAAAATTTATATGTCAAATATAGTCAGAGTGGATATGATCCTACATCAGATGTATGTCTTACAGTTAGTCTTAGCGATCCTTTTGTTGATATTGAGATGATTTTATGTAATGTAAAAAGTGTGTCTCCTAAGAACCCCTATGAGGACCATGTTAACCCATCACCACTCATTGATCTCATCCTACCATCTCCCCCATCTTCATCCATCATAGATCCTTTTCTTCCTACCAATGATCTTTTAATCACCTCCCTCCATAGGGATGAATATGAATATATGTAATTAGACCCTTCTTTTAGTAACATAATATGTGCCAAAAACACAAAGGTGCAAGATCATATTCAAGAAGTCTTACATGATGATCAAATCACCTTTGATCTAGTGAGTCAAAATCAAGAAAAGTCAAATCATCGACTTAATCAAAAAGTGTCATCCCCTAGTGAAACCCTATTTAAGTCACTAGGGGACCATCAACTTTAAAATAATAATCATCTATAAATTTAAAGATCAATCTCCTCTGGTGAAGCCCAAAGTCAAGCACTAAGAGGTAGTCGAGATATAAAGAAGCCTAAAACTAAAAATGATGTCAAAAGTAGTATCAAGATGGCCGATAATTCTTAAAATAATTATATCAAAGATAAATCATAAATTCAAAGTGTCTTGGATCTCGTAAATTTGTTTATCATATAGTACCAACAAAATATAGAATGTTCAACATCTCCAACGATGTGTAAAACTACTAGTCCTAACCCTCAAATAACCATCACACCTCCTTATCATGATCCTATCATCCATTTAAGTCTTATTCATCACCATCAAATCTAAACCCTAAATCATCCCATTCCACACCTCACAAACCTAAGAAACATTGTCTCTTGTAGGGGTGACAAAGACACCTAGTATAGATGTTTGGAGGGATCTCAATCAAGAGCCAATGAAGGTCATAAGGACATCAATACATCCAACATTGAAAATGGGATCATAGAATCACATATATCTAAAATAAGAGTTGTCTAAATATCAATAAAGTGTCAGCATTCCATCATGTTGCACCCATATCTAAAAAATCTAGATGCTAAAAAACTCGCCATAAAAAATCATTAATCCAATGGTGAAAACTAGTTTCATGGCACCTTGAAAAAGTACCATGATGAAAGCTAGTTTTTGAAATCATGTTAAAGTAGTCTATTATCCACATTGTACCTCAACACTTATGGAAAAATCCATCGCTTATCAATCCCACCCATGTCATCCTTGTCTATCTTATTCATCAAACCATTACTCCTACCCATTATCTACCATCATATCCTACATCCTATTGTGTCCATCATGTCTCCTATATTGACCTTTTTAAAGGAGTAGAAGATGTCTTGAGAAATATTTTGGAATCATCTTGGCATATCCTCCTAGCAGTACTTGGAAGACTAGATATATGGTTCCTTCATGATGTGGTCATTGTCAATCCCTAGTCCATTCTTCCTTGGTTCTTATTCCATTTTCAACATCACCATCATTATTTTATCATCCCATCAAAAATTCCATCTATCATTATCATAGTTGATAGGCTGGGTATTCCCTTTTCTATTAACCTCCTTTGTATAGTGTACATACATATTCCAAAAATCCCTAAAATTTGAAATATTCTGAAAACTCTAAAAATCATAAAATCTAGAAAAAGATAAAAGTATTCCACAATTTCTTATCTTATTCCCATTCCCCCATTCACATCCATCTCCATTCTAATTTCCATAACCAAATCATAAGCATCCATTCTATTATAGTCTTTCATCCCCTATTCTAAATCAAGGCAAATATAGTCTATATTGAGCTAGGATTGACCTAGTCCCACTTTAGCCTGATAGGTCCTATCTCTCTCATCTAAGTTCAAAACATGGTCAATATAGGAGTCAACTAGCTCTTATGTTTAACTTAAAAGTTACTCAAGAACACCCTATTCACAACTCTATTTCATCCTAATCCTGATCAAGGAAAGACTGCCCATCCTTATTTGTTAACATTAATCATCATCTTTATCCACCCCAAACATTTTTCATCTAGACAATAGGCAAGACATTGATGGTTCTATATACATGTTTTATTGATTGATTTATGTGTGTTATCTACTATTGTATATAAGATTGTCTTATGTTTCCTTTATGTTTTTATTTAGTCTTGCATCATGTATCTTTTTATCTATTGGGAAATGAATGAGGATACTATGATGGATCCAAAAAAGCTATAATAATGCTTTTGGGTGCCCTATGTATATTTCATCATTTTCCATTTTTATAATCATGCACTTTGGTACAACATCCTCTTAGTAATACGTATATCATGGGGCATACTACCCAATGCTATATTTACATCTAATTGCTTAGACTATGATGAGACCTGTTAAAGTAATGATGGATTGACAATGGATTGTACTCATAATTTTTATCCTCTCATGCATCTAAATGTATAATCATCTTAATCTCATCATCAATTAGATCATCCCACACCACTTGTCAAAAATCCAATCATTATTCTAAGATATATATCCTCCACATATATCCTCTACTTACTCATCTATCATCTCTTATGAGGTCAACATCTAACATCTCATTTCCCACCATGTGTTCTAGTCTTCTATCTTCATGTCTAACATTTGAGCTTCATATTTTATCTAATAATTAACATATTTAATAGTCATTGGCATCCTCCTCCTCTAGTCTATATTTCTATTTATCATCTGTTTTGAACTACATTGGCATGAGGTCATTTTAGACTATGTATGTAGTGCTCAATCATATGGTGTGCCTAAGGTTAGCTCAGACACTCTCTCCTCCTTCCCCATCATTTTCCATCACATCTCTCTTTCCCTTCATCGTCCTCAAATATTACATCAGTCAAATCCGTGAAATATAATATTAATAATTAATCAATTAGTCTATTGATCAGTCATCATCCCCATAATCATCTCCCTAATATTCCCATTCAATTTCCTGTACCTATCAATTGGGCTCAATAAATCATAACATACATATCTTTTCTTCCATCAATAATCCATTATCACTGACTAGTTAATTCATCATTTAAATTTATAGTTTCCTCTGATTGGGGTATGGCTAAGACTATAAATTTATTATTGTCTCTCATTCCCTTATAAGTGTTCTTACTAGGGGCATTATTGATATTAATCACATTGTGGCTCTTTGATTCAATGCATTATATTCCAATTCTTCCCCTTCATCTTTTATTCACTCAATCATATTGTCACTTCTCTCTCATCTCCTTCATCATATCACTCGACTTCATCTCTGAGCTACACTCATCATTAATCTTATCAATTCTTTGTCTTATTTTAGCTTGATACTCTCTCAACATGTGTCCTTACTTGGGATATATAAAAGTCTTATGAACTTTATTATATTGGTTTATATCTCTCCCTGGAATTTGTTCTTGCCTATGATTCATCAAAAGGTTGAATCCTTTTATCTTATCATCATGTTACATTTGATTCTCCCTTCGGATGTGTCGATAAACCTGACATAGTTGTTCTCATTCCTTGTGCATAGGTCTTTACCAAGGGAATAATCTCTTTATATCTCACTACTCATGTCCAGTTTAATTTTTTCATCATTGATCTTACATCTAACATACCATGCCCTTGTCTACCCATCACATCCTGCCCCTCATTTCTTATTTTTGAGTAGCCATCCATATCACTCTTCTACACATGTTCACCTATTCTAGCTTGCTAATTAAGTTGTTAACTCCAATTAATGATTTACTAATTAATCCTTTTCATCATTATTTTGTTTAACATTACTTATTCCCCCTAGCTAATAATCTAGTCCCCTTTATATATCTATACTAACATTCACATTTCCTATTAAGTATTAATTCCATCATTATTTCTTGTTGACATCCCATTTATCATAATATCTTTCGTTAGTGTTTTTATTTTTTGTTTTTTGGGATGTCTTTGTAACGTTGCATCTTTTGGTCTTACAACCTAGTTCTTTTTCCATTGGTAGAGGAGCTTTGTTGAGCATTTATCAAAATATCTCTCTCCATAGTATACGTGGTGGGCCCCTTTTAAAACCCAAACTTTCACAATTATTAAAAACATCTCATTTATCACATAAATCCCTCTTATGCCCATTTGTGAATTTTAAATTCACAAAACCATACCTATCCCCTAGGCTCTCCTACATGCCTAGTATTTAATCTCTACCTAATTCTCCTATAAACCTAGTTAAACCACTACTAAACCCCATTAAGATCCTCTAATGGAGTCTAAATTGCTCCAATCCTCCTCCAACTCTCTAAAGAATTCCATGAAATTTTAAATTCCATAAAATCTTCCTCCCTTCTCTCTATTTAAACCCACCATCTCCTTCCATTTGGGATAATGGGTGGAAAGTGTATGAAATCTATTAAGCCAAAATCCATTAATCCATCCAATAATATGTTCAAGTCCATAATCCTCTAATAATCAATTGCCCATGAGTCAATTTATCAAGCAATATCATGCTGTCAAAAATCCTAGTCTATTATAGCAGTCCAACATCTATAATTTTTAGTCTTGTTTGAATTTTGATTGGGAACATTTGGCTTTAGTTTATAATGTTATTTAAATATAATTTATTATATTTTTATCTAATGGTTTACAATTTTGAAATAGATTGGTAATTTGAGTAAATTTTGATATAAATTACATAATCCTCACTAAACCCCTAAACCCTAGTTAAACTCCCACTAAATCCCATTAGGCTCCTTTAATGGAGTCTAGAATGCTCCAATCTTCCAACTCTCTAGATAATTCCATGGATTTTTAAATTCCATAAAATCTCCCTCTCTTCTCTCTATTTAAACCCACCATCTCCTTCCATTTGGGATAATGAGTGGAAAGTCATGAAATCTATTAATCTAAAATCCATTAATCCATCAAATAATCTGCTCAAGTCCATAATCCTTCAATAATCCATTATCCATGAGACAATTTAACAAGCAATATATTTTTGTAAAAAATCTGAGTCTATTATAGCAATCCAACATCTATAATATCTAATCATGTTTGAAGTTTGATTGAGAACATTCGGCTTTAAATTAGAAGATTGTTTTAAATATAATTTATTATATTTTGTTCTAATGATTTCCAATTTTAAATTAAATTGGTAATTTGAGTAAATTTTAATATAAATTATATAATAAAATTTATTGCTTAAATTTTTCCATCTCACATTTTCAACATTATTAAAATTAAATGTCTTTTAAAGTTAATTTTTAAATTTATATTAATAAGTTTATCCCACTAATTTTAATAAAAAATTATATTTAAAAAAGATTTAAATAAAAAAGATGAATACATGAAAATTATTTAATAAAAAAATATATTAAACAAAAAATTAAAAAGACAAAGTACAAATACCAAGAAAATTATTTAAAAATATTTTATTTCATTAAAAAAAACTGTATTAAAAGCTTTTATAATTCTAGAAAAGCATCAATGGGAGCCCAATGCTATTTCGAATATTCAAAAGAACAAAGAGGAAGCTAAGGTCCAACTCAACAACAAAATATAGGGATGGACATCATGGGCAGGTTAAGGAAATTTTCTTAAGTTAATAAATATGAAAAAAAAAATAATAATAAATAATAAGAAAAATTACAACTTTTGTAATTAATTATCTTTTTCTTGTTGTATTAGATAGTTATATATTGATTTTTCTTATATATTGTATGAATTTATTTAGAAAATAAAATCAAATTTTTGACTAAGTATTTATATTCTCAAAATTTCGATCTAAACTTTTATTATTCTTTTCAAATTTCTTATTATAATAAAATGTAATTTGTATATTTATATTTTCAATTAATAAAATTAAATTTTATTGAAAATATTTGTCTTTATAAATTTTTTTTCCTTCTCTAATTATATTTACATATTAAAATTTTATCTTATTTTTTTTATGTTGTTGCATTACTTTACGCTTACTTTCTTATATATATAACTAACTCTATGTTTGTTGAGATAGGAAGTCAATCCATTTCCTTCTGGTACATCACTATTTTTATTTTTAAGTATCTAACTCTTTTTCCTTTCTATATTTTGATTCATGAATCTAACTTACGTAAAATAACAATAAATTAGAAAATATAATTAATTAGATAAAAAAGTTTTGTACAAAAAATAATTTCACACTAAATAAATAAATCATTGTTCTATTTAAAATATAGACAATAATAATTTAAAAAATTAATATATTAACAACTAAATCTATCATTCAATAGACAAAAATTAACATGAGATGGATGTTAACTTTCATAATAGAAATTAATGATATTACCAAAATTGTAGATGTACTTATAGAATAAACACAAAGTATGGACACATGTACTAGAGGTTGTGCTAAATTTTATTATGCATTCAAGATAATTATGTAGTCCATAAACCAATTAGGGCTAACACAAGTGCACTTTGAGACTAATATTAGTTTGGAAATTAATAAAATAGATAATATTATTATTAACAATGTTTCATGAATGCTAACGATACTCCTGTCATGTTTAGAAATTTGGGCGCCACCTATTGCACCATGCCTCATGTATTGCATTCATTTTTTATTCTTCCCAAAATGTCATATTTGGAAAAATGTGTTTTTCCTAATATTTTAGATATTAATAATATTTCATTAAATTTTTCCCTTTTATTGTTTATTATTACATGCGTTTAGTTACCATTGTTTGCGGTGATTAATTTAGTTTCTTTACTATTGATTTCCAATAAGGATATGTTGTTCATAGAAAATCATAATCATTTTCCAATGTTCTTTATAAAATATTAATATTTTATTTAGCTTTCTAATTATAGTTAAATATATAATTGTTCTATTTTTTACGTTTACCATAAAATCCTTTAGTAATAGCATGAACATGGTCGACTTTTAATACATAGGATGGAGTAAGTGTCTTCAACCCATAATGGAGAAACTACCAGACATGTAATTAATATTGCCACCACATGCACATGCAAGTGCAAGTGCAAGTTAGGTGTAAATTTATTTTGTGGGCTACCAAATTTGAAAGAATTAAACACCACCAAACAAACCAAAATATATAATATAATTCCACCAGTGTTTTCCCTATTTTTCCATTGAAATATGTGGAAGATCCCTTCAGAGAAGGTACGTAATGTAATGCACAGGAAAGCTTCTACAATTTTTTTTCATTGTTGTGTGATTTACAATATTGAAGGTATTTATTTTTCTTTAGGATTTTATATTGTCAAAATTAAAGGAATTTATATAAACTATTAGATTCTTTTTACTATTAGCCGGATTTATTTGGAAGGAATTTGTTCACAATTTCTACCCTACTTTGTTGTAATCAGGCTTTTTTAGTGTAAAATATATAATGAGTGCAGAATAATGTAATGCATTATTCCTATTTTGTGGCAATTAGAATTTGTCAAATTATCAGCTTTCATTTCAAAATCAATTGCATTATAGAGTGGCATGTCTGTTTTGAGTGCCTTGTAATAGAAAAATGCCTAAAAGGCACAACTGGCATTTCCTACCTTGCTCCCCTCCCCTCACTTTTTCTGTGCAAATAACAACAATGATAGTGGTCGATGGGGCCATAATTGGTTGAGGTATTTTGTCATGCATTTTTTGGGTCTTAATACATCCACATCTTATATTTAAGATATTCTGGACAAACACACCTGGTATATCTAGAAAAAAGGCTGACCAACATGATCGGTGACATTTATAATAATGATTCTTGACAATCCAACATTCCTTTACATTTTGTTATGTAATTATCTGGGCACACACACTACCATCTAACAGGAATCCAAATTTGATTATTTTGAAAGGATTTCAAACCCTATTCAAAAATCTCTTAAATCTCATTCCATAAGACCATATTGTGGGGAGAGGTCAATTGTCATTAAATAATTGAAAATTCTTGAGTATCTTGTATGTTTCCATTATTTCCATGTGTCTATCGATCATGTATACACATGGGCTAATTTTAATTATGGAGCCACCTGAAAGACAATCTGTGCTAGATTTTAGGGTCATCTCGTAGGCCAATATAGGAATTTGTAGCAACTAAGGAAAGCTTTTTATTTTGTATGTTTAGTTGAGAAAAAATAAGGTCTTTAATGGAGAATATTTTTTGGGAAATATTATGGATTAAAAAATAAAAAGATGGTGTTTTGTTTAAGATATAGGCAAGTGGTGATGTTACAAGTTACTGTATTTTTTTAGGAAATAAACTTTTGTCATATATTTTTCATGAACATATTTTCCGAGTGTTAAGACATTTGATCTTTGCCATCATGTGTTTGACATTTGGTGAATTCCTTTTCTAGATAAGAATTTTTTTTCTATTTCATGAAATTTCTGGTGCTTTTTCATTTGTCACTACTTTCAGTTCATTCCTCACTCCACATGGAGCTGACCCTCCCATGCAACTCAACAAAACTCCCATTGAGTTGATCCCCAAAAGCATTCCTCCCCAAGATTGATAAAAAGGTCTTATTACCATTGACAAGCCTCTCAAGGCATTAGCACATAGCATATGGATGTAACACATCATAATCACTTAACTGGATCTTAATATCATAAATATAGACTAAATTTCATGGCTGTATGATCATGCTTATGTTTTTAAGCGTAAAATACAATCAATTTTTTTATAGATCATATCAGATGCAAGGTCAAATTTGGGAGATCCCATAAAAAAATATAAAACATTTTAATAAATATAAAAATTACTTTTATTGTTTAGGATTACTTCCACAAGCATGTACTAAAGCCTAAGAAAAAATATTATCATATTTACAATGGTGATGTTTTCCTTTTATGCTTCCTGCAAATGAATTTCAATAATAAAATTGATATTGTTATTCTTATATGGCCATTGAAGACTATTTGTAATATGCCTTGAATATGGTCATTGAACATTATGTTACTTCGATCGATCATCCTATTATCGATAAGTATCAAGTTGTAATTTACTTTATTTCTTACTTTTCGATTTACTTTCGAAATGTAAATTTTCATTATAACTCTTTTGAAAGTAAGGCAAACATGCATCTTAGTAAAAAAGTACCTACTAAATACATGCTACCAATTTTTGTGTTCAAAAACACATAATTGCTTCTAAATTTGCTTTGTAATCTATCTTGTAGCATGACAATGCAAATAACAAACATATTCTACCTGTGAAAAAATCAATACTTGAAATTTGACTACTCGAGTTGGCAAGTAATTTTATCTCCAACATAAATAGTATATGGTTCATGAGTGAGTGAAATTGCTTATATCAGTTCAAAGGCAGCTTTTGTTCTTCCAAACACCATACGTAATGCTAACTAAATGAGAAACAACATCACTCTGTCAATTGTCAATAGTCTATATGCCTTGACTATTTTTCTTTACTAACCTTAAGATTTCATCTAATTCTAAAATTGTAATATCTATAAATTTACATAATTTATACACATAATTATTTTATAAACATTTAATACGTATTGTCCTGGTAAATGATGCAAATTTTTTAATTTTTACATATGATTCTCATCACAAAGGCAAAGCCAAAAGGCAAATCTTTCATTTATACTGTACACAAAACAATATTTCATTTATATTGTATAGAAAAATTTGTATACTACCAGCTGCTTAGACTCAAGTGCTGAAGGTAAATAATGAATTATAAGACCAAATCATGTCACATGGAAATATTGTTGAGGCAAAAAGTTTCCCATTTGACATTTGAAATTACTGCTTATCCAATTCAAAAAATAAGGATTTTTTAGTGATCAAATGAACACTATTGATATCACACACAAGAAATTATTTTGTAAACTATTCAATGATGTAAATGGATATAGTTTACAATATCAAGATTGGGACATTAACTCTAAACAAGCTATTCAGATAATGTGTATTGATGTGAAAATCATGCAATTGTACTTATTGCATGAAACATAATTAACATTAAACTTGCAGTCATTGTTCTTGAGAATTCTCATCTTCTACAGACATAATAAACATATAACATTTCATGAAATCAAATAATTTATACCTCTTTGCATTCAATCCTACATGAATTTTCTAAGTAGGTACTATAACATAGCCTTTATTGATTTTGAATGGCATAGAAATAATAATATCATCAACCTTTCATTTACTTTAATCCTTATCCTCGTTATTATGTCATCTTGGTATATGCCCAAATTTTAGTGTTGCCCATCATTATATTCCTTTTGAGAATTTAATTATGAGGATTGAAAGCTTTTGAGAATTTAAGTGCTAGCCCAACTAGACAGAACATGAACACAAGCACTCCAATCTAGCTAATGTCAACTGCACATCCCAGGTAAAAACCCAGAAGAAGTGGCCCCATACCACTATTTAGTAGTACAACACCATCATCATCTTTGGTGCTAGTAGTAACCATTGAACCAACCCCTGTCCTAGTAACTAGAGCCCTTGGAGGACTAATGCTAGGATAAGTACCAAGGAGACAAGCACCTCAGACACTAGCTTTTCCCCCATCCTAGGTTTATTCTGAGATGGCCATGCATCTGCTCAAGTATCAAGGCATGTAGAATGTCGTATAGCATGTGCTCAAGTGTGAATTATAAAGACATGCTTGAGGAATAACCTAGTTTGAGTGCAAGGCAACCCAGTTTGTGATAACTTTACTTGATCATGCCCATACTTGGTATAGGAAGTTTGATCCTAACCATGTTATGGTTGATTATGACACCTTGAATGGAGCCTTCTTAAAGGAATTTGATATACCTAAGTTTGAGCAGCAAAGCATCACCACACTCAAGGAGATCAATTAGGGATTATCAGAGAACGTGCACTTATAAGATGCTAGATTCAAGACTCTCCTTTCTAATCTCCCTTGTGATATTCACCCCTCCTAGCATATGTAATGGTTCATTGAAGGATTGCTTGTACCTTTCAGAAGGGAGCTATCCATGAAAACATTCATAGACCTTCAGGAAGCGCTTGAAGCCATGCTTAGAGTCAAGGTGATGGGGAGTACCGATACCATAATTAGCCCCTTCATGAAGGCATAGACTATGTCTATGGCCTCTTAACTACAAAATCTAAGCACTAGTTCATCATAAGATGCTTGAAGCGGGTTGTGGTACATTGATTGTAAGATGGAGGGTCATAATATAAATAACTACCCTTAGAGGAAAGTACATAAACTAATTCTTAGATGTGAAGTTTATCACCATGTACATGATTTTTGTAACTACCCTTTATTTCAATGTACCAGTCAAGTTAGCACAACCCTCTATTGCAAGTTATGCAATGCCTACACTCACACCATAGCTGACTATCGAGTAATTCATGATATGAACCAAAATATGGAGAGAGGCACGTGGTAGGAAACTATAATAGCTAGAGGGTAGGTGAACAAAGGAAATGAGGGTTAAGGCCAATAGAATGTTACCTATGGGAACCATAGAGGTACTAGAGGGCAAGGTGGAAGATGTGGTGGAGGAAAATTCCCACCATAATCATGTTATAAGTGCAATTCAACTGAACACTATCAACATGACTAATCGATTCATCTAATGTGAAGGTATTGTTGAGGACCACATTTGGTCGAGGAATACCCTGACTTATATAAAAAACTAACCCAAGGGAAGCCATGTATTTATAGGGGCATGTGGATGATTAGGCATGAGTCTAAAGAGGCAAAATGGGATCCAAAGGCATGACCAACATGCACATAATCAATCAAAGTATAGGAAACTACTCAAAATAAACTCATCACTCAATCACCAATTGCATCAATACCATAGTTATGCTTGGAATATGGGACGTTGAGCTATACTAAGTGAATTATGTAATTAGAACCCAAAGCATGCCTTATCTAGACCCTACACACCAGAAATATGTACTACAACAAGCCATGAGTGTGATCCAAAACCTATAAGGAGAGCTATAATTGGTGTGAGACTTAGAGGCACAGGCTATTACTTCTCAAAAGAAGCAGGATGGCCAGGAGGTTGAAGTGAAAGAGCTGACAGAGATATTATGCTTCCTATAAATAGAAGGGATGTTGCCCCTATTAAAAAACTTACTTTTAGAACATGAAGGATAATAGTTAGTTGAAGTCATTGTGTCATGCATGGAAAGGGCATGAGTGGTCGAGCATACATAAAACATAGAGTATGACCAAGAACTCTTGGTGAATGCTACCATTGATGGATGGTCCATCTGTGAGGTCCTTATCAACACAAGCATCGAGGTCAATATCCTAACCAAGAATTCATGGGAAAATATGGGTAGGCTAGGCTTGAGGCCTTCTTCCCATGTACTTTTCAAGGCCAACAAGACCTGAGCATAGCTGATTAGAATTCTAAAGGATGCCATTATAGATATTATGGGTACCTAATTCCATGCTAACTTCAAGGTATTCAAGTTGGTTGAATAGGATAACTATCCAATACTTCTAAGAAGGCCATGGTGCTATGCCAATAATGAAAATATGTGCTTCAAAAAGTGATATATGACCTTCAAAAATAACAAAGAAAGGGTAGCAATTTCCCTTTCAAGTGACCAAAGACCCCCCTATGTGGAGAGTGTTGATTTGGAGGATGAGAACAATCATATATATAACATCATGGAATAAGACACCAAGAATATTAACCCGTCTGATCATGGAGTGCTCTCTTGGTAGGATGGGAAGTTAGCCTCAAACACCATCGATATCACTTGAGATTGATGGGTTGAAGAGTCTTATAAGGCCACTAGTCATAGATGTCACTTGGTGTTCCCAAAGGTGCTTAAGCCATTGAATATTGGCTGGGTCCAAATTGATTGCACTCTAAAATGATGGGTCTCACACCATGAGGAGAAAGGAAAAAGGGTACTCTACCTGAGTAAAGAAAAGCTGACAATGCTCCCAAAATTTGAAGGGAGTAACCCAGTGGAAAGGTATGTCCATGACATTGAATCATGCATCCCCAAAGAGACAAACATAATAGATATACTAGTGTATACCTTGAGAAGCACTACCATGTGTTGGTAGGTAGTGCAAAAGTCTAACTTGCCAGCCTAGCTAGAGGCAAAAGTAGTCATTTTCACTAGATTTAGGAGTAATGAGAACTTAGATATCTTGACATACTTTGGTGACTTTGATCTCATGATGCATGTGTGCCTATGAAAAAAATAATGGACTAACTATGGCATGACAACCCTAGAGAACTTATGGGTGCACACCTTTTATAAGACTCTGAATACATGGGCACAAACATGGTATGTTATCAATGAAACGTATCAAGAGATAACCAATTGGGAGGCCCTAAAAGAGAAGTTTGTGCACACCTTTTCCTTTTCCTCATAGAGATTGGAGTTGATCAAGCTACTACAAGTAATTCAGAGGGTAGTGTTTAAGGACACCACCATCCTCAAAAAATATTTGATAGGCATGTTCAGGGAAAGGGGATGGCGCTCCTAACTTTATTTGAGGAAAAATGTGCAATAGTGACTCGAGTGAAGAAGATGATGAAATTTGGAAGGAAATTTAATAGAAAATGTTGATCACCAGAAGAAAGCTCATGCACCAAGTAGATGATAGTGCTCCCAGCAAGGAAGACCCCACTTATCTTTGCATAAAGACAATAGAGGGAACTCAAAAAGTTGAGGACTCATATTAGGAGAAGAATGAACCCTACCATGCACCACTAAATACCATCAAAGTGGATATAAAAATATAAGGAGAGACAAATATGGCTACTCTAGGCACCTATTGGGGTGATGCAGAGCTAACATGCATCATAGACCTCCTGAAGGAGTTCTAAGATTTGTTCTCTAGAACTTAATAGGATATGAAGGGTACCCACCCATGCCTTGTAAATATGAGCATAAATATAATCTATGGTAGAATACTAGTTAAAAACTACCCCTATAGGATGAATCCCAACCTCTACACCAAGGTCAAAATAGAGATCAATGCAATTCTAGTTGCAGGGTTCATTTACCCTATATAGGAGTTTGAATAGGTGAGATCGATGGTAATAAACATCGAGAAGGATGGGTGCCTTCACATTTGAATCTATTATAAAATGTTGAACACCATTTGCATAAATGACCCCTTCATGACTCTGTTCATAGTTGAATTCCTTGAAGACATCATCGGTTACGAAATCTACACCTTCACTAATGGGTTCTTCAAATCCCACCAAGCCCAGATTAAGGAGGAAGAAAAGCCAAAAATAACCTTTGAAACTAAATGGGGCTATTTATTATAACATGATTCCCTTTGGACTCAAGAATTCACCATCCATGTTCTCCAGAGTGGTGATCACCATGTTTAAATATTTCATCCATAGGTTCATCTAGGTTTACCTAGATGACTGGATGGTGTATGGCCTCGTCAATGACCATTGTGATAATCGATGCCTAATGTTTGAGAGGTGTAGGCATCTTTAGATATCCTTGAACCTAAAAAAAGTGCATCTTCACAACACCATTTGAAACCCTACTTGGGTACATCATCTGTAAGGATGGTTTGCTCATAGATCTAATGAAAATTGCCATCATCATTCAACTCTAGACTCCTTCCACATAGAAAGACATTCATGGCTTTCTTGGCCATTGTGGATATTATAGAAATTTTATAAGGATCTATGCAAAGATTACAGTACCACTACAAGATATCTTGCACAAGGATGACCCATTGTACTAGGGTGAAGTAAAATAGGATGCCTTTGGGACCTTGAAGCTCAAATTAGCTAGCACACCTATCTTATAATTTCTCGACTAGACGACCCCATTCCACATCCATGTCAACATATTTGGCTATATAATTGGCATAATCTTAGCATATCCTAGTGAAGGCAAAATGGATCGTCCCATCTCCTTCTCTATCATAAAATTAATAAAGGTAGAGAAAAACTATACTACAACTAAGCATGAGGCACTCACTATAGTCTATGCCTTGGAATAATTTAGAAAATATTTGATAGTGACCCCATTCATTTTTTTCACAGACCATGAGGTGTTTAAGTAACTCATGAACAAGCCCATTCTCTATGGGCACATTTATAGATGGATATTTTGAAATCAAGAATTCTAATTCTCTATTTTTGTCAAGCTTGGAAAACAAAACTTTGGGCCAGACAGTTTGTATCACATAGACTCAGGTGATGTAATAACACCAATTGAGGATGATATGATGGATACACAACTATATAGAATCCATTGTGCCTAAAAAGACTTGGAAAAGATAGACACTTTTCTAACATCTAGATTTATGCCCCAAATAATGATAAAAAATAAAAGAAATAGCTCGTAGTCTGTGCTACCAATTTTCAACTCATCAACAAGGAACTGTACAAACTAAGCTAAGATGAAGTTTTTTGTCAATGTTTTTTGGAACATGAAAGGGACTACATATTACATGAGGTGGAATAAGGATGGTAGGAGGCCATTATGTCAGATATGTGATGATGCACAAAGTGTTACAGTTAGGCTTATGGTGACCAAGTCTATTTCAAGATGCAAAGGACTATGCCAAGGCATGTGACATAAGCTAACACACAGGGATGCTGAACCACTAGGATGAGATGTATCTCATCTCCATTCTTTCCCAAGTTCCATTTAAGAAATGGCTCATTGACGTTTTTGGGCCAATTATCTCCATAGAAAGGCACACAGGTGTAAGGTACATTCTAGCACCCACAAACTATTTCACCAAGTCGGTCAAGGTCATGCCAACTAAAAAATACACAACCATCATAGTTAATAGGTTCATATGAGAGAACATCATAATCCGATATGGGTGCCCACTCAACCTAACTAGAGATAGGGGTACACACTTCATAAATGAAACTATGTAGATCTTACTAATAGAATACTTAGTGGTGCACCACAAGACAATGCCTTACCATCCCCAAGAAAATGACACAGTTGAGGCATTCAAAAAGATCCTAGGTACATACCTTACAAAGATATGCGATTTTGGTCACAAAGATTGGGATGGTCAAGTGTTAGTAGTGTTATGGGCATATCACACAACCTATAAGCACCTAAACAAAGCTATACCATTTTAATTAGTGTTTGGCATTGAGGCAATCATGTTGATGGAATTATTAGTGCCATCATTGTGCATCATGTGCATTGGTCAGTTAGATGACCAATAATCACTTAATGCAAGACTGGAGGACTTAGAGTGCTTAGATGAGATGCACACCCAATAAAAATGGAGCCAATAGATAGAAAAGGCATGCCAAAAGCTCTAGAATGACAAGCATATAAAGCATAAAGTGCTAAAGAAAGGGGCATTGGTTTTTATATATGACTCCAGGTATATCAAGCACTTAGAAAAGCTACAAATAAGAAGGATGGGTCCATATTCCATCCATAACATCTTAGAGACTGGTGCATGCAAGTTGCATACGTTTTATGGTGAAATATTCCCCAGGCATTTCAATGGCAACTGATTGAAGCTATACCGGTAATAAGGTGGTATTTTTACCATCAAACACTATCTTCTTAGTCACAAGTCAGTTGTATTGAGTAACCAGAATAAAGTTTCATGCAAGCCAAACACATTCCTTGGTAAGTGAATAAGTGATGATTTGATTTCACCAATATAATATTTCTAGCATTTTCAAGCATAATTCTAGTTGAGTGAGTCGAGCACAGCTACTCTCTAAGTGACTAAGGCCAAAAACCTAAGTTATGGGCACATAAATTTTGCCAAAGTCATATATAAGTCACACCAAATCTTCATGCACAAAATTCAAGAAGGCATCTTTAGGCCCGTTAAAGGTCTAGTTTGGTATTTTTTAGCATAATACTAGTCGGGTGAGTCGAGCAAGGCTACATCTTAAGCACCTATTACAGATACCTAAGTCTTTGGGCACATGGAAATCATTAGACATAGAGATAATATGAACTAAGAGTCACATAAGACACAAGCACATAAGATTCACGTGGATAGATAGAGTGAAGATGCACAACATGATCATGTACAAAAGATCATATGATAATGTCACACTAAAGGCTAGTGCAAGAGATTTATATAGGGTAAGAAAGGTTGAGGAAAGAAGATGAAATAATAGTGAAATTGACCAAGATAGACAAGTACAATTGAAATAGAAGCATAGATTGAAAAGGAAATAGGACCAAGGAGGTTGAATCACATGCATGTGAAGTGCTACACCCAACTTACCATATTGAAGGTAAAGGTCGTGCCAAGTGAACAAAGCATAAGAGAAGATGGTCAAAGTAAGTTGGCATCCACCCAAAGCTAGGTGATAAGTGATGATTTTAACTACACGTCAATTCACCTAAAAGTCATTAGAAGAATTTAATGTAGTAGTGGTGAAGGCACAAAAATCCATATTGAATAAATTAATAAAAAATGTTTTTGTGGATTTTTTGGGGCATAGTGAATCCAAAATAATTTAGGTACCACCATGCCATAAATCAACTGCATTTATTATGAGATGGCCATGCATCTACTCAAATATCAAGGCATGAAGAATGTCGTAGAGCATGTGCTCAAGTGTGAATTAGAATAACATGCTTGAGGAATAACCTAGTCTGAGCACAAGGTAACCCAGTTTGTGATAACCTTACTTGATCATGCCCATACTTAGTATAGGAAGTTTGATCCTAACCATGTTATGGATGATTATGACACCTTGAAGGGAGTCTTCTTAAAGCAATTTGATATACCTAAGTTTGAGCAGTAGAGCATCACAACACTCAAGGAGATCAATTAGGGATTATCAGAGAATGTGCACTTATAAGATGCTAGATTCAAGACTCTCCTTTCCAATCTCCCTTGCGATATTCACCCTTCCCAACATATTTAATGGTTCATTGGGGGATTGTTTGTACGTTTCAAAAAGGAGCTATCCATGAAAACATTCATAGACCTTCAGGAAGTGCTTGAATCCATGCTTAGAGTCAAGGTGATGGGGAGTACTGATACAAGAATTAGCCCCTTAATGAAGGCATATATTATGTCTATGGCCTCTCAACTACAAAATCTAACCACTAGTTCATCATAATATGCTTGAAGTGGGTTGTGGTACACTGATTGCGAGATGGAGGGTCATAATAGAAATAACTACCCTTGGAGGAATGTGCGTAAACTACTTCTTAGCTATGGAGTTTATCATGAGGTATATGATTTTTATAACTTCCCTTTATTTCAATGTACCAATCAGGTCAACATAACCATCTATTGCAAGTTATGTGATTCTTACACTCACACCATAGCTGACTATTGAGTAATTAATGACATGAACTAAAATATGGAGAGAGGCATGTGGTAGGCAACTACAATAGCTGGAGGGTAGGTGAAAAAAGGAAATGAGGGTTATGGCTAATAGAATGCTAGCTATCGAAACCAAAGAGGTACTAGAGGGCAAGGTGGAGGATGTGGTGGAGGAAGATTCCTACCATAATCATGTTATAAGTGCAATTCAACTGAGCACTATCAGCATGAATACTCGATGCATCCAATGTGAAGGTATTGTTGAGGACCACATTTGGTCGAGGAATACCCTAAATTATATAAAAAATGACCCAAGGAAATCCAAGTATTGATAGGGGCACATGGATGATCAGGCATGAGTCTAAAGAGGCAAAATGGGCTCCAAAGGCACAACCAACATGCACATAATCAATCAGAGTATAGGCAACTACTCAAAATAAACTCATCACTCAACTGCCAATTGCATCAATACCAGAGTTATGATTGGAATATGGGATATTGAGCTATACTAACTGCATTACCTAACTAAAACCCAAAGCATGCCTTATCCAGACCCTACACACAAAAAATATGTACTACAACAAGCCATGAGTTTGATCCAAACCTATAAGGAGAGATCTAATTAGTGTGAGACTTAGAGGCATAGGCCATTACCTCTCAAAAGAAGTAGGATGGTTAGGAGGTTGAAGTGCAAAAGTCAGTTAAAGTTACTATGTCATGCATGGAAAGGGCATGAGAGGTCGGGCATACATAGAACACAGAGTATGACCAAGAACTCTTGGTGAATGTTACTATTGATGGATGGTCCATCTAAGAGGTCCTTATCAACACAATTATTGAGGTCAATATCCTAACCAAGAATGCATGGGAAAATATGGGTAGGCTAGGCTTGAGGCCTTCTTCCCATGTACTCTATAAGGCTAGCAAGACCTGAGAGTAGCTGATTAGAATTCTAAAAGATGCCATTGTAGATATTATGGGTACCTAATTCCATGTTGACTTTAAGGTATTCAAGTTGGCTAAATAGGATAACTATCCCACACTTCTAAGAAAGCCATGGTGCTACACTAATTATGCAAATATGTGCTTTAAAAAGTGATATATGACCTTCAAAAATAGCAAAGAAAGGGTATAAATTTCCCTTTAAAGTGACCAAGGACCCCCCTATATGGAGAGTGTTGATTTAGAGGATGAGATCAATCATATATATAACATCATGGCATAAGACACCAAGAATATCAACCTCTCTGATCAAGGAGTGCTCTCTTGGGAGGATGGGAAGTTAGCCTCAAACACCATCGATATCACTTGCGATCCATGGGTTGAAGAGGCTTATAAGGCCACTGGTCATAGATGTCACTTGGTGTTCCCAAAGGTGCTAAAGCTAGTGAATACTAGCTAGGTCCAAATTGATCACATTATAAAATGATGGGTCTCGCACCATGAGGAGAGAGGAAAAAGGGTACTCTACCTGAGGAAAGAAAAGATGACAGTGCTCCCAAAATTTGAAGGGAGTAACGTAGTGGAAAGGTATGTCCATGAAATTGAAGCATGCATCCCAAAAGAGACAAACATAATGGATGTACTAGTGTATACCTTGAGAAGCACTACCATGTGTTGGTAGGTAGTGTAAAAGTCTAACTTGCCAGCCTAGCTAGAGGTAAAAGTAGTCATTTTCACTAGATTTAGGAGTAATGAGAACTTCGATATCTCAACATACTTTGGTGACTCTAATCTCATGATGCATGTGCACCTATGCAAATAAACATGGACTAATTGTGGCATGATAGCCCCAAAGAACTTATGGGTGCACACCTTTTATAAGACTCTAAATACATGGGCACAGGCATGGTATGTTTTCAGTGAGACGTATCGAGAGATAACCAATTGGGAGGCCCTTAAGGAGAAGTTTGTGCACACCTTTTCCTTTTTCTCATAGAGATTGGAGTTTTTTAAGCTACTACACGTAATTCAGAGGGTAGTGTTTAAGGACACCACCATCCTCGAAGAGCATTTGAAAGACATGTTCAGGGAAAGGGGCTAGAGTTCCTAACTTTATTTGAGGAAAAAATGTGAAATAGTGAATCAAGTGAAGAAGATGGTGAAAAATGAAAGGAAAGTTACTAGAAAATTTTGATCACCAGAAGAAAGCTCATGCACCAAGTAGATGATAGTGTTCCCAGCAAAGAAGACCCCACTTATCTTTGCGTAAAGACAATAGAAAGAACTCAAAAAGTTGAGGACTCATACTAGGAGAAGAATGAACCCTACCATGCACCACTAAATACCATCAAAGTGGATATCAACATATAAGGAGAGCCAAAGATGGCTACTCTAGGCACCTATCAATGTGATGCAGAGTTGAGATGCATCATAGACCTCTTGAAGGAGTTCTAAGATTTGTTCTTTAGAACTTAATAAGATATGAAGGTTACCCACCCATGCCTTGTAAATATGAGCATAAATATAATCGATGGTGTAATACCAATTAAAAAGTATCCCTACAAGATGAATCCCAACCTCTACACCAAGGTCAAAATAGAGATCAATGCAATTCTGGCTACAGGGTGCATTCACATTTGCATCTATTATAAAATGTGTAACACCATCTACATAAATGACCCCTTCCTAACTTTTTTCACCAATGAATTCCTTTAAGGCATGATTAGTTATGAAATCTACACCTTCACTAATGGGTTCTTCAGATCCCACCAAGCCTAGATTAAGGAGGAAGAAAAGCCCAAAATAACCTTTGCCACTAAATGGGACTATTTATTCTAACATGATGCCCTTTGGACTCAAGAATTCACCAGCCATGTTCTATAGATCGGTGATCACCGTGTTTAAATATTTCATCCACAGGTTCATCTAGGTTTACCTAGATGACTGGACGGTGTATGGCCTCATCAAAGACCATTGCCATAATCGATGCCTAATGTTTGAGAGGTTTAGGCATCTTTAGATATCTTTGAACCTAAAAAGGTGCATCTTCACAACACCATTTGGAACCCTACTTGGGTACATCATCTGTAAAGATGGTTTGCTCATCGATCTAATGAAAATTGCCATCATCATTTAGCTCCAGACTCCTTCCACATAGAAAGACATTCATGCCTTTCTTGGCCACTGTGGATATTATAGAAATTTTATAAGGATCTATGTGAAGATTATAGTACCACTATAAGATCTCTTGCATAAGGATGTCCCATTGTACTTGGTTGAAGTAAAATAGGATGCCTTTGAGACCTTGAAGCTCAGATTGGCTAACACACCTATCTTATAATTTCTCAACTAGATGACCCCATTCCACATCCATGTCAACATTTTTGGCTCTACAATTGGCATAATCTTAGTGCATCCTAGCAAAGGCAAATTGGATCATCCCATCTCCTTCGCTAGCATAAAATTAACAAAGGTAGAGAAAAACTATACTACAACTAAGCATGAGGCACTCATTATTGTCTATGCCTATAAAAATTTAGAAAATATTTGCTAGTGACCCCATTCATCTTTCTCACAGACCATGATGTGTTTAAGTACCTCATGAATAATCCCATTCTCCATGGGCACATTTATAGATGGATCATTCTATTTCAAGATTTATAATTCTCTATTGTCGTCAAGCTTGGAAAAAAAAACTTGAGGCCATAACATTTGTATCGCATAGACTCAGGCAATGGAATAACACCAATTGAGGATGATATGTTAGATACATAACTATATAGAATCTCATGTGCCTCTAAAGACTTGGCAAAGATAGCCACCTTTCTAACATCTGGATCTATGCCCCAAACAATGATAACAAAATTAAAAAAATAGCTCGCAGTTTGTGCTACCCCTTTTTAATGCATCAACAAGGAAATGTACAAACTGAGCTGAGATGAAGTTTTTTGTCAATGTGTTTTAGAGCATGAAAGGGACTCCATAATACATGAGGTGCAATAAGGATGGTAGGAGGCCATTACATCAGAGATTTAATGATGCATAAAGTGTTACAGTCAGGCTTGTGGTGACCAAGTCTATTTTAGGATGCAAAAGACTACGCCAAGGCATGTGACATATGCTAACACACAAGGAAGCCTAACCACTAGGATGATAAGCCTCTCATCTCCATTCTTTCCCAAGTGCCATTCAAGAAATGGGTCATTTAATTCTTTGGGCTAATTACCCCCATAGAAAGACATACACATGCAAGGTACATTCTAGCACCCATAAACTATTTCACCAAGTGGGCCGAGGTCATGCCAACCAAAAATTGCACACAACCACCAAAGTTACAAGGTTCATATGATAGAACATCATAAGCCAGTATGGGTGCCCACTCAACTTGACTAGAGATAGGGGTACACACTTCATAAATGAAACTATGTAGATCTTACTAATAGAATACATGGTGGTACACCACAAGATAATGCCTTACCCTCCCCAAGAAAATGACATAGTTGAGGCATTCAGAAAGATCCTAAGTACATACCTCACAAAGATATGTGATGTTGGTCACAAAGATTGGGATGATCAAGTGTCGGTAGTGTTATGGGCATATTACACAACCTATAAGCACCTAAACAAAGCTACACCATTTTAATTAGAGTTTGGCCTAGAGGTAATCATGTCGATGGAATTATTAGTGCCATCATTGTGCATCACGTGCATTGTTTAGTTAGATGACCAATAATCACTAAATTCAAGACTGGAGGACTTAGAGTGGTTAGATGAGATGCACACCCAAGAAAAATGGAGCCAACAGATAGAAAAAGCATGCCAAAAGCTCTAGAATGACAAGCATATAAATCACAAGTTGCTAATGAAAGGGGCATTGGTTTTTATCTATGACTCCAAGTATATCGAGCACCTAGAAAAGCTACATATAAGATGGATGGGTCCATATGTCATCCATAACATCTTAGAGACTGGTGTATGCAAGTTACATATGTTGTCAGGTGAAATATTCCCCAGGCATTTCAATGGCAACTGATTGAAGCTATACTGGTAATAAGGTGGTACTTTTACCATCAAGCACTGACTTCTTGATCACAAGTTAGTTGTATTGAGTAACCAGAATAGAGTTTGGTGCAAGCCAAACACATTCCTTGGTAAGTGAATAAGCGATGATTTGATGTCACCAATATAATATTTTTAGCATTTTCAAGCATAATTCTAGTTGAGTGAGTCGAGCACAGCTACTCTCTAAGTGACTAAGGCCAGACACCTAAGTTATGAGCACATGAATTTTACCAAAGTCATATACAATGCACACTAAATCTTCATGCACAAGATTCAAGAAGGCATCTTTAGGACCGTAGAAGGTCTAGTTTGGTATTTTTAAGCGTAATACCAGTAAGGTGAGTCGAGCAAGGCTGCTTCTTACACACCTATGTCTTTGGGCACATATAAATCATTAGACTTAGAGAAGATATGAACTAAGAATCACATAAGATAGAAGTGCATAAGATGCATGTGGAGAGACAGTGTGAAGATACACAACATGATCATCTACAAAAGATCAGATGATAGTGTCACACTAAAGGCTAGTGCAAGGGATTTATATGGGGTAGGAAAGGTTGAGGAAAGATGATGAAAGCATAGTGAAATTTATCAATATAGATAATTACACTTGAAATAGAAGTGTAGCTTGAAAAGGAAATAAGACTAAGGAGGTTGAATCACATGTATGTGAAGCGCTACACCCAGGTTACCATATTGAAGGTGAAGGTCATGCCAAGTGAACAGACCACAAGAGAAGATGGTTAGAGCATGTTGGCATCCACCTAAAGGTAGGTGATAATTGATGATTTGGACTACATGTCACTTCATCGAAAATCATTAGAATAATTTAATGTAGTGGTGGTGAAGGCACAAAAATCCATATTAAATGAATTAATAACATAATATTTTTGTGGATTTTTTGGGGCATAGTGAATCCAAAATATTTTAGATACCACCATACCATAAATCAACTACATTTAAGGTGGTAAATGAGAGTGGAGGTATAAAGCAGTGGAAGATTGATGGCATCTGGTTACAAACTTATGTTGATTTTAACTTTGAATAGAAAACTAGAGTAACCAATGAACCAAAGAGATGAACCAAGGAGACCCTACTACAACAAGATCCTAAACACCCCTATATTCCAAAAGCAATGATTGTGTATAGGAATGAATTGCATTCCCTATGAGATTGGTATAGGAAAGAAAGGGGCACAATTTTTGCAACGAACCAAGCAGCTTAAAACTAAGGTGATGTCAAGGCTACCATTTGTGGCACACAAAGATCAAGAGTTGAATATACAATCACAAACCTCGTGACTATGTGAATCACCATAAAATATTGAAGGCTTCAACAAGATCAATAGACTACGATTTAACTCTAGTATATTTAGAATGGGGAAAATGTTTTTGAGCTCGGGCCTATAATAGGCATTAAAAGATGTCAAGAGAGTGTGACTAGAAGTAAAAGCCACCACTATGAATATAACAATGCCATTAGTAGAAGGAGTGAGCATCACCCAAATCAATTTGGAGGTGGTCAAGAAGATGTTCTACCAAGACATGCAGTTCCTCAAGGAGGTTTTGATGGGATAAAACTAGGCATCGTTCATGTATAAATATTACCTGAAGGAGTACAAACATAAAACCTCCAACAATGTGAATGACCTATCATAATACTATATGGTAGACATAGGTTAAAAGACTACATAAGGTGCAATATTGTTCGATGTCTCTATCTAAGATAAGTTAACGAATGCTATCATGATACAACTCTATGAGTTATCATGTTTTGAAAAGATAGAGGAACTTGTGTAGTTCCTCCCCTCGCGCATTCATAGGGATATGTTTTAATTTTTAAGGAGGTACATGAGGATGTCAACAAACCTCATCAAATGAATCATCAGACTCCCAAGCTCTGACAGAAACATTTTCTAAATGATAGTAGATGATGTTGCACTTACAAGGGTCATGAAGATCCTAGGATACTACAAAGGAGGCTTTACATTCTTGATCAAGGATATCAATGATCCTAGGATGAGGGTAGATGTGCTCTTGGTGAGTTTGAAACTATGGCTAGACATTCGATGGTCAGATGTAACGAAGACCTGCCTATGCATCACATACAACATGGCATAGGGGATGAAATTCAACATCACTAAATTCATCATAGAGGACATAATCAAGAATACACTCAAATATCATATGGCATGTTAGACCTTCCATTAGGGGTCCATGTTGATCTAAATTGTGATAGAGGAGATTAGTGTACTTGATGGGATGAGGACAACTTGTGGGTGTTTCTAGTGCATAATGACTCCTTAGTGCTGAAATACTATAACTTCACTTACCCCCTACCTTCATGCCAAAGTATAAATCTTGAGTAATGGGATGGTACACCTGATACATTGAAGCATTTGAAGAATAATGGTGCAACCTAGAGAAACTCCCCTAGAGTCTATTTGGAATGGAAAATTTTACCATCACAAAACACTTTAATGTTGTTCAATTAACATTTGTAGATGGGAATCACTCTGATTGGATAAAACTACCTTATGTATTTTTAGCCAAGTACTTCAAAAAGGTGCTACATAGAATCCCTAACATGTAATAAGTAGATATTCTAGTAAATACTGTGGATGCATAGATGCATAGATTGAGGCATCAATACATGCATCCAGGGGGAAAGGCAACTAAAGATAAAGAGGATGATTTAGATGCCAATGACATCTATCCCATTGAAAAATAAGTCATCCTTGGGCACATCTATAGGATTTTCTATGAGAAGAAACCAAAGAAGAGGGGTGCAAACACAAACAAAGATGATGACCTCCCCCTTTAGGTTGATGAAGAAGGAGAGTTAGTGCTAGAGGCAGTAGTGGTAACAAGAAAATCACCTCAAAAGACGTGGGGAGAAACATTGAAGGAAATATAAGAGTGCCTTCATTTGAATATTACCTCTAAAGATGAAGCTTCCCCCTCAGTGCCAAAGAATACGCACATGGTCTTCAAGTTAGGAAATGAGTCACACAAGCTGAGGGAAAATAAAAAGAAGTCCTAAGGGGCCAGTGGCAACTCCCATGATAACCTTAGTCAAAATGGAGGCGCAAGAGGCACATGAGGAAGTAGAAGTGCAGTGGCCACAAGAAGGAGGGATGAAGGTTTATATAATCCAAGAAGAGATACAGGAAGAGCCCACCATTGAATAAATTAATGAGACTCTCCAAGGTGGCACTACATCTATGCTTGGGAAAGAGGAATTATCAAGGTCCCCAACCATAGAACCCATGACATAACCTCTACAATATGAGGAGGAGAAGAGGAGTCAATGAATAGAAATGGGCCTTGAAAGGACCATATAGAAGTGGCACTAGATTTTTATCTAAGAAGGGAAGCCATGAAGGCTAAAGGCATGACCCAGGAAGAGATCAACAAGGTCAACGATAAGGAGATAAGGCTCGAGGAGGAAAAAACAATCATTTTAGTAAAGAATAGGAAGGTAAAGAGAAAGAAGGCTGAAGAGGAGAAGGCTAGGAGAAAAAATAAGAAGAGAGGGTTACCATAAGCATAGAATCCATAAAGGACAAAGTAGAAGAGGTGCCTAACACCCCCACTAGCATAATGGAGGAAGTTGCACAATAGGCATGCCCAAGTAGTGAAGGGGTGTCTAGAAACAAGGAAGGTGATAATGATACCTTACATAAACAAATGGAGAACGTAGTTGAAATCTAGAAGACTTAGGAGGGTGAAATTGGAATCGAAGAGAAGGAAGAAGCAAACAAAAGGGAAACGTTTAAGGAAGAACCCATAATGGAGAAACAAGACACATCAGGAAAAAGCACTGAATAAGGCACTAGCTTTGATGAAAAGGAACTACATCATATGCAATTGGCCATCCATGAGAAGGAAGTTGAGTTGAGCCTATGAGAGAAGGTACAGAAGGGGTTCATTGATGATTACTATTACATGGTGGAGTACATGAACTTAGATATATCACAACACTGACATGCCAGTAACTATCCTTTACCTTTGACAATTACATGGATGAACCTCAATTTGAGGTACCGTAGAAGGTGATCCTTAGTGCATACCAACAAGAGGAAGGAAAAGACTCACTTCTCATCAACCCCCACATAATGAATCTAGTAAGGTTAGCTAACACCCTCCTCCAGATTCCTTTTGAGGTAGTATATAATAACATCATCAACTATGTTAGATCCTTAAGCTAGAAGAAGATAGTGCTAGAGGAAGAAGAAAAGAACAAGGCCATAAGATTAAAATTGTAGTAAACAAGAGCATTGACACTTTAAGATTTTTGGAGGTCAATAAAGAGTGTGTATTGGTGGAGTAGATGCTCCCAAGGTCAAAGGTGAGATCAAAGCCAAAAGAAGAAGAGGACCTTTGCATCGACATCAAATAAGATCTCACTGTGAAATGTGAAGAGGCGGAAGACCTCTTTATGAAGTTGGAAGAGGGCATAAAAGTTTCTGATGAAATCTTTTGCAACTTCTCCACCCAAACATTAGTCATCAATGTGTACCTCAAAAAGGCAAAAGGAGAGAAGGACACACGAATGGCATAGACATACATTATGAGCAGGGCTGAGCATGCTCAAATAATGGAATAGGTCAACACTTTGAGTGCCCATATCAAGACCTAGGAGCAGGGCTTGGAAGAGCTCTTCCATGTACTACAAATAAAGGCCTATGAACAAGGAGAGATCCTTGATGGAAGTGTATCCAAGGCAAAAGAAAGGTTATAGGCCTTTATGAGAGAATTGGATAAAATAGACGTGCTCATCCTCAGTGCTACCTCCATAGAAGTAGACAACACTGCAAAAGAAATCAAGCTCATAATTCAAGGCTTTGAGGACTTCAAGGTAGAACTAAAGGAGCATGCACCCAAGTTTTACAACCTAAGGTGGAAGAAGGATAGTCAGAGGATGGACTAACATTTTTATATGGGGTAATGTTGGGACCTAAGTCCATCTAAGTATAGGATATGTGTCGACACAATAGACATCTAGGTATGAGGCAATCACTTGTCATGATTATTATTTTGTCATCAGGTGGTGCCAGCTATCAGAAAAATAAAAACTCCTTTTTGGATCTATCATCATTGAAAAGTGGGAACATGGGACAATGACTTCTCATTAATGATAGCGTAGTGGAGATGGAAAAATGAGTACCTCCAGCACTAGCTCAACAATTAGTATGTTCCATTCCCCATGATTGTAAGATGCTCTGAAGCACTATAAAAGAAAGCAAATTACAGTTAGAAAAGGGGATGGATGCGAGTAGTGAAGCCCTAGTGTATTGGTTTTAGATGTTATATTTGCCATTAAAGTTAGAAGTTAGTTTGGGATGCCTTTAGTGCTCCCCATTGTAATGCCCAAGCTCACTTATGAGCCTTTAGGCCTTTAGCAGCTTTAGTCAAGCATATGCACATTTTCTATTGACTTATATATGTATTATTGTTAAACTTTGTTAATGATGAAAACTTTGTATAAATGTTTAATGGATTGAATGCTTTATTCTATCATATGTATGTTGAGCTCTCAAGAGCTTATAACCTATTTATATATGGCATGCCTATAACCCATGAGGACACACACACCTGATATAGGATATACTCTAAGTATGGGTAAGACTTTTTACCTCACAATGATACCCGTAACTAAGCGCATACCTATGTCTAAGTCCACCACCTAGATACCCAATTGCCCCTCAAGCACTTGAATTCCATTAAGCCTAGGAAACCTAAGGCTTGCACCAATGAATACACAACTATCACTGCACTAACCAAAGTCCCTGAAGGATAGAGTTGTGCCATGGCACAACTAACCCAACACAGACCTTTGTCCCTTTTTTGTTGTGCTTTGAGTGAGAACGTAAGGCTTGTACCTTATGTAAAGTGATGCTAATGTAGTTGAGTTTTAAATTTTAAGTACCATAGGGTTATTCAAGGCCTACTCCCCATTGGAACAAGCCTAAATCTGACCTGTACATCTATATAAGTGCATGACTAGGCCCATGGATGAAACACCTACTTTTCTACAACATGTCCTAATCATTAGAAATGATGATGAATCCCATATGTGAAAATTTTATTGTAATAAAATCACACAAATATCTAAATTAGGGTAGATTTGAACACTCTATCCACTAAAGCACTAATAATGTTGGATGAGGATAACTTTGATTTAGATGAAAGGCATCTCACTAGGGCTCTAAAGAAGAATGGATGCAAGAATTGGAAAATTAATGTAGTTACTAAGAAATAAAAAATATGCCTTAAGAATATAATATAAATGTAGATCATAACAAGAGTTATGAATTATAGGTGTGTCTTCCATACATTGAAGGTAATTTAGACAAAATAAAAAATTTCTAAATAAGAATGACATTAAAACTTGTTTGAAACCTCTCCACACCATGGAAAATAAGTTAAGAAATATTAAAGAATCCATTTAATCAAATCTAAGAAAAGGCATATACTCAATCCCATGCTTTTGTGATAAATTATACATTGGTGAGATGGGTTGGTCACTTCAAACCTTATTGAAATAATATTTTGTAGATTTGGAGCATGTTAGGTTAAATAACTTAGCATTGGAAGAACATGAAGAAAATACTAAGCACACCATTTGCATACGTAATGCAAAAGTAAATTCCTTGGAAAATAACTATACCGACAGAAAAATATGAGAATCCATTGAGATTGAGAAACATCCTAATACTATAAATCATGGTGATTATTGGAATTTGAGTCATTTGTGTAAACCTATGTTTCGTAGGTTAAGTAAATTCTATATATTTTATTTATCACATATTGGTTGGTAGTTTATTTATTAGTTAGTTAAATAAACACAAGCACACAAACACATTTTGGAGTAAGGATTCGAATTCATATCTAAGAATATAATATTACTTTTATTACTAATGCAATCTATTGAAGTGTATGCATACCTTGTATCAAAAGCTAAATTGAAGGGTTAGTGTTCAAGAGCCTATGTAATCCACGAGTTACTTGAATTTTATTGATAAGGATTGGGATATTGATATTTCACTAAATTGTTTATTGGATTGCATGATTATTGATTTAAAAACTATCTAATAATAGGGGTATGACTAAGGTAGGGCCATCATAACTACACATTTTTGTATGTTTGTACAAGGTTTCTTTGATTTGATTAGAGTTTGGAGGAAGGAGAAAGAATTCTAAATTTTTTTATAGATAATTAAGACGACATGAAAAAGGTTATAGATTAGTATAAATAGATGAAGGTGCTCCATAAATTTCATCTAATCTTGACATTAACTTTAAAAATCAAGATCAAACTCAAGTTACCAAAATTGAACCTTACACTACCAAGATCAACCAAATAATTTTGATCGTACTAATCAATTTTTGTTGTTCTCTACATTTTTTGGTTGACACAAACTAAGTTTTCCATAAAATTGCATCTAGAAATATTTTCACTTAGCTTTATCCTCAGATGGTATAAAAGTAAGTGAGAATTCAAGGATTTATTTATACACTGTCCTTGTCAACTTTCAAACTTGTTAATATTTGTTGTTGCACATTTCAAATATGTTTTTATTAATTAAAAAGTAGGAGACTACATTCAAATGAAAAAATGCTCTCAACATTTCAAGTCTTAATCAAGACCCATCATCAGGAGGAAGAGACCAATGAGATCCATGCAAATAAACACTAGAAAAAGAACCATAAATATCCAACAAACAAAAATATTCATGCTAGGTCGACTCAGCAAAAAAAACAAAATATTAATAATTTTTATTTTCTATTCTTTACCGTGCAAATAACAGGTTTCCATCTATCACTAAGAACCCAACCGCTATATCGATTCAAAATGTTCAGATTTTTCTCAATTTCTATTGCTTCATGAACCGTTCTACTCAAAAAATGACCATCTCTCAAGATAAAGCCAACTTTACCTATGCAAATGTGATGACTCGAGGTAAAATAATGTTTTTCTATGGTAGATTCTTTGATCCAATTATGAGAAATATCAGCACAATGTTCTTTAATCCTCGCTTGAAAGGAATGACCAGTTTCACTAATGTAGACCTTACCACTACTGCACGAAATAGAATAGATCCCTTTATGACAATTAAGTACGCTTGAAATATTAAAGTTGTCTGTAGATTCTCTGCATTCGCTACGAATGTCACGGAAAGTTATTGGAATGGTTTTCCACCTCTCCCGTCGTGTCTGAAATAGTAAAGATAAATATTATAGCGGTTCAGGCCCCACAGATTTATTTTTAGTAAAGAAAAAAGGGAGCTTTTTCTTAAAGTAAAATAAATGTCACATGTCCGCGCACTGTTTTTCAACAAGACTAATGGAAACTTCATCGAATTTAAGTTTCATTACAATGGCAGGGAGGTTTGGAATGAATAAATTTTATTGGAAAGTAAGTAATAAATGTGAAGTTTAATAAAATGGGAAGAGACGTAATAGTATATGAAAATGTGAAGGAGAAAATATATAAGAAATTTGAAGTTAAAGGAATTGGAAAATTACATTAATATGTGAATATATTTGTAAAGGGATAATGAAATAATTGTAAAAATTATAATTATAATAAACAATGAAGTAGTTATAAAAGAGGAATGAGGAAGGATATATTAGCATCTACTTAACTTGAAAGGTCTAAGCTTGGGCTGAATAGTTTTTATTAGCTACAAAATGAAAAGATCTAATATATTATTATTAGAAATATTATGCACCCACAAAGTTGCCCTCTAAAATCAGTACAAGATCTTATTTTTTTAGCTTTATTAATTGGATAAAGAGATTACCTTTATCAGTTGCCCTAGATTGAGATAATATTGCATTTACAAAGACACAAGAAATTGGAAACCCTAATTTATATACCTTCGTCCTCATGTACTGTAGAGTAAAAATTTACTCTATGTTTCAATCTATTTTTTCAGTCACGCGCCGCAAAATTTTGCCTTTGCATACTATGGTCCAAGATGGCGAAGTTTGAAACAGAGCACGGGCTCTATTTTCCCTTTTTCATTCATTTTTGTTTAAGTGTCGGGGTAAAGCGGAAGCTAACAAGTGTTGTCCTCCAAGGCATCTTTTCTCAAGTGCAAACACCAAGTGTCGTCGTCCGAGGCACCTTTCATATTTTCTATGAGTTGGTCAGAATGTGCCACATATCTCATAGTGACTCAGTGGAACGCATCAAGTGTCAGCGTCTGTAGTTACATATTGGCACCCGTGTTTTTATCTCTTTGCAGTGGAAGGATTTCAAAAGGCTAAGTATCGAGATCAAGCAAAAAGTGCCAAGTGGCAATAGTGGAAGGTCTCAGTGTTGCTTTTCTAAAAATGACGGAAGCTGCCACGTATCCCAGCTAAGAAGAAGGGAAGTCACCACGTGTCAGCATCCAAAATATGTTTGGTTTAATGCCTTGGTTCAATTTTTGGTTCAAAGCCTTGGTTCAATATCTTTGGTTCAATCGGTCGGTTCAACAGCATAGTATAATCGGGCAGTTCAAAAGAGCGTCCCAAAAAACCAAAGGGGGTCAAGTGCCCTTTCGAAAGGTAGTAAGGCGCAACCAAACCATTCAAGCGGAGGCTGCCAAGTGTCATCTACTGAGCCCCTTTCTACTCCATTCCCAAAAGAAGTGGAAGATGCCACGTATCTTCCCAGAAGAAGTTAAAGACGCCACGTATCTTCCCAAAAGCAACAAAAGCTGCCACGTGTCACCATCTAAAAGATCTTCATTTTTCATTGCTGAATAAAGACTATGGTGGGTCCCAGGTTTTATTTCTAAAAGTCTATGGAAGCTACCAAGTGTCACCATTCGTAGGAGCTTAACATGTGTCCCGAACGTTTCCATAGTATAGCTAAAGAGCAGCAGAGATTGCCACGTGTCCTTTGTTGAAGCAAGCAGAGATTGCCACCTGTCCCTATGCCCCTTTTCAAAGTTGCTCGGGTAAGAAATGTAGTGAGTCTTATTTCTGTTAAGTTATTGAGTGACAAAGAAACAGATTGCGACAAGTGTCAAAGTCAGAATGTTCCTGAGCAAAGATATAGTAAAAGTTGAAGTAAAGCAAAAAGTGCCGCGTGTCTTCAATAAGTGTTGCAAAACACGCCAAGTGTCATTCTCTGGTGTCTCCTAAGAAATAAGAAGATTTTTATGGAATTGACTAAGTGTCCTGTTTCATTTAACAGAACAAAGCATCCTATGTATCTATTTTAGCAAGTGAATTGCAGGGAAATAGAATGTTTCAAAATCTAAGAACTATCTTCTGATAGACACTTCTAGCTCAGTTAGAATTCAATTTGGGCCGTAAGTTTGGGAATGCATGGACAATCTAGAGGGAATCCAAGGCTATAAAGAGGAGTGCAAGGATCACCAAATAGGGATCATATATACTGAGAGAGAAATTTTTGAAAAAATTATTGTCAAGAGTTTTAGACTTTCTAGAGCTATGATTAGGAATATCATTTGCCTTTATTCTATTTTCTTAAGTTGTAAAGTTTATGTAATTGTGTAGGTTTTTGTGCCTTTTATGTGGCTGGAGAATTAATGAGAAGACAGAGTTATGTGCCTTTGTTGATGTTTCCTGTGTCATTTGCAAAAGTAGTCTAAGCTGTGAGCCTCTGTTTCTATTGTTTTTATCTTTTACATTGATCATGCCTCGTCTACTCTTTAATGTAATTAAATCTTACATATAGTTTCACTGTGCTTAAGATTAAGGATCAAAATTACATTTAGGCGCATCGCCATAGTTAGATTTTATTTCTTTGCATTTGCATTTCTATTTAAATTCCTATCCCTTTTCCCCAACACTTGATATAAAGAAGAGACCAGCTTCTTAAAAATTTGGAGGTTGTTTCAAGTCGCATGTCCCACATCTTGAAACTTCCCATTGGTGGTGTCTGAAACAAAGCGCAATTTTAAACATCAACATGTACCAAATATGATGTTCATTCTCTATGTATAAAACAATCACATATTTTAGATTTATATATGGGGTTTAAAAATTTTCAATTAATTTGCCTAGCAAATTTATCTAAATGAGGAGAAACTAAACATCAAATTTGTATATGTCAATCTTGCATTTATTCTTGAAAATTGTAGACCTATTTCTTATCCATTGAACTAATCCTTTTAAATTCATCTTCAAATTTAGATGCTTCTACCTTAATATATCCTTTAGCTACTATTTTGTTGGCTATTGTTGGCTATTCCTTTTAGACCTTAATTCTTAAATTATTTCAGCAATGGTTTCCATAGAGAGTATCCAAATTATTTTTTTATAATTCCAACATGTTCTCCACTCTTCCTTAACACTAAACAATCTCTTGAAACTTAAATGAAGCATACAAAATTTTGTTCTAAATAATCCTTATGAACATATAGATTTGATTGCTTCCTATTCTTTTCCTTGCAAGAAACTCAATCCAAAAATTTTGATATTGGTTATTCCTTAGTTAAATTATGTTGGGTCTTGCTTCACATTTACATATCCTAATAATTCAAAAATTAGCTTGACTTGCAACCTTTTTTTTGTGTTCACATGTTTTTCTATTAAGAGTTCTATTTCAAACCAAGACCCCAAATTCTTATCTTTCAAACATGGTTGTTATCAGCGTTCTTCTTTACATGTCTTATAGATTATAAAATATGTATGTAATTTTCTTTTGAATATTTCTATTTATTCTTTGTCATCTAACATGTTTCCATCCTTATATGTTTTGTTAGACTGTAAATCCTAAACCTAAAAATAATTAGATGAAGTTATTTAATTTTATAGAGTAATTTGGAAATAATGATGATGATGATGATGATGATGATGATGATGATGATGATGATGATGATGATGGTGATGATGATGATGATGATGATGATGATGATGATGATGATGATGATGATGATGATGATGATGATGATGATGATGATGATGATGATGATGATGATGGAGGGAATTAAATTAGATGATACTAAAAAATTATCAAAACCAAAAGTACTATGGAAATAATCTAAAATAGAATACATCAATCTAAAATGATTAATGTTAAAATTACACTCACGACCCAAGTTATATACATGTTTCAAATTAAACTATCAAATGTAATTATAAAATCATAATGAAAATATCAAACTCTATAATACAATGAAAATAACAACTAGATTACTAAAAATAAATTAAAATAAAAAACATTCACTAAAATAATCCAAATATATTATATCAAACCAAAATAAATTAAAGAACAATATAAATAGTCTCTTAAAGTACCCACACTACTCACATTATATAAGTGTTTCAAATTTAAATATCTAATGTAATCAAGAAATTATAATGAAAATATTAAATTAAAAAATACAATAAAATTAAGAAATCGTAATGAAAATATCAAATTAAAAAATATCAAACCTTGGAATACAATAAAAATAATAACTAAATCAGATAAGAAAATAAATAGACTCTCAAAACATCCCTATTATATAATTATAAAAAAGTAAAAAACATGATAAAAACAACTCTAAACAACGCACTTAAAAAATTGAACTTACTTCATATTCAGTTCTCGAATCTAAAACATCCAACTCATAAAATTTAATTAGGAATAACTCATCCATAATGAAATAAGTGGGGGGGGAAGAAGTGACTCTTGGCATACCACTACCCCATTCAAACCAATGCTGAAAATTAGGTATATTAATTATCTTATTATAATATTAAAGCAATTTTTATTTTTTTAAAAATATACGATGTATTTTTTCGAGTAAGCCTTCAAGGTATTTTCAAAGGGTGTTAAAATAAGATATAATTTTAGTTTTATTTTCAAATTTAATTGTTGAATTTAATTAAAGGGAAAGTTTGAATCAATCATATCAAATTATTTATTTTCAAGTTGATATGATATAATTTGTGAATAAATTAGATGAAATAATTAATATCATAAGAATATTTCTATCTGACAATTTTATACTATAAAATTTTATTTCATAATCATAAAATACCATGAAAAAAAGAATATTATTTAAAATAATAATAATATAATAAAAAAATACAATATTTTCAATTTATTTCACGTTATAACATATCAAAATGGAAATGTGATGGAAAATTCATCATGGATATGGAAAATTGTATTCAATCCTACATGATGTTTGTCATAATAATTAGATTTCATCTCATTATTACAAGTGTTTGTTGTTGTGTTTCATAGGTGGAAGCATAAATATTTATACTTGAAGTGTATATTAAAATATCTTAGGCTACTACAAATTTAATTAGCAGAGTTACTTAGGCTTTTTGAGTTAGAAAAAATATATTGACTTCCTTAAACATTAATGTGATGTAGATTCACTTTTGTAAATGTTTGGTAGTTTTAACATTGAGTTATATTTTTAGAATGTGGCTTTGTATTCATAGGTTGGACCCTTTTGTGGAGTGGAATGTTAAAATTTACTGGTTTCTTTTTTTTAAAGATATAAAAGTATGATTTTAAAATTTTTATTAAAGTCCACGTGTACCATTTTATTATGAAATTAGATATTAAGATAAATGGTTTGATTTTATAATTAGATTTTTAGATTTAATATTGTTTGTTTGGGAAGACATATAATGGTCTCAAGTGTTTAATCAAAAGGTTTTATTTATCAAGATTGATTTTGAAAGGTTTATGATTATATAAAGTACCTTTTTATTATTTTTATGATACAAACTCTAAGCTTTGGTACCTACTTTCTAAAGATTTTGAATATATTTTTACAAGATATTAGGGTGTGTATTACTATCAATGGGGCTCAGTCTAGTCAGTTTGAATTGCATAAATTTTATTAGATAGTGTTGTCATTTAGCGCCTTCTTTATATGTTTTAGTGGTTGATGGTTTTAACTATCTCTTAGCTAACTTTGTTTTCAGGGGTTTGGTGAAGGGAATCTCTCTACGTAATTTTTATCATTAGTTGCTTAATAGTCACTTTGCTAATGATTCTTTCCTCACTCCTTAAGAGGAATAAGTCTTAGTCAAAAATGCTATGGAATGCCTTCACAATTTTTGTTTGGCCTTTGGGTCATCCATATAGTTCTTATCACCAATATCTCTCACAAAACCTCTTTGGTTAGAGAGATATCAATGACAATGGTTCTTCCCTAGAGTTCAATTTAAAATTCTAGCATTTTATTTGTCTTATGTGCCTCTCTTGCTGACTTGTGGTCTCATGTTGTTCAAAGGAATGAGAAAAAGATATATGTTTGGATTGTCAAGCCATTTTCACTAAAAGGTAAGTTTCAGATTTGCTATCAAATGTTCTCTACTAGTCATGTTCATTACTCCTCTTACTAGGATCCCTCAAATGCTACATATGCCAAACTAGAAAAGCTCCTAAGGGATGTACTATGGGACAATTATGAAGGCCACAAAAGATTTCATAGAGTTTCATGGGATATATGTTTCCAGTTTAAAGAGGTTGATGCCCTATGCCTCATTGGTATTAAGATTCAAGGGCTTGCTCTCAACACTAAGTGGATCATTAGAGAGCTGGAAGGTGATGAAGACTGGAAGATTTTGCTAATAAATTGTATCTCCCAAGGACACACTTGTGGTAGAAAGACCTAACAAGGCCTTGGTTTGTGTGATCATCTTATAACCCTTATCCCTGTTAAGATTAAAGGCACTTTTGTCATTCAAAGTATTTGAAAAGCTTGGGAAAGGCTCAAACTTCATATTATTTAGATGGGAGAGGGATTCAGGAATGACATATCTCTTAATACTCACTCCCTTTGGTGGTTGCTAACATTAAATTTTCACAACGTTCCCTTTGCACTCATCCCAAAGATTAAGGGATTGAGGTTATTTTAAAGAGTATTAAAACTATTGGAGAGTTGTTCTACAAAGTTCATTAGACTTGGCTTCTTTGGAATTTGGTTGAGAACAAATTTAAACTTAATAAGGAAGATGTTGAGTCTATTAAATAAATTTAGATTCCTATACATGAAGAGTACCTTCATAAGATTGGAATTACTCCCCTTACTCCGTAGTGTAAGGATTGACATTGGCTTGCTACCACGTCTTTTTGTCATTATTCTCTGGTATAATATTTTGGCTCCTCAGTGCATCCAAGATGATATTCTTAACAAATGAAGGCAAAAAAAAAATCTAAAATAAATTCTAAAAAATGCTTAATGTTTTTTTTTTTTAATTTTAGAAAAATATATATGTACTACATCTTTATGTATATAATCTAAAACACATTTGTTTGATTAATATGAATGACCTAAACTCAGGTCATTTTGAGGAGAAATTGAAAGTGTATGTGGCTTATTTATGCTAAAATGTGGGACAGTATTATTCTTTGACTCTATGACAAATCTGGTGGTTCTAACATAGGTGGTAGTAGAGAGATGCTGGGGCTGTTCTCCACAGGCCAAATTTTTGCACCTAGCCCTTGATATTTCTTCCTCCCTGCAGGCTGATGAAAATGAAACTTGTAAGTAGAATGATGGATGAGAGACTTTACTTGTGGATGATGCCCCCTACTCAGGGGGGCTGTGGAGGAAATATGCAAGATCTTCCCTCTTCACTACCCCTTCTAGCTAACATGTTTGTTGCTACTACTTAATGTCTTATAAATTCTCATGTTTTTATGTGCTCCTTTTTTTAGTTGTTACACACTTGTGTTAATATGATTTGATGTGATCTTTTTCTTGTATATCCATTATTGACTCTCTATTGAACTTGTTCCTCCTTTGAAACTTTTATAACTTGATATAATTTTACTTCTAAAATGTGACTCTTTCTATTTTTTTTGTATAATTAACATTATATTATATCATTTTGTATTAATATAAATACACTTTTCAATTTAAAAATTAATAATAATTTTTTATTTATAATATTTAATAATTATAATTAATTATTTATATATAATTTAATTTTCTAATCTTTTTGTTTGATTATTTGATGCAAACAATGATTAATAAAATAAAATAAAACAAAACAAAATAAAATACACACTTAAAAAAATTATTTAAATTGTATATTTAAATAAAAATAGGCATAAAAATTGAAATGCTGAATTTGAATAAATATTTTATAAAGAATAGCATTCGTTGTGATTCAAACATTTTAATATTTTAATGTCATTTAATTTTAATTTATTAATTATAGTCACTTTTACAATCCAGTAATCATGCAAATAACTGATAAAAGTTTATTTTTTAACAATAGAAATGATTTTTGTTTGATTTTTTCCCCATCACGTTTTGCTAAGAGTAACACACGTCCGAATTATATCCACTCGAGGAAAATAAGCACCCGTGAGGAGATGATGAAAACAACTATTAAAAAGTAATGTCAGGGTGTTTCTTAAACCATATTTGGGGTAATTTTCATGCACCACATAACTATGTCAATGGATTTGCATCAATATTAGCATCATCATGCATTTATTAGTTAATTTAAAGCTATAATATATATATATATATATATATATATATATATATATATATATATATATTAAATTTTATTTTTTAATTCAATTAAATATTTATATTTTTAAGTTACTTTATCTTCTTAGTTGTAAATAATTTAGTGTTTTTAAATTCATACAATGAAAATATCAACAATTATTATTGAAATAATTAACAAGATGAGGTAGTAAGATCTAGGCAATAACCCCATCTTTAATCATGTGGAGTTTGTTGAAAGAGATAGATAATAGAATCCTTCGAGATGCATCTCAAACAAATAATTTATGAAGATGTTGGAGGGCTTATTTCAAGAGATATGTAAGGTGAAAGATACGTTTCCTCAAAAATATTATAAGAAGAAATAGAAATATTATTTTTATATTAAAATTATTACGAAAACCTTTCTTCTTTATAATATGGTTAACTCAAGGTTGGAACTTATTTGGAGGGCTCTAAATCTATTGTTTCACCCAATACAAGAGATGAAGTGAAAAGAAGAGTTGGTTATTGTAACTATAAACCATATCACAAATATTTCTTGGATATGACCCAAACACAATTGTACTCTAAGTTTTTGGAAAAATATTTCTAACTTTATATTATTCAAAGATATATTGAGATGGCCAATTTTTTTATATAAAAGTAAATTACACGTGCACCACTTATTGTTGTAGGCAACATGTGTATTTTTAATGCGTTATGCTATTTTTTCCATACATGTTGTACTTTGCATACTAACAACATTTTACAGGAGTGTGGCAAAGAAGTTATATACCAAAATCAACTAGACAATTTATTCCAACTATTTTTTGTGAAAGATCAAATGAATAATTATTTTATAGAAAAACATGTTTGGATGGAAACTATAACATTTTTGGTGGATTAATAGAATTAAAAAATTGTATCCATGAGGAGAGTACAAGTGTCATTCGACAATAATTAGTTGGTTTGAGTAAATAAAAAGCTATAACTTATCGAGTAAAAGATGACAAAAAATATAAAAGGTGTGAGCTTTTTACAAAATAGATACCTATTTCAAAATTTATGGTCTAATTTAGGGAGGAAATTTTTTATGAGTATGCAAGGCACACACACTAGGCTAGATGATTGGATTAACATTTCCAAATAAGAAAGGACACATTCCCACTTATTTCTATTATTTTAACAATAGACTTTATTGAGAATTACACATTCAAACCACAAATAGAAGTTCAGTCACAATATTAAAATTCAATACAAGTTATCATATTCGTGTATATAACATTCATTCTTGCACTTGATAGTATAGATCGAGCTCAAAAAATATTAAGGGAGTATTATTTCTATGTCAGTAATGATCTATCACATTGTACATAGTATGTGCAAGGTTGTTTTGAGATGTTATATGGACAGTTGACTGAAAGGAACATTAATTTTCATTATCATTACATTTGATCAGACAATTCCACATCACAATTCAAGAAAGCACAAATATTTTACTAGTTGAGAAGGATGCACATTACCACTAGCATATAACATATTTGTAGTTTCACTGAGGCTGGCCATGGAAAAGGAGAGCATGAGGTGCCGTAGAATATGGTGTTATTTTAACTAATGCAACAACTATTGTTGAATTATGTAATGAGAAAATGGGCCATGGTGCTCAAGAAAAGTCTACTATTTGTAGATGTTCCTAGTTGATGGAGGAAGAACACTTGGAAAACTATGAGGATGTTATGACTTTAATGGGATCAAGTGAGCTCCATTTATTTTTTATCTCAAATAAAAGTTCTTAGACTATTCATACATGACACTTGGCATGTATTTTTTATAAATGCATGGACTATACTTGAAATAAGTGAAAGTCACAAGAGTGGGAAGATGAATAGAGATGCAGACCTCTAATTCCAATCAACACATACCAATTTACACTAGCATTACAAATTATAGATATGACATTATCACATGAATTTAACCATGTGTATGATATAGTGAAACCAAGTAGAATATTAATAATTATGTATTATTTATTCTCATTATCTATCTTGACAACATCATTAATTATTTTTAGTGATATAGGTCATGTTTTTACATTTATTGCTGATGAAGATAATGAAGATGTCAATGTTTACAGGAAAATAAAAAATTGACTTCCCTAGTCATAGATGGAAAAAAAATTGACTATCCCATTGGATAGGTGGTAGTCAATGGAACTTGGATTTGATGATATTCTATAAAAAATTAGACGTATAGTTATTTGAATGCTTTAAAACACGTAGGAAGATACAACACTATTCAAATTTGGTTCTTGCAATAAATATTCAATTGGTCAAATATCATGGCAGGCCATTAACCATGAATCTATTGAAGTTCGTGAGTTAGACCATGAAGCTATTCTTTCTACTATATAGATTAGAGAAAATATTAATGGTTCATTGGATTGAAATTACAAGGTATGTTGACTTGTGAAATGAAGATTTATTTAATTTTACAAAATTTTAGTGATTTTTAGGTAGTACATATAAATTTCATTTTTAATTACTTACTAACAATGTTTTTTTAGGACAATAATGCCAAATAAGTTTCCACCATCACATGGTTGGAAATGTTAGTAAATAATTTCATACTCTTGAAGCTAAGAAAAGCTCAATATAAATACTCAAATATTACAAAAAGGACATATTTAGGCCAAAATGGGTAGTGGGTCTCTCAATAGAGCATGATGGCAAGCCAAGAACCTGATCCTAGATGTTATCTATCATCCCAAACATGTTATAAATCCCAATTTTAATCTATGAAGTATTGGAGGTAGAGTTATTTAGCTATAGCTTTGTATTTGACAACATTTGTTTTTAGTGTTTCCACGCTCCCAAACAATAGAGAAAACACACATCTAGGTGGATTTGGAGGTCGTGGTCATGGGAGAACCTATCATTTTCCTATACAAACATGTTTAAAGTGATGGAGTTACACCTGGATATCTTGAAGGTATAAATATTAACTGAAGGATAAGAACTTGTCTTGTCACTATAAAAATGTTACATTTTATAATTTATTACTAGAGTGTGTGTCATAGATTGATCTCAAATGTTCCATTAGTGTGATCTAAGGTTCAATTATATGTATTTTACATGAATGTGAGGGTTATTTCCATGCATCTAAATGACATATGGTTTGGGAAAATGTAGGATAATGGGGGAGAAAAGGGGGGTATAAAGCAACATTTGTTTTTTTTTTAAATTACAATAGTTGAAGTTGGAGAGAATGTTATAAACACTTAGAAAAATAATTTTATAATGATGTAATAATATGAATTATGTAATTTTGAAGGTATTTTCTAAATATATAATTTTTTTCAATTCCTAGATGATAATTAAGTGTGCAAAATAGATGCATTTATGATAATAGCTTGACTCTTTTTGTGAAAAGATAAGGAGATTACATGTGTACAGTCACATTTTTTGAGTAAATGAATAAATTGATGGATGAAACTTTGTATATGAGTAGATTAAATTTTGAATATTGATCAAGATATTTTTATTGATTTTACAACTCAAGACAATTGGAAAATTTGAATTGCAAGTGTAAAAATACAACTTTTTTACCTTAAATTCATGAAAATAATATTTTTTCTATTTTTTTGAAGCATAGTGAATGATGTGTAGTTTGCTTAGGTATAATTTTTATAAAATTGCGATCAATGGTCAAAAAGTTGGAAAATCATTTGTAATGATATGCAAATAGTCCATAATAAAGTAAGTTGTGTAAAAATTAAGTAATAATTAAAAAAAAATTAACATTAAAAAAATTATATATTCAAAAACTATGTTTTGTCCTCTACAAACCCGTATAATTTTTTTACTAAAAAATTTGAACTGCAAGTGTACGAATATAACGTTTTTATCGTAAATTCATGAAAATCAATTTTTTTGAAGCATAGAGAATTATGTGCAGTTTGCTTAGGTATAAGTTTTACAAACTTTCAATCAACTGTCAAATAGTTGTAAAACTATTTATAACAATATGTATGTAGTCCATAATGATGTAAGCTGTGTAGAAATTAAGTAATAATTAAAAATAATATTTTAATATTTAAAAAATTATATATTCAAAAACTATGTTTTGTCCTCTTCAAACCCATATAATTTTTTTAAAAAAATATTAAATCTGCCTGATCAGATGTGTCAACAAAGATGAAAAAGAGTCCTAAATTTTGTAAAAAACATGTGGGCAACTCTATGATTGGGTTTTGGCTATATTCAGATTTTGCCAAGGATATAACTGAAACACTTTTCGAGGGAAAGCTAAAAAGTCAAATTAATGCCTTTTTGGTCTTATAAAGGGCATACACCCTTTACAAAGGGTGTACACCCTTTATAAGAACCAAAAAGGCATCAAATGTTTTTGCCCATTTTGATCTACCTACTAATAGGGTGTCGGTGCTTTTTGAAAGGGCATATGCCCTTTATTGTTCACGAATTTCTCTTGTTTGAACATGAATTTCACTCTTTAATTTTACATTTTACAAACTTTAAATTGTTTTTTTTTGTGTTGAAACTCTACAAATTTTCATTTTTTTTGTCTCTATTACTATAAATTCATCAGTTTTATACTCTAGACATGGAATTATTTACATAAAGATAAATAATGGGGTTGGGCCATCATCGTAAAAGACCATTTAAAGAGCTAATAGTTGAGGAAATTAAAGTGAAGAGAGAAAAAGAAATAAAAAGATAAGTAGAGAGGAGAGCATCCATAAGAGCTTTTGGGCAAGGTGAAGATACTTCCTCTACACAAGATAATATTTCAAATGAAAATAACATGTCTAATTCCATGGAATTTAATTTATATGTCTTCAAATGAGATAAGAGAACATAATCAATCATTGTTGAATGATGAAATTTAAAATGTAGAACATGTAAAGGTATTTGTAACGATATGTATATACTCCATAATGAGATATGTTGTGTATAAATCAAGTAATAATTAAAAATAAGAGTTTAACTTTAAAAATATTATACATTCAAAAATAATGTTTTCCCCTCTACAAAGCCATATAACATTTTTTAAAAATAATAAAATTTATCTGATCGGATATGTTGACAAAGATGAAAAATACTCCCAAGTTACTTTAAAACCATGTGGGATGCTCCATGGTTGATTTCACGCTAGGTTCAGACCTCCCCAAGCCTATACCCAAAGCAATTTTGGAGAGAAAGCATAAAATTTAAAGACTAAAATGTTGAAAGGGCATATGCCTTTTGCAAAAGATGGATGCCCTTTTAAAGATGTGTTTATAAGGAAAACATGTTTTTGAAAAAGGTGTAGACCCTTTAAAATCCAATTTCTATAAATAAATGTTACTGAGAGTATATATTTTTCTTTTTGTAAGCGTACGCCATATTGTTAGTGAGAGTAAATTAGGGTTGAATTACAAGAGGTTCTGTTAGTGAAAGTATTTATTTAGTAAAATAAATTTAATAAGTATAAGAATATCAAACATAATATAAGTATAAATTTACATTTAATTTATAAAAAAAAATTAGAGCCACTTGGAATCTTATAAAATATATTCTAAAGTTGTAGGAGTTACCATTTAGAAGTTAGTTTTTTGAAATCCATTATGGTTAATACTTAGTTTTCAGATTGGAAGATAGAATGATTAACAAAGTTTCAAATCATGTTACATATGTAATACATCCATACCAATGGTTGTGCCCCCTAATTTACCTAATTGAATATGCCTTACCTACTTTATTTGTTTGAGTATGCCCTACCCTATCAAATACTTGAGTTTCAAGGTGGATTCCTAAATAATTTGTGGGATTTTCAATCAATAGGTATATCAATATGCATAAATGATTGCCTTGTAGCATGCAGCTTATAACATAAGATAGTCTTGATATGGTCACTCATACACAACATTTAGCACATACACATCAAAACATGTATGTATGTAGTCACTCATACATGACATATACATGTAGTCATGATACAATAATTTATACTAGACATGAATGTAGCTAGTCACCCTAATACACTCCATTCAGAATAGAATGAATTGAAACACCATTCAAAATTCATCCTAAAAGGATACCATTCACTCTAAAATAAATGTCAGACAGATGGGTCAATCCATTCATTCTTCAATTATAATCTCATGCATTATTCCAAAGTCAAATAAAACAAAGTCATATTCTAAAATTCACATAGGACACTCCCTTATCGACCCTCATCATTCATAATAACTTCCTCATTGACCCCCATATTCCTTTATCATACCTAGTCACTACCTCATCAGCTATCATTATCCATAATTATCCCTAATCACTCCCTCATTGGCTATCATTATCCCTCATTATCTTTAATCACTCCATCATCAACCCTAGTTATCCCTAGTCACTCTATCATCATCATTAATCATCCCTCATTGTCCCTAATCATCCCTAAGCACTCCCTCATCAACATTCATCATCCCTAATCATACTTAATCATTATTTCATCATTCCTCATCATCCCCAGTCACAATCTCATCCTCCCTTATCCTCCCTCATCATCCCTAATAAGTCCCTCATGAACCATTATCATTTATCATCATCCTTAGTCAATCCTTCATCATCTCTCATTATCACTCTTCATCCCTAATCACTCCCTCATCAACCCTGATCATCTGTAATCATCTCTAATCACTCCCTCCTCATTCATCCTCATCCCTCATCATCCATAATCACTTCCTGGTGTCCCCAAAATTTGATGCTTCAAGATTTTGGGAGACACCCCTTTTAAAAATTTTGCATCTTAATGGTATGTGTATGTCAGTTGTGTTGTTTGAAGTTAGTCTTTAGAATAAAATATTTGGGTCCTATTTATGTTTGTTTTTATTTTGTTATTGTTCTCTCAATTGCTTCAATTTTCTCTAGAATATTAATAACACCAGCTTACAAGAATCACCCATATCCTCCATCCATCAATTTTTATAGCTGACAGTAACTCAACTCATTTTCTAATGCAAATTAGGTTCTTTGAGTTACTTTCCTTAAAAATAATTTAAGTTGTTCTAAAAACCTGACTCACACTTCCCATACCAAATCAGGTTTATCAAGGAAATTTGATTATGAAAATTAAATAAGTTAAGTAGATCACGAAACCTGATTAACACTACTGAGACCTTATCAATTTCTTACGACTACTTTACTTATAAATTTTATAAGTAAAATATTTTTAGGTTTATGAACTTGATTAACACTACCAAGCCCTGATCAGGATTACATGACTACTTTGATTATAAAAGACTGAAATAAGTAAAGTAATTTGAAATATCTGATCAACAAGGCAAGCTGATATGGCATTGGCACACTTTTAATTAATGCATTAACAAATATATAAAATCAGAATTTCTACCTCATTTCCACCTCACTCTAAGTCATCAAAACTAAGTGATTACCTCTGTGAACCCCGAGCTGAGCGTTTTTGATCTTTGGAGTAATTTAGAGCAATTTTGAGCATTTCCTTTTATGACCCACTTGCAATTGAGGTAGGAAGATTATTTTAATTTCATTATTTTATTCTTATTTATTTCTTTTTAAGTTTTGGTTTTTCCTCTATTTTTATTTTTATTTCATTCATTTTCTCCTCTGTTAGGGTTTGCGTATTCATCTACTTTTTCATTTTCATTTTTAAAATCATCATTTTCAGTCAAAAAACTATAGTTGCAGACCTTTTTATGCGTTTTCCATGTCAAAAGTTAGAAAATCAAAAAACTTCCAAGGATGTCCTAATTTCTTAGACCGAATCAAGTTTATCAGTCACCTTAACTTTTTCAGGTTTATACCTACTAGTAACTTGTCTTGAGAATCCCAAGTCCTGAAGACTGATCCATTCAATTTTTATATTACTTATTACTTATTTCTAAATATTTAAGTAATTAGTCCTTGAAAACCCAAAGTATTATGACCTGGAAAACTTGAAGTCTTATGCCTTAGAGAACTTAAAGTCTTATGCTTTTGTAAACCCAAAGACTTGTGACCCAAAGAACTTGAAGTCTTCTACTAGCAAGAACCTGAAGCCTTGTAATGTTGAAAACTTGAAGTCTTGTAACATTACAAATTTGAAGTTATCTCCTACTACTATAAACCCATAATTAATTAACTTGAAAGAGAAGCTTAAATGTGTTCAGACTTTTAGATTAAAATAAAGTTACTTAAGTTTTTGGAAATAATTATTCTTTTAAAAAGTTTTTAGAACTTGCCAAGAGTTAAAAAGTATATAAGATAATCTCGTTCCCATATTTCTCAATCCTTTGAAGTAATCAATGAGTATCTCAAAACATTTACCAAGCGTTCTTCAGAATCAAAGGAGTAAATGTCTATGTTAGAAGTGTTAGGAATGTTAGAGGAGAAAGTAGTAGAAGTAGAAGCACAAAGTAAATTCATTGAAGAGGTCCTAGAATTAGTACTTGAGGAAATTCCTAAATTGATCAAGAAGGGTAACAGAAAAGCAAATGTGAAGAAAGTAACAATCTAAGGACCCACAATAAAGTACAAATATAAAGAGTATCCTATTGAACAATCCATTTCATCAAAAATCATTGAGATAAGTGACACAAACATGGGGCATGTGTCTATTACTGAGCTCTTAGAAAGATCCAAGGCTACTACAAAGACTCCACTTCTGAATGCCATGACCAACAGTGGAGCTCAGCTCAGCTCAACTTCCTGAGTTTATAATTGCATGTGAAAAATATTATGATTCCTTATCTAGAGTAATAAGGGATACTACTGGAAATGTAGTTATAAGGCTTGATATTCAATATTTTAATTATTACTTAAAAATCCCAACATCACCAAAGGTAATTGACATTTCAATGGAGATGATTGAGAAGCAATGGGAAACCAAGATGCCTGAATGCATCTAGATCACAAATACTTAATACTTGAAAAAGGTCAAGCAACCCTCAAGGTTTCCCAAACACCTTGTTAGGTTTTATTTCATTCAAGAAGTAGATGATATTATTTAAATACTGTGTAGAATCAATAGACAAAAGAATGCTAAATGGTTTTCACCTTAGATGTATGCTTACATTGGAACCATTGATGTAACTCAGAGTTATTCTAAGATTGATTGGGAAAAAATGATCAGTGATAACATTGATCAATAATTAAAGAATGTATTACAAAATTTTGATTTCAAGATGACATCATATTTGGTATATGCAGTAGCTTCCATTGGGGATTTTTCAAGGTTAATGACTAATGGTACTTTATCAATAGTACCAATCTATGAATTTTATCCTCAACTGGTCCTTGAAAGGTATTACAAAGATTACATCGTAATGAATTGCAATTTCTTTTATGAGCTTATTTGCAAGTTGGAAAAACCATTGAAGCATAAAAGGGTGTCAGATTAATCATCAGATACAGTGGCTTTGTATGGATGTACTTTTATCCAATTTCATGAATTCACTTATCTTAGAATAAGAAGATTCTTAGGAGCACCACTTAAGCTACAGAGGTACTTGAGTGACAAGTGGATCTTGATGGAGATGAGTAGACAATTAGTTGAATTACATGATTTTCAATCCAAAACACATAAGGTAGTTATTAATTTTCCAATTGTTATTGGTCACTATCAATGTCCTAGCATCTACAAAGCTAGGAATATGTAGAAGGAAATATATCATTATTATACTAAAGTTCATTTTGAGGCTAGAAAGAATTTTGATTGTAGAGGTGTTGCTCAAAATATAGTTTCTCTTGAGTATACTAATGTCCTAGCACTAGAGGATTTTTGGATATATTGCAAAAATGAGTTTGAGATAAGAAGAAGAGATAATAGTAGGTTAAATATAGAGCAAATTTGAGCCTTTGATTTATCAACTATTATAGAGGATTTACAAGATGATGACATGATTGTCAGTGATGCTTTCCAGAAGCAAGAGGAGACATGACCCCACTTCCAAAAATTATCCTAGGTAATGATCATGATAAGACAATTGCAGAGAGAAATTAAAATGTTTTGGTAATGTATTATAATTGGATTTTAAACAAGGTATATTGCATGAAAGGGTTCTTAAGTGAAATTGTGCCTGTGGGATATAAAAGAGAAGAAGTAAATCAAGGAGAAAGCAATCGAGGTCCCATAAATAAGTTAAGGCTCAAGAAGAATGTGGATGAAAATTTATCAATAGTAAAAGATAAGGACCCAATCTAATCTACTACTATCATTTCACCATCAATTTTTCCTACCCCTGTTACTCCAAGTATTCTAGTTACTACTTCTATTCAAGTTCCTTTAATTTTTCCCTCATCTCCTAAGGAGTATAGCATGAACTCCTTAGAAAAGCGCTATCCAAAAGAAGTGAGTCCTTCTCCTCTTCCTTCTTATCTAAAAGTTGCAATGCCCCTACCTCCTTCAGATGAACCATCTCATGTTGAAGAAAAACTCAACAAGTCAAATGCTGAGGAGATTCTAGCATCACAGAAGGAAGGATCAAAAAAAGGAAAGGAGAAAGAGACAAGACCTGAAAAGGAAGATGTGTAAAAAGTTATAGATAAAGGAAAAGATAAAGTGGAAATGGAAAAATAACCTCTTGCACAAAAATCTTCTTCAAAGGTGTTGGTAACTAGAAGTAAACATCATGCAATGACCACACATCTAATTATTTCCACCACTTCAAATTTTTCATCTTAGCTAGGTTTGAAAACAATTCTAGGGACCAAAGAAGTAATCAATCCTGAAGAAGTGGATATGCAGTTGTTAAAGAGTCTAAAGAAAAGAGGGAATAAATCTAAGAAAGCAAAGGTGACCACAAAATTGATAATTGAGTCCTTAGGGCATAAATTTGTTGAGATAACAACTCCACCACCTGGAGTCAACAAAGGAGAAGTGACTAATGAGAACTTATCAATCACAAGAGTATCCCTTAGAGAAGTTACAATGGATGGAATTAAACAAGATACTCAGACATTGATTAATACTCTCTTTAAAAATTTAGATGAAGAGAAGGATGCTAAAAATAAGTTAAAGGAACAAAATGATTAGTTATGCCAAATAATTACTAAAGTGGTGAAGTCTATCCCTCAACAAGCCTTGCTCCCAGATACTATGATTACTCAACAGGTAATCACTAAAATATAATAAATTGGAGATAAAGTTAGGGCCATTGACAGGTTGATTGACAAGATGAGACAAAAGTCGAGAAATTCTTTCCACTCAGTAAAGATGCTCAAAGTGATCTTCTAAGAAAGATAGTACAAATGAGCACAATAAGAATTGAATGAGAAAATGAAAATGGTCTTTTTAAACTCTAGTAGGAAAGTCTTGAAGAGATTTTAAAATTAGATGAGAAAATTGTAGTTAAGGAATAAATTGATTCTTTTTTGAAGAAAATAAATTAGGAAGATTATCTCCTGTATTTCCATTTAAGCATCCTTCTAGATATAGCTGAGGAAATGAAGATGATAGAAGAAGAGTCACGTGATGTCAATGATAATATTGAAGATTGCTTATTTGTAATCATAGGTATATTGACAACTACTATCCCAAGATCAACTGAACAATTGATAGAATAGTTCAAGCAAAGAATAGACACAGTCATGACTCCTTTTACAATTAAGTCTATCAAAGTGTTGATGAATTGTCAAGAAAAGTTAAAAAGGATAAGACCAAGGATTAAGAAAGAAAAAGGTCAAAGTAAAAAGATTAAAAGGGAAATAGTAAGATTTAAAATAGAGAGGCAAGTAATTACAAAACTAGATGGATTCATCTAATCAATAATTTCCCATCACATCTAGTACAAATAAAAATGCATATATCAAATTCAAGAATTGGATTATTCTTGTCTGAAGATTGAAGCAGATTTTGTCTTTTCTTTCACTTTCCTTCACTGATTTTTATTCAAGTATCTTTACTTGAAGTCTTTTTGTGAAAGTAAAATAATTCATCTAGTTTTTCACTGCATGTAAATAATTTATATTTAATTCAAATAAGAAACATGAAGAAGGCTACTTGGTACTGATCACTGCATGACATGAAGGAGAGTTTTGAGGAAGTTATTACTCAACGGTTTGTAGTTTTAGTGCATCACATGGGAAATTAAAGAAATTTTTTCCTATTTGGATTCTAGTTTTAATTTTATATAAATATGAATGCTATTTTGTGTGCCAGAGGAGGACAAAATTTTAGAAAAAAAGAAAATATAGCAAATTATACAAGGCAATTTAATAAATCCAAAACTTATGTTTGAGATAATTGGATTTTCTTGTATGAGTTGTACTGGAATTGAATAAGAAGACAATTGGATTTTATGAATAACTTTGTGTCTAAGGGGAATTATTTCATGTGTTCTATGAAGATAAAATGGTAAACATTATGTTACCCTTAAATCTAAATTGAATTCTAAGTTTTCTTAAGTTAGTTGCTAAAAAGTTATCTCTTTGAAGTGTTTATCTACTTGCATGGATATAATAGACTCTACAAAAGCTATCTATTGTGAAATGTAAACTTTATTTCCTCAAATACTATAATTATTTTCTTATTATCCATCTTCTTTCAAAGTTCTTGAAACCAGATGCTTACTTGTTGCAAAATCCCTTTATTATGGTTCATGAATGACGAGATTAAAGTAATACCCCCAAGGTAAAGCAGTTTAAATTTAATTTAATAGGTTTTAGATATAGAGTAATCAAGAGTAGATAAACAAAACAAATGGGAGATTCACCATTAAATGAATGAAATTTATCTCATGACTGCCTAGGTTTTAAGATGTGCATAAAATCTAGCCAATATTTTTTGGCAACTCTACTAGGGTAAAAACCTAACCAGGATCTCTAAGTGATTAACTCCTTATATAATCTAAAGGTTATCCTTGGTTTTAATTGCTTTTAAGCACTCACTATAAATTTTCATGCTTTAAATAACATGTCGGTCCATCTTGAAAATACTGTTAAAATTAATTACTCTGTTTTGAACTAAACATTCCCTACTAGTAAGTCACTTGCATGTCAATTTGGAACATCAGTTCACTCCCAATCTATTTTGTCTCAAAGTCATTGTATGTTGTCATAATAATCTATAAAATTGTCTTTTTTTGAGGATTTTTGTAATTTAATTTTAGTTTCCCTATTCAAGCTAGAACTAAAAGAGTTAGTCTTTCACCAATTAGGTGAATAACTCCTACTACGCATCAACTTCATCATAATTCATCTAGAATTCTTCAATCAGATAGTTCCCAGTTTTCAGTCTCTAGAAGCATGGAGTTACCACATATTGTTCCATGGGGACCAGTTATTGGTCTACTAAATTTGACAGCTCCTTTACATGACCTACCAAAAGGCTTAAGGAAGAACTTTCCTAAGTTTACTGGTGATCGTAAGCAAAATCTTGATGAACATTTGGTTTCTTTCTTTATATCATGTGGAGTAAATGATGTAGAGCACAAACATATCTTTATTAGACTCTTCATTAAAATCCTACACAACCTAGTAAATGGTTTTAACATTTAGCTCTAGGAACTATGACTAATTGGGCTACTATGCGCGAGAAATTTAAAAAAAGATTTAAAGCTGTAGAGGATGCCCACATTTTTCTCACATAATTAACCCAACTGAAAAATGAACTGCATAAGCATATGCATGATTTCATTACCAGATGCAATAGACTCCTTTATGAGATTCCACAAGCTATGTTGCCTATAATAGACAATAAAAAATGTTTCATCATCAATGCTCAACTTCCAAAAGTCAGCTATCAACTTTGGAGGGCACATCCAACTGATCTTGCTACTACTCAAAATATTTAAACAGAGATTGAAGATGATTTAATAATTGCTGGTAAGATTAAAAAGACTATATCTAGAGGAGAATCGTCTATTTCTATTACACCTCAGACTATAGATCCTTTATTGTAAAAACTCACCAATGACTTATTGCAAGTGAAGAGGCCAATTGCTCAAGAACCTCATATAGCTCCAACTAGGAATGCTCCTATACGCAATTTCAACAATAAAAATAAAAATTAGATTGCTGGTCCTCAACAAAGACTGGTAATTTAAGATGTCCCAAGAAACCATATTGAGATGAATGAAGAAGACTCAATAGCTGATGGTGTTGATCAACCTCTTATTGAAGAATATGATTTTGTAGATCCTGCTGGCGACTCTAATTGTTACCTAGAATATGAATAAAAAATTGACTATGATGAAGCATTTACATAAGATCATAGTCAATCTTTTGTAGTTTTTATAAGGTCTCAAACTCAACAAGTTGCTGATAAGTCATCAAAAGAACAAGAAAAAGGGTAGAATCAACCTGTTGCTGAAGTAAGTATCCTTAAGAGAGGTAGTTCTATACCTCCTTATTTTGTTCCTAAAGAGAAGTATGTTCCCTCCACTTCCCAAGCTTCTAAGTCAAACACTCATGTAACTAAAGTTATTTATTTGTTTCCTATACCCATTCCTTCTTTTGACATTATTGAGAACATAAAAAAAAAATCCAAATGTTAGAAGCTAAATATCTAAGGTCTTACTTAGATTAGTTAAATATATTAAAGAAGTATGTTCAAAGTAAGGGGTCAAATAACATGTCCAATTCTTCTAAGGGTATTTTACCCATTCCTAGGTTAAACCCTTCCCAAAATAACTCTATTTATTCTATATCCTCATCCTCTCCTATTTTAGATAGGATAGAACCATTTTATGTATCTTTTTTGATCAATGGATATAAGTTAAGTAATTGCATTCTTGACTTAGGAGCCTCTACTAATGTAATTCCAAAAAAGGTAGCTGATGCCTTAGGTCTTTCTCTGACCAAGTCCATAAGAAAATATTACTCAATGGAAATACAATTTCCCCTTATTGGATAGATTAAAGATGCTCATGTTGTTTTAGCAGCCTTCCAAATAAAAGGCTTAAAATGATGATCTTGGTAATATATATCCCAGTCTCATATGGAATGTTACTCAATAAATTTTTTTGTAAAGAGTTGTGAGGATAAGTTAAAATGGACTGGTCATGTGCACATATTCCTATTAAAGGAGTAAATTATATGCTGGAACCAAAGAAGAAATCAAAATACATAGTTTCCAAATCCAAAGATCCAAGATCACAGATCCTCTTTGAAGAGTCAAGTCATGGAATTTATTTTCTTGAGACAAGTAAAGAAACTGAAAAAGAAAAAGAAAAGATGAAGAGGAGATATGGATTATGAAATTTGATGGTAGTTATAGTTTTCTTGGTTCAAGTGCAAGAGTGGTGATGATTTCTCCAACTAGAGAAGTTTTTCCTTATTAATTTAAGCTCATATTTGAAAACACTAATAACACAACTAAATGTGAAGCTCTCTTATTAGGACTTAAGCAAGTGAAAGAGTAGGGAATAAAATTCCTTAGAGTTCAGGGAGATGATGAACTTATAGTCAGGGAAATCAGAGGACAATGTCAAGTGAAGAAAGATAAGCTGTGTAATGAAATTACTTCAAGAATTAAGTATAACAGTAGAATTATATCCAAATATGACTAAAATATATCCGAATATATGATAATAGATAATCCACTTCAAGGGAGAAACCTCCACAAGCTTCAATAAGAGCAGAATTCACAATATGATGATAAATGATTACCCACTACCTCCTATATATAGTCTATCTAGGCCATGGTTACTCCATAGGCTGACCTACTTATCAGAAGAAAGCATAGATAAATGTAATATAATGTCAAAGAGGGATAAGTAAGCCATAAGTTAGCTAATACTATCCTCATACATGTGATAGGTTAGGGGCGTAGCATGCCTTTCCCCTTCAAACCAATGTTGTCCTCAACGTTGAACAACTCTAGATGTTATTGTAAAAAATCTTCACCTTCCCAAGTTGCATATTCACTACTTTGGTTTTTCCACTTGATCAAATATTCCCTAATCTCTTGTTAGGATCTACACATAGCTCTGATACCACTTGTCAGGATCTACACATAGCTCTGATACCACTTGTTAGGAACTCCTTAGAGTACAATTGATTACTTTTGTATAAGCAACTAAACATAGAATTAAACCAGAAGTAATAAGTAACTAAAAATCAGAAACAACAAAGAAGAGGAGATATGAAAAATAATACAATCTGTATTAAACTCTTCTAGAAAGAAATACAATGAAGAAATCTCTCTTCTTCTCACACCTCGTAGATTGTACAGTAATTCTCCCTCAAGAGTTCTCTCTCTCTCAATCAATTACAATCAACTCAACACTGAGTTGTTCCCTCCTTGTGACAATCAACCCAATGGTTTTTGTTTCCTACTTTTAGTGACAATCAACTCAATGGTTGATTTGCCTACCTTTTTCACAGATCTTCTTGATCTTGCACCTTGCATATCTTCTTGATCTTACACCCTGCAGATCTAATTGATCTTGCTTACATTACAATACAGCCCCATGGGTCTCTTAAATAGAACCCAAAACAAACAATAATTAGAAAAGAGGACTCAAAACTAAAATTAGTCTTTACATGCAAACTGACTGTTCGTCTAAAATTAGAATACTTCTAGAAATGCATAGGTGACCGATGTCAGTTCCTGTCTGACCGATGCTGGCTGACCATAAACGATGCCAGTTACTATGTAGCTGAAGATAACTAATGTTGGTTGACCCCTAATCGATGTCAATTGGCTCTCACTGATGTCAATTACTGTGTAATCCATCAACTTCCACATTTGCACACTAGTGAAGCTTTTAGCTCTACAACTCAACAATCTCCCACTTGGAGATAAACAATTGCACCTGTATTTGTATAGAAACATCCTCTATTTTATTTATGGCTTGTTTATCCATCTTCAAGTTCAATCTTGAAGACCAACAAAATTTGAATGAAGATTCAACTTTTCATTTGTTATCGACTTTGTTAACATATCTACAGGGTTCTTATCCGTATGGATCTTTTCCAGCTTCAATTGACCATCTTCCAATACCTATCTAATGAAGTGGTACCTAAGCTATATATGTTTGGTTCTTGAATGAAATGCTGAATTCTTTGCCAAATGAATTATACTTTGACTATCACTGTACAATCTACAACTTTCTTACTCCTTTCCTAACTCTTCCATAAACCGGGTCATCTAAATCATTTCCTTGCTAACCTCTGTGACTGCAATGTATTCTACCTCTATAGTAGACAGGGCAACAACCTTCTATGACTTTGAAATCTAGCTAACCGTCATTCCACCAACAATGAACACATATTTTGTGGTACTTTTCCTGCCATCTAAGTCACTTGCCATATCTGAATCTACATACTCATGTAAAGAAGTGTTTAACCCTGCATAGCATAAATGCCTATTGCTGGTCCCTCTCAAATATCTGAGAATCCATTGAATTGCTTTTCAGTGCTCTTTTCTTAGATTGGCCATAAACTTGTTGACAACTCTCACTGCTTGGGCAATATCAGGCCTAGTATATATCAACATGGCCTTATGTCTCACCTGTCCATTCTCTCCTTCCTTTAACCTATAAATCCATTCATTTTTTAGTGCTTTCTTTCTGGCTGGCAATTCAACCAAATCCCACATTTGGTTCTCTTCCAAGGAATCAATTTCCTCATTCACACCATGCTCCCACTGTTTCCTGGATTCTACCTACATTACCTCTTCAAAACTTCCTGATTTTCCACCATCAGTGAGCAACAAGTAGTATAAAGAAGGGGAATAATGAATTTGAGGCTTACTTACCCTTTCAGACCTCCTCATAGGTGTTTGAGACTCATTGACAGCTTTTTGTCTGCCCAAATTTCATTCTAATAGTGACCGATCTCAGTCATCTCTCAAACTACACATGACTGATGTCGATTCCTCCTGACTGACATCAATTCTCACTTGACCAACGTCAGTTCCCACCTACCCGACATCACCAACTTTGGTCTTCACCTGACTGACATTGGTTCCTGCCTGATCGACGTCAGTCTCTTCCTGACCAATGTTAGTGTCTGTGTTTTCCTGTGAGTGATGATTTTTACCCGTGAGCTCATTTTGGACCATAAACTTGTCCAAATCAACATTTCCCTACTCATAATTATTTAGCCTCTTGAGCTGATCACTGTACATCACCTTCTCATTGAAAACCAAGGCTTTTCAATTCTTAAATGTGTTAAAAACATCAGATTTCCTCTTTATGCAATAAACCCATACCTTTCTTGTAGCATCATCAATGAAAGAAACATAATACTGTGATCCTCTAATAGAAGCTCCCTAAGCTGGTCCCCACACGTTTGTGGAATAAGCTCTAACTTGTGCTTCTTTGTTGACCCAGTTTTGAGAAATCTCACTTTTCTTCTATTTCCCAAAAATACAATGCGCACAGAAATCTAGATCTATCAAATCTGAAAGCTTACCTTTTGACTTAAGAACATGCATTCCCTTCTCACTCATGTGACCAAGCCTACAGTGCCACATCTTTGCATCTACATCTGAAGTAGATAAAATAGAAGGAGAATTAGTAATACAAGTAGATAGATAAATTGTACCTACTTTCTTACCTCTAGCTAATACAAGTGCACCTTTGGAAAATTTCTAAGATTCAGCTGTGAGAGTTACTGTGCAACCCTCATCACCCAACTTTCCTATAGAAATCAGATTCCTCTTTAGGATGGGTACATGCATGACATCCTTCAACACCCATGTGTTGTCATTCTACAATTTCAGCTGCACTTCTCCTTTGCCAACAATTTGACAAGGCTCACCATCCCCTAAATAAAATTTTCCAAAGTCTCCATGGACATAATCATTGAAAAATTTTCTATTTGGGGTTGCATGGAAAGAAGCACTAGAATCTAAAACCCATGATTCTACCTGACTATCCAAAGAAAATATAAGAGCATCCTATGCAATAATACCTACAACATCTGCTTCTTTATTACCTTCATGATAATCTTCTTTCAACCAACAATCTTTCTTTGCATGTCCTTTTTTTTCACAACTCCAGCAAGTTATACTTCCATTTTTGGATTTGGATCTACTTCCCATCTTTGACCTTGATTTTCTTTGCTTGCCCTTCTCTCTTTGCCATCCCCTACTTTCAACACTTAAAGCATTATCTGATGTTTCCCCTGTGCTTTTATTATGAATTTTTTCATTTAGGATTACACTAACAATATCATCAACTTTCAAGATATTTAAAGCAGACGCAATATTACTAACTGACATTACCAAGCTATGCCAACTTTCAGGTAAAGAGCATAAGATTAAGAGAGCCTTAATTTCATCATCAAAAACTATTTTGACTAAATTTAACTGATTTACTAATCCATAGAAATCACTAAGATGACTATATACCGATCCACCTTCCTGCATTTGCAAATTAAATAATTGCTTCATAAGAAATACCTTATTTGAAGCTAAGGGTTTTTCATATAAATTTGCCAAAGTATCCATTAACTCTACCGTTGTCTTTGCCTATGATAAGTTGGAAATCATAGACGATGCCAGGCTTAACCTTATAGATCGAAGAGCCTTTCTATCAAGAACATTCCATTCTTCATCTTGCATATCTGTGGGCTTTCATGAAACCCCATCCAACAGTAAGTACAGATCTTTCTGATACATATAATCTTCTATCTACATCCTCTATAATTGATAATTCTTGCCATTGAATTTCTCCATTCTTAGTTTACTTTATTCTGTCATTGCTTTACTCTCACTCAATCAGAAACCCCTGAGAGTGAACCTGTAATCAACAAACACTAACTTGCTCTAAGCTTTTCTTCAACCTAGCTCTGATGAACCTGGCTCTGATACCACTTATTAAGATCTACACATTGCTCTGATACCACTTGTCAGGATCTACACATAGCTCTGATACCACTTGTTAGGAACTCCTTAGAGTACAATTGATTACTTTTGTATAAGCAACTAAAGAGAAAATTAAACCAGAAGTAATAAGTAACTAGAAATCAAAAACAACAAAGAATAGAAGATACAAGAAACAATACAATCTGTATTAAACTCTTCCTGAAGAAAATACAATAAATAAATCTCTCTTCTTCTCACACCTCATAGATGTACAATAATTCTCCCTCAAGAGTTCTCTCTCTCTCTCAATCAATTACAATCAACTCAACACTGAGTTGTTCCCTCGTTGTGACAATCAACCCAATGGTTGTTGTTGCCTACATCCAGTGACAATCAACTCAATGGTTGTTTTGCCTACCTTCTCCATAGATCTTCTTGATCTTGCACCTTATAGATCTTCTTGATCTTGCACCATGCAGATCTAATTGATCTTGCTTACATTACAATATAGCCCCATGGGTCTCTTAAATATAACCCAAAACAAATAATAATTAGAAAACAAACTCAAGATTAAAATTAGTCTTTACATGCAAACTAACTATTCATCTAAAATTAGAACAGTTCTGGAAATGCATAGGTGACCGATGTCAGTTCCTGTCTGACCAATACCGGCTGACCATAACCGATGCCAATTACTGTGTAGTTAAAGATAACTGATGTCAGTTGACCCCTAATCGATGTTGGTTGGCTCTAACCGATGTCAGTTATTGTGTAACCTAGCAACCTCCACATTTTCACACCAGTGAAGCTTTTAGCTCCACAACTCAACATCTCTCTGGTTCTCAACCTCTTAGTATGTGTTTGGAGGATCTTCTCTAGTTCCAAAATGACTCATCCTTCTTCATCTAGTTCTGGGAGCTCTATCTGGGTGGAAACTTTTTGTCCAATGACCTTCTTCAAACAAGAAACATGAAATACTAGGTGTATGTAAGATGAATGAGGTAACTCAAGATTGTAAGCCTCACTTCCAATTTTTTGTAGAACCTGATAAGGGCCATAATACTTAGGAGCAAGTTTGTTGTCCTTTTTATGTTACTTCAAGGACATCTGCTTGTAAGGCTGCAAATGAATAAATACCCAGTCACCCACCTCAAAATTTTGCTCACTATGGTGTTGATCTACTTGTTTTTTCATCTTATTTTGTGCCAAGGCCAAATTCTCTCTCAAACTAGCTGAAACCTCTTGTTGATGTTGAATGTGCTCTTCCACATCTCGAACCTTTGTGTGCACCTTTAATGAAGAAGTGATGGAAGGTGGATGGTAACCATATAGTGATAGAAATGGAGACATTTTAGAAGAGGTATGGAAAGATGTGTTATACCACCATTCTATAAGTGGTAGCCATTTAACCCAATGTTCTTATTTATCTGATACAAAACAATGGAGATACCCCTCTAAACATTTGTTACCATCAGATTGGGGGTGGTAAGATGATCTATGAGCTAGCTGAGTACCCAAACAAGAAAATAGTTCAATCCAAAAATTACTAGTGAAAATAAGATCATGATCACTTACAATTATTTTAGGGGTTCCATGTAATTTGAGAAATGCTTTCATAAAAATAGCCACTACTATACTTGCTAAAAATGGGTGTGAGAGAACACAAAAATGGGCATATTTTGTAAGCCTATCAACAATGACAAAAATAACATTCTTACCATCAGAACAAGGCAACTCAGTGATGAAATCCATGGAAACCTCCTCCCACCTTTGACTAGGAATTTATAATGGTTGTAACAAACCTGGGGTTTTAATTGTTTCACCTTTATTCTTTTGGCATATCAAGCATTCTTCCAAAAAAATTTGTACATCTCCCTTGAGTCCTTCCCAAAATAATTATTTCTTAATTCTATGATAAGTTTTCAAGAACCCTGAGTGTCCCCCAATTGGAGATGCATGCAACTCTGCAAGAATCTTATGCTTAAGCTCTAAATTTTTGCATAAGTGTAACCTACCCTTATACCATAGGACATTACCTTTCCATTCAAATTTGTCAGAGGATAAATTACCTTGCTGGAGATTTTGAATTAGAACTTGTGTATCTTTGTCTTGCTCCCATTCTAACCTAGCTTCATCCACCCAATCTACTTGCAATATAGACATTACACAAAGTAATGCTTCTATGGATGCATCCCATCTGGATAGTACATCTGCTACTACATTATCTTTACCCTTCTTGTAGATGATTTCAAAATCATAACCCAACATTTTGGTTACCCATTTTTGTTGTTCCTCAGATGATAATATTTGCTCCAAAAAGTATTTGAGACTATCATGATCCATTTTCACCTTAAAGTGTCTACCCATCAGATAAGGCCTCCATTGTTTAACTGCATGAAGAATAGCCATCATTTCTTTCTTATAGACAGGTTTTTGTAGATTCTTACCTTTGAATTGACAACTTTCAAATGCAATGGGTTTTCCTTCCTGTGTTAGTACTGCCCCCAATCTAGACCTAGAGGCATCACATTCAACAGTGAATGTTTATGAGAAGTCTGCAGTAGCCAAAAATGGAGTGGTGTACATAGTTATTTTTAGTTTCTCAAATGCTTTGGTGGCATCATCATTCCAATGGAAAGCATCCTTATTTAGCAATGCAGTGAGTGGAGCTGCTATGCTACCATAACCTTTCAAAAATCTTCTATAGTAACCTGTTAGTCCAAGGAACCCTCGAAGGTTTTTGAGAGGTTTTGGCATGGGCCGTTCCATTATCACTTTGATATTCTGGGGATCAACTTTTACCCCTTCATGGGAAACAATGTGACCTAGGTACTCTACCTCCTATACTCCAAAAGCACATATAGATGGCTTCGCATAAAGTTGGTGCTTCTCCAAAACTATCAACACCTGTTTCACATGTTGCAGATGTGCTTCCCATGTCTAACTATAAATCAATATGTCATCAAAGAAAACTAGCACAAACTTCCTTAAAAAAGGCCTAAAAATAGTGTTCATCAAGCTCTGAAAAGTAGATGGTACATTTGTAAGACCAAAGGGCATTACCAAAAACTCATAATGGCCCTCACGTGTTCTAAAAGCAGTTTTATGAAAATCTTCATCCTTGATTCTAATTTGATGGTACCCTGAGCGAAGATCCAATTTTGTGAAATAATTAGCACCATGCAACTCATGAAGTAAATCATCAATTACTAGAATAAGAAACTTATCTTGGATGGTGTACTTGTTGAGTTCCCTATAATCTGGGCACATCCTCCATGTGTCATCCTTCTTCCACACCATGACCACTAGTGATGAATATGCACTTTGGCTATGCTTGATGATCCCTGCCTCCAACATTTCATGGACCATCTTTTCAATTTCACTCTTTTATGCATATGGATATCTATATGGTATGATATTTGGTGGTTGACTACCTAGAATTAGTTGAATGGCATGATCATGTTCTCTTTTTGGTGGTAGTCCTTTTGGCATGGCCCCAAAAATAGATGAGTGGTCTTCAAGAATTATTTGTAGATTAAGATGTGTAGATACATGTGTGGGTTGAACTTCTATGGAGCATAATCATGCAATAATTCCTTCTGCATATTGGTCATCTGATGTGAACTAACCAATTGTGGAGATTTTGCATGTAATCTATGTAGTTCAATTTTCTTACCTTCAGAATGAAAGCGCATGAATAGTTCTTGGAAGTTCATCTCAATGGTACCTAAGGTTGTGAGCCATTGGACTCCCAAAACAATGTCTGTGTTACCCATGGGAATAGCAAACATAGGAGAGTTGAGATTGTACCCACCCATAGTAAGCTTAATACTATGGCATTTGCTTGAATAATTAATTGTGCCACCATCTGCAATCATGACATGAAATTTTGGTGTTGGGTAGATGAAGCAGTTCAATCGAGTGGCCAACTTATGGTTTACAAAGTTATGTGTGCTCCCTGAATCAATTAATACTATCACCTTTTGTTTCTTGAGAAAACCCACCACCTTAAGAGTTTGTGGAGTGCTAATCCCTGCAAGTGCATGATAAGAGATTATAGGTTGGGAATCTTTAGCTACCTCCTCTATATCTTCCTCATCATCATTAGAGGCATCATCTACTTCTTCATCTTCGTTTGGTCCCTCAATGTAGAATAAATTCTTCTCAGCACATCTATGTCCTTTACTCCGCTTGCTATCAAAACCAAAACATAATCCTTTTACACGCTTCTCTTCAATTTGTTGAGGGGTCAATCTAGTAGGTGGAGGAAATGTTGGTGATGATATGCTATGATCTTTGAAGTGAGTGAATGGCTGCTTCTTTTTGGCTATGAATTTTTCCTCAGCTCTACGTGCTAGGATAATAGATTCAAAAATATTAAGTGGATTAAACATGTGTACCTCATGTTGAATGTGGCCCTTGAGTCCACCCAAAAATAGGTCATTCAAGTTTGATTTAGAAATTGTCTCCACACGTAAGGATATGTTCTAAAAGTGATGAATATAATCCTTGACTGAGCTAGTTTGTCACAATTTTTCTAGTTGGCTAAAGTAATTCTCTGTCACATTATTGCCACAGTGTAATTGTAGCTCCTCTGTAAAAACTGACCAGGTGACATTGAGAGTCATCTTTTTCTTTTGAGCACACAACCATCGATACCAAATGAATTGATCAGGTTCAAGATACAAGGATGCCATGGTAACCTTCTGTCCACTTGGAATCTGATGTAGGTCAAAAAAACTCTCCATTTGGTTGAGCCAATTGAGTGGATCTTTTCCATCAAATTTGTGCATATCCACCTTTGGTAATAGGTTCCTCTGTGGCTATGGAGTTGGATTTGAAGTAGTCTGGTTAGGAGAACCACCTTGGTGGGTTTGTGAAATAGAGTTTGATGATTTGACTGATTAATGTTCAAATCCATCATGATATCTCCCAAACTATCTTGTATGGATTACATATTAGATTGTATGACTTGCGCCTCACTCTGAATGCCTTACACACTATAGTCAAGCTGGCTTACTTTGTGATCTATGTCAGAAAACCCTAGTACAAAGGGTCTATTACATCCCCCTTCTGACTCCATCTCATCCTTGTTAAGATTTTTACCTAGAGTTTCAACACCCTTTCCTCGGCCCTGATTTTGTGGACCTGCCATAAAAGGGTTTTACGATGTTGACCATTATTGACACTTTTGACCCAACTTTGACCAAGCAATTTTGAAATTATTTCATCCTCAAATCAAAATATACAAAGAACAAACTGTAGCCAAATTTTTCTAAGCTTTACAAAAATGTAAACAACTCAAAAAAATTCTTTGAATTGCGCACTATAGAGTAATTTTATTAAAAACCATAAAAAATGAGCTGAAATTTTAATGGAAGCTTAATTTTATTATTTTGAACCTCCATTAAAAAAAATTTAGATAAATTTGCAACCATTTTTTATATATTGCAAAATTTAAAAATTTAGTGTTTCACCCACAAGATTGCCCAAATCGTAGCTCTGATACCACTTGTAATGAAATTACTTCAAGAATTAAGTATAACAGAAAAATTATATCCAAATATGACTAAAATATATCCAAATATATGATAATAGATAAGCCACTTCGAGGGGGCAACCTCCACAAGCTTCAATAAGAGCAGAATTCAGAATATGATGATAAATGATTACCCACTACCTCCTATATATAGTCTATCTAGGCCATGGTTACTCCATAGGCTGACCTAATAATCAAAAGAAAGCATAGATAAATGTAATATAATGTCAAAGAGGGATAAGTAAGCCATAAGTCCGCTAATACTATCCTCATACATGTGATAGGTTAGGGGCTTATCAAGCTGAAACATTATCATGATAGAGTTTTGAGCGCTATAATGGATTTTTCTACTTTCTTAATCAATTTAGTATCTCATGATCATAACTCTATATTTGATTCAGTTGCTATAACAACATCCTTACTTAGGGTTGATCATCAACCTACAATCTTCAAAGAAGGTGATTACAAAGTGGAAATGGTTTATCGCCCAATAGTCCCTGATAATGTTGAACACTGGAAAGTTTTTAATGATGATAAACAAATAAAAACTTTCTAAAGATCAAGCATTTTGGGCTAATCAATGCTGGTGCAACATTTTAATGAGCTATGGATTTAGCATTCACTCATTTGAGTAATAAGAGTATTGTAGTATATCTGGATGATTTGACTATGTTTTCAAAACAAAGAGGTAATCACTTAGTTGACCTTGAGGAAGTCTTGATCCAATGTAGAACAAATGGGATTTCCTTAAATTCTAAGAAATCCATAGTTTTTATAACTGAAATTAAGCTTCTTGGTCATTTGGTATCAAGTGAAGAGACTAGAATTGATCCAGAATGAATAAAAGCTATTCAGAGTTTGCCTATGTCCATGTCTAAGAAAGGTGTATGTTCTTTCTTTGGCAAATTTAATTTTCTAAGAAGGTTTATCCTAGATTTTGCTTAGTTAACATGCCACATATTTGATATGATGAATAAAAAGCTAGAGTTTAAATGGAATGCCGAAGGAAAATTGGTGTTTGAAAGAATCAAAGCAGTAATAGCTAAAGCTCTAGTGTCAGTTTCTCCAAATTTTAGTAAGGAATTTATTATTTACTATTATTCTTTAGAACATACAATGTCAACCATCCTCATGCAAAATAATGATGAAGGAGTTGAAGCACCTATATCCTTTATGAGTCAACCACTTAAAAGCTCAGAGTTGAAGTACTCTCAAATGGACAAGCATGCATATGCAGTAGTGAAATCATGTATAGTTTTTAAGTATTATATTTTTTCTTCTCACACTTTGGTATATGTTCTAGATTCTGTAGTTGAGTCTATTCTAACTCAGCAGGAGGTAGGGCTATTCAGGGGTACCTGGGTAGCTAAAGTACAAGAATTTGATCTTGACATCAGACCAACAAAGTTAGCGAGAGGTAGAGGATTGTGTCAATTGATGACTGAAAACAATCTTGAAGCTACAACATCTCTAAATCAAGGAGAAACTAAAGAAGAATTACCCATGGTACTTTTTATCGATCTAGTTAATGAATGGTATAAAAATATTTCTTACTATTTGACTTATGGAGAATTGCTAGATAATTTGACAAAGAAAGAAAAGCAGATTATCAAGTTGAAGTCCAAGCATTATGTCATTTGGGACAATGGTCTATACAAAAAGGGAATTGATGGTGTTTTTATTTGTTGTGTAGATAAATAAAAACATATTGAATTGTTAAAGACATTTCATGACAAAGCATGTGGAGGTCACTTTTTAGCTAGAGTCACTACACAAATCTTACGAGTAAGGTATTTTTGGCCTACTTTCTTTCTAGATGCATCTGAATGGGTTGCTAAATGTCAAGCGTGTCAGATTTTTGTAAGAAGAGTTAAATTACCTACTTTGCCACTAAAATGAATAGTTATTAATGAGCCTTTCTAGAAATGGGGAATGGATTTCATTAGTTTATTGAATCCTCCATCAAGTGCTAGATATCACTACATTCTCACAACTACTAATTATTTTAGTAAATGTGTTGAGGCTATCCCAATCAAATAGGCTACATCAAAAGTAGTGTGTGATTTTATAAAAGAAATATTGTTGTCAGTTCAATTTACCACTTAAAATTGTGACAAATAATGCAGCCAACTTATCTTCTATGGAAATTACTAAATTCTGTTACTCCTATGGGATAAACCTAGTTGATGCTTCAAATAATTATCCTCAAGGTAATGTACAAGTTGAGTCAAGCAATAAGAATTTGATGAATATCATTCAAAAATTGGTGGACAATAATCAAAGGACCTAGCATAAGAAGCTATTTGATGTATTGTGGGTTGACAGAATTAATCCAAAGAAGGCATTAGATATGTCTCCATTTCAGTTGTTATATGGAACAAATGCTAAAATACCAATAACCCTTGAATTGCCTACTTTGCAATTAGTAAGAGAAATTGAAGACGCCACTTATCAGAATTCACCTGAGAAGAGAATCATGTTTCTTAGTGAAATGCAAGAAGTTCATGTTCAAGTTTTTGATTGGCTAATGGATCATCAAGCAAAAGTTAAGAAGATATTTGACAAAGGAGCTAGAGATAGACAATTTGAAGTGGGAGATTTAGTTATTTTGTGGGATAAGCAAAATGAATAGAAACCAAAGCATGGGATGTTTGATTCCTTGTAGAAAGGACCCTTAACTATATAAAATATTGATGGGAAAGATAGTTTCTTCCTAACTTATCAAGATGGGATTACACTACCTCTACCTTTCAATGGGTATCACTTGAAGCTCTACAAAAATTGAGCAGCAGGGTATCTCCTACCTGTACATAAATAAAGTTTTTATCTTTTCTTTTTTGTTTTTGTTTTTGTTTTAAGTCTTTGTGTTCTAGTTAGTCTAGTAGTTTTTATGACTTGGCTTCTGCAATGACTCGAAACCCAATGAATTAAATGCAAAACTAGAGATACTGAGATCTCACCCTTGTTTCTTTTCTTATGATAGAAATAAGGGTGTCCCCAGTTAGAGCCAACTAGTGTCCCCAAAGTTTGATACTTCAAGATTTTGGGAGACACTACTTTTAATTTTTTTGTATCTTAATATTTTGTGTATGTCAGTTGTGTTGTTTGAAGTCAGTCTTCAGAATAAAAGATTTGGGTCCTATTTATGTTTATTTTTCTTTTGTTATTTTTCTCTCAATTGCTTTAGGTTTCTCCAAAAGATTGAAAACACCAACTTAATAGCATCACCCATATCCACATGACTCACTTTTGGGATCTAACTTTTGCCTCTTTTGATCAGGGACATGAACATAGGCTAAGCAACCAAAAACTTTGAAATAATTAACATTTGGCTTTTTCTCATACTAGGCTTCATACAGAGTCATCTTGTCAAGTGCACTAGTGGGACTCCGATTGAGAATATATACTGCTGTACCAACTGCATCTCCCCAAAAAGAATTACTTAATCCCTTTGTTTGTAGCATGTTTCGTGCCATCTCTACCATTGTACGATTCTTCCTTTCAGCTACACCTTTTTGTTGAGGTGTGTATGCAGTGGTGAGTTGTCTTCTAATGCCATGCATATCACAATAACCTTGAAAGGGTTTTGAACAAAATTCTCCTCCACGATCAGTCCTTAAGCATTTGATTTTGCACCCTTTGTCATTTTCTACAAGGGCTCTAAACCTCTTGAATGTCTCAAGAGCTTCACCTTTGGTCTTCAAAAAATAAACCCAACACTGTCGTGAGTAATCATCAATAAAAGTAATGAAATATGATGACTTACCCAAACTCTGATACCAAATGTGAATTCTGAAACAGCCCTTAAATAATCATGACAGAGAAAAGGAATAGCAACAAGAACATAGTCAAATCATTTTCATCATTTACCAAATATCAATAGACATAATAAACACAAATCATATATTAAATTTGAAGAAGGCAGAGTACTCTATTTTTTATTACAGTAATGTATTCTGATTACAGCGTTAACCAAAAAAAAACAGTTTTTCCATTCAATCTACAGCGTTGTACAAAACCTCTTATTGATAATAAGGAAAGCTTAATTTAGGGGAGTTTAACAGGGTGTTTGAACAGCAGTCTAAACAAAGGTTTTAAAAATACACAACAGTCTAAGAATAGTTTTAAATATGCATGTATTGTTCACTGTCCAAGAAAAACTGACATAAAAAACAAAGACTAATATTAATTATTAACTGAGTGTTTAAATTCAAACTGATGGCAAACTGATTGTCTAAATCGTGCATGCATAGAGGAGACTGGATGATCCAGCATCAGTTACCAACACTTCTGGCACTGTCACTGCCCTGATCCTCTGATATCAACAGACTAGACACGCCATTACGTGGTAATATAGCAGCCTCGTAGCCTTGCTTGCGAGCCTCGCAAATATTACTGCAACTGCTGGTCTCCGGAACCTCCAACAGCCTGTCGCTCCCACAAACCACACACGCTTTTCCCAGAAAGGCCAGGTACCTAACCACATGCTGCAGCAGACCTTGCACAACATTGCTATTACTCGCGGGATCCGGCAGAAGCTTCGATATTATCTCTTACCAAATCGGGCAGCAGGTAACACAACACCAACGAGGTCTCCGTTTCGACTCCCTCCTGAAAGCATTCCACTTCCACATTCTCCGTCAAAAACACCCGCACCTTGAGCGCACGGTCGTTTGCAACCCCAAGTCGCAGAAGCACGTCATCACCTCCTAAAATCTCGTCCACCGCAACCTCAAATTCGAAACGGGGGCTGCGAGTGTCAGAGACTTGTACGCTACACCACTGCAGCACATTTCCTCCCTCCACGGCCTTCGCCTGAAACTGTCTAATGACATTTAGGCTCTGTTGTTGAAAAATTCCAGATCGCCCACAACTACTAATACTCGTCTGCCGTTTTTCTAAAGAAAGCGGCTCACTGTGATCAAGCAGAATACCGGCCGCAGCTTGTGCAGCCTGCTCCGTTGCCTCTTTCGTCGTCTGACAAGCCGTGGCCGTGATCTCCGCGTCTGCAATGATCCACCACCGCGTATCTTCTCCGGCTCGAAGAAACAAAAGGGAAAATGAATACAACCTATCCAGCGCTTCCTCTGCCCGAAACACAGACTTGATAGACATCTCAAGCCCCATAAGCAGAAGCCTAAACTTGGGAGGCAAGTCGGGCAAATCGAGAGGGATAATGTTGAAAGTGTAATCCGCAAGGTCGAGGCCGGGCTTGGCTTCAATTGACCACACCAATCCACTCATTCGCAATTCAATGTGGTGTGGTTTAGGAAGGAAGTCCATGCTGCATTCCACACAGCGAGAAGATCTCCAGTTGACGAATTCAGTTTGCAGTTTCCATTCGTAGTCGACCGCCATGACAAGAAACAGAGTATAATGGTGGTGGTGGCGAAACACAAATCACTTCCTCAAAATTTCTACTATTACTTCTTCAAAATTTCTCGAATGTTTTGAAACACAAAACACCTATTTTTTTTTCTTTTCTTGTAAAGAAATGGTCCAGTCATTTGTCTAAATAGGGGTGACGGGTTGTCGGTTCATTCTTCTCTCCGTCGACTTCGTCGGAGTTTCGTGGGTGATATCCAAGAAATCGCCATTGAAGAGATTTAAATTTCTTCGATGTGTGGAAGCTGCACGAAAATGTTGAGGGTTTGGGTTTAGTGGTTGCAATTGTATCAGAATATTACTGTTAAAGTTAAAACATTGTTTTTTTAAAAGTGGAGATTATATCTTTTTAAGAATGTAAATAATTATTTGTTGGAGCGAAAATTTTGTTTTAATTAGAAATTATTATTATTTTATTAAATTATGTACGTAATGAATGGAAAACTTTAAGACTAAGGATAGAATAAAATTAATATTATATAAAACAAAATTACCCTGAATTGAATATGGACACTATAAAACAAAAAAATAAAGGATAGACACTAGTTAAAGTAGGTTAAGAAAAATGAAAAACTTGGATGGAATATTTCCAAGATAGATTGACTTTTTTATGATATGGCCTCCTCGTCACATTATTATTTATGTGGTTTTGGTCAAGTCAAGATCACGGTTAATGTCAATTTTTTTCTTTGGAGATTTATTTGTAAATATGTTATAATATTACCTAAGAGTATTAGGTTATTATATTATGTAATTATATGGTTTCAAATATTATCAATTTAAAGAGTTAATATGTAGTTATGAGATAAATAAATAAATAAATTATCAAATGTTTTTATGTATGGGATGGATTAAAGCGATAAATATTTATGATGTGTATTATAAGTTTCACATTTGTAATCTCTAATCAATGTTATTATAATTTTTTTGCATTTAGTTTGGGAGCACTTATCTCAACATTAAATTTTTATAAGATTAATGGGTCTTTCCATAATGGCTTTGTAGTTTTATTTTTTTCTATCAAATAAAAGTAACGAATTACCTATAAATAATAACATCATTACAGTGGTGAACATATACATTAATTTTAATATGAGAACCGTCAATGAAACAAATGAAAGGAGGAAGAGATGTTTCTATATTAGTTAATCTTGAATGGTTTACATTTATTTCAGAGATGAAATAAAGCGGGGATCCCTGATCTTAATCCATATGTGATTGGAAAACCTATGTTAGCATGATTCTTTAGTAGCATTATAACAATATTTGCAACCTCCCACATTGTTGAGCCAAATATGAGCAACATAGGTAGCAAAACAAGTGTGAAAAGGAATTGATCAACACCAAATTCCAAGATCTATAATTCAGTATCATGTTTTGAAGGTCCTAATAGACATATGTTAATATAAAACCGAAGTTTTAGGGGTTAGGATGGCTTACCTTCCACCTTAATATGAAAAATTTTAAGGGTTGGAAGTTATCCCTAAAATCCACAATGTGGGGTAGGAATGCAACACATAAATATCAATCAGATCCAGAAGCATCTCCTATCAACACAAGTGTATTTTAACCAACCAACAAGCTCAAATGAAAGATAACATTTATCCTACCTTAAAAACAACCATCAACTAGACAAGAATATACATCTAATACATTATCATCATAATACCATTAATAAAATAACCAAATTATCAATGACAAATTACATCTTGATTGCATTCTCAAAAAAAATTGAAAATTAGAATTCTCACACGTGATCATACTAATCTATGAATCCTCCATGCTTAGGGCACCCCCCAAAATAGTCACTCAATATTTTAATATAATAATCAAATAAATGCATACAAAATCAGGTCATACCAACCCATGATCCCTACCATGGTCACATGATCTAGTGATGTCTATATCATAAATAACTCTTAGTAAGAGAACCAAGAGATAGTTGGCATTGTTGAAGAATCATATACCCATCCACCAAGTAGGATAAAAATATACTTAGCAAAATATCACACCTAAAAAGTATAGTATGAAATATGACTCATAGTAAGATACCCATCTGCTAGAGGAAAACATTTGTTTTATTACAACTCCAATGTATTATTTGGCAAGGTCTTCACCCTGTGAAACCTTGAATTTAACTTATAGTAGAGTACTCATCTGCTAGAAGAATACTCCTACTCCTCTCTTAAGTAGGATACCAATATACTTAAAGAATATTTCAATTTTAGAATATTAAAAATATACATATTTATTTTTAACAATGTGGGAGGAGATTCAACGTTGGGCCCCATAACTCCACACTCTCCTCTGATTCCTAAGAGAACTAGAATATCCCTCTTGGACCCAAATTACTCTTAGGAATTGTAGTAGTATATCTTATATCACTATCTATACATGTTGTTAGAGTAGTGATTAGTAACACATGTGGATGTGATAGTGTAATCTTCCATAAAATTCCTGAATAGATCATCAACCCAAAAGATCACATAGTTAGCCCATATCTTAAGTAACTTCATATTCATGAGAGTTATTGATCAAATTTTATAAAAGTATGGATCAATATAACCATGTAAGATAATTGTAACACATTCACATATACTCATGTTCATTTGACAATGTATCATTTCACAATAGTGAAAAATAGAGGAAAAAAATTACAATATATAACATACTCAAATAACATCGTAATTATATATTTCATGAAATTGCTTATATAAAACTAATGAAACAAATGAAAGGAGGAAGAGATGTTTCTATATTAGTTAATCTTGAATGGTTTACATTTATTTCAGAGTTGAAATAAAGTGGGGATCCCTGATCTGAATCCATATGTGATTGGAAAACCTATGTTAGCATGATTCTTTAGTAGCATTATAACAAAATTTGCAACTTGCCACATTGTTGAGCCAGATATGAGCAACATAGGTAGCAAGACAAGTGTGAAAATGAATTGACCAACACCAAATTCCAAGATCTATAAATCAGTATCATGTTTTGAAGGTCCTAATAGACATATGTTAATATAAAACTGAAGTTTTAAGGGTTAAGATGGCTTACCTTCCACCTTAATATGAAGAATTTTAAGGGTTGAAAGTTCTACCTAAAATCCACAATATGGGGTAGGAATGCAACACATAAATATCAATAGATCCAAAAGCATCTCCTATCAACACAAGTGTATTTTAACCAACCAACAAGCCTCAAATGAAAGAGATCATTAATCCTACCTTAAAAACAACCACCAACTAGACAATAATATACATCTAATACATTATCATCATAATACCATTAATAAAATTACCAAGTTATCAATGAAAAATTACATCTTGATTACATTCTAAAAGAAAATTAAAAATTAGAATTTTCACATGTAATCATATTAATCTATAATGTATTCTACGAGGAGTCTTCATGATGGAGATGTCGATCGAGATGTATTCCGATCAGGTTGGGTCAGGTATCATCTATTCATCGTGATGGCAGCTCTCCACAACCCCAGCTACATATGATCCTACTCTCAGCCCCCAACTAATGGACCGGAGGCACCAACTACTATATCGTCTCGGGGGTCATTTATAGATCTCGCCAGCTAGAGAGATTGGGCTATATATAGGGGCACCGACGGTTGGGGGTGGGGGCGGCTATATATCTATATAGAGTGGATAGGGTCGATTGGGAAGGTGCAGATTCCCCCTATATCTATGAGGTGGGTGAGGATACTTAATGGAAAACCTATCTTGGCATTGGCGGCCAAGAGGGGGAGAGATTGGCAGGGGTTCTGCACGACACAGCTGGAGGTAGCAATATCAACTATTATGGAAGGGACTTCCCTTCCAATAGATGAATATAGATCTACTCTACTTTTAAGAGTTGTACCCATACGGTTTCATCACGTATCTGGTTGTACCGCAACCAAGTGGATAGATAATCCTTTATCACCGTTCCCACACAAGAATAGATATGGGCGATGTGTCAAAGGCACCAAGTGAATGCTACTCATTCTCTCTTTAGTGATACCATATGCCAAATGCACACTTCTGTACCACGTGTATGATCTTACCCCACCGATAGTCACCTCACTGATGGCCTTGTTTCTATCAAAAGGAACAAGACAATACTCACTGTCACTAACGCACTCTAGTCTTCTATCTATTTCTCTGGTATACGCCCACCTCCCTAAATACCCCCTACTTCCACTACCTACTTCTCTTAGTACTCGCCCCCCTCACCCTATACTCACTCTCTAATGCCCTCCCCCTACTCTCTCTATTCAGCTGATCAGATGATCGCGTAGGCACCCGAGCAAGCCAATCTCACATCTCCGATCAGCCCCCCCAAACATCTTTGAAGGCCATTGAAAGGTGGAAGGTGGAGAGACTGACTTCATTCACTCTCCAAATAAAATAATACATGAGGTGAAATCAATATAGATGTGTACAGTGCCCCACCCTGGCACCAGAAGAGATGCCCCTCTATAGTTGGAGTGCCCTATAGATTCACTACACTCACCCCCATCTATATTATACTCGTAGCATGAGTGAAGCTCAAAAGATATGGTATTAATCTCATATCATCTCAGTTGAGTGGATATATGTATAGGGCCATTGCCCCCCTCTGTTTAGATAGGGATATATGGGGTGGCGTATATCCCATCTCAGTCGAGCGACAGTTAGAGGGATAGAGATATAGGGCCTCCCCAGATAGATGTATAGGGCCTTATCTATATCCATCTATCCCCTGTCTGTGGCTGGCCCTATATATAGATATGGGGAATAGGTGGAGCTGGGCTATATAGTATAGACTAGATATGCAATCTTAGATCTGTCGAGTCGGCACCCCCTCCCTATATTTATATAGATTAAGATTAGATAGATGGCGACCCTATCTATATGGGAGGTTGATGACTCGACCAACGAGAGAGAATTTGTATATAGCAGGGGACCGCCTGCCTGCAACTAAACTAGAGATAGATGGGGCCATGCCATCACTACAGTCGAGGGTGGATATATAGAGTCTAGATAGATCTAGTTGGCACCCTGAGCGTAGCACCTATATATCTATCCAATCCCCCCTCTCTATAGAACTGAAAACCAGGGATTCGGAGTGTCACAAACAATATTTCATTTCTTCACCCAGGAAGGAAGGAAGGAAATGTGCTTCAGTGGTGTAGCGTGTGCGTCTTGGACGCTCTGAATCCTTGGTTCGAATTTGAGGTTCGGGTGGAGAAATTCTCGGAAGGAGACCCCGTGCTTCTGCGAATTGGGATCATAAACTGTTAGTAACGGATGCTTGGATCATCCAGTCTCCTCTATGCATGCATGACTTAGACAATCAAATAGCCATCCATTTGAATTTAAACACTCAATTAATAATTAATAATAGTCTTTGTTTTTTCCTTCAGTCTTTCTTGGATAGCGAACAATACATGCATATTGAAACCTTTTTTTAAACTACTATGTATTTTTAAACCTTTGTTTAGACTGCTATTCAAACAGCCTGTTAAACTCCCCTAAATTAAGCTTTCCTTATTATTAATAAGAGGTTTTGTACAGAGTTGTATTATGAATGGAAAACATATTTTTTTTGTTAAGGCTGTAATCAGAATACTGTACTGTAATAAAAAAAACATAGTACTCTGCCTTCTTCAAATTTAATATATGATTTGTGTCTATTAATATTTGGTAAATGATGCAAATGATTTGGCTATGTTCTTGTTGATATTTATTTTCTCTGTCATGATTAGTTAAGAGCTATTTCAGAATTCACATTTGGTATCAGAGCCAGTTTTTTTCTTTTGGGTTAAAGATTTAGTAGTTGGAATTTTGCCAAAAAAATTTATCATGTCAAATTCTAACTCCTTGCCCATTCCAAAATTTGAAGGAAATGAGTATGATTATTGGTGTATCAAAATGATGACTTTTTTGATAGGAAAAGATTTGTGGGAGATTATTGAATCAGGTTATGCAGAGCCAGCTGATTGGAATGCCCTCACAGCAAATGATAAAACAGCTAAGAAGGAGGCTAAGAAGAAGAATGCTCAAGCCTTATTTCATATTCAAGTAGCACTAGATAAGAGCTTATTTCCATGAATTGCAGGAGCAAAGACAGTAGAGGATGCTTGGAAGACTCTAAAAGAAGCTTATCAAGGTAGTGATCAAGTCAAAGTTGTCAAGTTACAGACATTGAAGAGAGAATTTGAGAATTTAAAGATGCAAGAAGCTGAAAGTGTGAGTACCTATTGTGTCAGAGTAAAATATGTGGTCAATAAGATGGCTACACTTGGTGAAATTATGAACAATGAGGTTGTGATTAAAAAGGTGTTGAGGTCTCTCACACCAAGGTGGAACCATGTTGCCATAATCATAGAAGAAAGCAAGAATTTGTCTACCCTTCAATTTGATCATTTAGTTGGATCTTTGATGTCTCATGAAGAAAGATTGAGAGATTCATTTAGAGAAAGTGAAGAGAAAGATTTTTCTTCCAAATTACAAATCACAAAGAATGAAGATGCCAATAGTAGCATCAAAAGTAATCAAGGCCAATGTAGAGGTCAAAATCAGAATTACTCAAGAGAAAATAGAGGCAGAAGTGGCTTCAAAGGAAGAGGTGGTTTCAGAGGAAGAGGTAGAGGCAGATTTGATAAAATAAATATTCAGTGTTATCATTGTAACAGGTATGGCCACTTTAATTATGAGTGTAGATTAAAAGAAGGTAATAATGGTAAAAGTGTTCATTATGCTCAAGAAGGTGATGAAAATCCTCCAGACAATTTATTTTTATCTTATGACAAAGCTGAAAATGTTTCTAAAGATGTTTGGTATTTAGATTCAGGATGTTCTAACCACATATCAGGGAATGAAAAACTTTTTTCTATAATGGATGAAAGTTTTAAATCCAAGATCAAGCTTGGTGATGACAAATCACTGGAGGTTGCTGCAAAAAGAGCTATGGAAGTCCATACAAAAGAAGGTATGAAGAGTGTTAAAGACATTTATTACACTCCAAAGTTAAAGCATAATTTTTTAAGTGTTGGACAATTATGTGAGAAGAATTATAAAGTTGTATTTGAAAATCAACAATGTACAATTTATGATAAGAATCAAGGAAATAGGGTGGTAACAGTTGTGCCTATGACAAAGAATAGGATGTTTCCATAGAAGTTTGGTGAACATAACAAGAACCTTGTCAATATGGCATATGAGAATACAAGTTGGTTGTGGCATCTCAGGTATGGGCATTTAAATTTTCATAGTTTGAAGACTCTAACATCAAAAGCATTAGTTTCTGGTTTGCCTAAGGTTGAAGAGCACAAGGAAGTTTGTGAAGGATGTGTTAAAGGAAAACATGCAAGAGAGAAATTTCCAAAAGGCAATGCATGGAGGGCCCATTATCCACTCCAGTTAGTTCATTCAGACATTTGTGGTCCTATGTAGACAAAGAGTTTGGGTAAGTCATCATATTTCATTACTTTTATTGATGATTACTTACGACAGTGTTGGGTTTATTTTTTGAAGACCAAAGGTGAAGCTTTTGAGACATTCAAGAGGTTTAGAGCCCTTGTAGAAAATGACAAAGGGTGCAAACTCAAATGCTTAAGGACTGATCGTGGAGGAGAATTTTGTTCAAAAGCCTTTCAAGGTTATTGTGATATGCATGGCATTAGAAGACAACTCACCACTGCATACACACCACAACAAAATGGTGTAGCTGAAAGGAAGAATCGTACAGTGGTGGAGATGGCACGAAGCATGCTAAAAATGAAAGGATTAAGTAATTCTTTTTTGGGGAGATGCAGTTGCTACAGCAGTATATATTCTCAATCGGAGTCCCACTAGTGCACTTGATAGGATGACTCCATATGAAGCCTGGTATGAGAAAAAACCAAATGTTAATTATTTCAAAGTTTTTGGTTGCTTAGCCTATGTTCATGTTCCTGATCAAAAGAGGCAAAAGTTAGATCCCAAAAGTGAGTCATGTATTTTTGTTGGATATAGTGAGGAAAGTAAGGCTTACATGTTATATAATCCTCTCACTAATAAGCTTATTGTGTCAAGAGATGTGATTTTTGATGAAGGGGGAGTTTATGGTCATCAAAAAGGCCATATGGAAATGTGAAAATATATTTTAAATGAAGTTATTATGGATGATATTGATCATGGGCAGCCCACTAATATTTCTATTCCAAGTGCTACAAATCCACCAAGTAACCCCTCATCTAGTTGTTCAATTCCAAGTGTAAGTCCAGATTCAAGTCCTAGTTCTGCAAGGAAGGTAAGAAGATTGAGTGACATTTATCAAAGGAGTTCAAATCAAGCACATGAAGAAAATCCAAGAGGTGAGACACTGAATTTTGCTTTACTTACCAAGGCTGATTTTGAACCATCATGTTTTGAAGATGCATATACTAATAAGGTTTGGATGCAAGCAATGCAAGAAGAGATGGATTCTATTCACAAGAATGACACTTGGGAGCTTACAAAGCTTCCACATGACAAGAAGAAGATTGGCACCAAATGGGTCTACAAGACTAAGTGTAACAGTGATGGAAGTGTTGAAAGGCATAAGGCAAGATTAGTTGCTAAAGGCTTCACTCAAAAGTATGGCATTGATTATGAAGAGACATTTGCACCAGTAGCAAGACAAGAGACCATTAGATTGTTGATTTCATTAGCAGCTCAAAAGAATTGGAGCATCCACCATATGGATGTGAAAAGTGCCTTTTTGAATGGGTACTTAGAAGAAGAAGTATATGTGGAACAGCCACAAGGTTTTGAAGTGCAAGGAAAAGAAAATCATGTCTACAAGTTAAAGAAGGCTTTATATGGCCTCAAACAAGCACCAAGAGCATGGTATGCTAGGATTGATGGATATTTTCAAGAGAATGGCTTTCAAAGAAGTAAGAGTGAACCTACCCTTTACTACAAACAAGAAGGTAATGATATTCTAATTGTAAGTTTGTATGTTGATGACTTGTTGTATATGGGTAGCAGTTCTATGATGAAGGATGAATTCAAAGTTTTCATGATGAATGAATTTGAGATGAAAGATTTAGGCCTTATGAAATATTTTTTAGGAATGGAGGTTTATCAAAGGGAGAATAAAATTTTTATTTGTCAAACAAGGTATGCTAAAGATATGTTGAAGAAACTTGATATGGTTGATTGTAAACCAGTCTCCACTCCAGTTGCTCATGGAGTTGTGTTGTATAGAGATGATGGTGCTGAAAGAGTTGATGAGACAACTTATAGAAGTATTGTTGGAAGATTAATGTTTCTAACTCATACAAGACCTGATATTGCTTATTCAGTTTCACTTATTTCAAGGTACATGACAGAGCCATCAAAAATACATATGAAGGCAGCCAAGAGAATTTTGAGGTATGTGAAAGGCACTCTAGATTTTGGTATTCATTACTACACTTCTAAAAGGTTCAATCTTGTTGGTTTTAGTGATTATGATTGGGGAGGTAGTTTGGATGACCGAAAGTCAACATCTGGGAATTGTTTTTCTTTTGGTTCTGGTTTGATTACTTGGAGCTCAAAGAAGCAAAGTATAGTTGCCCTTTCTTCTACAGAAGCAGAGTATGTTGCAGTCACCGCAGCAGGTACACAAGCATTATGGCTTAGAAAACTTCTTGAAGAAATTGGAGAGATGCAAGTTCAGCCCACAGTTATTTTTTGTGATAATATTAGTGCTATTAAATTGGCTAAGAATCCAGTCCATCACAGCAGGACAAAACATTTTGATTTAAAGCATCATTTTATTCAAGATTTAGTGCAGATGAAGGTAGTAGAATTGAAATACATCAACACTAAAGAACAGTTGGCAGATATCTTCACAAAAGCAGTTGCAACAGATCAATTTTTGACACTCAGAGATCATATTGTAAGCCCTCTCAGCATCAAGGGGGAGTATGTTAGTAACTGATGCTTGGATCATCCAGTCTCCTCTATGCATGCACGACTTAGACAATCAAATAGCCATTCGTTTGAATTTAAACACTCAGTTAATAATTAATAATAGTCTTTGTTTTTTCCTTCAGTCTTTCTTGGACAACGAACAATACATGCATATTGAAACCTTTTTTTAAACTGTTGTGTATTTTTAAACCTTTGTTTAGACTGTTGTTCAAACAGCCTGTTAAACTCCCCTAAATTAAGCTTTCCTTATTATTAATAAGAGGTTTTGTACAGAGCTGTATTATGAATGGAAAAACTATTTTTTTTTGTTAAGGCTGTAATCAGAATACTGTACTGTAATAAAAAATAGAGTACTCTGCCTTCTTCAAATTTAATATATGATTTGTGTCTATTAATATTTGGTAAATGATGCAAATGATTTGGCTATGTTCTTGTTGATATTTATTTTCTGTCATGATTAGTTAAGAGCTATTTCAGAATTCACACAAATGACTGTTCGCTGAGGGTGCGGGTCTTTTTGACGAAGGATGATGTGAAGGTTGTTTGCTATCAGGAGGGAGTCGAAAGCGTGACCTCGTTAGGGTTGCGTTATTTACTGCCTGATTTGGTTAGAGATTACATTAGGGCTGCTCTAGAGAGAAAGGAGGCTGACCTGAGTAAGAACAACGTTGTGGAAGGTATGGTACAGCATGTGGTGAGGTACCTGGCCTTTCTGGGAAACTTTGTGTGGTTTGCGGGAGTGACCGGTGGTTAGAGGTTCCGCTGAGCAGCTGTTGTAGTAATATTTTCAAGGCTGGAAAACAAGGCTACGAGGCCGCTATAGCAGCCTGTGCATCTAACCTGAAGGGTAGTGATAGGGTGAAAAGGAGAGAGCAGTACGTCAGAAAATTGTATAGAAACACAGGCACGGGACGCACAAGGCTTGCGACTCTGCTTCAAACATCCGTTATTGAAGAACCGTGGGTGTACTCTAAGGTGGCATATATTGGGTACGATGATAAAAGGCTGTTAAAAAAGAAAAAAATGTTTTATAGAATATAATAGGTTGAATATATTGTAAATGGTGTAACATGTTTACAATGGATGAGTCTACGAAAAATCCATAATGGGTGACTTTTGACAAAATTTAAATTAGGATTTTGAATTGTAAGGAAATTATAGGATGTATTGAAGATGTCCATTTAACTTAGGGTACTAAGGTATATAAAAATATGTTAATAAGATTTTCTAAGAAAATAAAGTCATGGAGGAGGAGAAAATACATTCATCCTACAACCAATTAATTATTATATTAGTTAGAGGGTTACTTTTATTATGGCATCTCTTCAATTTTCATAAAGATTAATATGGTGTAGTATTTTTTAATGTTTCCATGGTCCAAATTTAATAATTAACATGGGATTAATTTATTTAATGAATGAAGATTTTAGAGAGATATGGAAGTAATTACAAGATGTATTGAAGAGGTGTATCTGACTTCCAGTAGTAAGGCATGCATATAGAGGTATTTAAATGACCACAAATGAGTAATGTATTTGTTAGTCGAATGCCCTTTTCCATTGTTGCAATGGTATATTAGGTTTATATGTTATGTGGACAAAGATTGCCAATAAACATGAGATTGACTTGGAAATTTTAGAGTCACCTAAGCAATTCCAAAACGCAAATTTAAATGGAAGAATCCAAATACAAAATAGAGGCTTGGAAAAGGGGTGAACATCAAACAATCAAATACATACAAGGTTCACTACAAACCTATAACAACTATCCATTTTGTTAAGTTGCATTAACTATAACTAGAGAAGCAAAACCTATTCTTAAAAAAACTAAAAGTACTAATCTACATAGCAACTGAAAGTAAGATTAGTATATTATTCTACTAATATATATATATATATATATAATTGAAAATCGAGCATCACATTTTTGAATCACATTCATGAAATGAAATTTGATTTATTTAAGAAAATACAACTAAATATATAAATTGTCTAACTTAAAATCTCTAAACATAGAAAGTGCAAATGTGGGGTTTGTGCTAAGAAAATTTCATTAAAATATAAAATGTATTGCACAAAACAAATTTGACACAAATACATCAGTATAACAATAAAAACAATGATGGCTCTTTGTCCCACACAATCTATAGAAAGAAAACTCAAAAATAAAATTACTTACATGCAGAGTCCCATCATCATCCTGCACAAAAATATGGCATTATAAACACATTAGTGACTCGTGCAAATAAAATCATTGATAAATATCACCTTGGTCAAGAAATTGAACATCTCTCTATGGTTTTTAAGAAGAATGGTTATGATGAGGGATTAATTAATAAGATCATCCTTAAAACACAATTGGATCATGGTAGTAAGCATATTAAGGATAAGATTTTGGTCAAGGATGAGAATAGTGGCATGGTCACTCTTCCTTATATCGAAGGGACTACAGATAAGTTGGCAAGAATCCTTAATAGAAGAAAAATTAAGGTTTATTTCTCTCCTCTTAATTCAATCTCAAAAATGATGGATAAAGTTAAAGATCAAACCAAACTTATTTGTCATAAAGGGATCTATTCTATTTCGTGCAGTTGTGGTAAGATCTACATCGATAAAACTAGTCATTCCTTTCAAGTGAGGATCAAATAACATTATGCTGATCTTTCTCATAACCGGATCCAAGAATCTACCATAGCGGAACATTCTTTTACCTCGAGTCATCACATTTGCATAGCTAAAGTTGGCATTATTTTGAGAGATGGTCATTTTTTGAGTAGAAAGGTTCGAGAAGCAATAGAAATTGAAAAAAAAAAAAAACTAAACATTTTGAATCAATATAGCGGTCGGGTTCTTAGTGATAGATGGAAATGTGTTATTTACATAGTAAAGAATATAAAATAAAAATTATTAATATTTTGTTTTTTATGTTGAGCTGACCTAGCATGAATATTATTGTTTGTTGGATATTTATGGTTCTTTTGATGGTGTTTATTTGCATGGATCTCACTAGTCTCTTCCTCCTGACGATGGGTCTTGCTTAAGACTTGAAATGTTGAGAGTATTTTTTCATTTGAATGCAGTCTCTTGACTTTTAATTAATAAAAACATATTTGAAATGTGCAACAACAAATATTAATAAGTTTGAAATTTGACAAGGAGAGTGTATAAATAAATCCTTGAATTCTCACATACTTTTGTACTATCTGAGGATAAAAACTAAGTGAAAATATATCTAGATGTAATTTTATGAAAAAATTAGTTTGTGTCAACCAAAAAATGTAGAAAACAACAAAAATTGATTAGTATGATCAAAATTATTTGGTCGATCTTGGTAGTGTAAGGTTCAATTTTGGTAACTTGAGTTTGATCTTGATTCTAAAGATAATGTCAAGATTAGATGAAAATTTTGGATCACCTTCATCTATTTCATGTCATCTTAATTATCTATAAAATTTTTTAGAATTTTTTCTCCTTCCTCCAAACTCTAATCAAATCAAAGAAACCTTGTAAAAGCATACAAAAATGTGTAGTTATGATGGCCCTACCTTAGTCATACCCCTATTATTAGATAGTTTTGAAATCAAAAATCACGCAATCCAATAAATAATTTAGTGAAATATCAATATCCCAATCCTTATCAATAAAATTCAAGTAACTAGTAGATTCCATAAGCTGTTGAACACTAACCCTTCACTTTAGCTTTTGGTACAAGGTATGCATACACTTCAATAGATTGCATTGGTAATAAAAGTAATATAATATTCTTAGATATGAATTCGAATCCTTACACTAAAATGAATTTGTGTGCTTGTGTTTTATTTAACTAACTAATAAATAAAATACCAACTAATGTGTGATAAATAGAATATATAGAATTTACTTAGCCTATGAAACATAGGTTGACACAAATGACTCAACTTCCAATAATCATCACAATTCATATTATTAGGGTGTTTCTCAATCTCAATGGATTCTCATATTTTTCTATCGGTGTAGTTATTTTTCAAGGAATTTACTTTTGCATTATTTATGCAAACGGTGTGCTCAGTGTTTTCTTCATGTTCTTCCAATGCTAAGTTATTTAACCTAACATGCTCCAAATCCACAAAATATTCTTTAAATAAGGTTTGAAGTGACCAACCCATCTCACTAATGTATAATTTATCACAAAATCATGGGATTGAGTATATGCCTTTCCTTAGATTTTCTTAAAGGGATTCTTTAAGATTGCTTAACCTATTTTCCATGGTGTTGAGAGGTTTCAAACAAGTTTTAATGTCATTCTTATTTATAAATGTTTTAATTTTGTCTAAATTACCTTCAATGTATGAAAGACACACCTATAATTCATAACTCTTGTTATGATCTACATTTATATTATATTCTTAAGGCATATTTTTAATTTCTTAGAAACTACATTAATTTTCCAATTCTTGCATCCATTCTTCTTTAGAACCCTAGTGAGATGCCTTTCATCTAATTCAGTCTTATCCTCATCCAACATTATTAGTGCTTTAGTGAAGAAAGTGTTCGAATCTACCCTAATTTAGATATTTGTGTGATTTTTATTTCAATAAAATTTTCATATATGGGATACATCATCATTTCTAATGATTAGGACATGTTGTAAAAAAGTAGGTGTTTCAGCCATGGGCCTAGTCATGCACTTATATAGATGTCCAAGTCAAACTTAGGCTTGTTCCAATGGGGAGTAGGCCTTGAATAAACCTATGGCACTTAAATTTTTTAACTCGATTGCATTGACATCACTTTACATAAGGCACAAGCCTTATGTTCTCACTTGAAGCACAATGGAGAAGGGACCAAGGTTTATGTTGGGTTAGTTGTGCCATGGCATAAATATATCCTTCAAGGACTTTGGTCAGTACATTGACAATTGTGTATTCATGGGTGCAATCCTTAGGTTTCCTAGGCTCAATGGCATTTTGGTACTTGAGGGGCAACTGGGTATCTAGGTGGTGTACTTAGACATAGGTTTGTGCTTAATCATGGGTATCATTGCAAGGCACAAAGTCTTACCCATACTTAAAGTATATCCTATATCGAGCATGTGACTCCTCATGGGTTAACGGCATGTCATAGACAAATAAGTTAGAATCTCGTTAGAGCTCAACATACATACGATAGAATAAAGCATTCAATCCATTAAACATTTATACAAAGCTTTCATCATTAACATAATTTAACAATAATACATATATAAGTCAATAAAAAAAATGTGTGTATGCTCAACTTAAGCTGTTAAAGGCTTGAAGGCTCATAGGTGAGCTTGGGCATTATAATGGGGAGTATTGAAGGCATCCCAAACTAACTTCTAACTTTAATGGCAAACATACCATCTAGAATTGATTCACTAAGGCTTCACTACTCCCATCCATCTCATTTTATAACTGTACTTTGATTTATTTTATAGTGTTTTAGAGCATCTTAGGATCATGGGGAATAGAACACACCAATCGTTGAGCTGGTGCTGGAGGTACTCATTCTGCCATCTCCACTATGTTATCTTTAATGAGAAGTCATTGTCATATATGCCCACTTTTAAATGATGATAGATCCAAAAAGGAGTTGTTAGCCACCTACTAACTAGCACCACCTGATGACAAAATAATAATCCTGACAAGTGATTGCCTCATGCCTAGATGTCTATTATGTTGACACATATCCTATACTTGGATATATTTAGGGTCCAACATTACCCCATACAAAAATGTTATTCCATCCTTAGACTATCATTCTAGCACCTTAGGTGTGTAAAACTTGGTCACATGCTCCTTTAGTTCTGCCTTGAAGTCCTCAAAGCTCTAAATTATGAGCTTGATTTCTTCTGTAGTGTTGTCTACTTATATGGAGGCAGCATTGAGGGTGAGCACATCTATTTTATCCAATTATCTCGTAAAGGCATGTAACCTTTCCTTTGCCTTAGATACACCTCTTTTATATGGGCACTCAAAATGTTGACATGCGCCATTATTTAAGCATGCTCAGCCCTACTCATAATGTATGTCTATGCCATTAGTGCATCCTTCTCCCCTTTTGCCTTTTTTAGGTGCATGTTGATGACTAATGCTTGGGTGGAGAAGTTGTAAAAGATTTCATCAGATGATTTTGTACCCTCTTCCAACTTCATGAAGAGGTCTTCCACCTCTTCATGTTTCACAATGAGCTCTTGTTTGATGTTGATTCAAGTGTCCTCTTCTTCTTTTGTCTTTGATCTCACCGTTAACCTTAGGGCCATCTACTCCATTAGCATACACACTTTATTGACCTCCAAAAAAATTGAAGTGTCAATGCTCTTGTTTACTACAATTTTAATCTTATGGCCTTGTTCTTTTCTTCTTCCTCTAGTGCTATCTTCTTCCAGCTTGAGGCTCTAACATAGTTAATGATGTTCTTACATACTACCTCAAAAGCCATTTGGAGGGGGGTGTTAGCTGACCTTACTGGATTCATTACGTGGTGGTTGATGAGAAGTGAATCTTGTCCTTCCTCTTGTTGGTATGCACTAAGGATTACCTTCTATAGTACCTCAAATTGAGGTTCATCCATGTAAATATCAAAAGTAAAAAATAGTTTCTAGCATGTTAGTGTTGTGATATATCTAAGGTTATGTACTCCATCATGTAATAGTATTCATCAATGAACCCCTTTTTCACCTTCTCTCATAGGATCAACTAAAATTTCTCCTCATGAATGGCCAGTTGTGTCTACTCTGGTTCCTTTTCATTGAAGCTAGTGCCTTATTCAGTGCTTTCTCCTGATGTGTCTTGTTTCTCCAGTATGGGTTCTTCCTTGATTTTTCCCATTTTATCCACTTCTTCCTTCTCTTCGATGTCAGTTTTACCCTCCTAAGTTTTCTATATTTCAACTACATTCTCCATTTGTTTCTATAAGGTGTCGTTATCACCTTTTTTATTTCTAGGCACCCATTCACTACTTGGGCATGCCTATTGTGCAACTTTCTCCATTATGTTGGTGGGGGTGCTAGGCATCTCTGCTACTTTGTACGTTATGGGTTTTGTGCTTATGGTAACCCTCTCTTCTTATTTTTCTCTCTTAGCCTTATCCTTTTTAGCCTTCTTTCTCTTTACCTTCTTATTCTTTACTAGCATGATTATTTTTTCCTCCTCAACCCTTATCTCCTCATCCTTAGCCTTGTTGATCTTTACTTGGGTCATGCCTTTGGCCTTCATGGCCTTCCTTCTTTGATACAACTCTAGTAACACTTATATATGGTCCTTATTAAGGCCCATTTCTATCCATTGACACCTCTCCTCCTGTTACAGAGGTTACGTTATGGGTTCTATGGTTGAGGCGCTTGATAGTTCCTCTTCCCCAAGCATAGAAGCAATGCCACCTTGGAGAGTCTCATGAATTTCTTCAATGTTGGTCTCTTCCTGTATCTCTTCTTCTTTGATGATATAAATCTTCATCCCTCCTTCTTGTGCCCATTACACTTCTATTTCCTCCTGTGCCTCTTGCACCTCCATTTCAACTAAGGTTATTGTGGGAATTGCCACTAGCCCCTTTGACTTCTTTTTATTTTTGTTCAGCTTGGGTGACTCAATTCCTATCTTGAAGACCACGTGCTTATTATTTGGTGCTAAGGGGGAAGCTTCATCTTCGAAGGCAATCTTTAAATGAAAGCACTCTTGTATTTCCTTCAAGGTTTCTCCCCACTTCTTTTGAGGTGATTTTCTTGTTTCCACTGGTGACTCTAGCACCAACTCTCCTTCTTCATCGACCTGAAGGGGGAGATCATCATATTTATCTGTGTTTGCACCCCTCTTCCTTGGTTTCATCTCGTAGAAAAGCCTATGGATGTGCCCAAGGATGACTTATTTTTCAAGGGGATAAATGTCATTGGAATTCAAATCATCCTCTTCATCTTCGGTTTCCTTGCCCCTTAGATGCACGTATTGATGCCTTAATCTATGTATCTCTACATCCATAGTATTTACTAGAGTATCTACCTATTTAACGTTAGGGATTCTATGTAGCACCTTTCTAAAGTACTTGGCTGAAAATGCATAAGGTAGTTTTAGTCAATCAAAGTGATTTTCCATCTACAAATGCCAATTGAACAACATTGAAGTGTTTTATAATGGTAAAATTTACCATTCCAAATAGACTCTGAGGGAGTTCCTCTAGGATGCACCATTATTCTTTGAATGATTTATTGTACCAGGTGCACCATCCTATTACTCAAGATTTATAATTTGGCATGAAGGTAGGGAGCAAGTGAAGTTCTATTATTTGAGCACCAAGGGTCATTGTGCACTGGAAAGACCCACAAGTTATCTTCATCCCCATCAGGAACATTGATCTCCTCTATCATAATTTAGATCAACATGGACCCCCAATGGAAGATATCATGCACCATATGATATTTGAGTGCATTTTTATTATGTCTTCTATGATAAATTTAGTGATGTTGAATTTTATACCCTATGCCATGTGGTATGTGATGCACAGGTAGGTCTTCGTTACATCTAACTATTGGTTTCCTAGGCATAGTTAAAACTCACCAAGAGCACATCTAGCCTCATCCTAGGATCATTGATGTCCTTAATCGAGAATGCAAAGCCTCTTTTATAGTATCATAGGAGCTTCGTGACCCTTATGACTTGAACCTCATCTACCATCATCTGGAAAATTTTTGTTTTAGAACTTGGGAGTCTGATGATTCATTTGATGAGGTTTACTGACATCCTCATGCACCTCCTTGAAAATAAAAACCTATCCCTATGGATGTGTGTGAAGAATAACTACACAAGTTCCTCTATCTTTTCAAAACCTGATAACTCATAGAGTTGCATCATGCTTGCAGTTGTTATCTTATCTTAAAAAGAGACATCGAATAATGCTACACCTTCTGTATTCTTTTCCCTTATGTCTACCATCTAGTATTATGATAGGTCATTCACATTGTTGGAGGTTCTATGGTTGTACTCATTTAGACAATAGTTATGCGTGACTGATGCCTAGTTTTCTCCCATTAAAACTTCCTTGAGGAACATTATGTATTGGTAGAACATCTTATTAAACACCTCCAGATTTATTTGGGTGATGCTCACTCCTAATAATGGAATTGTTGTTTTCATAGTGGTGGATTTTGCTTCTAGTCACACTCTATTGGCATACTTTTATGCCTACTTCAGGCCCAAGCTAAAAAACCTTTTCCCCATTCTAAATCTATTAGAGTTGAACCTCGATCTATTGATCTTGTTGAATCCTTCAATCTTTAATGGTCATTCACATAGTCATGAGGTTTGTGACTGTATGTTCAACTCTCGAGCTTTATGTGCCACAAATGGTAGACTTGGCATCACGTTAGTTTTTAGTTGCTTGGTTCTTTGCTCAAATTGTGCCCCTTTCTTTCCTCTACCAATCTCATAGGGAATGCAATTCATTCCTCTACATAATCATTTTCTTTTGGCATCTAGGGGTGTTTAGAAACTCATTATAGTAAGGTCTCCTTGGTTCAGCTCTTTGGTTCATTGGTTGCTCTAGTTTTTTGTTTAAATTTCAAATCAACATAAGTTTGTAACTAGATGTCATCAATCTTCCACTACTTTATACCTCCACTCTCATTTACAACCTTAAATATAGTTGATTTATGGCATGGTGGTACCTAAAATCTTTAGGATTCACTATGACCCAAAAAATATACAAAAATATTCTATTATTTGTTCATTCAATATGGATTTTTGTGCCTTCACCACCACCACATTAAATTCTTCTAACAACTTTTTGGTGAAGTGACGTGTAACTCAAACAATCACTTATCACCTCACTTTAGGTGGATACCAGCTTGCTCTAGCCATCTTATCCTATGATTTTTTCACTTGGGATGACCTTTACCTTCAATATGGTAACCTGGGTGTAGCACTTCACATGCATGAAATTCAAACTCCTTGGTCCTATTTCCTTTTCAAGCTATGCTTCTATTTCAAGTGCACTTATCTATCTTGGTCAATTTCACTATTATTTCATCTTCTTTCCTCAGCCTTTCCTACCCCATACAAATCCCTTACACTCACCTTTAGTGTGACATTATCATCTAATCTTTTGCACATGATCATGTTGTGCAACTTCACTCTATCTCTCCACATGCATCTTATGCACTTATATCTTATGTGACTCTTTGTTCATATTTTCTCTAATTCTATTAATTTCCATGTGCCCAAAGACTTAGGTGTCTGTCTTAGGTGCTTAGGAAGTAGCCTTGCTCAACTCACCCGACTGGTATTATGATTTAAAATGCCAAACTATCCCTTCTATGAGCCTAAAGATGTGTTGGTTCTTGAATCTTGTGCATGAAGATTTTTTATGCCTTGTATATGACTTTGGAAAAATTCATGTGCCCATAACTTAGGTGTATATCCTTAGTCACTTAGATAGAAACTATGCTTGATTCACTCAACTAGAATTATGCATGAAAATGCTAAAAACATTTTATTGGTGGATTCAAATCACCACTTATTCACTTACTAAGGAATGTGTTTGGCTCACACCAAAATTTATTTTGGTTACTCAATACAATTGACTTGTGACCAAGAAGTCAGTGTTTGATGGTAAATGTGCCATCTTATTATCGGTATAGCTTCAACCAGTTGCCATTGAAATTCCTAGGGAATATTTCACCCAACAACATATGCAACTTGCATGTACCAGTCTCTAAGATGTTTTGGATGACATATGGGCCCATCCATCTTATTTATAGCTTCTTTGGGTGCTTGATATACTTGGAGTCATAGATAAAAACTAATGCCCCTTTTGTTAGAACCTTATGCTTTATATGCTTGTCATTCTATAGATTTTGGCATGCCTTTTCTATCTATTCGCTCAATTTTTCTTGGGTGTGCATCTCATCTAAGTACTCTAGTCCTCCAGCCTTGTATTTAGTGATTATTAGTTCTCTAATCAACCAATGCATGTGATGCATAATGATGGCACCAATAATTCCATCGACATGATTACCTCAATGCCAAACACTAATTAAAATGGTGTAGCTTTGTTCAGGTGCTTGTAGGTTGTGCGATATGCTCATAACACTACTGACACTCGATCATCCCAATATTTGTGACCAACGTCACATATCTTTGTAAGGTATGTCCCTAGGATCATTTTGAATGCCTCAACTATGTCATTTGTTTGAGGATGGTAAGGCATTGTCTTATGGTGCACCACCATGTATTCTATTAGTAGGATCTACATAGTTTCATTTATAAAGTGTGTTTCTCTGTCTCTAATCAAGTTGAGTGGGCACCCATAATGGCTTATGATTTTCTCCCATATAAACCTTGTAACTATGGTGGTTGTGAATTTTTTGGTTGGCATGACCTTGGCTAACTTAGTGAAATAGTTTGTGGCTGCTAGAATGTACCTTTCACCTATATGCCTTGTTATGGGGGTAATTGGCCCAACAAAGTCAATGACCCATTTCTTGAATGGTGCTTAGGAAAGAATGGAGATGAGAGGTGTCTAATCCTAGTGGTTGGGTTTCCCTATGCATTGGCATATGTCACATGCCTTGGCATAGTCTTTTACATCTTGAAATAGACTTGGCCACCATAATCTTGACTGTAATACTTTATGCATCATTACATCTCTAATGTAATGGCCTCCTACCATCCTTATTTCACCTCATGCAATATGGAGTCCCTTTCATTCTCTAAAACACATTGACACAAAACTTCATCTCGGCCCAGTTGGTATATTTCCTTGCTGATGAGTTAAAAAGGGGCAACATAGACTGTAAGCTATTTCTTTTCTTTTGTTATCATTGTTTGGGGCATATATCTAGATGTTAGAAAGGTGGTTATCTTTTCCAAGTCTTTAGAGGCACATTCAATTCTCTATATTTGTGTATCCAACATATCATCCTCAATTGGTGCTATTGCATAACCTGAGTCTATGTGGGACAAATGGTTTGGCCCCATGTTTTATTTTCCAAGATTGATGATAATAAAGAATTAGAATTATTGAAACATAATGATTCATCTATAAATGTGCCCATGGAGAATGGGCTTGTTTATGAGGTACTTAAGCACCTTATGGTTTGTGAAAAAGATGAATGGGGTCACTAGCAAATATTATCTAAATTTTTCCAAGGCATAGACCATGGTGAGTGCCTCATGCTCAGTTGTAATATAGTTTTGCTATGCCTTTGTTAATTTTATGCTATTGAAGGAGATGAGATGATTCATTTTGCCTTTGCCAAGATATGTTAAGATTATGCCAATTGCAGATCCAAAATTGTTGACATGGATGTGGAATGGGGTCATCTAGTCAAGAAATTATAAGATAGGTGTGCTAGACAATCTGAGCTTCAAGGTATCAAAGGCATCTTGTTTTACTTCACCCTAGTAGAATGGGCCATATTTGTGCAAGATCTCTTCTACTAGTGCCATAATCTTTGCATAGATCCTTATAAAATTTATATAATATCCATAGTGGCCAAGAAATGCATGAATGTCTTTCTATGTGGAAGGAGTCTAGAGCTGAATGATGATGGTAATATTCATTAGATTGATGAGAAAACCATACTTACAGATGATGTACCCAAGTAAGGTTCCAAATGGTGTTGTGAAGATGTTAGGAGGCCCCTTATCCAACGGTAGCACAATTGATTACTTATATATGAGCAATTGAACACGGAAATTATACCAGAATGATTAAGAAACTAGAAACATGAGACAACAAAGAATTTGAGAGACAATACACACAATTGTATTAGATAATACTAGAAGAAAATACAAATAAGGAAGATGCCACTTCTTCCTCCACCTCAAAGGCTTGCCACACCTCAAGACCTTCTTCCCTCTCTCTCTTGCTCAACACAAAACCAACTCTAAAGCCTGAGTTACAATCCCTCCCTGAATGCTATAGCTGATCTCCTTGACCTTGCTAGCTTCAATGCCTTTACTTGCCTTAGAATTACTTTACAATACATGCCTTATGGGTCTATAAATAAGATCCCATGCTTACAAAAAATAGACATCTAACTACTAAAATTAGACACATAGCTCGCGACTTAAAATAGTCTCTTAGCATGCAAACACTCGGTTTAACTAACTGACTGTTCGTAAACAGCAGTTCTGGACCGCACAGGCGACCGACGTCGGTCCCTACTTGTCTAGTGCTGCCGATGTCGGCCGACTCTCTGCCATCACTGGTCTCCTTCTCCACTGCATCTGACTGACGTCGGTCATACTGCCGATGCCGGTGGCTCTGGTTCTTCAGCATCCTTTCTTCATGTGTGTGCAAATGGTTGAAGCTTTTAGCTCCACACCCTAACTCCATCTTCCTAGTTCATGACTAACAGTAAGCAATATAAAGAAGATGAACAACGAATATGAGGTTCACATACCTTTCCTGACCTCCACATGGGTGTTTGAGACTTAGTAATTCACCCAACATCCGTTCCAATGACCAATCTAGGCCATCTCCCAGTCTGCTTCCGATCGATGTCAGTTCCCTGCACTGACCCTGACTGCCGACGTCGTTACCCCTGGCCGACGCCGGCATCCCTACTGCCGACGTCGGTCCTGATGACCGACGTCGGACTTCTCCTATCCAACCTACCGACCCTGCTGGTCTGCACATGACCAATGTCGGTATCTGGATGACTGACATCGGTGCCAAGCTGCCGACATCGGTGTCTGTGTGTTCCTATAAGTGATGAATTTTTCATCCGCGAGCTCTTCTTGGATCAAACCTCTGTCCATGCTGCCCTGCTCAGACTTATTCAGACCCTGTGACTGATCTCTGTCCTTCATCTCCTCCATAAACACCAAGGCTTCTTTGTTCCTGTCAAAGGCATCAAATTTTCTCTTTCTGTAATGAACTATATCTGTGCACATACCTTTTGAATCAAGAACTTCCATTCCCTCCCTGTTCTTGTGACCAAGCCTATTAGGCCACATCTTCGAATCTACACCAGAAGTGGAATCAGTAATACAAGTAGACAGATAAAGAGTATCTACTTTCTTACCTCTTGCTAGAACAAGTGCTCCCTTGGTAACCTTCCAAGAATTCGTTGTGAGGGTTATTGTGCATCCCTCATCTCCCAACCTTCCTACAGAAATCAGACTCTGCTTCAGAATTGGAACATGCATGACCTCCTTCAACACCCACGTGTTTTCAATCTGCAATCTCAGCTGCACTTTCCCTTTGCCAACTATCTGACAAGGCGTACCATCCCCTAAATAAAGAACTCCAAAATCTCCCTGTTCATACTCATGAAACAAATCTCTGTTTGGGGATGCATGAAAAGATGAACCAGAATCTAATATCCATGATCCTACGTGACTATCCAAAGAAAGTATGAGAGCATCCTGTACCACAATATTTGCATATTTTGCTTCTTCCATACCTGTATGTTGATTCTCTTTATCTCTCAACCAACACTCCTTCTTTGTATGTCCTTTCTTTCCACAAAACCAGTAGGTAATACCTTTAGACTCGGATCTCCTTCCCAACCTTGATTTCCCTTGCTCAATCTTCTCCTTTTGCCTTCCTCTGCTTTCCACGCTTAGAGCGTTCCCTGATGATTCACCTGTGCTTCTCCTGCGTATTTCCTCATTCAAGATCACACTCACAACATCATCAACTTTTAAGATTTTAGAAGTAGATGCAGAGTTACTTACTGCCATAACCATACCGTTCCAACTTTCAGGCAAAGAACATAAAATCAAGAGAGCCTTTACCTCATCATCAAAAACAATGTTGACTGAAGCTAATTGGTTTACCAAACCATGGAAATCACTGAGATGAGTATGTACCGAACCTCCTTCCTGCATTTGCAAAGTAAATAGTTGCTTCATAAGGTATACCTTATTAGAAGCCGAGGGCTTTTCATATAAATTTGCCAAGGACTTTATCAACTCTTCCATTGTTTTGCACTGTGATAAGCTGGAAATCACAGAAGCTTCAAGACTCAACCTTATGGAACCGAGAGCCTTTCGATCAAGAACACTCCATTCTTCATCCTTCATATCTATGGGCTTGCTGCAACCCCACCCAACGGTAAGTACAGATCCTTCTGATACAGATAGTCCTCAATTTGCATCCTCCAGTGTTGATAATTCTTGCCGTTGAACTTCTCCATTCGTAGCTTGCTTTCTTCTGCCATTGCTAAACTCCCACTCAATCAGAAAACCCTGTGAATGACCTGTAATCAAAAACAATAACCTGCTTCCTGCAAACCGTAGCTCTGATACCAACTGTTAGGAGGCCCCTTATCCAACGGTAGCACAATTGATTACTTATATATGAGCAATTGAACACGGAAATTATACCAGAATGATTAAGAAACTAGAAACATGAGACAGCAAAGAATTTGAGAGACAATACACACAATTGTATTAGATAATACTAGAAGAAAATACAAATAAGGAAGATGCCACTTCTTCCTCCACCTCAAAGGCTTGCCACACCTCAAGACCTTCTTCCCTCTCTCTCTTGCTCAACACAAAACCAACTCTAAAGCCTGAGTTACAATCCCTCCCTGAATGCTATAGCTGATCTCCTTGACCTTACACCTGTAAATCTCCTTGACCTTGCTAGCTTTAATGCCTTTACTTGCCTTAGAATTACTTTACAATACATGCCTTATGGGTCTATAAATAAGATCCCATGCTTACAAAAAATAGACATCTAACTACTAAAATTAGACACACAGCTCGCGACTTAAAATAGTCTCTTAGCATGCAAACACTCGGTTTAACTAACTGACTGTTCGTAAACAGCAGTTCTAGACCGCACAGGCGACCGACATCGGTCCCTGCTTGTCTGGTGCTGCCGACGTCGGCCGACTCTCTGCCGTCGCCGGTCTCCTTCTCCACTGCATCTGACCGATGTCGGTCATACTGCCGACGCTGGTGGCTCTGGTTCTTCAGCATCCTTTCTTCATGTGTGTGCAAACGGTTGAAGCTTTTAGCTCCACACCCTAACAGAAGATGCACTTTTTTAGGTTCAAGGATATCTAAAGCTGCTTACACCTCTTAAACATTAGGCATCAGTTGTCATAATAGTCCTTGATGAGGCCATACACCGTTCAGTCATCTAGGTAAACCTAGAGGAACCTATGGATGAAGTCTTTAAACATGATGATCACCACTCTGGAGAACATGGCTGGTGCATTCTTGAGTCCAAAATGCATCATGGTATAAGAAATAGCCCCATTTAGTTGCAAAGGTTATTTTGGGTTTTTCATCCTCCTTAATCTGGGCTCGATGGGATTTAAATAACCCATTAGTGAAGGTGTAGATTTCATAGCCGATGATGCCTTCAAGGACTTCAACGGTGAATAGAGTCTGGAAGGGGTCATTTATGCAGATGGTGATCAACATTTTATAATAGATGCAAATGTGAATTCACCCATCCTTCTTGATGTTTATTACCATCGAGCTCACCCATTTAGACTCCTACATAAGGTAAGTGACCCTTATAGCCAAAATTGCATTGATCTCTATTTTGACCTTGGCGTAGAGGTTGGGATTCATCATGTAGGAGCACTTTTTAACTAGTATTGCACCATAGATTAGCTTTATGCTAATCTCCACAAGGCATGGGTGGGTACCCTTCATATCCTATTAATTTCTAAAGAACAAGTCTTAGAACTCCTTAAGGAGGTCTATGATGCATATCAACTTTGCATCACACCAATAGGTGCCTAGAGTAGCCATCTTTGGCTCTCTTTCTATGTTGATATCCACTTTGATGGTCTTTAGTGGTGCATGGTATGGTTCATTCTTCTCCTAGTATGATTCCTCAACTTTTTGAGTTCCCTCTATTGTCTTTATGTAAAGATCAGTGGGGTCTTATTTATTGGGAGTGTTATCATCTACTTGGTGCATGGGCTTTCTTATGGCAATCAACATTTGCCAGTAACTTTCCTTCCAAGTCTCATCATCTTCTTTACTTGAGTCACTATTGTACATTTTTTCCTCAAATAAATTTAGGAGCACCAACCCCTTTCCCTAAACATGTATTTCAAATGCTCTTCATGGATGGTGGTGTCCTTAGACCCTACCCTCTGAATTACTTCCAATAGCTTAACCAATTCCAAACTCTATGAGGAAAAGGAGAAGGTGTACACAAACTTCTCCTTAAGGTCCTCCCAATTTATTATCTCTTGATACATCTTGTTGAAAACCTACCATGCTTGTGCCCATGTATTAAGAGTCTTGTAAAAGGTGTGCACCCATAAGTTCATTGGGGAATTCATGCCATAGTTAGTCCATGTTTTTTTGCATAGGTGTACATGTGCCATGGGATCAAAGTCACCAAATTATGCTGAGATATCCAAGTTTGTGTTACTCCTAAATCTAGTGAAAATGACTACTTTTACCTCTAACTAGGCTGGTAATTTAGACTTTTACGTTGCCCACCAACACATGGTAGTGGTTCTCAAGGTATAGACTAGTGCATCCATTATGTTTGTATCTTTGGGGATGCATGCTTCAATGTCATGGACATGCCTTTCCACTGGGTTACTACCTTCAAATTTTGGGAGCACTGTCAGCTTTTATTTACCTAGGTAGAGTACCCTTTTTTCCTTTCTCCTCATGGTGCAAGACCCATCATTTTAGAATGTGATCAATCTGGACCTAGCCAGTCTTCACTAGCTTTAGCACTTTTGGGCACACCAACTGACATATATGACTAGTGGCCTTATAAGCCTCTTTAACCCGTTGATCACAAGTGACATTGATGGTGTTTGAGGCTGACTTCCCATCCTCCCAAGAGAGCACTCCTTAATCAGAGGGGTTGATATTCTCGGTGCCTTATGCCATGATGTTATATATATGATTGATCTCATCCTCCAAATCAACACTCTCCATGTAGGGGGTTCCTTGGTCACTTGAAAAGGAAATTTCTACCCTTTATTTACTATTTTTGAAGGTCATATATCACTTTTTGAAGCACATATTTGCATTGTTAGCATAACACCATGGCCTTCTTAGAAGTGCTGGATAGTTATCCTATTCAACCAACTCAAATACCTTGAAGTCAACATGGAATTAGGTACCCATAATATCTATAATGGCATCCTTTAGAATTATGATCCATTATGCTTGGGTCTTGTTGGCTTTGAAGAGTACATGGGAAGAAGACCTCAATGCTGGCTTACCCATCATTTCCCATGCATTCTTGTCAAGATATTGACCTCAGTGCTTGTGTCGATAAGGACCTCACAGATGGACCATCCATCAATGGTATAATTCACCAAGATTTCTTGGTCATACTTTATGTTTTATGTATGGCTAACCTCTCATGCCCTTTCCATGCATGACATAGTAACTTCAACTGCCTATTGTCCTACATGTTCTAAAATTAAGTTCTTTAATAGGAGTAACATCCCTTCTATTTGTAGGAGCTGTAAGATCTCTATCAGATCTTCCAATTTATCCTCCTGTCCATCCTACTTCTTTTGATAGGCAATAAGTAGCCTGTGCCTCTAAGTCTCACACCAATTGGAACTCTCCTTATAGGTTCAAGATCACACTCATGGCTTGTTGTAGTACATATTTTTGGTGTGCAAGGTTTGGATAAGGCATGCTTTGGGTTCGAGCTATGTAATGCACTTAGTATATCTCAGCATCCCATATTCCAATCATAACACTAGTATTGATGCAACTGGAAATTGAGTGATGAGTTTATTTTGAGTAGTTATGTATACTTTGATTGAATCTATGCATGTTGGTTGAGCCTTTGGGGCCAATTTTGCCTCTTTAGACTCATGTGTAATCATCTTTGTGCTCCTATCAATGCTTGGCTTGCCTTGGGTCAGTTTTTTATATAAGTCAAGGTATTCCTTGATTAGATGTGGTCCTCAATAATACCTGCACATTGGATGCATCAAGTAGTCATGTTGATAGTGTTCGATTGACCTACAATTGTAACATGATTATGGTGGGAATCTTCCTCCACTGCATCCTCTACCTTGCCCTCTAGTGCCTCTTTGGTTCCCATAGCTAACATTCTATTGGCCATAACCCTCATTTCCTTTGTTCACCTACCCTCCAACTATTGTAGTTGCCTATTGCATAAATCTCTCCATATTTGGGTGCATATCATCAATTACTCGATTTTCAGTTGTGGTGTGAGTATAGGCATCACATAACTTACAATAGAGGGTTGTGCTAACCTGATTGGTACATTAAAATAAAGGGTAGTTACAAAAATCATGTACCTCATGATAAACTTCACAACTAAGAAGCAATGTATGCACATTCCTTCAAGGGTAATTGTTTCTATTATGACCCTCCATCTTGTAATCAGTGTACCACAACCCATTTCAAGAATCTTATGATGAACTAGTGGTTAACTTTTGTATTTAGGAGGCCATAGACATAATCTATGCCTCCATGAAGAGGCTAATTCTTGTATCGATGCTCCCCATCACCTTGACTCTAAGCATGGATTCAAGCACTTCATAAAGGTCTATGAATGTTTTCATGGATATCTCCCTTCTGAAAGGTACAAACAATCCTCCATTGAATCATTAAATATGTTAGGAGGGGTGAATATCATAATGGAGATTAGAAAAGAGCATCTTGAATCTAGCATCGTATAAGTGCACATTCTCTGATAATCCCTAATTGATCTCCTTGGACATGGTGATGCTCTACTACTCAAACTTAGGTATATCAAATTACTTTAAGAAGGCTCCCTTCAAGGTGTCATAATAACCATAGCATGGTTAGGAGAAAACTTCTTATACTAAGTATGGGCATGATCAAGTAAGGTTATCAAAAACTAGGTTGACTTGCACTCATATTACGTTATTCCTTGAGAGTGCCATTATAATTCACACTTGAGCACATGCTTTATGACATTATCCATGCCTTGATACTCAGGTAGATGGATGGCCATCTCATAATAAACCTAGGATGGGGGAGAAGCCAGTGTCTGAGGTGTTTGTCTCCTTGGTACTTGTCCTAGAATTAGTCCTCCAAGGGCTCTAGTTACTAGGATAGTTGATAGTCCAATGGTTACTACTAGCACCAAAAATGATGATGGTGTTGTACTACTGACTAGTGGCATGGGGCCACTTCTTCTAGGCTATTACCCAAGATGTGCATCTAACATTAACTAGATTGGGGTGCTTTTGCTCACATTCTATCTAGTTGGGGTAGCACTTTGAGGACTAGAGGTATCCTCACTTACCTCCTCATAATGAATAACTTGTTTAATTACAAAATTTTGGTCTAAATCTACAAAATGATCAAAGTCTAAATTGATAGCAAGGTTAGTTGTTAATATTCTATCTTCTTATGAGGGATCTATTGCATGAGCTCACATCATAGGTTCAAAGGGGGTAGGTGCATCTGACACATCTCTAATGGTCAATTTATGAGGGACCCCAAACATTCATCAATTAACTATGAAGTTTCTTTTATGGCTTCAAGGGTTCCTTCCTCTGGGTGCTACTTTTATTTAAGAGATCCTTCCTCATGCCTTTCCTACTTGGTATGGGTCCTTTCAACACTTCCAAGTTCTAGATCTTCCATCAGCCCATGCCTCCTTTTATTATAATATTATTTTTTGAACTCTCAGTTATCATTTTACTCATCCCCTTCCATTGCACCTCATCTACACATCCCCTTCTTTCTCATTTCACTACTCATACACAAGAGGACTTCAGCCTTCCATCCTCACTATTTCAAAGTCATAATCTTCCATCAATTTCTTGAGCTCAGTGTCGAGTTTTGTCATAAATGTGCCTCTAATTTTATGTAATAATTGATATTCTACTTTGTCAGGGTAGAAGTACATCGATACTGCAAACTCAAGCATGTAGTTGTTTAGTGCCCCTTATCACCATTTATCTACAGCTCTAATCCAAGTGGCATATAAGTTCTCAAGACTTTATAGGTGCTCTTTCATCCACTCAAGGTGTTGTCCATAGCTTCAACTTTTTTGGGTTGCATAAATAGCCAACCATCAGTACACTTGCTATGGTAGTTCGCAAAAGAAAACCTCATACATGGCATCATACAAGAGGTTTTGGACCCACTTTCTTGGGTTTTATCCTCTACAAGTTGGATGCCTTAGTGTAAAGTTGTCTTCCACTTGTTTCAATTAGTGCTTGATATTCTCAAGGGAGAGTTAGAGCATTGTCTGGGTGCACCATTGCAATAACAAAATTTAATGAGTCCTAGCAATGGAACCAAAATGTTGTATAAAAATAGGTGTTTCAGTCATGGGCCTAGTCATGCACTTATATAGCTATCCAAGTCAGATTTAGGCTTGTTCCAATGGGGCACATGCCTTTACTAACCCTATGGTCCTCAACATTTAACACTCGACTACACTGGCATCACTTTACATAAGGTGCAAGCCTTATGTTATCACCCAAAGTGCAGTGGAGAAGGGACCGAAGTCTATGTTGGGCTAGTTGTGCCATGGTGCAACTCTATCCTTTAGGGACTTTGGTTAGTGTAGCGATAATTGTGAATTTATGGGCATAAGACTTGGGTTTCCTAGGCTCAATGTCATTCAGGTGCTTGAGTGGCAAATGGGTATCTAGGTGGGGGACTTAAAGGAAGTTTTGTGCTTAGTCATAAGTATCATTATGAGGTGCAAGGTCTTATAGATACTTAGAGTATTTCTTATATCGGGTGTAGGAGTCCTCATGGGTTATAGGCACACCATAGACAAATAGGTTAAATCCTCATGAGAGCTCAACATACATACGACAGATTAAATCATTCAATCCATTAAACATTTTCACAAAGCTTTCATCATTAACAAATTTTAACAATAATACATATTTAAGTCAATAGAAACTGAGTGTATTCTCGACTTAAGTTGATAAAGGCCTAGAGGCTCACAAGCAAGCTTGGGAATTACAATGGGGATGTCAAAGGCATCCTGAACTAAATTTTAACTCTAATGGTGAACATAACATCTAGAATCAATTCACCAGGGCTTTGCTACTCCCATCAGTCTCCTTTGCTAACTAGACTCCGCTTTCTTTTATAGTGCTACAGAGCATCTTAGGATCATGTGAAATAGAGCATGTTGATCACTGAGCTGGCGTTGGAGGTACTCATTCTATCATCTCCACTACATTGTCTTTAATGAGTAATCAATGTCTCGTGCACTTGCTTTCTAATGATTATTGATCCAAAAAGGAGTTATTAGCTACTTGCCTGCTGGTGCCACTAGATGACAAAATAATAATTACGACAAGTGATTGCCTTGCACCTAGATGTCTATTGTGTTGGCATGGATCCTATACTTAGATGAATTTGGGACCCAACTAGACATCTAGAAACGTATATTTAACACTCTCTTCAACCTCTATTTTTAATTTTAGATGATATGATTGTGCTTTCAGATGATCAAGAAATGAGTTTAAATTGTATTTAATATGTTTTCATTTTGCATTTGTATCATCATCAAATCTAATCCAATGTGTTAGTTTTAAAAGGATAGAATCCAAGACCATTTTCTTGAATTTCCAAAGAAAATATTTTATACAATTTGGGAAAGTGGAGAACCCATGGCTATACTTTTATTTTTCTCATGAAATTTTCATAAGAAAATAAAGTACAAATATTTCAGGTGAATTTTGACTAAATCTATAACTTCCTTATCCATGACTTCTTAAACTACATTGATACTTCCTTATTAAACTATTTTAATGTAAAAAATTGACATCAAAGATCATTGGAAGGTCTTCTTCTCCCACAACTTTTCCATTCAAGTTTAAAAATAAAATCAGTGGAGTTTTTAACAAAGGATGATGTCTTACCAACAAATGATTCTAACTTTCCATCCAAGTATTTCGTTGGAAGACAAGTAAGTGAGTGCATAACATATCAGTAGTAGGTTTAATGCAAACACTTATTTTAGACCCTTTTAATAAACCATAATTTATTGGTATGATGAGGTTCTTTAGTTTAAGTTTCCACTGGAGCTCCATACTAAGAGAAGAATTATTTATAATTTTTATAAATTATTTTGTTTAAAGAATTTTAAATATATTTATATTATACTAGTTCTTAGCAAGTCATCCTTCCATCTTATTAATGTTGTATTTCATATTTAATATCACCGCGCCATTCCCTTTGTCCACTTTAAGTTCTAAAATGTCCATGGTTTCATTTAAATTTAATAATTCCAAGCACTCACTCTCTGAAATGTGTCTCTTCTGAGAGCTTTGCCTTTTTTAATATTATGGAGAAATATTGTCTAATTTATTCAACCTTGTGCAATGGGGAGTTGTTGTTTTTTTGTTTTTTTTTGCAATTAAATTCTCAAAAGGAATATAATGATGGAAATTCGGGCCTATACCAAGATGACATAATAAACGAGGATAAGGATTAAAGTAAATGAAAGGATAAGGATTAAAGTAAATGAAAGGTTAATGATATTATTGTTTCTATTCCATTCAAAATCAATAAAGGTTATGTTATGGTACCTGCTTTGTAAATTCATGTAGGATTGAATGCAAAGAGGTATAAATTATGCAATTTCATGAAATGTTATATGTTTATTCTGTCTGTAGAAGATGAGAATTCTCAAGAACAATGACTGCAAGTTTAATGTTAATTATGTTTCTTGTAATAAGTGCAATTGTATGATTTTGACATTAGTACATGTTTTCTGAATAGCTTGTTTAGAGCTAATGTCCCAATCTTGTTATTGTAAACTATATCCATTTAAATCATTGAATAGTTTACAAAACAATGTCTTGTGTGTGATATCAATAGTGTTCATTTGATCACAAAAAATTCCTTATTTTTTGAATTGGATAAGTGGTTCAAATGTCAAATGGGAAACTTTTTGCCTCAGCAATATTTCCATGCGCCATGATTTGGTCATATAATTCATTGTTTACCTTAGGCACTTTCTAAATAGTTGGTAGTGTATAGAATTTTGTGTACAATATAAATGAAATATTGTTTTGTTTACAATATAAATGAAATATTTGCCTTTTGGCTTTGCCTTTGTGCCGAGAATCATATGTACAGATAAAAAAATCACATCATTTACCAGGCCAATAAGTATTAAATGTTTATAAAATAATTATGTGTATAAATTATGTAAATTTGTAGATATTACAATTTCAGAATTAGATGAAATCTTAAGGTTAGCAAAGAAAAACAATCAAGGCATATAAACTATTGACAATTGGCAGGGTGATGTTGTTTCTCATTTAGTTAGCATTACATATAATGTTTGGAAGAACAAAAGTTGCCTTTGAACTGATATAAGCAATTGCACTCACTCTTGAACCATATGCTATTTATGTTGGAGATAAAATTACTTGCCAACTCGAGTAGTCAAATTTCAAGTATTGATTTATTCATAGGTAGAATATGTTTGTTATTTGCATTGTCATGCTACAAGAAAGATTACAAAGCAAATTTAGAAGCAATTATGTGTTTTTGAAGACAAAAATTGGTAGCATGTATTTAGTAGATACTTATTTACTAAGATGCAAGTCTGCCTTAGTTTCAGAAGATTTATAATGAAAATTTACATTTGGAAAGTAAATCAAAAATCAAGAAATAAAGTATATTACTACTTGATACTTGTCGACAATAGGATGATCGATCGAAGTAACATAGTCTTCAATGACCATATTCAAGGTATATTACAGATAGTCTTCAATGGCCATATAAGAATAGCAATATCAATTTTATTATTGAAATTCATTTGCAGGAAGCATAAAAGGAAAACATCACCATTGGAAATATGATAATATTTTTTCTTAGGCTTTAGGACATGCTTGTGGGAGTAATCCTAAACAATTATATATATATATATATATATATATATAAAATAATGTTTTATATTTTTTGATGGGATCTCCCAAATTTGACCTTGCATCTGATACGATCTATGAAAAAAATGATTGTATTTTACAGTTAAAAACATAAGCATGATCATACAGCCATCAAATTTAGTCTATATTTATGATATTAAGATCCAATTAAGGGATTATGATGTGATACATCCCTATGTAATATGCTAATGCCTTGAGAAGCTTGTCAATGGTAACAAGACCTTTTTTTATCAATCTTGGGGAGGAATGCTTTTGGGGATCAACTCAATGGTGGTTTTGTTGAGTTGCATGGGAGGGTCAGCTCTATGTGGAGTGAGGGATGAACTGAAAGTAGTGACAATTGAAGAAGCACTAAATTTGTGAAATGAAATGAAAGAGAAAAAAAACATCTTATCTAGAAAAGGAATTCACCAAATATCAAACACATGATGGCAAAGATCAAATGTCTCAACACTCAAAAAATATGTTCATGAAAAACATATGACAGAAGTTTTATTTCTTGAAAAAAATACAGTAACTTGTACCATCACCCCCTGCCTACATCCTAAACAAAAAACCATCTTTTTATATTTTTTAATCCATAATATTTCCCAAAAAATATTCTCCATTAAAGACCCTATTTTTTCTCAACTAAACATATGAAATAAAAAAAACTCTGCTTAGTTGCTACAAATTCCTATATTGGCCTACTGAATGACCCTAAAATCTATCAAAGATGGTCTTTCAGGTGGCTCCACAATTAAAATTAGCCCATGTGCATACATGATCGATAGGCACATGGAAATACTAGAAGCATACATGAGACTCAAGAATTTTCAATTGTCTAATGGAATGAGATCTAAGAGCTTTTTGAACAGGATTTGAAATCCTATCAAAATAATCAAATTTGGATTCTGTTAGATGGCAGTGTGTGTGCCCAGATAATTACAGTAACAAAATGTAAAGCAATTTTGGATAGTCAAGAATCATTATTATAAATGTCACCGATCATGTTGGTTAGCATTTTTTTTAGGTATACTAGTTGTGTTTGTCTAGATTATCTTAAATATAAGATGTGGATGTATTAAGACCCAAAAAATGATTGACAAAATACCTCAACCAATTATGGCCCCATCGACCACTATCATTGTTGTTATTTGCACAGAAAAAGTAAGAGGAGGGGAGCAAGGTAGGAAATGCTAGTTGTGCCTTTTAGGCATTTTTCTATCACAAGGCACTCAAAACATACATGCCACTCTGGGATGCAATTGATTTTGAAATGAAAGCTGATAATTTGACAAACTCTGATTACAACAAAACATGAATAATACATTCCATTATTCTGCTTTCATTGTATATTTTACGCTGAAAAATCCTAATTACAAAGAAGTAGGGTAGAAATTGTGAACAGATTCCTTCCAAGTAAACCCCACTAATAGTAAAAAGTATCTAATAGTTTATATGAATTCCTATAAATTTGAAAATATAAAATCTTAAATAAAAATAAATGCCTTGAATATTGTAAATCACACAACAATGAAAAAAAATTTAGAAGCTTTCCTATGCATTACACTACGTACCTTCTCTGAAGGGATCTTCCACATATTTCAAGGACACTGGTGGTAGAAAGACCTAACAAGGCCTTGGTTTGTGTGATCATCTTATAACCCCTATCCCTGTTAAGATTAAAGGCACTTTTGTCATTCAAAGTATTTGAAAAGATTGGGAAAGGCTCAAACTTCATATTATTTAGATGGGAGAGGGATTCAGGAATGGCATATCTCTTAATACTCACTCCCTTTGGTGGTTGCTAACATTAAATTTTCACAATGTTCCCTTTGCACTCATCCCAAAGATTAAGGGATTGAGGTTATTTTAAAGAGTATTAATACTATTGGAGATTTGTTCTACAAATTTCGTTAGACTTGGCTTCTTTGGAATTTGGTTGAGAACAAATTTAACCTTAATAAGGAAGATGTTGAGTCTATTAAATAAATTTAGAGTTCCATACATGAAGAGTACCTTCATAAGATTGGAATTACTCCCCTTACTCCCTAGTATAAGGATTGACATTGGCCTGCTACCATGTCTTTTTGTCATTATTCTCTGGTATAATATTTTGGCTCCTCAGTGCATCCAAGATGATATTCTTAACAAATGAAGGCAACAAAAAAAAATCTAAAATAAATTCTGAAAAATACTTAATGTTTTTTTTTTAAATTTTAGAAAAATATATATGTACTATATCTTTATGTATATAATCTATAACACATTTGTTTGATTAATATGAATGACCTAAACTCAAGATATTTTGAGGATAAATTTGAAGTGTATGTGGCTTCTTTATGCTAAAATGTGGACACACTATTATTCTTTGACTCTATGACAGATCTGGTGGTTCTAACATAGGTGGTAGTAGAGAGATGCTGGGGTTGTTCTCCACAGGCCAAATTTTTGCACCTAGCCCTTGATATTTCTTGCTCCCTGTAGGCTGATGAAAATGAAACTTGTAAGTAGAATGATGGATGAGAGACTTTACTTGTGGATGACGCCCCCTACTCAGGGGGACTGTGGAGGAAATATGCAAGATCTTCCCTCTTCATTGCCCCTTCTCGCTAACATGTTTGTTGCTACTAATTAATGTCTTATAAATTCTCATGTTTTTATGTGCTCCTTTTTTTAGTTGTTACACACTTGTGTTAATATGATTTTATGTGATCTTTTTCTTGTATATCCATTATTGACTCTCTATTGAACTTGTTCCTCCTCTGAAACTTTTATAACTTGATATAATTTTACTTCTAAAATGTGACTCTTTCTATTTTTTTTTGTATAATTAACATTATATTATATCATTTTTTATTAATATAAATACACTTTTCAATTTAAAAATTAGTAATAATTTTTTATTTATAATATTTAATAATTATAATTAATTATTTATATATAATTTAATTTTCTAATCTTTTTGTTTGATTATTTGATGCAAACAATGATTAATAAAATAAAATATACACTTTAAAAAATTATTTAAATTATATATTTAAATAAAAATAGGCATAAAAATCGAAATGCTGAATTTGAATAAATATTTTATAAAGAATAACATTCGTTGTGATTCAAACATTTTAATATTTTAATTTCATTTAATTTTAATTTATTAATTATAGTCACTTTTACAATCCAGTAATCATGCAAATAATTGATAAAAGTTTATTTTTTAACAATATATATGATTTTTGTTTGATTTGTTAAGCAAATTTTATGTTTAAAATTATATTTATGGTTGAATATATATCTGCATTGTTCCCCATCACGTTTTGCCGAGTTATATGGCTGAGTAACACACGTCCGAATTATATCCACTCGAGGAAAATAAGCACCCGTGAGGAGATGATGAAAACAACTATTAAACATAACGATGTCAATGGCTAAGAGTAACACATGTCCGAATAAAATAAGCACCCGTGAGGAGATGATGAAAACAACTATTTGGGGTAATTTTCATGCACCACATAACTATGTCAATGCATTTGCATCAATATTAGCATCATCATACATTTATTAGTTAATTTATAGCTGAAATTTTCATATATATATATATATATATATATATATTAAATTTTATTTTTTGATTCAATTAAATATTTATATTTTTAAGTTATTTTATCTTCTTAGTTGGAAATAATTTATTGTTTTTAAATTCATAAAATGAAAATATCAACAATTATTATTGAAATAATTAACAAGATGAGGTAGCAAGATCTAGGCAATAACCCCATCTTTAATTATGTGGAGTTTGTTGAAAGAAATAGATAATAGAATCCTTCGAGATGCATCTCAAACAAATAATTTATGAAGATGTTGGAGGGCTTATTTCAAGAGATATGTAAGGTGAAAGATACGTTTCCTCAAAAATATTATAAGAAGAAATAGAAATATTATTTTGATATTAAAATTATTACGAAAACCTTTCTTCTTTATAATATGGTTAACTCAAGGTTGGAACTTATTTGGAGGGCTCTAAATCTATTGTTTCACCCAATACAAGAGATGAAGTGAAAAGAAGAGTTGGTTATTGTAACTATAAACCATATCAAAAATATTTCTTGGATATGACCCAAACACAATTGTACTCTAAGTTTTTGGAAAAATATTTCTAACTTTATATCACTCAAAGATATATTGAGATGGCCAAATTTTTTATATAAAAGTAAATTACACGTGCACCACATATTGTTGTAGGAAACATGCGTATTTTTAATGATTTATGCTATTTTTTTCATACATGTTGTACTTTCCATACTAACAACATTTTACAAGAGTGTGGCAAAGAAGTTATATACCAAAATCAACTAGACAATTTATTCCAACTATTTTTTGTGAAAGATCAAATGAATAATTATTTTATAGCAAAACATGTTTGGATGGAAACTACAACATTTTTGGTGGATTAATAGAATTAAAAAATTGTATCCATGAGGAGAGTACAAGTGTCATTCGACAGTAATTAGTTGGTTTGAGTAAATAAAAATCTATAACTTGTCGAGTAAAAGATGACCAAAAATATAAAAGGTGTGAGCTTGTTACAAAATAGATACCTATTTCAAAATTTATGGTCTAATTTAGGGAGAAAATTGTTTATGAGTATGCAAGGCACACACACTAGGCTAGATGATTGGATTAACATTTCCAGATAAGCAAGGACACATTCCCACTTATTTCTATTGTTTTAACAATAGACTTTATTGAGAATTACACATTCAAACCACAAATAGAAGTTCAATCACAATATTAAAATTCAATACAAGTTATCATATTCGTGTATATAACATTCATGCTTGCACTTGATAGTATAGATCGAGCTCAAAAAATATTAAGGGAGTATTATTTCTATGTCAGTAATGATCGATTACATTGTACATAGTATGTGCAAGGTTGTTTTGAGATGTTATATGGACAGTTGACTAAAAGGAACATTAATTTTCATTATCATTACATTTGGTCAGACAACTCCACATCACAATTCAATAAAGCACAAATATTTAACTGGTTGAGAAGGATGCACCTTACCACTAGCATATAACATATTTATAGTTTCACTGAGGATGGCCATGGAAAAGGAGAGCATGAGGTGCCATAGAATATGGTGTTATTTTAACTGATGCAACAACTATTGTTGAATGGTGTGATGATAAAATGGGCCATGGTGCTCAAGAAAAATCTACTGTTTGTAGATGTTCCTAGTTGATGGAGGAAGAACACTTGGAAAAGTATGAGGATGTTATGACTTTAATGGGATCAAGTGAGCTCCATTTATTTTGTATCTCAATTAAAAGTTCTTAGAGTATTCATACATGACACTTGGCATATATTTGTTCTAAATGCATGGACTACATTTGAAATAAGTGGAAGTCACAAGAGTGGGAAGATGGTTAGAGATGCGAACCTCTAATTCCAATCAACACATACCAATTTCCACTGGCATTACAACTTATATATATGACATTATCACATGAATTTAACCATGTGTATGATATAGTGAAACCAAGTAGAATATTAATCATTATGTATTATTTATTCTCATGATCTATCTTGACAACATCATTAATTATTTTTTGTGATATAGGTCATGTTTTTACATTTATTTTTGATGAAGATAATGAAGAGAGAACATATTACTACATATGTCAGTGTGTACAAGAAAATAAAAAATTGACTTCCCTAGTCATAGATGGAAAAAAAATTGACTATCCCATTGGATAGGTGGTAGTCAATGGAACTTGGATTTGATGATATTCTATAAAAAAAATAGATGTATAGCTATTTGAAGGCTTTAAAACATGTAGGAAGATACAACACTATTCAAATTTGGTTCTTGTAATAAATATTCAATTGGTCAAATATCATGGTAGGCCATTAACCATGAATTTATTGAAGTTCGTGAGTTAGACCATGAAGCGATTCTTTCTACTATACAGATTAAAGCAAATATTAATGGTTCATTAGATTTAAATTATAAGGTATGTTGACTTGTGAAATGAAGATTTATTTAAGTTTACAAAATTTTAGTGATTTTTAGGTAGTACATATTAATTTCATTTTTAATTACTTACTAACAATGTTTTTTTAGGCCAATAATGCCAAATAAGTTTCCACCATCACATGGTTGGCAATGTTAGTAAATAATTTCATATTCTTGAAGCTAAGAAAAGCTCAATATAAATACTCAAATATTACAAAAAGGACATATTTAGGCCAAAATGGGTAGTGGGTCTCTTAATAGAGCATGATGGGAGGCCAAAAACCTAATCCTAGATGTTATCTATCATCCCAAACATGTTAGAAATCCCAATTTTAATCTATGAAGTATTGGAGGTAGATTTAATCAGCTATAGCTTTGTATTTGACAACATTTGTTTTTAGTGTTTCCATGCTCCCGAACAATAGAGAAAACATACATCTAGGTGGATTTGGAGGTCATGGTCATGGGAGAACCTATCATTTTCCTATACAAACATATTTAAAGTGATGGAGTTACACCTGGATATCTTGAAGGTATAAATATTAACTGAAGGATAATAACTTGTCTCTTCACTGTAAAAATGTTACATTTTATAATCTATTACTATAGTGTGTGTCATAGATTGAACTCAAATGTTCCATTAGTGTGATCTAAGGTTAAATTATATGTATTTGACATGAATTTGAGGGTTCTTTCCATGCATCCAAATGACATATGGTTTGGGAAAATGTAGGATAATGGGGGACAGAAGGGGGGTATAAAGCAACATTTGTTTTTTGTTTAAATTACAATAGTTGAAGTTGGAGAGAATGTTATAAACACTTGGAAAAATAAATTTATAATGATTTAATAATATGAATTATGTAATTTTTAATGTATTTTATAAATATATAATTTGTTTCAATTCCTAGATGATAATTTAGTGTGCAAAATAGATGCATTTATGATAAGAGCTTGACTCTTTTTGTGAAAAGATAAGGAGATTACATGTGTACAGTCACATTTTTTGAGTAAATGAATGAATTTATGGATGAAACTTTGTATATGAGTTGATTAAATTTTGAATATTGATCAGGATATTTTTAATAATTTTACAACTCAAGACAACTAGAAAATTTGAACTGCAAGTGTACAAATACAACTTGTTTACCTTAAATTCATGAAAATATATATTTTTTTAATTTTTTTGAAGCATAGTGAATGATGTGTTGTTTGCTTAGGTATAATTTTTATAAAATTTTGATCAATGGTGAAAAAGTTGGAAAACCATTTGTAATGATATGCAAATAGTCCATAATCAACCTTGGTGTGACCATAATCAACCTTGTAATGAAGTCTATTAATACTATAATCAGCCTTACTATGAACCAAATTTTACCCCTCAACAACCCTATGAGCCATGGCAGTCCTATAGTTCTTTATTTCCATCTCTATATAGACACCATGTTGTTGGACAATCCTATGAGATTGACTACCAAGAAACACCTCTTTATCAGCCTCAATATGAGCCCTATCTCTCATTCCATAATGCCTGTCATCCTCAATGGTATTCTTATGAGTCTTGTCATATGAAATCAAATGTTTCCATGGATTATATACAAGGATATCATTGGGAAAGTGAAGTTCCTACTCATGTAAATGTTACTCCTAATCGTCCTAAACATTAACTTCCATATGAGCTCACTAGTTCTTTCCTCTTTTCTAAACCCACTCATAAACCTTAACCTTCATTCCACACTCCATATCCAACTCCTTCAAATTTTAATGCATCTCATGTTATAGCTCCTTCACATGAACCCATGTATCAACCTTACACTTCACCCCTTTTCAAGGAAGAATCTATTTTGAGAGAAGCGAGTAAATAAGAGAAACTCTAATTTACGGCTGATCAAGAGGCTCTCATGAGTGATTATGAGGAATAAATAACCATAAGGCCTCCCCTTGGTAAACAAAAGGATAATCTAATAGCTGATGTCTCTATATTTTAATGGATGTGTGCCAATGAAGAACCCCCTACACTTCACCCTCAATCTAATTTTGAGTTTTATGTGCCACCGCCCACAACTAGTTCATCTTGTCCTTACCCCATCACCCTTTACCTTGATGGACCTATGGTATGAGAACCAATGGAAGATTAGCTAGTTGATAAAGAAAGATAACTATTTCTTGAATAAAATCTACCTCCTTGTTAGCCTCATTGGGTTAGATCACTTGATTTCAAGACGCCTAGTCTTGGCATCACCATGAAGGAGATGGAAAACCTTACAGCCCTTGAAAAAAAATTTACATTTGATCAAAAGGTTGTAGATGATCATCATAAGCATGAAGTGAAATGTGTTATCAAGGAATGAGAAAATTTTCATGTCATCTCTCAAGAAGCGATGGTCCTATGAGAATCTCATGAGACCAAGGTAGAGGAAGTAGCTCTTGAAGATGATAATGAGGAAGAAGACTTATGGCAAAAGTTCAATACCATATACAAGGATTTTGATGAGTTAGTTAAAGTTTCTTCTTCTCCAAAAAATTGTATAGCTAATGATAAGCCTATTGATGAGTCTAATGAACATAAGCTTGAGTGTTTAATCAGACATAAATATGAAGTTCTTCCTATTGGTCAAGAACCTACTTCCATAAAGCCAATTGGTGATACTAACATTCAATAAGTGGTTGACAAGGATGGTTGGTATCTGAAAATAGATCTATTTAAAGAGATAGAAGATCTTTGACAAGTTGAGGATCAGGTAAATGACAAGGTAAATAAAGAATATTTCATGGAGGACAATGATCAAGATTGGATAGAATTTGTAAAGCTCCTTGACGAGCTATAAGAACTTACAACTAAGAGGAGGCTCAATCTTGTTGAGAACACTATGAAGGATAAGAAGCTATGTTTTTTGAATCATCATTTGAATTTATAATTGAGGACCCACATGACAAAGTTGAAGATGTTTAGATGCAAGAGGAATACTTCTACATTGCAGACCTATTTGAAATTGGTCTACTTGAGAGCATGGTAATTGAAGTGCCAAGGAATAGATCTAATCCACAAAACATTTAATCCAAGGAGAAAAATGCTTTGCACCATGTTCCATCTCATGAAGAAGGTGATGCTTCAAACTTCCCCTTTGATCCAAGGGGGAGGTATGTTCATATTGTACATAGTATTTTATTATTTGCTTCTCTTAAGTTCCTTGAGCACATGTGTGTGTGTGTGTCCTTTTATTTGTAGTCAATGGCCAAAGGTCTCCTTGTTTGTCTTAGCTTTAGATGACTCCTAATCCTAATGGACTGATAAGGCTACTAGTCTAGTTAGTATAACATTCCTACTACCCCTATGAGTCACTAATTTATTGACCAAATTTGACTTTTTAATAAAATTGGGGCACCTATAGGTAAAAAATTTATTTTATAGGTCTATAAGGGGTGTAATATGAGTGTTATGGGGTGTATTATAGTTCATTTGATGTCAATTAATGTTATACTGGCCTTGGTCAATTAGTTTTTATGTATATCTATCATTTTGGGTCATTTTAGGGGTCAAAAAGGGTACATTTAATGATTTGTACAAGTTTATTGGAAAATGTGAAGGTCCAAATAGGTGATTTCACATGACATATTTCATAAAAAGTCATAATCCACTATCGGTAATAGAAAGTTTTAGGTTCATCAGAAGAAAAGTAAGTTTTCTTCAGGAAAAGGAAGAGTTTAGCATTTTTATAGCCTCCTTGGGAAGTGTGAAACTTGGAAAATGTTTAAATGTGAATCTTAATCTCCCCCATTATTAGTTCCATTCTTTTTATTATTTGGAAATAACATTTCTTTCTCAAAACCATTCATCTCTCTTTTCACCCTTCTTGGTAAGCAAAAGTGACTTGCAGGTTTGTACTTGGTACATACAGCTCATGAGGTTTTAGGAAAAATTCTCTTTGGATATGATATTAAAATTGTATACCTTAATTTTCATATAAATATTTTGAAAATTTATTAATTTTTCCTTATGAACCATTACTAAAGTTGACTATGCAAGTATGCTAGTTATTTTGTGCACCCTATGGTTTTTGCTCTTATTTGAGAGATTTCATACAATATAGTAAGTTATAATGATTCCATATGATTTTTACTTAATTTTATAATTTTATACATGATTAGTTTCATAATTTAAGTTGATTTGATGATAAATCATTTTATTTTGGAAGAATAGTCTCACATGGGATGACAGACATGTTTCCTCCATTTTAAGGATTCCCATTCTTATTCATGGACTCATATGGTTGTGTTAGTGTCTCTTAAATGTTTTAAAGCTCATATTTTTTCTCCCTCACCCTTTAAACCTCATTATCCAAATCACCTTCATGATTTTTAGTCATACTCTACACATGTGCACATTCTGTCATTGGAATGTGTAATTACAAGTGTTCTAATGAAGGAATACATGTTGGAAATAAGGTAGTGATACCTATTATAGGTCATTTTGAATGTGAGGGATCAATTTGAGGGTTTTTGGAAAATTATTGAATTCATGGGATGGAAAAACAATGTTCACTACCTATACTTTTTCCCACTGTCAGCTTGCACACTTGTATGACCACCTACAAGGGGCCTGAGTAAAGAGTGTAAAAGTCATATAGAGAGTTTGAAACATCTGAGGAACCTTATTTATTATCTTGATATGGTTAAATATCATGGTAGACTAGTTTTTAAAGGTATTTTTCCAAATGAATAATGAAGGTCACCTTCAAATAAATGAAATGATTGAGTTTTGAGCCACAGTCCCTAAAGAGGGAAAATAGAGACCCATCACCTTTTGTGGATAGCAAATAATAGTGTCATATTGACCTTTGATCATTCCTAATGCACTAGTATTATATCTATATCATATGACAACAACTTGGCAAGGTTTGGAGTCAGATGGATTGGTGGAGACCAACTATTATAAGGCCCAAATATGCCTTTGAAACAACTAAAACCAGGCAGTAAATTCTACGGTCTTTGGACTACAAAGTGACTTTATGCTCTAGTTTGACCATCCTATAACATATCAAATTTGATATTGGTTTAAAATTATTCAAGGGACCCTCATGACCTAAAAATATCTTCAAATGAATAGATGGAATTTTATTTTCCTTGCATTGACACTCTTAGTCTGTACACTGTGAATATGTTGACTTATAGTTGGGAATGAGAACAATGATCCAAGTTAGAGTCTTTGAAATTGTTTTGACCATTAAAAGTGAATATAAAGTGAATGATAGTATAAAATTTTGATATGAGACCTAAAGGGGACTCAAAGTATGTCTTCAAACATCATAACTAGGCTAAAATTAAGCCAAATGCACACCTATAACAGGGTTCCCAAGATCAAGTCACAGTCATGACAAAATGAAGACAAGGTCTTAACAAAGCATGAGAAGGTTGTAAAAAAATTGAAATGGTCCATTAAGTTAAATTATTATGAGTAACCTTTCAAAGTAAATATATTCACCTATAGGTGCTTACATTCCTCAACACTATTGACTATGTTGACCATAATAGGTAGTGAGATGAGAAGTATGCATAGGTGATGATATAGAGTCACTCTGGGTGAGCTAATGAGTCAAGATTAGTGTTAAATGGTTAGGAGGGTTTAAAGAGAATCCAAGACACTCGAGGATCAAGATTTAAATGTGGTTGGTAAAGGTTTTGAGCCTAGTGAAAACCTAGGAAAGGATGGTGATAAACTTTTGGCATCTCCATGATAGGGATATAGGGTAAAGAAAGAGCTCCATTCATGCATACTAAGTCCATTTTGGAAGACCTTGAAAAATCCAATTTACTTACAAGTCTATCTAAGACTTTCATGTTTTTGAAGGATCTATGAATAAGACTAGGAGATAATTTTTGGTATAGATAATCCCTAACACTTGTAGAAGCTGGGTCAACCTTGAAATAGTCTATGAAAATAGGGAAAGTACCCCCTATTTTGTCTTAGATAGGGGGTAATTTCCCCATGCATAAATCTTGGTAGTTTTGGAAATAGAGATGGAATGGATTCTTTAGGAGATGATGGATATTTCTAAGAGGTGTAAGAGGTTAAATGAAACCTAGGACAATCTTGTAAACCAATCAAGGAAGGAATAATAACAATAGAAAAGGTCTAAACCTACAAAGTTGTAGATAGGCTAGTTGTGCATGGTGAGGCCTAAAGCCCACATGAGATGACATCTTCACCTATAGCCTTGGATGGGAATTATAATCTATTGAATCATGTTTGTGAGATGTAATTAGATGTGTCTAAGCTATGTGGATGCAAATAAAACATCAAAAAGGGTCATTTTGAGCAAAGGTTAAAACCTAGTGTCCAAATGAAGAGCCACTTATACTTATATATTTTAGTGAGCATTTAAAATCATCAGATCATGTTCCTAGGGTATAATTTGGTATGTTCAAACTTCAAACTTGCAAAGAAATCCTCAAGATAATCAATTTTAGATTAAAACCAACATTAAGCCTGTTGGAATGTAAGGAAGAGCTCGAATAGCTGACTCCAAGTGTTCATATCTCATCTCAGTATTTACATGGAGACCAAAAAGGCTTAGAGTAACTAGAGAGGGTATTGAAAAATTACTTTGTGGACTTTGTTTACAGTTCCAATGTCCAACATTCATGATTAATGTTTAAGAAAGAAAACAAACCTATATCCTACTAAACCCTCATTTAGGACCCAATGAAGAAAATGGAGTTGGAGATGAAATATAATGGACTAATTTGACTATAATATATATTGGACCTTTCATAGGACTCACTCAAGCTCCTTCACATGCTAACTAGTTATATGGACTTGTTCGGATGGGTGCAAAAATAAGGTTTTTCTCACTATTTTATGTGTTTTGTAAGTTGTATGAGGTTTCAAGAGTTGAAAATAACATGGATGGAAAGATTAAGACTTGATATAACTCCCCATATCACTCTCATGACTTGAAACAACTCCTAAGTGTCCAAACTAGGTGCTTCAGCTCAACCAATCAAAACTAGCCTATTGGATAAGCTAGTGAGAAGTGTGAAAAATCTAAGGGAAAGTGATTTTAAAGTGTCTATGATGTTCCACATAAGTATGGAAAATCCCTGATCAAATTTATACATTTTTATCAATAAGGATACTGATGTTTACCTCCTCTATGACTATTCTTAGTGTGTTCAATTGGATGATGAATCTTGCTTAGTGAAAACTATGGATTCCTTAGCATGTTTTTCCATTATTTAACCTATTTGAAGCCTCTTCTTACAAGGCATGTGAAGTGTTTCAAGATATGTTCATGATTTAAGTGAGTTAATCTATTCATTAGTTCCCTTATAGGCCTCTTGTCTAGTCCTCCTAGCTCTTCACATTCATCCATAACCTCACAATGTAGTATTGATGTGAGAAGATGAAGATTGGAGAAGTGTATTTTTAGTTTGTCCTTTGATTTCAAGTGTAATATGTATATGGTTAGATTTCATCATGTTTTTTTTTGTATCAACTCCCTTAGATTAGTTTTATTTTAGTTATCCTTCTCTCTTTTCACCACCCAAGTTTAGTATAGTTACAATCCAAAGTGGTACATCAAGGGAGCTATTCCTATATAGAGATTCACCTCATTCATTAAATTTCCCACAAGACTAGAGGTGATTCCATTGTGCCACATGGATGAGGAGAGATTTGTCATCTCCTCAAAGGGTGTAAATCTAAGTGACAATAGTTATGAAATTTTCATAGTCAAGATTTGTCTGAATTGAAAATTCACTCACCATCCTCTTCCTTTGACCTAACATCTTCTTCTCATGTTCAAATGTGACTCATAGGTCTAGGTTGAAAGGATGGATCCATACGAATTACTCAAAAATCATGAAAACTTACAAAAAAATTCTACCATGTGGATTAGAATCCCTTATTTTGAAAGAGTAAGGTAATTGTTCCCATTAATCAACTTTCTCAATATTGCACCTGTAGATATTGCTTGAGGGAGTCTTGCCTGCAATTAATGAACCCTGAGTGACTTGAAAACATGATTCAAATCTTGATATTGAATTCAACATGTGTCTTAGGTTTTATATGGTATTATCACTCCCCATACATACCTACATGTGATTTTAGGTGATTGTTATATTGAAGTCTAACGAATCCTACTCATTATCTTATAATCCTATCTCAATCAACCTTGACATCCCTCAATGAAAATATATCATGGAGAAAATAGCTCTCATTATTTGAGAGGAGAAACACAAGTGTATTATATTTATCTTGAAGCCACTAATAGAATATGAAACTCTGTAACTATGGAAACCATGTTATACAGACCAATGGTGCTCACCCTTGGCATAATGAGAGTGGTTATACCTATGTTTGGGATGTGTAGGTAGTTTCAAGATACCAAAAATCTTAGTGATTGTTTATGAAGCAAAGACCATCAAACTTAAGACCATGGAAATGAATTGGAAGATTATAAGGATTACTAACACCCACCAAGTAAACTTAACCCAACTCTTCTTCTCTAGTCCATATTATCTAAATTTTGTTTGCCTTCTTTGACCTACCCAAGAGAGAGAGAGAGAGAGAGAGAGAGAGAGAGAGAGAGAGAGAGAGAGAGAGAGAGAGAGAGAGAGAGAGAGAGAGAGAGAGAGATAGATTTTCACCATATTTGTAGCTATCAAAGCTATCTAAGCTTGGAGATGACCTATGGGGATCTAAAGGGACACTCCTAAAGTAATCGCACATGTCATAACTATTATGAAGTTTGGATAATAAGTGAAACTCCCCATTTCTAAAGTTATTTTATTGCTTTTAATGTTACACATGCAAAATTCAATTTCAAAATTGACAACTAACACTTTTATGACATGTGGGATGTTAGATTGCACTTTGACACACTTGTCCTTAGTGGAAAATTATACAACTCATTTAAATGGCCAAAAGGTGGCATAATATGACATGAGACAAAATATAAAAATGTGATAAGAGATTATAAAAAATTATATGACCTCATTTAAGACCATGGTGCACATTTTCCAACGTAGGAGACCATATGCAAGTTTTAAAGTGCAAGTAGGGTTGACTTAATTTAACCTAGGGTTAAAATTAATCAATAGGTACTATACTGGATAATAGATAATAATAATAACAAAGGGAAGACGGCCTAAAAATAACCCTTGGTAACCATTCTATTCCATGCTCGACTCGTAGAGGACTCGATTGAAAATTCTATAACCATCTCCCATAAAATCTTACAGGGTGTCTTATAACATTTTCTTCCATAAGCTTCAGCTCTACTTCCTTCAATTACTCTTCAAGCTCTTCTTCTACCAGCATCCTTGGTTTCTTAAGCTCTACCTTTGACTCTTCTAATTGCTTATCAAAATTTATCTATACCTCCTCTAATAGTAACTTTTAATAGGCCCCAATAGCCCCAAGATTGGACTACACATTGCCAAGAATCCCAAGCACAACCCACTCAACCAGTAGTGATACAACCTCTAAGATTTGATACCACAACTAGTTCAAAAGCAATCACTAAATGAGGAAGCCAAAATACACCCATATAGGTTCACCCGCTCACTCCTCCATCTCCTTTATTTCCGTTCTTCTCATTGCTCCTACTGCTTTATAATTCTCTATTTTGGTGCCCACTAGTTTTGATCTACCTCCTCCATCTCCCATTATCTCCCCTTCATCTTTCACCTCACTCATTCAGAGCATCATCTCTTCTCCTTTCCCTTTCACTCTTCCCATATCAGAGCTTGGATTCCTCCTAATGCCTCACCTAGGCATTCCCTTATCAATAGATGTGATTACATCCTTTGGGAGCCTACCAATTCTAGAAAGGACCATCTCGATCCCCACTCTAATTAGCTTGATGTTCTTTTTGTGGCTCTAATCCCTCCACCATTAGATCCTACAGCTGTAGCTATCACAATCAAAACTATCCACTACATCACCCAAAGCTAATTTATGGAAGAGGCTAAAAAAATAGAAGGTGACCCATATTTTGACTCCTACAGGCCAATAGCAATAGTCCAATGATTGGCTCCCTATCCCCCTCTTTCCCTTTCCCAAAGCCTCACTAGATTCACCTTCAACTAGCCTATCTAATCTATATTATTTCATGATCTATTCTTAGGTCAATCTTGCATTAGGTGAACCTCAATAAATAACAATGATGAGCTCTATTTTTCCCGTGGGTTGCCCCTTTAATTCTTCCTCCTTTTTCCTCCATTCTCCCTCCACCTCCACTCCTTTCATATTTCACTCTTTCCACTTCCTCCACCTCATCCTCCATCCTTTACCACCATTTTAGATACACCTCTTACACCCCTAACAATCCAAGGGATGGTCCTAAGGTCACATACACCAAAGATGGATGTCCAAGGTGACCCACATGTGCAGTAGAATTTTGATAAAACATTTGGGAGCATGAAGAGGATGCTCACTCAAAAGTTTGTCCAAGATGGGAACTTGGTGATATGGTAGATCCATTAGGATCTATTTTCCCTTACTAAGGTAAGGAGTTTTGTTGGAGAAGATAAAATGGCCTAGGACCCACTATCCATCATTCAAACTACCCATGACATGTTCAAAAAATCCTCAAGGATGTGCAGATCCAAGTTCAAAATATTGAGGTCCAAGTGAAGAACACATTCTTGATATGTTTAATTAGGTAGGTAAAGGACACCCTCCTATTGCTTTTCTCAATCATAGGGAAAGTAGTGGGTACTTAGGATGAGATAGATGTAATTATACATAGAATGCAAACATACATGGGGAGAATCATGGAGATTGATAAGAAGTGTTATAAGATACATGTCATGGTCAACAAGGGGATGTTTTTGGATCTCAAACTGATGTCGACCTCATATTTTAGGTTATATTAAATTTGTGTTAAAAACATGAGAGCAGTGATGAAAAAGTGGCTAGACTTAGACTAAATTGCTATAGAACCCTTAGAAGAAGGTGAGAAGAAGATACTAGCCTACTTATAGGATGTCAATATCTCACTTCTATTCTACTTGGATGGCACTCTAATTTACCAATGGGAATTTAGAGTCTATCTGGGTCGATTCAACCAGGTTATGAGGGAGAAAGTGGACAAGGTAAAATAGGAAAGAACCTAGGTAGTATTGGATCTACCAACTTAATCTATTGCAGGCATCAACCAAGTTTCAAGAGTTCAGGATTTGATAGATGTAGCTTTCTAAGTCTCCCAAATATTGGTAACTTAGATAGAAGTGATATTTAGGGAGCCTTCAATGAACTTGGCCAATCTAGACAAGGATTTTGATCTCATGGTAGCTATGCTAAAATCAAGGAGTGCCTAGTCAAAGAAGCTAGGAGTTGGCCCCTCTTAGCTACCTTCACGTGTTTATAGGTGGTCCCTATAGATTTGTTGCAGGTTTATTAAGATTTATTTTGGTTTAATTTTTAAAATATGGTTATAATTGTAATGAGTGTCCATCATGGCCTAGGATGAGATCTTCATGCTTTTTAGAGGTGATCCCCCATCCTTATCTATTTAAAAAGGAGCCACATTTTTTCTTAGGTTTGACTAAAAAATGTCTGAAAGTGTTGTTGGATTTTTTTATAGGATTTCACTTGCATTTCCTTTTTCACTTTAGACTGTAACAATGACCCAGATTGATTATTATAACATTTTTTTCACTCTTTTAATTAACACAAGTTCTATTTCTACAAAAGTGTCTTTTTGTGTTCAATTTTCTTTCATCTTCATGTTTAAATGATCAACAATGTAATGACTAATTAGATTAACACTTTATCAATTTATGTATATCATGATTATGATAAGCTTAGTTATTATATTCTTTGTGTGAATTCTTTGATTTTTTTTGGGTAAGTATTGATCATTTGTGTGCTTATCTACAAGTTTTCATATGGTGTTTATGTGTTCTCAATAATAAACCCTTATTACTAATCTCTGGTAGGAATTTAGATTGAATACATACTCCCATTTCCCTCAGACTCTCCTCATTGTATGCTCCTGGAGGTAGAACTCTAGTGAAACTCGGTCTATAGTGGTATAACTGTGGTAGAGTCACTTAGTTCAATCACCATTGTATTAATCCCATTTTAGACTTGGAGGCATTCTTTTATGCCTTACCCTTCCCTCTCTTTTGTGTTTATTTAGTGGTTTTGGAATCCCCTTTTCCCCTTGTGTTTAGAAAGAACAAACCCAACACTCAAAGTATTCATATCTAAATTTAAACCATTTGAAACATAATGTATTAAACTTATAGTGGTAATAATACATCTCTTGGAGACTATTCACATAACTATGTTTGTGAAGTATAATACCCATAGCCATGCCCTAGGCTGATCTCAAATTAATCCTAAAATGGAAGATGAAAGTCTGTAGCTATCTCCACATCTCCCTTTTCAAGGAATGCCCAATCTCATGGGTGTCTCATGGTAAGGAGCATATTAGAATGAATAAAAAAATCTATGGTATTCATGTTCTTAACTATGATGGGATTTTTGAAGCATTATTATGTCTATGTTTTTGGTTAAGAATAGTTTCTTTGATACTAATAAGATTTTATCATAGTTATAGCAGTCCATGTGTTTTATTGTTTATTGTGCCAAGGCCAAGTGAATCTCCATAATGATGACATGCATCATGATTTCACTTTGTTAGAGTGCTCATAACAAAAGAGAGTAACATGATAGTTCTAGGTAAGTAGAGCATCGGGATGATGATAGGTGTCATCATATTGGTAAGCCAGAGAATACAAAAAAAGTGCAGATAAGTTACTTGCAACCAATTATAATACCAAGATGATCACATCTGTTATCATCCTAATGATGTGGATTCATTATATAAAAATGGAGGAGCATCATAGCTTTGAGAAAAGAGAGCACCGTGATAGTGACAAATATCATCATTCAACTCACCTAGAGAGAAGATACAAAAATCCAAAATCATGACACTTTCATGTAAGAGGAAGCTTGAGATGATGACACACATCATCACCTAGCTCATTCAAAGTCCTTGCAATAAAATAAAATACCACAACATTTGTGTGCAAGTAGTGCATGGGGATGATGACACATGCCATTATCTAAGCCATGCAAAAGATACAAAGCAAAAGTGATAATTATGATAGTTCTAGGCAATCACATATTTGGGATGATGACATGTGTCATCATCGTGCTCACCTAGTGCCAATGCAAATATAAAAGGCATGACAAAACACCTAACAATAATGAGACCACAAGATTTAAGCATGTGTCTTCATACAAAGTAGTGGAGTAATTATATTATGTCATCTAGCATTATCCCATTAATGGCTTGGCCTTGAGCTTTGATCATGTCATTATTTTTATAAAAAATTATAAGAAAATTTATAAAGTGTCGATAGGCATCTCAAATGAGGCTAGAATGGTGTGAGATCCATATGCGATGGTGGGAGTCCCAGTGTAGAATCAGCCAAGTCCTTTGAAACAATAGAATTTATTTTTTGTAAACAAAATTTGTGAAAAAGTATGAACAATTTTGGTGAAGATCCTGAGCTTAAATAGTTCTATGCAGTCTCTAAAAATTTTGTTCATGACAATCATTTCAACTTTTTCTTTGACTTTGGTTTAATAAGCAACAAGATTTTTGTTAGTCAAGGAATGTGAGTCAAATCTTCTGAATATGCACTGCTTTGATTTTGCCAATCAGTGACAGGTCTATTTTATTTCCCTTTAAAACTAATGAGTGTTTGTTATTTTTATAATCATGCTTATAATATTGCAAGTTAATTTTCACTTAAACCTCTTGGATTCTAATTCTTGTTACGTAGTAACAGACCATTATCCTCTGTGGAAAATTGAGATCTCCATATCTAATAAGTAAGTTTCAATGAATTTCTTTCCTTTTTTACTTTATCATTTTATGAATTTCATGGAGCCTAATTGAATGAAGAGGTGCCACATCACTAGTTGTCAGTCTGGTTAGTCCCCTAGACCTATCAAAGAGGTGTGAGCTTGGGAGAGTTGATTGAATGAAGAAGCATCAGGTTACTAGTTTTCAGAGAGGTCCAAGCTTGGGAAAGCCTGGATGAAATAAGACGCGTTAGGCTGTTGTCCCCCAAAAATGTCACTCATTTTTGGAACAACTTACTGACTTTTTTGGCCTTGCACAGCCAAAAATAATCTCTTCCCTTCTTAAAATTTGTTCTAAGCCTTCAAATGCCTCATTTTTCATGTTTTTTAGTAAAGGGATTGATGGGTTAAAATGGTTCAAAGGTTCAACAAGTTAACGAGTTCATGGGTTCAAAGGTTCAAAGGCTACCTCGATTAAGGAAAGAAGTGTGTGCAAAAGAAAGAGTCAGGTGGATGCTATCGAGTGTCGTTAGCCAAGCCCCATTATACTTTGTTTTTTAGAAGTGGAAAATACTGCCGCATGTCCCTGATGAAGCTCATCAAAAGCTGCCACATGTCAACACTCATAGTTCCTTCCTTCCATTTCACTACATTAAGTAAAGACTATGGTGGGCCCCGAGTGAATGACTAAATTAAAGTAGAAGCTTCCATGTGTCTGCATCTGTGTGACTGTTAAAAGTATGTGGACCATGCCACGTGCCCCATTATGACTCAGTAGAATGTGACAAGTATCAGCGATCACTTCTCAAGTTTCTTACAAGCTATAAGGCTTATTTCGATAAAGCTTCTCTTAGAGTTTCATGGAGGGTGACAAGTGGCAACCACAGAAGGCTTCACTATGTTTTTATAAGAGTAGTAGACCATTCCACGTGCCCCTTGCAGAGGTTGGTGGAGGCTGACAAGTGTCATCATCCACAAGAGCCTAACTAAACCCCAAACATTTCTATGGTGTTGAAAAATCTTGAGAGTAGAAAGTGCCAAGTGTCAATGGCGAAAGGTTTCACTATGATGCGATAAAAGATGCCATGTGTCTCTATTTAAAAGTGGCAGAAGGTGCCACATGTCAAAAATGGAGCACACTCAAATGTAGAGGCACACAAAACCAAGGAAAGATTTCCTTTAGATAATTTGTCTAAAGGAATTTCTTCAGACATTTTGCCCAAAGGAAATAAAAGGATGATAGCCCACCAAAGAATCAAAGCCTGAAGGCCACTTGGAGGATCTCAAAGGGGGGTACCCTTGCGGGGGGACACTCGACACACATAAAATGAACCTTTTTCAAGACCCTAAAGGGAATGTTCCCTTTGGAAAAGGTTGAAGCATCAAAAGTGCAGCAGAAGCTGCCAAGTGTTGCGTACTAAGACATAGTTTCAAATGAAGTTTCAAAGTGTAAAACTTACCATGTGTCTCATCCTAGTGCAGCAAAAGCTGACATGTGTCTGCATCTACACCTCCAACCTCTAACAAGGTTCAAAGCTTATTTCAATATGCTTATTTCAAAGCTGTGGATGCCGCCACATGTCCTCACCTGTGTCACAACAAAATGATAGGCCCACGAATGTCAAATTTAGAGTGATTTGCTAGCTGTTAACCTTCAATAGAGGAAAGACTCGTGAACACTAAATTAGTTGCAATTAAGTGTCTATTTATTTTTGTAGACTTAAAAGGTGAACCTAGATGCATTCAAAAAGCCTAAGGCCAGGGCCAAGAGAAGGAAGAGATAAAGAGGGAAACTTAGTAGGAGTTATTTCTAGTAGGTGAAGTAGGTCATTGGGTAGATATTTGGGGCCTACAAAGATTGAAAGCACTGTCTATTTGTCCCCTTTGAGATAAAGGTATAATAGATAGTTGTGCAGCTAAGCAGGTGATGGAATGAGTGATTCAGGCTAAGGAGTGGACAAAGGAGATGAATCAACATGCCACAGTTAAGGTAGTCACCCTACTCTAGCATGGCCCTTCTTGAAAGAATCAAAAATGCATCTAAGGCATTAATGCACCGAATGGGTCACTCCATGGGACAAAGTGCCAAGCCTCCCTTAGGCCTCTATATAATGTAATCTTTTGTACCATTTGAAAGGAGATCTTCCCTTTACAAGAAGTGAAACTCTACCCAAATTGAAAGTTATTACTGAGACTTTGAGCTCAAATTATTGTTCATATATCTTTGATTGAATGAGAAAGTAAGTTACTTGTAGACTTTGTGCTATTATAGCTTGTGCTACTTTAGGGAATTGTAGTAGGTGAAGCAGTTCATTGGGTAGATATTTGGGGCCTGCAAACATTAAAAGCACTGTCTATTTGTCCCCTTTGAGATAAAGGCAGAATAGACAGTTGTGTAGCTAAGCAGGTGATGGAATGAGTGAGTCAGGCTAAGGAGTGAACAAAGGAGATGAATCAACATGCCACAGTTAAGGCAGTCACCCTACTCGAGCATGGCCCTTCCTGACAGAATCAAAAATGCATCCAAGGCATTAATGCACCAAATGGGTCACTCCATGGGACAAAGTGCCAAGCCTCCCTCAGGCCTCTATATAATGTAATCTTTTGTACCATTTGAAAGGATATCTTCCCCTTTAAAGAAGTGAAACTCTGCCCAAATTGAAAGGTATTACTGAGACTTTGAGCTCAAATTGTTGTTCATATTTCTTTGATTGAATGAGAAAGCAAGTTACTTGTAGACTTTGTGCTGTTATAGCTTGTGCTACTTTAGGGAATTGTTCTTATGTTTATTTCCTAGAAGAATTCTTATTTATTTTATTTAACAAGCAAATCTAGTGGAAGTGATAAGGAAGGTGTCCTAAAGCAATCTACTTTCAGACTTTGCATTATCATAGTTGTCTTCAGTGTGTGTTTTTCTTTTCTATCTTTATGTAAAAGACCTTGGGATGACTTTATGCCCCCATTGTCTTTCATATCTCACTCTAGGGCAGTCAAGGTGGAGACTTTGTGCGACACCTTAGATTACTGGTTACTATGCCCTTGGCACCCTGTTACTTATCCTACCAGAAAGATTTATGTTGTTTACAAGAATAAGCACTTCTAAAAGAAGAGAAGTGCCTTCTGTTGCTTCACCAAGATTTCTACTATCTAGGAAGGGATCTAGCTCTTGGCAGAATGTTACTTCTAAAATAAGAGAAGCACCTTCACCAATCACCTAGGATTTCTCCTCTATTTTTAGTATCATCTCTGAAAAAAGAGAGATGGATGGTTTATCCCACCTCTGTGTCTTACTTTTTGCTTATATATATAGTATATAGCCTTTGCATATTTAATAGGGAACCTCCCCTTGATGAGAGGAGAGATTTTTCCCCTATTGATGTAGTAAAACTACACACCTAGATGACCAATCTCCCTATGATTTGGTGATAGGAATTATTTTGCTGACCAATTAGCTAGTCAACAAAATATTCACCTAATAGTTTTTTGTGACTCCGTTGGGGATGAACATGTAGTCTGAAGTCTCATGTTTTAGATTGAACCTATTCCTTCCCTTATCTATTATAGACTCTGGTGACTCCATTCTGTGTCTTACCCATCATCATTATAACCCTATCCATGCATTTTTCTATGAAAGAATGAACTGCTCCAGTGCTTTCCCATTGTTAATTTTTCCTCCCCAACCTCGCGTAAAAGTTTTTGGTGACTCTACTAGGGATGAATGTGTAGTCTGAAGCCTCATGTTTTATATTGAAGTAGTTCCTTCCCTTATCTATTATAGACTTTGGTGATTCCATTTTGTGTCTTACCCATTATCCATTTATAGCCTTACCATCTTCCTCCACCTCTGTTATTTTATCTAGTCTGCAAAACTAGAGCTGCTGGGAAAGAGTGTGCAGTTTGAAGCCTCAAGCTGAAGTAGGGCCAGTTCTTTTCCATTTTTGTTCTACAATTTAGCCACTCCACTTAGATTTGTTATCCCAATTTTTCATAATTAAATCATGGCAGTTTGAGGCCCTTGGGGTAACTCTTTTGGCCCACTCAACTTGACTCCACTTTTTCATGAACTTCCATGCAGCTCAAGAAAGAACTTCCCCAAATTCTTTGGAGATGGGAGAGTTCACCCTAATGAACACATTTTAGCTTTCAGCATAGCCTGTGGTGTAATAGGAGTGGAATTTAAAGACATAGTAGTCAAGCTATTCATGGAGACCCTATAAGGTGCTACTATAGAGTGGTTCTACCATCTGCAGGCTAGATCAGTGACCTACTGGGATACACTCAAAGACATGTTTGAAGCTAGGTTCAAGCCTGTAGAGGATGCACATGCTTTGTTGGCCTAATTCACACAAATGAATAAGGATCCCCATGAGCATATGAGGGATTTCATAGCAAAGTTTGATTAGTTGAGGAATTGAATTCTTGCTATTACTCAGCCGACCCCTGAAAATCTCAAATGCTTCTTCATCAACTCACAACTGCCTGAAGTGAGTTTTTTTATTAAGAAGAGCTAATCACATAGACCTCGAGGCTGCTCAAGATTTGGTTACTAAAGTTTAAGATGACCTTATATTGGTAAGAAAGATAAGGAGAGATCTAAATATAGGTAAATCTTCTTCTTCCTCTAAATACTCCCCTTCAGCCACCACTGATCCTTTGGTGCAGAAGATCAAAAATGAAGTGCTAGCTCTCAGAAAGAAAATGGTGCATGGTATGTCTTCTACTCCTCTATATAGAGATGTACCAAGGAGGACATTCCCCAATCAGCCATATCAAGGCAACACTACTAGAATTCAAGGGCAACCAAATCGTCTTACTCCCCCAGAGAGGAACCTTGCCCTTGAAGCACCTCCAACCAATGCAGTAGTTGGATATCTGAAAATAGAACATGATTTCTCTTTCCAACCTGAGTTTGAGCAAGAAAATGATGTTGATATCTTCATAGAAGACCAAAAAAAATCAGCTGGTGACTCCCACATTGGTTTCCTAAATTACCAAGATGAACCCAGAAGTGAAGGTGAAGCAGTCGAAAGATCATACACAGTATTCACCTAGTCTGAGAATCATTCAGCCTAGCAAGCTGACAAAAAAAAGATAGAGGAGCGACCCCAACTAGTGATTTCAATTGCTAAGTAGAGAACCCCTCTTTCTTTTCAGTCAAAGGACCTAGTGATTGCCAAAAAAGTAAGTACATCAAACATTTTTGCACCTTCTACTTCAAATTCGTAGACCAGTCCTCCCCCTCCCAACAACCAAAAGGATGAACTCCCATCCTCTCTTCTTAGTCCATTTCAGTCATTTGACATAGTCCATCATATCAAGAAATCCAAAATTCAAATGACTAAATTTGGATCCCTGCAAGCCAATCCTGAGCAATTAAACATTGGTGGAAAACTAGGTGTGGACATGTCTGAGGTTGAGGTCACCCAAACAATAGCCCCTATAGCTCAAATTATATTTGAGCCTTCAAGTAGGGGTAATTACTTCTTAACCATAGAGGATGCTCATTTCTCAACTGATGAAAGTCCCATAGCTGACAATCTAGGATTTGATCCAAACAAGGCATTATAAGAATTGGTAGGGCGTAGTACAAATCAAGAAGGATCTTCCATCTCTGATGAAGAGAAATTTGATAGAAGATCAGCTTCTGATGATGCTTGGATCTTGTAATCCAATGGCAGCAATTCTTTCACTCATGCTAGAGTTGGGACTGTGTTGATATCTCCTCAAGAAAATATTTTCCTTGATGTAAGTTGTAGTTCAGCAACACCAATAACATAGCTAGATGTGAATCTCTATTGCTCAGATTGAAGGCTACTCGAGATAAAGAGATCAAACTCCTTCACACCAAAGGAGATACTGAGCTGATGGTTTATCAAGAGTTTGCTAATGACATTCAAAGCATGTGCTGGACTGGACCAGTAAAATAGTAAGCTATGGTGGTGGACCATACTATTGTACTCCAAAGTCAGTAAAAGGAACTCTTCACAGAGAGAGAAAGGAGTTATGGTTTTGAGAGAGAAGACCACGTCTTGCCATGGGGCAAGAAGAAGAAAGATCCAAGACGAAGATGTAGAAAATTGGTTTCCTGGTGGAGAGTTCCATTTGCTTGCCACCATTTTTGGGGACAAAAATGTTTCCTACTGGTTTATCAAGATGGCACCCCCTTTTCTTTGTCTCATTATGAGCAACGTATGAAGTACTTCAATTCTTGAAGTATCAAATAAGTTCACCTGTACCATGTATATTTGTATAGTTTCTATTTCTACTTTGTGTTGTTCATTTTTTTAAATTTTGGAGCCTTTCTTTTTGGGTAGCATGACTCTGTAGCCTAATGGCACACTTCAAGGCACCAAAGATTCTAGTTTCTACTCCTCTTAGCTATTCCAAGTTTTCATCTGAAGGAAGTTCCCCAACTAGAGCCAGCTATTGTCCCCTAAAAATGTCACTCATTTTTGGAACAACTTATGGACTATTTTGGCCCTACACATGCAAAAATAATCTCTTCCCTTCTTAAAATTTGTTCTGAGCCTTCAAATTCCTCATTTTTCAAGTTTTTTAGTAAAGGGATTGATGGGTTCAATCGGTTCAAAGGTTCAACGAGTTAACAAGTTCATGGGTTCAAAGGTTCAAAGGCTACCTTAGTTAAGGAAAGAAGCATGCACAAAAGAAATAGTCAGATGGATGCTACCAAGTGTCTTCAGCCGAGCCCCATTATACTTTGTTTTTGAGAAGTGGCAAATACTACCATGTGTCCCTAATGAAGCTCATTAGAAGCCACCATGTCTCAACGCTTGTAGTTCCTTCCTTCCATTTCACTACATTGAGTAAAGACTATGGTGGGCCCCAAGTGAATAACTAAATTGAAGAAGAAGCTACCACGTGTCTACATTTATGCAATTTTTAAAAGTATGCAGACCATGCCATGTGTCCCATTGTGACCTAGTGGAACATGACAAGTATCGATGATCAGTTCTCAAGTTTCTTACAAGCTGCAAGGCTTCTTTTGATAAAGCTTCTCTAAGAGTTCTATGGAGGGTGACAAGTGGCAACTGCGGAAGGCTTCACTATGTTTTTTTAAGAGCAGCAGACCATGCCACATACCCCTTGTAGAGGTCAGTGGAGGCTGACAAGTGTCATCATCCATGAGAGCCCAATTGAGCCCCATATGTTTCTATGGTGTTGTAAAATCTTAAGAGCAGAAAGTGCCAAGTGTCAATAGTGGAAGGTTTCACTATGATGCAGTAGAAGATGCCACGTGTCAAAAATGAGGCACACTCAAATGTAGAGGCACACAAAACCAAGGAAAGATTTCCTTCAGACAATTTGTTTGAAGGAATTTCTTCAGACATTTTGTTTGAAAGAAATAAAAGGATGACAGCTAGTCAAAGAATTAAAGCCCTAAGGCCACTTGGAGGATCCTGAAGGGTAGGTACCCTTGTGGGGGGACACTCGACACACATAAAATGAACCTTTTTCAAGACCCTGAAGGGCATGTTCCCTTCAGAAAAGGTCAAAGCATCAAAAGCATAGCAAAAGCTACCAAGTGTCATGTATCAAGACACAATTTCAAATGAAGCTTCAAAGTCCAAAACTCACCACGTGTCCCGTCCTAGTGCAGTAGAAGCTACCACATGTCTGCATCCATGCCTCTAGCCTCTAACAAGTTTCAAATCTTATTTCAATAAGCTTATTTAAAAGCTATGGATGCTGACACATGTCCTCACCCATGTCACAGCAAAATGATAGGCCTGTGAATGTCAAATTTAGAGCGATTGGCTAGCTATTAACCTTCAATAGAGGAAAGACCCGCAAATGCCAAATTGGTGGCAATTAAGTGTCTGTTGATTTTTGTGAACTTAAAAGGTGAACTCGAATGCATTCAAAAATCCTAAGGCTAGGGCCAAGAGAAGGAAGAGATAAAGAGGAAAACTTAGTAAGAATTATTTCTAGTAGGTGAACCAGTTTGCTGGGTAGATATATGGGGCCTGCAAATATTGAAAGTGCTATCTTTTTGTCCCCTTTGAGATAAAGGTAGAATAGACAGTTGCATAGCTAAGCAGGTGATGGAATGAGTGATTCAAGATAAGGAGTGGACAAAGGAGATGAATCAACATGCCACAGTTAAGGTAGCCACCCTGTTCCAGCATGGCCCTCCTGACAGAATCAAAAATGCATCTAAGGCATTAATGCACCGAATGGGTCACTCCATGGGACAAAGTGATGAGTGATTCAATATAATGAGTGGACAAAGGAGATGAATCAACATGCCACAGTTAAGGCAGCCACCCTACTCCAGCATGGCCCTTCCTGACAGAATCAAAAATGCATCCAAGGCATTAATGCATCGAATGGGTCACTCCATGGGACAAAGTGCCAAGCCTCTCTCAGGCCTCTATATAATGTAATCTTTTGTACCATTTGAAAGGAGATCTTCCCCTTACTAGAAGTGAAACTCTACCCAAATTGAAAGGCATTACTGAGACTTTGAGCTCAGATTGTTGTTCATATTTCTTTGATTGAATGAGAAAGCAAGTTACTTTTAGACTTTGTGCTATTATAGATTGTGCTACTTTAGAGAATTATTCTTATGTCTATTTCCTAGAATCATTCTTATTTATTTGATTTAACAAGCAGAGCTAGTGGAAGTGATAAGGAAGGTGTCCTGAAGTGAGTTACTTTCAGACTTTACACTGTCATAGTTGTCTTGAGTGTGTGTTTTTCTTTTCTATCTCTGTGTAAAAGACCTTGGGATGACTTTGTGCCCCAATTGTATTTTGTATCTCACTCTAGGGCAGTCAAGGTGGAGACTTTGTGCTACACCTTAGAATGCTGGTTACTATGCCCTTGGCACCCTGTTACTTATCCTACCAGAAAGATTCCTATTGTTTGCAAGAACAAGCACTTCTGAAAGAAGAGAAGTGCCTTCTATCACTTCACCAAGATTTATACTATCTAGGAAGGGATCTAGCTCTTGGTTGAATGTTACTTCTGAAAGAAGAGAATCACCTTCACCAATCACCTAAGATTTCTCCTCTGTTTGTTAGCATCATCTCTAAAAAAAGAGAGATGGATGGTTTATCCCACCCCTGTGTCTTACTTTTTGCTTATCTATATATATATATATATATATATATATATATATATATATATATATATATATTATATAGCCTCCACATATTTAATAGGGAACCTCCTCATGATGAGAGGAGAGATTTGTCCCCTATTGATGTAGTAAAACTGCACACCTAGATGACCAATCTCCCTATACTGTGGTGATAGGAACTATTTTGCTCACCAATTAGCTAGTCAACAAAATATTCACCCAACACAGGTCACCATTTGTTAGTGTGTCTAGTGCCCTGAACCTATCAAAGACATTAGGGCTCGAGAGAGGCTAACTGAATAAAGGGGCACCAAATCAATAATTGTAAGTATGATGAGTCCCTCAAACCTATTAGAGATGTTAGGAATGAGGATACCCCAACTAAATAAATAGGTGCCATATTGTTAATTTTTAGTACAGTGAGTCTATTAAACTTTTTAGAGATGTTAGATCTAGGAAGACCCTTATCGAATAAAGAGGCACCACTTCATTAGTTAGCAGTGTGCCCTATCTCATGGACCTATCAGAGATGAGAGGGATGGGAAGATCCCAACTGAATGAAAAAGTGCCATGTTACTAGTTGTTAGTGTGGCTAATCCCCTAAACCTATTAGATATTTTAGGGCTTGGGAGAATCTAGATGAATGAAGATGTCCATGTTTCTAATTATCAGTCTAGCCAGTCTCCTAGACCTATCAGAGAGGTTAGATCCTTAGAGAGTGTGGTTGAATGAAGACGTACTAGGTCCCCAATTTTTAGTGTGATCATTCATTTAGACCTATCAGATATGGTGACACATGTTCCAAATTTTTTTTAAAAAATGACTAATATAGTTTATTACCATGAAACAAGATTTATCAACTTAGAATGCTATTTCATTTCTTGATTTGATAAGACCTTACTAATTGACTGTAAGCTATGTGAAATTGTTATTACATATATCAAGAAAGATAAAGTTATTTCTTAGATCAAAATGCATAAATATTATGACACAGACATGAAACAAAAAGAATGAGTGATACAACATAGATTGTTAGAGCAACTAGAAGATATCTACCTATATTGACTATCAAAATTTGGTCTTCCTTTGGAATGCAAAGGTTAGATGTATATATAGGATTGGGATGAAAGTGCATCATCTCTCAAACCAAGTTCAAAATTTAACCATAATCGGAACCACTGATGAAGATTCATGCATAAGAATCATAGATAAGACATAGTTAATCATTCATGAAAGACAAAAAGTTTTTCACAACAAAATTTTAGCTTATGTGAGACCACCCATGATGGCCCATTTCAATAAATTGGTTACTATCTATTTTTTATTAAATGTAGAGCCACTAAAAGAAAGTTAATTTATTTTAAGCTTTACATGCTAAATTTATAGTCTTTTCTAGAATTATCCATGACTCGAAATAACACCTGGATCGATTAAATTCTTTGTTTAAGTTGACATGAACAAAGAAAGCCTCTTAATGGCAAGCAATGACTCAAAAACTTGCATAAGTGCTCATATGATTTTTTTTGTTCAATAATTATGTGCCAATGCATATAAGTGTTGAATTGTGCTAGTTATTTCCATATTAATTGAAGTGCTTTACAAGTGCATCACTGTCAGTTACAACACTTACAATTTGTAACAAAGCTAAAAAAAGGTTTTGATTCTATTTTTCTCAAAACTATTCTTTTATTTTTTAATCTTTATAAATGCAAGCATGAATTTGAGTTTAGAAAATGCATATTGTCCAAAATTTATTTAAAATTTAATAAACCACAAGAAAATCTATGGAATAAATGCATCATAAATTTCTATTCAATCGTAGAAATGAAGCTTTCTAAATATAGAATACGCCTAAGCTTAACCAGAAAATGTTAGGATCCATAAAAATAGAGAATCAAAACATAATAAAATCATAAATAGTTACATGATTATGCATTCAATATTTTTTAGTCTTAAAACTCTAAAAAAGAAAAAATTAAGAGACATTGACTTAATCAATTTAAATAAAATGCTCAAGGAATCTGGAAATCATCTAATCATCTGTTGGAAAAAAGAATTGCAATCGTAAAATGATGCATTGAAAATTATAATATAGCATAAACATATTGCATTGAGGCAATCATAGAAGAAATAAAATAATAATAATATAGGCATAGGATATTTACAAAATTTAATAAAAGCAAAAGATTGAGAACACTAGTTTCGATCAAGTTCCATAGCATAGGCCAAGATAAAAAAAAGTTCAAGAAAAAAAGGATAAACTAGGAAAAAAAATCAATGTTTCCAAAGCTAATGGAAGTAGCTATATTTAATATATCAACATATTTCCAAAGCTATTGGAAATATCTATATTAATATAAGTTCCTTTATGCAATCACTCAGATGTATGTGTGTTATGATAAAAAGAAGCAATATGCTACATTGAGATCGATATATATTTATTAAGTGTTTCAAATTGTCTTAGTGATCTCTACATTATTTCAAGACATTTACAAGTATTTTTCTATGAGTTACAATATACATAGTTCTAAAGAAAGTTAAAAATGCTTAACATTTGCTTTTGTCCAAATTTTTTCTTTTTTTTTTGTCAATACTTTTTCTCTTTTTATTGTGTAGCTGACTACAAAATGAAGTTACTAAGTATTTGTTAATGTATTGTACATGATAACATTAATCAGATATTTGTTATTGATCTTAAACATTTATGTATGTGGCATTGACACAAAATATGCATAAATTAAATCTTTTAACATGGAAGGAGATATTTGTTAGTATATTCTTTTGACAAGCAAATTGGTTTATACCAAAGTATCTTATGCTCATATGATATTGTTCATGAAATCGTAAAGTCATTTCTTTGATGTAGTCAATCTTAGTCTTTGTATTGGACTATTTTCATTTAGTAAGTCCTCTATTATAGATAATGATCTTTAAAGCATCCATGAATGTAATTTTTTAATTTTCTAGAATCAAATGTCATTGCTTGTTTCTAAGTAAATTTTGAATACAAATACAAAAAAATCAATGTAGCAGTGCATGTTATCTGAAGTTTATCAAAAGTTGAATCGATCACAAGAAAAATTGTCTAACAAAAAAGCAACAAATTAATAGTCAATCAAAATAAATAAAGTCTCTCCAATATAACATCTACTTAAGGTCAACAACCAAAATCTCAAGATAATCACATATACCAAATCAAAATGTACTCGAAGCATAAACAATTTCATGATTATGGATTGAATATTTTTCACATTATTAAAAGTTTTGTAGCATTAAAAATCTAAAGAAATGAATAAGTTTTTTGAGCACCAAATGATTGCAAAACTTAGAAATAGAAACATACAATACAAAATAATAGTTTTTCTCTAGTTGCATTGCATGTTTTAATAAAAAAATAAGATAAAACAACAAAAAATAAAACATGCATAAAACTGTAAAAAAAACTATGTAGTGGTATATGACATTCAATTGTAGAGAAAACACATGAACATATTTTCAAAGCTAATGGAGATATCTATATTGAATACAATTTCTATTTTAGATATCATCCACATGTGGCTAGTAAGTACTATGGACAAATTTATAAACCATGACAAGTTATGATAAAAGTTATAGAGAAAAGATCAAGCTAGATGTAACAAAATATCTATAAATTTATTATTTTCACTTTCATAATTATAAACATTTTTACTTAGATTGTGCCCTCAAACATGTATCCTATATTCTATAATGTAGATGTATGATGTTCTATTATTGAATTGCTCAATGTCGTATAGAGAAATGAGAAAGCAAGGAGAGCATTAGTTTCTATTAGCATCATCAAGTAGAAAAAACCAAACAAAACCAAAAAAAAGAAAGAAAAGAAAAGAAACATTGTACACACATATAACAATGAATGTATTGTTTGAAAAAAATTCTAGATTACAATCAATGTGAACACTAAGCCTACTGCATTATTTTTTTGTCTATGCTGATTTTTTTCATAAAAGCAATCTAATCTTTTTTTGCAAAACATAAGAAGTACTTTCTAATATATCTGACGACATTGTTTGTAGTAAGTGTTAAGGTGCTATGCAGTTTAAATCATAATAACAAAAATGTGATAGCTGATATATCTTGTTTGTATTGATCAAAAGAGATTTTAATGAGTTATGAGAGCTTTTCATTTAGGAGTGTTTAATTTGAAATGCAGTCTATTTGTCTATTTTTTGTTTGTACAATGCATTGTAATGAATACTAGTATGAATACATTCAATCTTGTTGATAATTTATGCAATATGTATGATCATCTATTGAAAGCATGCCAACCATGATCATGTACTTTTAATGGTTACAGAATAGCTAGAAAGGTGATGCTTAAATATTTTTTGCTTTCAAAAGGCCTTTAACCTTCAAATCAAAATTAAAAACTATCATATTATCAAACTATTAAAATTCTATTGTTTATATCTAACAAATTTTTTCCCTTCTCACTAAAAGCAATGAGTTAGAGATATATATTATCCTCAACATTATTTTTTGATAAACTTTTCAAATGAGCTTTTATATGCTTTCCATTTAATATATCCAAAAATGTGGACTATCTGCATGAAGAAAAGGGGTGCCTTTGATACCATTTTTGACAATGTTCTTGAACAACATTATTAGCGTGTTTGTTGTTGACAATATTTCTTGAATATGAAAATATAGATGTTTTTAATTTTAATTTATGACAAGCTACAATGAAACTATTTAATGTCAATGTTTTGGAAAAGATAGCGGATATGTATATGTTAGCTCAAATTCAGCAACATTTCAAAAGTTAAAAAAATAAGAACTATAATCTTATAAAATTAGCACTTATAGCTGTCATGTCTTCTTCAGTTTCACCATATTTGAGATATAGCTCATATTGATTGTAACATTTTTGATACCTGACTATTATATCAGCAAATGAACCTATTGCATCTGCATTATTTGATTGCACAAGATCATGTATCATTATATTTGGAGTGAGTTTGTATTTGATGCATACAATTATAATGTTTTCCATAATTAATTTCATGTTCAATACAATATAACATTCAACATCACCTATTTCATATTGACTTCTATTTTTCATTGCAAATTCTATGATGCAAAGAATTACCAACCAAAAAATTGGACAAGAGCTTGTTAATAAATTTTTTGTTGATATCAATAGTTATGTCATTTGACAAGAATTATCAACAAGATGTTCATGCTCTATTTATCTCTTCAATGGTGAATTTGGATTATTTATGAAACCAAGACCATAGACAACCAATGCATCACCTTCAAAAACATTGCCAATTTTTTTTGTTGAGAGGTCAATGATTGAAATTGGTATGTTTTACTCTGCATTTGCACTGCAATAATAGTTTTGAAATTGAATCCATGAATACAAATATGTTATGTTATTGTATAATGACATTTTTTATTTATTTTAATTAAAAAATTAAAAGTAAATCATAAGTTTCAAGAAAAAAATAACATACTACTTGTTATGGATGTCAGTGCCCCATAGTAAGCCATGCAAATAGAAACATTACCATTTTGTGGTCTCTATTTATTTGTTTCTATTTCTAGGTCTATAGTTTGTTGCTCTAATTATGTTTGATGTTTGATATAGAATTGGTTTGCCTCTGTTTACTAGTTAATATTTTATTCCACTCTCATAGCTAGTTTTCTGTTTATGGTAAAACAACATTATCAACACCTTGGATTTTGAAATTGTTAAAGAGAAAAAAATGAAACAAAAAGAAATTATTAGTAAGAAAATAAACTAAATGATCACAACTAAAAAAAAAAAATCATTTTATCACTTTTGTTTCTCCTATTTGTATATATTTCTCAGTGTATTTGGTTGGATCCATATACACATTTATGGATACTTTTTTTTAACTTTCATAAACATCTTTTTGATTCAAATATAGAAAAAATAAAATAATTCAGAATATAAGCTATATATTTTGTCCATTGCTCTATGTAGTTATCTATTTACATGTATAGTTTTACCTATGGATTACAACAAAATATTTTATATATTCTATATGTGACATTGTTAATCAGCAAACAGTAAGAAAAAAAATCATGAGCATCCAAAAACAATAACACATGATGTCTAGAAACAAAGTATTACTATTCTAGCATGTTTTATCATGTGATTTCCGTTTATTAAACAATGCATATGCCTGTCTCCATATCTATTTTATAGAAAGATTTTTTAAATTAAAAAAATAATTTATAATTGCATACAAATGTAAAGACAATTGACCTATGCATAATGCAAGTGGCATATAACACTTTTTTTGTTCAGATGTTTCTTTTTTTTCCCCCTTTTTTGCTTTAATTTGCTAGTGATTATCAATAGTGACAAATTTTATTTTCCAACTATACTTGGAATATGCCAATGACATTGCACAAGCTAAATGATAAATTTTGTGTCCTTTCAAAGTCACTACTATTTTTTTGTCAAAGAAAAATTTGAAGGCAACCTACATGATGGTCTATCTAATAGGCATCACAAACACTGAATTGAGTATTTTGGATATTTACATTTTTCCAAAAGAGATCTATTAAAGTACCTACATCTATTTTTGGCATATTTGATATCAAATAATAACCATGGCTTTGCATTGTTTTTAAAATTTATCCAAATATTGTTTCCTAAAACATGTCCATATTAAAGTCACCAAAAAATATGATATTGATTTCAGGTGGTAATCCAATAATTGTTATTTATATAAATACCAATACAACATCTATTGTGGCATTCAGTACAAAGTAAATATTTACTATCCATATCGATGTATCTAATATGATTTATCATGTGTCATAGTCTCCATGTTTAGTGTAGAAAAAACTTTGTTGTTTCTCAATACAATGTTTTTTCTAAATCATGACATTATCCCTTGCACATCCATTGATAGGAGACAATCAATTTTTTTTCTATTTTCATAGTTCTCATTTCTTAGAAACATAAAAAGGTTTGCATCCATAATTTCATAGTCATGTGTGATGCATTATAGATGCAATCATGAACTCCATGCATTCAATGAAAAAATAGTGAGGTTATTACATGTTTCAAGAACATTTACAAAAAGTGGCAGCCATTGTGCAAAATTTTCTAGTTTTTGTATCTCAACATTTACTTTATTGCTCATCACAAAATTGTTAGGTTCTAAATTATTCATTAGATACAGTTATTTAATATTTTTACTCATGAAAGTGCAGTATAGACAAGTCCATGCCACTTAACACTGGTAGGATCAAATTCTAATGCATCCATTGTAAGCCCTTGTGATCTATGTATTATTTGAGAACATGCTATTTGTATTAGAAACTATTCACGTATGGTGGCTGTCATTTTTTTAATGTAAATTTTCCTTGAGATTATTTTTATTGGAGTTTAATTTTTGGCAATCTGGTCATTATAAAAGATCTACATTTTTTGCTTTGAAAAAATCCAATTTTAATGTCAATGAATTGTATCCAAACTATGTCTACTTGTCTAAGTGTATAATGCTTTATAATTCCATCAGAACCATTCACCAATCAATATTATATATCATAGTTTCCACCAATTAATTTCACCAATATGTTTAGTTTCAAAATAATTGTATTAGGCAAGTAATTATTTTCATTATTTTTAATGATTTCATCAGATAAATTCATCTTTTTGTCAACATTTAATGTAGAAGTTTGTTCATTGACAAGCGTAATCATTTTTAAATTATGTTTTTTAACATCATCAGTATTGTGAAACAAGAATGGAAATGTTTATTCATAAGGAAGAGATCTATATCATACATTATTCAAGTATTCAATGTCTGATATTGTCTACTGACAAGTTCTGATGCGGTTTAAGATGGAAACAAATTGAATATCACTTTGATGAAGGACATGTCTAAGCTAAAAGAATTTTATATTGTCAAGACAAAAAGTGTATGAAGTTGTTTTTCCATTTAACATCGGCTCTTAAAAACCCATCTATCTTGAATAGGCTCCATTTGGTAAGAAATCACTGACAAATATAATATCAATATTTACAAATGGCTTTGTGGGTGTATTAATTATGCATTATATGTTATTATGTTGATGCTAATATTTTTTCATTCTAAATATTATTATCTCTTTGTATGCATCATAATTTACTCGCCTATTCTAGATTGCTTATACTTTCACTAATTTTGATTAATGATTCGCTAAGCAATCCATTTAGTTTTTATTTTGTATAACATTGCCTATCTCTCCTAGTCAATAATCTATCCCATATATATATATATATATATATATATATATATATATATATATATATATATATATATATATATATATATATATATAAAATAACATTAATATATCCCATCCAATATTAACTAACTTTTTATTTCTTATTAACATCCTATTTATAACCTAAATCCCTATTATGCCCACTTCTGAATATTAAATTCATAAAATCACACCTATCCCCTAGGATCTCTTATATGCCTAGTACCTAGTCTCCACCTACTTCTCCTATAAACCTATCAAAACCCCTAATAAACCCCATTAGGCTCCTCTAATGGAGTCTAAAATGCTAAAATCCTCCTCCAACTCTCTAAATAGTTCTCTCTCTAGAGAATTCCATAAAATCTCCCTCCTTTATCTCTATTTCAACCCATCACCTTTCATTCGGGATAATGAGTGGAAAATGATTGAAATCTATTAAACCAAAATCCATTAATCAATCCAATAATCTTCTCAAGTCCACAGTCATATGATAATCCATTTTCCACGAGTAAATTTATTAAGTAATATCATGTTCTCAAAAATCTGAGTCTATAATAGAAGTCCAACATCTATAATCTTTAGTCTTGTTTGAATCTTGATTAGGAATATTTGGTTTTATATTAAAATATTTTTTTGAATGTAATTTATTGAATTTTGATCTAATGGTTTTCAAATTTAAAGTAGATTGGTAATTTGAGTAAATTTTGATATAAATTTCATAATCAAATACATTACTCAAATTTCTCATCTCACATTTGATGACCATAGTGAGAGCCCTCCTTTGAACTAACCATTGTGTCTGAAAGTGTGAAAAATTTTAACTTGAAAGATTAGTTAGAAAGAATTTGGGCTCATTTTTTGTACAAATTCCAGTCTCCAAGTGAGCTATGACTTTGGTCTGCTAATTTTGATTTTTCCTTAGTGATTTTGTACATGACAGTCATGATTTTGAACTTGACTACATTCGTATCCATTAGTCATAGATTATCTAACCATTTGGTTTTAGTTTTGTAAAATAAATTATTAATAGTCCTGATTTGGATGTCTATCTATGATTTTGAATAGTCCAATTATGATTTTATAAAAAATTCTTATTAGTATTTGCAATTTTAAATTACATCTATAATCTTGCAAAGACTTTAAACTGATTTTAATCATACTAAAAGACTTTATAATTAGATTTTTGGTGTTTTGGATTTCTATCTGACTTGTTTATTTACAGGAATAGGGGTTGATTCTGAAACTGATAAGGTCCTATGTCTTGTGTAAAATCACTTATCTCATATTGAGACTTATTTAGGGTCAAAAATCAATCTTTTATCATAATATTAGACATTATAATCACATTTCCTAATATTTTATTTATCTATCTAAACATGTTTGTAGGAAATAAAATGGGATTTAGTCAAATAAAAAATCATTAAATCCTATTTTTAGAGGAACGTCACTTTAAGCAAGTGGCAATTTTGATTGTTAGTCATGATTTTGACATATGAAGTTATAATTTTAGCCAGAAGAAATTTTAAAGTGTCTAGCCTACCATTTATTTTATATTCTAATTGTACATATTTTCAACTCTTTGTGTGTACATATTTCAATCTATCTCTAACCTTTGTTTTATAAGATTAGGCTAAAAATATGACATGGAGCAAAGTCACAACTCCCTAGTGGTGATTTCAATTTGACCTTAATTTAATCATGTTTAATCATAAAATCTACTCTAAATGTCCTAAATCTAATAAGATCATTATATGATAAGATTACAAATCATTTAATCTTTGTAAGTTTACACATATTTTAAATATCACCTCTGGTGTTTGAAATTTTAATCCCACAAGTTGTGATTTTGAGTCATCTATAATTTTTTTTTATTGCATTCATACTTGTTAATATCTTGCATATCCTAATTAAAATCATACTGGTCTAACTTTCTAGTATTATTATAGCTAGGAAATATTCCATTTTTTAAAGTATTGCAATATTTCTACTTAGACATCTAAAATTTTAAATTTTTAGTTATGGTTTTGAAAACATTATTAGTGATTTTGAATAGGCCTAACTGCATAGTAACCATTGCATTTTATTGATTGCTTGTAATATCGCTTAGTTACATCTATGATTTTGAGTCTTTGTAAGTGATTTTGCATAATACTGACAGTGTATAAATGATTTTGATTATTGTAGTAATGGTTTTAAATAAATTAAAAATAAATAAAATTGAAATTTCCCTTTGCTTTAAAAAAAGAAACTTTTTTTTAGTGCATTCTTTGTGAGAAATTTTAGTCAAATTGGAGTCATTCCAAGGGTTCTGCAAATCCCAATTTGTGTTGCCACTTAACCCTATACTGGGTTTTACCCCTTAACCCCACAAGGGGCAAGTCCTTTTGACCCCCTAGGGGCCAAAACCACTAGACCCTACATCCTAGCCCCTGATTTAAAATTTTATAGTGCAAAATCTATGATTTTTATTAGTGTTTTTATTAAGGCTTATTGGACTAACATTTTGTTTGGATTTTCATAAGGATGAATTTAGTGGTAATTTTTTCTTGCTTATGACTAATAACCACTTATTTTTTAGGTCATATTTTATCTTTGTATAACGTCTTGTCTTGCATGTCACATTTTTGTCTAACATCTTGTCTTATAGGTTGCCCCCCAAGATTTCCAAATTAAAACTACTAATCACTTTCTTAATCACTTATTTTGCAGGATTCTTTCCAAAGATTTTGGCATTTAAAAAATCAAATTGTATATATTTTTTATATATCCCACTGAATTCATTAGTTAATTAATTTTTTCGTATGCTTGTTTATACCTAAGGGCTATAGTGGTGTATGCTCTCCTCCATGCATCTTTAAAGAAGGTATCAAAGGATAAAAAACCACTAATAAGCCCTACCATTTTTATTTTTTATGGGGAAACATGATGTGGAATTGATACCCACACACTTGTTGTAGTCCTGGGGGGCTTATGACCATAGACTTCACCACCATGCATAAATACACATTCTATGTTCTAGTGAAATCTAAATAAGAGGGAGAGTTATTGTTAGGCCAAGTGGGAGACCACATACAAGATCCCATGAAGGTGATGAGTTAATTTTCTAACCTAAACATCAGACAACACATTATATAGAGTTGGGCCACACATACCTAGTTTATATTGGGGATGCCATTAGAAATCCATTATAGCCTAGAATATGACCTTCAACTATAATAGGGGACTATACTAGAGTTAGTATCAAATCCCATAGTGGTTGTTATGTACAAATGGGGTTGAGAGGGTTTGGGAGATTCTGTAATGGGTCACCAGCCTACAATTTCACCTATAAAGACATTAGATAGTGCAATATTGGAGTTACACTCTGAGTCAGTCACTAATTATAATATTATGGCTTGTTTGATTTTATTTATGAAGTCATGTATTATTTATATCCCTTAAACCAAACACACAACCTTATGCCCTAGTCAAACATAGTCCTTAGGTCAATCATTAGCATCATCCCTTATCCTAGACCTTATCATATCCCTATCCCATCTGATTCTAGTCACATTTTGACCTAATCATACCATAGTCATACCTTGGTCTTAACCTTGTCTATATCATCCTTAGGGTCCTAGTACAAACATGTTACTCACTTCATCTTAATCATGCTACTCATCTTTGACTACCCTAATCACCTTATCCATCACCATATTCCTTGATTACACAACTTATTCCACCATGTCATCCTTGTCTATCTTATTCATCAGACCATTACTCCTACCCATCATCTACCATCATATCCTACATCCTATTGTGTCCATCATGTCTCTTGTATTGAACTTTGTAAAGGAGTAGAAGATGTCTTGAGAAATATTCTAGAATCATCTTGGCATATCCTCCTAGCAGTACTTGGATGACTAGATATATGGTTCTTTCATGATGTGGTCATTGTCAATCTCTAGTCCATTCTTCTTTAGTTCTCAAGCCATTTTCAACATCACCATCATTCTTTCATCATCCTATCAATAATTCCATCTATCCTCATCCTAGTTGATAGGCTCGGTATTCCGTTTTCTATTTACCTCCTTTGTATAGTGTACATACATATTCGAAAAGTCCCTAAATTTTGAAATATTCCAAAAACTCTAAAAATCATAAAATATAGAAAAAGATAAAAGTATTTCATGATATCTTATATTATTCCCATTCCCTCATTCACATCCATCTCCATTCTCATTTCCATAACCAAATCATAAGCATCCATTCTATTATTGTCTTTCATCCCCTATTCCAAATCAAGGGAAATATAGTCTATATTGAGCTAGGATTGACCTAGTCCCACTTTAGCCTGATAGGTCCTATCTCTATCATCTGAGTTCAAAACATGGTCAATATAGGAGTCAACTAGCTCTTATGTTTAAATTTAAAGTTACTCAAGAGCACCCTATTCACAACTCTATTTCATCCTAATCCTGATCAAGGAAAGACTACCCATCCTTGTTTGTTGATGTCGATCATCATCTTTATCCACCCCAAACATTTTTCATCTAGATAATAGGCAAGACATTGATGGTTCCATATATATATTTTCTTGAGTGATTTATGTGTGCTACCTACTATTGTATATATGATTGTCTTATGTTTCCTTTTTGTTTTTGTTTAGTCTTGCATCATGTATCTTTTTATCTATTAGGAAATGAATGAGGATACCATGATGGATCCAAAAAATATATAATAATAATTTTGGGTGCCCTATGTAGATTTCATCATTTGCCCCTTTTATAATCATGCACTTTGGCACAAAATCCTCTTGGTCATTTTAGACTATGTATGCAGTGCTCAATTATATGGTGTGCCTAAGGTCAGCTTAGCCACTCTCTCCTCCTTCACCATCATTTTCCATCACATCTCTCTTTCCCTTCATCATCCTCAAGTATTAAATTAGTCAAATCCATGAACTATAATATTAAGAATTAATCAATTAGTCCATTGATCAGTCATCATCCCCATAATCATCTCCCCAATATTCCCATTCAATTGCCTATACCTATCAATTGGGCTTGATAAATCACAACATACATATCTTTTATTACATCAATAATCCATTATCATTGACTAGTTAAATCATCATTTAAAGTTTACAATTTCCTCCTTAAATTGGGGCATGAACAAGATTATAAAATTATTATTGTCTCTCATTCCCTTACAAGTTTCTTTACTAGGGGAGTTATTGATATTAATCACATTGTGGCTCATTGATTCAATGCATTGTAGTCCAATTCTTCCCCTTCATCTTTTATTCACTCGATCATATTGTCACTTCTCTCTCATCTCCTTCATCATATCACTCAACTTCATCTCTGAGCTACACTCATCATTAATCTTATCAATTCTTTGTCTTATTTTGGCTCGATACTCTCTCAACATGTGTCCTTACTTGAGATATATCAAAATCTCATGGCCTTTATCATCTTGGTTTATATCTCTCCCTGACATTTATTCTTGCCTATGATTCATCAAAAGATTGCATCCTTTTATTTTATCATCATGTTACAGTTGATTCTCCCTTTGGATGTGTCAATAACCTTGACATAGTTGTTCTCAGTCCTTGTGCATAGGTCTTTACCAGGGGCATAATCACTTTATATCTCACTACTCATGTTGAGTTTAATTTTTCCATCATCGATCTTACATCTATCATACCATCCCCTTGTCTACCCATCACATCTCGCCCCTCATTTCTTCTTTTTTAGTGGCCATCCATATCATTCTTCTTCACATGTTCCCTCGAAGGGCATCATATCCATTAAAATTAGTTACTAACATTCATCCATGAGTGTCTTTCTTCTTTGAAATACCATTTCTCCTTTCACTTTGTCCACTCATAATTCCCTTATAAAGAGGAGCAATTATATGTATCATAATTTGCTCACCTATTCTAGCTTGCTAATTAAGTTTCTAACCCCAAATAATGATTTTCTAATTAATACCTTTCATCATTATTTTGTTTAACATTACCTATTCCCCCTATTCAATAATCTAGTCCCCTTTATATATATATATATATATATATATATATATATAGAGAGAGAGAGAGAGAGAGAGAGAGACACAAACTCACACATACTAACATTCACATTTCCCAATCAGTATTAATTCCCTCATTATTTCTTATTGACATCCCATTTATCATAATATCTTTAGTTAGTGCTTTTTGGGATGTATTTTTAAGGTTGCATCTTTTGGTCTTACACCCTAGTTCTTTTTTCACATGTAGAAGAGCTTCATTGAGCATTTATCATAATATGTTTCTCTCCATAGTATAAGTGGTGGGCCTCTTTCAAAACCCAAACTTTTAAAATTATTAAAAACATCCCATTTATCACATAAATCCCTCTTATGCCCATTTGTGAATTTTAAATTCATAAAATCATACCTATCGCCTAGGCTCTCCTACATGCCTAGTACTTAATCTCCACCTAATTTTCCTATAAACCTAGTTAAACCCCTACTAAACCCCATTAGGATCCTCTAATGGAGTCTAAAATGCTCCAATCCTCCTTGAAATCTCTAAAAAAAATTATGATTTTTTAAATTCTATAAAATTTACCTCCCTTCTCTCTATTTAAACCCACTATCTCCTTCCTTTTGGGATAATGGATGTAAAGTACATGAAATAAATTAATCTAAAATCCATTAATCCATCTAATAATCTATTAAAGTCCATAATCCTCTAATAATCCATTGTCTATGAGTCAATTTATCAAACAATATCATGTTGTTAAAAATCCTAGTCTATTATAGCAATCCAACATCTATAATTTTTAGTCTTGTTTGAATCTTGATTGGGAACATTCGGCTTTAGTTTATAATGTTATTTAAACATAATTTATTGTATTTTGATCTAATGATTTACAATTTTGAAATAGATTGCTAATTTGAGTAAATTTTGATATAAATTACATAATCCTCACTAAACCCCTAAACCTTAGCTAAACTCCCACTAAAGCCTATTAGGATCCTCTAATGGAGTCTAGAATGCTCTAATCCTCCAACTCTCTAGAGAATTCTATGAAATTTTAAATTCCATAAAATTTCCATCTCTTCTCTCTATTTAAACCCACCATCTCCTTCCATTTGGGATAATGAGTGGAAAGTGCATGAAATCTATAAAGCTAAAATCCATTAATCCATCCAATAATCTACTCAAGTCCAGAATCATTCAATAATCTATTGTCCATAAGACAATTTAACAAACAATATATTGTTGTAAAAAATTTGAGTCTATTATAGCAATCCAACATCTATAATATATAATCATGTTTAAATTTTGATTGAAAACATTTAACTTTAGATTAGAAGTTTGTTTTAAATGTAATTATTATATTTTGATCTAATGATTTCTAGTTTTAAATTAGATTGGTAATTTAAGTAAATTTTAATATAAATTATATAATAAAATTTATTTCTTAAACTTTTCCATTTCACATTTTCAACATTTAATTTTCTAAAGATATTAAAATTAAATATTTTTTAGAGTTAATTTTTAATTTATATTAGTAAGTTTATCCCACTAATTTTAATAAAAAATTATATTTAAAAAAGAGTTAAATAAAAAAAGTATGAATACATGAAAATAATTTAATAAAAAATTATATTAAACAAAAAGTTAAAAGGAGAAAGTACAAATACCAAAAAAAAAATTATTTAAAAATATTTTATTTCATTAAAAAACTGTATTAAAAGCTTTTATAATTCTAGAAAAGCATCAATGGGAGCCCAATGCTATTTTGAATATTCAAAAGAACAAATAGGAAGCTAAAGTCCAACTCAACAACAAAGTATAGGGATGGACATCATGGGCAGGTTAAGGAAATTTTCTTGAGTTAATAAATAAGAAAGAAGCTTCAAAAATCAAAATTATAATTAATAATAATGAGAAAAATTAGAACTTTTGTAATTAATTATCTTTTTCTTGTTGTATTAGGTAGTTATATATTGATTTTTATTTTTATTATTTTATTTTATTTTTATTACATATTGATATGAATTTATTTAGAAAATAAAATAAAATTTTTAGAATAAGTTTCTATATTCTCAATATTTTGATCTAAATTTTTATTATTTTTTTAGAGTTTCTTATTATAAAATGTAATTTGTATATTTATACTTTCAATTAATAAAATTAAATTTTATTGAAAATATTTATCTTTATAATTTTTTTTGCTTCTCTAATTTTATCTAGATATTATAATTATATCTCATTCTTTTGATGTTGTTGCATTAATCTATGCTTACTTACTTTCTTATATATAACACTTACTATTAATTTTCAATGAAAATATGTTGTTCACAAAAAATCATAATCATTTTCCAATGTTCATTATAAAATATTAATATTTTATTTATCTTTCTAATTACAGTTAAACACACAATAGTTATATTTTCTATGTTTACCTAGGATGGAATAAGTGTCTTCAGCCCATAATGGAGAGACTACCAGACATGTAATTAATAATAGCATGAACATGATTGAAATTTAATACATAGGATGGAATAAGTGTCTTCAGCCCATACTGGAGAGACTACAAGACATGTAATTAATATTGCCACCATGTGCACGTGCACGTGCAAGTCCAAGTCTAAGTGAGGTGTACTTTTCTTTTGGGCTACCAAATTTGAAAGAATTAAACACCACCAAACAAACCAAATTATATAATATAATTCCACCAGTGTTTTCCCTATTTTTCCATTGAAATATGTGGAAGATCCCTTTAGAGAAGGTACGTAGTGTAATGCACAGGAAAGCTTCTACATTTTTTTTCATTGTTGTGTGATTTACAATATTCAAGGCATTTATTTTTATTTAGTATTTTATATTGTCAAATTTATAGGAATTCATATAAACTATTAGATCCTTTTTACTATTAGTGGGGTTTATTTGGAAGGAATTTGTTCACAATTTCTACCCTACTTCATTGTAATTAGGATTTTTCAGCATAAAATATACAATGAAAGAAGAATAATGGAATGCATTATTCATGTTTTGTTGCAATCAGAGTTTGTCAAATTATCATCTTTCATTTCAAAATGAATTTCTTCCCAGAGTGGCATGGATAGTGGTCGATGGGGCCATAATTGGTTGAGGTATTTTGTCAAACAGTTTTGGGTCTTAATACAGCAACATCTTATATTTAAGATAATTTGGACAAACACAACTGGTATATCTAGAAAAAATGCCGACCAACATGATCAGTGACATTTATAATAATGATTCTTGACATCCAAAATTCCTTTACATTTTGCTACTGTAATTATCTGGGCACACACAATGCCATCTAACAGGAATCCAAATTTGATTATTTTGATAGGATTTCAAATCCTGTTCAAAAAGCTCTTAGATCTCATTCCATTAGACAATTGAAAATTCTTGAGTCTCATGTATGCTTCCAGTATTTCCATGTGCCTGTTGATCATGTATGCACATGGGCTAATTTTAATTATGGAGCCACCTGAAAGACCATCTTTTCTAGATTGTAGGGTCATTTGGTAGGCCAATATAGGAATTTGTAGCAACTAAGCAAAGTTTTTGTATTTTGTATGTTTAGTTGAGAAAAAATAGGGTCTTTAATGGAGAATATTTTTTGGTAAATATTATGGATTAAAAAATATAAAAAGATGGTGTTTTGTTTAGGATGTAGGTAGGGGGTGATGGTACAAGTTACTATATTTTTTTTTAGGAAATAAAACTTCTGTCATATGTTTTTCATGAACATATTTTTTGAGTGTTGAGACATCTGATATTTGCCATCATGTGTCTGATATTTGGGGAATTCCTTTTCTAGATAAGACATTTTTTTCTCTTTCATTTCATTTCATGAAATTTTTGGTGCTTCTTCAATTGTCACTACTTTCAGTTCATCCCTCACTCCACATAGAGCTGACCCTCCCATGCAACTCAACAAAACCACCATTGAGTTGATCCCCAAAAGCATTCCTCCCCAAGATTGATAAAAACGTCTTGTTACCATTGACAAGCCTCTCAAGGCATTAGCATATAACATAGGGTTGTAGCACATCATAATCCCTTAACTAGATCTTAATATCATAAATATAGACTAAATTTGTTGGCTATATGATCATGCTTATGTTTTTAATTGTAAAATACAATCAATTTTTTCATGGATCATATCAGATGCAAGGTCAAATTTGGGACATCCCATCAAAAAATATAAAAAATTATATAATATAATATTATATATATATATATATATATATATATATAATTGTTTAGGATTACTCCCACGAGCATGTACTAAAGCCTAAGAAAAAATATTATCATATTTCCAATGGTGATGTTTTCCTTTTATGCTTCCTACAAATGAATTTAAATAATAAAATTGATATTGCTATTCTTATATGGCCATTGAAGACTATCTATAATATGCCTTGAATATGGTCATTGAAGACTATGTTACTTCGATCGATCATCCTATTGTTGACAAGTATCAAGTAGTAATAAACTTTATTTCTTGATTTTTTATTTACTTTCCAAATGTAAATTTTCATTATAACTCTTCTGAAACTAAGGTAGACCTACATCTTAGTAAATAAGTACATATTAAATACATGCTACCAATTTTTGTCTTCAAAAACACATAATTGCTTCGAAATTTGCTTTGTAATTTTTCTTGTAGCATGACAATGCAAATAACAAACATATTCTACCTGTGAATAAATCAATACTTGAAATTTGACTACTCGAGTTGGCAAGTAATTTTATCTCCAACATAAATAGCATATGGTTCATGAGTGAGTGCAATTGCTTATATCAGTTCAAAGGTAACTTTTGTTCTTCCAAACATTATACATAATGCCAACTAAATGAGAAACAACATCACCCTATCAATTGTCAATAGTCTATATGCCTTGACTATTTTTCTTTGCTAACCTTAAGATTTCATCTAATTTTAAAATTGTAATATCTACAAATTTACATAATTTATAAACATAATTATTTTATAAACATTTAATACTTATTGGCCTGGTAAATGATGTGATGTTTTTATCTGTACATATGATTCTCTGTACAAAGGCAAATCCAAAAGGTAAATCTTGCATTTATATTGTACACAAAACAATATTTCATTTATATTGTACACAAAAATATGTACACTACCAACTGCTTAGAAAGTGCCTAAGGTAAACAATGAATTATGTGACCAAATCATGGCGCATGGAAATATTGCTTAAGCAAAAAGTTTCCCATTTGACATTTGAACCACTTATCCAATTCAAAAAATAAGGAATTTTTTGCGATCAAATGAACACTATTGATATCACACACAAGACATTTTTTTGTAAACTATTCAATGATTTAAATGGATATAGTTTACAATAACAAGATTGGGATATTAGCTCTAAACAAGCTATTCAAAAAATGTGTACTGATGTGAAAATCATGCAATTACACTTATTGCAAGAAACATAATTAACATTAAACTTGTAGTCATTATTCTTGATAATTCTCATCTTCTACAGATAGAATAAACATATAGCATTTCATGAAATTGCATAATTTATACCTCTTTGCATTCAATCCTAAATGAATTTGCAAAGCATGTACTATAACATAACCTTTATTGATTTTGAATGGAATAGAAACAATAATATCATTAATCTTTCATTTACTTTAATCTTTATCCTTTCAATTACTTTAATCCTTATCCTCATTTATTATGTCATCTTGGTATAGGCCCAAATTTCAATGTTACCCATCATTATATTCCTTTTGAGAATTTAATTGCGAGGATTGAAAGTGCCAAAAAAAACAAAAACAAACTCCCCATTGAACAAGGTTGAATAAATTAGACAATATTTCTCCATAATATTAAAAAAGGCAAAGCTCTCAGAAGAGACACATTTCAGAGAGTGAGTGCTTGGAATTATTAAATTTAAATGAAACCATGGACATTTTAGAACTTAAAGTGGACAAAGGAAATGGCACAGTGATATTAAATATGAAACACAACATTAATAGGATGAAAGGATGATTTGTTAAGAACTAGTATAATATAAACATATTTAAAATCTTTTAAATAAAATAATTTATAAAAATTATAAATAATTCTTCTCTTAGTATGGAGCTCTACTGAAAACATAAACTAAAGAACCTCATCATACTAATAAATTATGGTTTATTACAAGGGTCTAAAATAAGTGTCCACATTAAACCGATTATTCATATTTTATGCACTCACTTATCTTCCAATGAAATACTTGGATGGAAAGTTAGAATCATTTGTTGGTAAGACATCATCCTTTGTTAAAAACTATACTGATTTTATTTGTAAACTTGAATGGAAAAATTGTGGGAGAAGAAGACTTTCCAATGATCTTTGATGTCATTTTTTACATTAAAATAGTTTAATAAGGGAGTATCAATGTAGTTTAAGAAGTCATGGATAAGGAATTTATAGATTTAGTCAAAATTTTCTTGAAATATTTGTTCTTTATTTTCTTATGGGAATTTCATGAGTAAAATAAAAGTATAGCCATGGGTTCTCTACTTTCCCAAATTGTATAAAATATTTTCTTTGGAAATTCAAGAAATGATCTTGGATTCTATCCTTGAAAAACTAACACATTGGGTTAGATTTGATGATGATATAAATGCAACCTGAAAACATATTAAATACAATTTAAACTCATTTCTTGATCATCTAAAAGCATAATCATATCATCTAAAATTAGAAATAGAGGTTGAAGAGAGTGTTAAATATACTTTTCAAGATGTCCAGTTGAGTCCCAAATTCATCTAAGTATAGGATCCATGCCAACACAATAGACATCTAGGTGCAAGGCAATCACTTGTCATAATTATTGTTTTGTCATATAGTGGCACCAACTAATAGGTAGTGAATAACTCCTTTTCAGATCAATAATTATTGGAAAACAAGTGCACAGGACATTGACTACTCATTAAAGACAACGTAGTGGAGATGACAGAATGAGTACCTCCAACACCAGCTCAGCAATCGACATGCTTTATTTCCCATGATCCTAAGATGCTCTAAAGTACTATAAATGAAAGTAGAGTCTAGTTAGCAAAGGAGACTGATGGGAGTAGCAAATCCTTAGTGAATTAATTTTATATGTTATGTTCACCATTGGAGTTAAAATTTAGTTCGAGATGCCTTTGACATCCCCATTGTAATGTTGAAGCTCACCTGTGAGCCTCTAGGCCTTTAGCAACTTAAGGCGAGCATACACTCAGTTTATATTGACTTAAATATGTATTGTTGTTAAAATTTGTTAATGATGAAAGCTTTATGCAAATGTTTAATGGATTGAATGATTTAATCCATCGTATGTATGTTTAGCTCTCATGAGCTTTTAACCTATTTGTCAATGGTGTGCCTGTAACCCATGAGGACTCCTGCACCTGATATAATAAATACTCTAAGTATCTATAAGACCTTGCACCTCACAATAATACCTATGACTAAATACAAACCTACATTTAAGTCCCCCACCTATATACCCATTTGCCACTCAAGCACCTAAATGACATTGAGCCTAGGAAACCCAAGTCTTATGCCCATAAATGTGCAATTGTCACTACACTAACCAAAGTCCCTAAAGGATAGAGTTGCACCATGGCACAACTAGCCCAACACAGACTTTAGTCCCTTCTCTGCTACACTTCAGGTGATAACATAAGGCTTGCACCTTATGTAAAGTGATGTCAGTGTAGTTGAGTGTTAAATGTTGAGGACCATAGGGTTAGTCAAGGCATGTGCCCCATTGGAACAAGCCTAAATCTGACCTGGATAGCTATATAAGTGTATGACTAGGCCCATGACCGAAACACCTAATTTTATACAACATTTTGGTTCCATTGCTAGGACTTATTAAATTTTGTTATTGCAATGGTGCACCTAGACAATGCTCTGACTCTCCCTTGAGAATATCAAGCACTGATTAGAACAAGTGAAAGACAACTTTACACTAAGGCATCCAACTTGTAGAGGACAAAACCCAAGAAAGTGGGTCCAAAACCACTTGTATGATGCCATGTATGAGGTTTTATTTTGTGAACTACCAGAGCAAGTGTACTAATGGTTAGATATTTATGAAACCCATAGAAGTTGAAGCTATGGACAACACCTTGAGTGGATGAAAGAGCACCTATAAAGACTTGAGAACTTATATGCCACTTAGAATAGAGCTATAGATAAATGCTGGTAAGGGGCACTGAACAACTACATGCTTGAGTTTGTAGTATCGATGTACTTCTACCCTAACAAAGTAGAATATCAATTCTTACATGAACTTAGAGGCACATTTGTGAAAGAACTCAACATCGAGCTCAAGAAATTGATGGAATATTATGACTTTGAAATAGTGAGGATGGAAGGCTGAAGTCCTCTTGTGTATGAGTAGTGCAATGAGAAAGAAGGGAATGTGTAGATGAGGTGCAATGGAAGGGGATGAGGAGAATGATAACTGAGAGTTTAGAAAATAGGCTTATAAGAAAAAGAGGTGTGCGCTGATGGAAGATCTAGAACTTGGAAGTGTTGAGAGGACCCGTAGTGAGCAGGAAAGGCATGGGGAAGGATCTCTTAAATAGAAGTAGCACCCAAAGGAAGGAACCCTTAAAGCCATAGAAGAAGCTCCATAGTTGACTGATGAATGCTTGGGGTCCCTCATAATTTGACCATTAGAGATGTGTCAGATGCACCTACCCCCTTTGAACCTATGATGTGAGCTCATGCACTGGATCCCTCATAAGAAGATAGAAGATTAAAAACTAACCTTGATATCAACTTCAACTTTGATCATTTTGCAGATTTAGACCAAAATTTTGTAATTGAACAAGTTATTCATTATGAATAGGTAAGTGAGGATACCTCTAGTCATAAAAAAAGTGCTACCCCAACTAGATAAAACGTGAGCATAAGCACCACAATCTCATTAATGTTAGCTGCACATCTTGGGTAATAGCCTAGAAGAAGTGGCCCCATGCCACTAGTCAGTAGTATAACACCATCATCATTTTTGGTGCTAGTAGTAACCATTAGACTAACACCTATCCTAGTAACTAGAGCCCTTGGAGGACTAATATTAGGACAAGTACCAAGGAGACAAGCACCTCAGACACTAGCTTCTCTCCCATCCTAGGCTTATTATGAGATGGCCATGCATCTACTCGAGTATCAAGGCATGGATAATGTCATAGAGCATGTTCTCAAGTGTGAATTAAAATGGCACGCTCAAGGAATAACCTCATCTGAGTGCAAGGCAACCTAGTTTTTGATAACCTTACTTGATCATGCCCATACTTAGTATAGGAAGTTTTCTCCTAACCATGCTATGGTTTATTATGACACCTTGAAGGGAGCCTTCTTAAAGGAATTTTATATACCTAAGTTTGAGTAGCAGAGCATCACCACACCCAAAGAGATAAATTAGGGATTATCAGAGAACATGCACTTATACGATGCCAAATTCAAGATGATCCTTTCTAATCTCCCTTATAATATTCACCCCTCCTATCATATGTAATGGTTCATTGGAGGATTTTTTGTACCTTTTAGAAGGGAGATATCCATGAAAACATTCATAGACCTTTAGGAAGCGCTTGAAGCCATGCTTAGAGTCAAGGTGATGGGGAGCATCGATACAAGAATTAGCCCCTTCATGGAGGCATAGATTATGTCTATGCTTCTTAACTACAAAAGCTAACCACTAGTTCATCATAAGATGCTTGGAGTGGGTTCTGGTACACTGATTTCAAGGTGGAGGGTCATAATAGAAATAACTACCCTTGAAAGAATGTGCATACATTACTTCTTAGCTGTGAAGTTTATATTGAGGTACATGATTTTTGTAACTACCCTTTATTTTAATGTACCAATCAGGTTAGCATAACCCTCTATTATAATTTATTTGATGCCTACACTCACACCATAGCTGACTACCGAGAAATTGATGATATGCACCAAAATATGGAGAGATGCATGCAATAGGAAACTATAATAGTTGGAGGGTAGGTGAACAAAGGAAATGAGGGTTATGGCCAATAGAATGTTGGCTATGGGAACCAAAGAGGCACTAGAGGGCAAGGTGGAGGATGCAGTGGAGGAAGATTCCCATCATAATCATGTTACAAGTGCAGGTCAATCGAACACTATCAGCGTGACTACTTGATGCATCCAATGTGTAAGTATTGTTGAGGACCACATCTACTCAAGGAATACCTTGACTTATATAAAAAACTGACCCAAGGTAAGCCAGGCATTGATAGGGGCACAAAGATGATCAGGCTTGAGTCTAAAGATGTAAAATGGGCCCCAAAGGCACAACCAACATGCATTGATTCAATTAAAGTATATGTAACTACTCAGAATAAACTCATCACTCAACTTTCAATTCAATCAATACTAGTGTTATGATTGTAATATAGGATGTTGAGAGATATTAAGTGCATTACATAGCTAGAACACAAAGCATGCCTTATCTAGATCTTGCACACCAAAAATATGTACTACAAGCCATGAGTGTGATCCTAAACCTATAAGGAGAGTTCTAATTGGTGTGAGACTTAGAGGCATATGCTACTTACTACCTATCAAAAGAAGTAAGATGGCCAGGAGGCTAAAGTGCAAGATCTAATAGAGATCTTACACCTCCTATAAATAGAAGGGATGTTACTCCTATTAAAGAACTTAATTTTAGAACATGCAGGACAATAGTCAGTTGAAGTTACTATGTCATGCATGCAAAGGGCATGAGAGGTCAAGCATACATAAAACATAGAGTATTACCAAGAACTATTGGTGAATGCTACCATTGATGGATGTTCCATCTGTGAGGTCCTTATCGACACAAGCACTGAGATCAATATCTTGACCAAGAATGCATGGGAAATGATGGGTAAGCTAACATTGAGGTCTTCTTCCCATGTACTCTTCAAGGCCAACAAGACCCAAGCGTAGCTGATCATAATTCTAAAGGATACTATTATAGATATTATGGGTACCTAATTCCATGTTGACTTCAAGGTATTCGAGTTGGTTGAATAGGATAACTATCCAACACTTCTAAGAAGGCGATGGTGTTATGCTAACAATGCAAATATGTGCTTCAAAAAGTGATATATGACCTTAAAAAATAAAAAATAAAGGGTAGCAATTTCCTTTTCAAGTGACAAAGGAACTCCCTACATGGAGAGTGTTGATTTGGAGCATGAGATCAATCATATATATAACATCATGGCATAAGGCACCAAGAATATCAACCCCTATGATTAAGGAGTGATCTCTTGGGAGGTTGGGAAGTCAGTCTCAATCACCATCAATGTCACTTGCGATCGATGGGTTAAAGAGGCTTATAAGGCCACTAGTCATATATGTCACTTGGTGTGCCCAAAAGTGCTAAAGCCAGTGAAGACTGGCTAGGTCCAAATTGATCACATTCCAAAATGATGAGTCTCGCACCATGAGGAGAAAGGAAAAAGTGTACTCTACCTAAGTAAATAAAAGTTGAAAGTGCTCCCAAAATTTGAAGGGAGTAACCCAGTAGAAAGGTATGTCCATGACATCGAATCATGCATCCCCAAAGAGACAAACATAATGGATGTAGTAGTTTATACCTTGGGAAGCACTACCATGTGTTGGTGGCCAACATAAAAGTCTAACTTGCTAACCTAGTTAGAGGTAAAAGTAGTCATTTTCACTAGATTTAAGAGTAACGTGAACTTGGATATCTTAGCATAATTTGGTGACTTTGATCCCATGGCACATGTACACTATGGCAAAAGAAATGGACTAACTATGGCATGAATTCCCCAATGAACTTATGGGTGCACACCTTTTACAAAACTCTAAATACATGGGCATGAGCATGGTAGGTTTTCAACAAGATGTATCAGGAGATAACCAATTGGGAGGCCCTTAAGGAGAAGTTTGTGCACACCTTCTCCTTTTCCTCATAGAGATTAGAATTGGTCGAGATACTACAATTAATTTAGAGGGTAGGGTCCAAGGACACCACCATCCTTGAAGAGAATTTGAAAGACATGTTTAGGGAAAGGGGTTGGTGATCCTAAATTTCTTTGAGGAAAAAATGTACAACAATGACTTGAGTGAAGAAGATGGTGAAACTTGGAAGGAAAGTTACTGGAAAATGTTGATTTCCATAAGAAAGTTCATGCACCAAGTAGATGATATCGCTCCCAGTAAAAAAGACCCCACTCATCTTTACATAGAGATAATAGAGGGAACTCAAAAAGCTGAGGAATCATACTAGGAGAAGAATGAACCATACCATGCACCACTAAAGACCATCAAAGTGGATATCAACACAAAAGGAGAGCCAAATATGGCTACTCTAGGTACCTATTGGTGTGATGCAGAGTTGATATGCATCATAGACCTCCTGAAGGAGTTCTAAGACTTGTTATTTATAAATTAATAGGATATGAAGGGTACCCACCCATGCCTTGTGAAGATTAGCATAAAGCTAATCTATGGTGCAATACTAGTTAAAAAGTGCCCCTACAGGATGAATCCCAACCTCTATGCCAAGGTTAAAATAGAGATCGATGTAATTTTGGCTACAGGGGTCACTCACCCTATGTAGGAGTCTGAATAGGTGAGTGTTATGGTAATAAACATCAAGAAGGATGGGTGCATTCACATTTGAATCTATTATAAAATGTTGAACACCATCTGCATAAATTACCCCTTCCCAACTTTGTTCACCGATGAAGTCCTTGAAGGCATCATCGGTTATGAAATCTAAACCTTCACTAATTGGTTATTTAGATCCCACTGAGCCCAAATTAAGGAGGAAAAGCCCAAAATAACCTTTGCAACTAAATGGGGCTATTTCTTATAACATGATGCCCTTTAGACTCAAGAATGCACCAGCCATGTTCTCCAGAGTGGTGATCATCATTTTTAAAGACTTTATCCATAGGTTCATCTAGGTTTACTTAGATGACTGAACGGTGTATGGCCTCATCAAGGACTATTGTGACAACTAATGCCTAATGTTTAAGAGGTGTAGACAGCTTTAGATATCCTTGAACCTTTAAACTTGCATCTTCACAACACCATTTGGAACCTTACTTGGGTACATCATCTGTAAGGATGGTTTGCTTATCAATGTAATGAAGATTACAATCATCATTCAGCTCTAGACTCCTTCTACATAGAAAGACATTCATGCCTTTCTTGGCCATTATGGATATTATAGAAATTTTATAAGGATCTATGCAAAGATTATGGTACCACTAGAAAAGATCTTATAAAAAGATGGCCCATTCTACTAGGGTTAAGTAAAAGAGGATACCTTTGATACCTTGAAGCTCAGATTGTCTAGCACACCTATCTTACAATTTCTTGACTAGATCACCCCATTCCACATCCATGTCAACATTTTTGGCTCTACAATTGTCATAATCTTAGCATATCTTGGCAAAGGCAAAATGAATCATCCCATCTCCTTCACTAGAATAAAATTAACAAAGGTATAGCAAAACTATATTACAACTGAGCATGAGGCACTCACCATGGTCTATGCCTTGGAAAAATTTAGATAATATTTGCTAGTGACCCCATGCATCTTTTTCACAAACCATGAGGTGCTTAAGTACCACATGAACAAGCCCATTCTCCATGGGCACATTTATATATGAATCATTATGTTTCAATAATTCTAATTATCTATTATCATCAAGCTTGGAAAACAAAATTTGGGGCCAAACCATTTGTCCCACATAGACTCAGGTGATGCAATAACACCAATTGAGGATGATATGTTGGATACACAAATATAGAGAATCCAATGTGCCTCAAAATACTTGGCAAAGATAGCCACCTTTCTAACATCTAGATATGTGCCCCAAATAATGATAACAAAAGAAAGGAAATAGCTTACAGTCTATATTGCCCCTTTTTAGCTCCTCAGTAAGGAAATATATAAATTGGTCTGAGAAGAAGTTTTGTGTCAATGTGTTTTGGAGCATGAAAGGGACTCCATATTACATGAGGTGAAAGAAAGATAGTAGGAGGCCATTACGTTAGAGATGTAATGATGCATAAAGTATTACAGTCAAGATTATGGTGGCTAAGTCTATTTCAAGATGTAAAAGACTATGCCAAGGCATGTGGTATATGCCAATGCATAGGAAAACCTAACCACTAAGATTAGATGCCTCTCATCTCCATTCTTTCCTAAGCACCATTCAAGAAATGGGTCATTGACTTTGTTGGGCTAATTACCCCCATAATGAGGCATATAGGTCAAAGGTACATTCTAGCAGCCACAAACTATTTCACCAAGTGGGCCAAGGTCATGCTAACCAAAAAATGCACAACCACCATAGTTATAAGGTTTATATGGGAGAAAATCATATGCCAATGTGGGTTCCCACTCAACTTGACTAGAGACAAAGGCACACACTTCATAAATGAAACTATGTACATTCTACTAATAGAATACATGGTGGTGCACCATAAGACAATTCCTTACCATCCCCAAACAAATGACATAGTAGAGGTATTCAAAAAGATCCTAGGGACATACCTTATAAAGATATCTGACGTTGGTCGCAAAGATTGGGATGATCGAGTGTCAATAGTGTTATGGGCATATCGCACAACCTACAAGCACTTGAACAAAGATACACCATTTTAACTAGTGTTTGGCATTGAGGCAATCATGTCTATGGAATTATTGGTGCCATCATTATGCATCACATGCATTGGTTGATTAGAGAACCAATAATCACTAAATACAAGGCTGGAGGACTTAGAGTGCTTAGATGAGATGCACACCCAAGAAAAATGGAGCCAATAGATAGAAAAGGCATGCCAAAATCTCTAGAATGACAAACATATAAATCATAAGGTGATAACAAAAGGGGCATTAGTTTTTCTCTATGACTCCAAGTATATCAAGCACCCAAAAAAGCTATAAATAAGATGGATGGGCCCATATGTCATCCAAAACATCTTAGAGACTGGTGCATGCAAGTTGCATATGTTGTCAGGTGAAATATTCCCTAGGCATTTCAATGGCAACTGATTGAAGCTATACTGGTAATAATATGGCACATTTACCATCAAACACTGACTTCTTGGTCACAAGTTAGTTGTATTGAGTAACCAAAATAAAGTTTGGTGTGAGCCAAACACATTCCTTGGTGAGTGAATAAGTGGTGATTTGAAGCCTTCAATAAAATGTTTCTAGCATTTTCATGCATAATTCTAGTTGATTGAATCGAGCATAGTTTCTATCTAAGTGACTAAGGCTATACACCTAAGTTATGGGCACATGAATTTTGCTACAGTCATATACAAGGCACAACAAATCTTCTTGCACAAGATTCAAGAACCAAGGCATCTTTAGGCTCGTAGAAGGGCTAGTTTAGCATTTTAAAGCATAATACTAGTTGGGTGAGTCAAGTGAGGCTACTTCCTAAGCACCTAAGACAGACACCTAAGTCTTTGGGTACATGGAAATCATCAAAATTAGAGAAAATATGAACAAAGAGTCACATAAGATATAAGTTCATAAAATGCATGTGGAGAGATAGAGTGAAGATGAACAACATGATCATGCGCAAAAGATCAAATGATAATGTCACACTAAAGGTGAGTGTAAGGGATTTGTATGGGGAAGGAAAGGTTGAGGAAAGAAGATGAAAGCATAGTGAAATTGACCAAGATAGATAAGCTCACTTGAAATATAAGTATAGCTTGAAAAGGAAATAGGACCAAGGAGGTTGAATTGCATGCATGTGAAGTGCTACACCCAAGTTACCATATTAAAGGTAAAGGTCATCCCAAGTGAAAAAATTATAAGACAAGATGGCTAGAGCAAGCTGGCATCCACCCAAAGTGAGGTGATAAGTGATTGTTTGAACTACATGTCACTTCACCAAAAAGTCATTAGAAAAATTTAATGTGGTGGTGGTGAAGGCACAAAAATCCATATTGAATGAACAAATAATAGAATATTTTTGTATATTTTTTGGGTCATAGTGAATCCTAAATATTTTAGGTACCACCATGCCATAAATCAAATACATTTAAGGTGGTAAATGAGAGTGGAGGTATAAAGCAGTGGAAGATTAATGACATCTGGCTACAAACTTATGTTGATTTGAAATTTAAACAAAAAACTAGAGCAACCAATGAACCAAAGAGCTAAAGCAAGGAGACCCTGCTATAATGAGATTCTAAACACCCCTAAATTCCAAAAGAAAATGATTATTTAGAAGAATGAATTGCATTCCTTATAATATTGGTAGAGGAAAGAAAGGGGCACAATTTGAGCAAATAACCAAGCAACTATAAACTAAGGTGATGCCAAGGCTACCATTTGTGGCACACAAAGCTTGAGATTTGAATATACAGTCACAAACCTCATGACTATGTGAATGACCATCGAAGATTGAAGGCTTTGACAAGATCAATAGATCGAGGTTCAACTCTAGCAAATTTAGAATGGGGAAAATGTTTTTGAGCTTGGGCCTGAAGTCGGCATAAAAATATGCCAATAGCGTGTGACTAGAAGCAAAATCCATCACTATGAAAACAACGATGCCATTATTAGGAGTGAGCATCACCCAAATCAATCTAGAGGTGTTTAATAAGATGTTCGACCAAGACATGCAGTTCCTTAAGGAAGTTTTGATGGGAGAAAACTAGGCATCAGTAACACATAACTGTTGTCTAAAGGAGTACAACCATAAAACCTCCAATAATGTGAATGATCTTTCATAATAATAGATGGCAGACATAGGGGAAAAGAATATAGAATGTGTATCATTGTTCGATGTCTGTTTCTAATATAAGGTAATGACTACTAGCATGATGAAACTCTATGAGTTATCAAGTTTTGAAAAGATAGAGGAACTTATGTAGTTATTCCTCACACACATCCATAGGGACAAGTTTTTCTTTTCAAGGAGGTGCATGAGGATGTCATCAAACCTCATCAACTGAATCATTAGACTCCCAAGATATGACACAAACATTTTCCATATGATGGTAGATGATGTTGAAATCATAAGGGTCATGAAGCTCCTAGGATAATATAAAGGAGGCTTTGCATTATTGATCAAGGACATCAATGATCCTGGGATGAGGGTAGATGTGCTCTTGGTGAGTTTGAACTATGCCTAGGAAACTAATGGTTAGATGTAATGAAGACCTACCTATGCATCGCATACCACATAACATAGGGGATGAAATTCAACATCACTAAATTCATCATAGAGGACATAATAAAAAATGCACTCAAATATCATATGATGCATGAGACCTTCCATTGGGGGTCCATGTTGATCTAAATTATGATAGAGGAGATCGACATGCCTAATGGGGATGAAGATAACTTGTGGATATTTCTAGTGCACAATGACCCTCGATGCTCAAATACTAGAACTTCACTTGCCCCCTACCTTCATGCCAAAGTATAAATCTTGAGTAATGGGATGGTGCACTTGGTACATTAAAGCATTCAAAGAATAATGGTGCATCCTAGAGAAACTCTCTTAGAGTCTATATGGAATGGTAACTTTTACCATCATAAAAAACTTTAATGTTGTTCAGTTGGCATTTGTAATGAGAATCACTCTAATTGGCTAAAACTACCTTATGCATTTTTAGCCAAGTACATCAGAGAGGTGATACTTAGAATCCCTAATGTTAAATAGGTATATATTCTAGTAAATATTATGGATGCAAAGATACATAGATTAAGGCATCAATATGTGCATCTAGGGGGTAAGGCAACCAAAGATGAGGATGATGATTTGAATTCCGATGACATCTATCCCCTTGAAAAATAAGTCATCCTTGGGCACATCCATAGGCTTTTCTATGAGATGAAACCAAGGAAGAGGGGTGAAAGCACAAATAAATATGATGATCTCCCCCTTCAGGTCGATGAAGAAGGAGAGTTGGTGCTAGAGTCACCAATGGCAATAAGAAAATCACCTCAGAAGAAGTGGGGAGAAACCTTGAAGGAAATACAAGAATGCTTTCATTTAAATATTGCCTCCAAAGATGAAGCTTCCCCCTCAGTACCAAGGAATAAACACATGTTCTTTAAGTCAGGAATTGAGTCACTCAAGCTGAAGGAAAATAAAAAGAAGAAGTCAAAGGGGCTAGTGGAAATTCCCACAATAACCTTAGTTGAAATGGAGGTGCAAGAGGCACAGGAGGAAGCAAAAGTGTAGTGGGCACAAGAAGGAGGGATGAAGATTTATATCATCAAAGAAGAAGAGATACAAGAAGAGCCCAACATTGAAGAAATTCATGAGACTCTCTAAGGTGGAATTGCTTCTATGCTTGGGGAAGAAGAACTATCAAGTGCCCCAAGCATAGAACCCACAACATAACCTCTGTAATATGAGGAGGAGGAGAGGTGTCGATGGATAGAAATGGGCCTTAATAAGGACCATATATAAGTGGTACTAGAGTTGTATCGAAGAAGGGAGGCCATGAAGGCCAAAGGCACAACCCAAGTAAAGATCAACAAGGCTAAGGACGAGGAGATAAGGGTTGAGGAGGAAAAAACAATCATGCTAGTAAAGAATAAGAAGGCAAAGAGAAAGAAGGCTAAAGAGGATAAGGCTAGGAGAGAAAAAGAAGAAGAGAGGATTACCATAAGCACAAAACCCATAAAGGATAAAGTAGCAGAGGTTCCTAGCACCCCCACTAGCACAATGGAGGATGTTACACAATAGGCATGCCCAAGTAGTGAAGGGGTGCCTAGAAACAAGAAAGGTGATAACAGCACCTTACAGAAACAAATGGAGAATGTAATTAAAATCTGGAAAACTTAGGAGGGTAAACTAGCATCGAAGAGAAGGAAGAAGTGGATGAAATGGAAAAAATCAAGGAAGAACCCATATTGGAGAAACAAGACACATCAAGAGAAAGCACTAAATAAGGCACTAGCTTTGATGAAAAGGAACCAGAGTAGACACAACTGGCCATTCATGAGGAGAAAGTTGAGTTGAGCCTATGAGAGAAGGTGAAAAATGGGTTCATCAATGAATACTATTACATGATGGAGTACATGCTCTTAGATATATCACAACATTGACATGCTAGTAACTATCTTTTACCTTTGACATTTACATGGATGAACCTCAATTTGAGGTACTATAGAAGGTGATCCTTAGTGCATAGCAACAAGAGGAAGGAAAAGATTCACTTCTCATCAACACCCATGTAATGAATCCAGTAAGGTCAGCTAACACCCTCTTCCAATTGGCTTTTGATGTAGTATGTAAGAACATCATCAACTATGTTAGAGCCTCAAGCTAGAAGATAGTGCTAGAGGAAGAAGAAAAGAACAAGGCCATATGATTAAAATTGTAGTAAACTAGAGCATTGACACTTCAAGTTTTTTGGAGGTCAATAAAGTGTGTATGCTAATGGAGTAGATGCTCCCAAGGTTAAAGGTGAGATCAAAGCCAAAAGAAGAAGAGGACACTTGAACCGACATCAAACAAGAGCTTATTCTGAAACATGAAGAGGTGGAAGACCTCTTCATGAAGCTAGAAGAGGGTACAAAAGCATCTGATGAAATCTTTACAACTTCTCCACCCAAGCATTAGTCATCAACATGCACCTAAAAAAGGCAAAATGGGATAAGGATGCACTAATGGCATAGACATACATTGTGAGTAGGGTTGAGCATGCTTAAATAATGGCACAAGTCAACACTTTGAGTGCCCATATCAAGACCTAAGAGTAGGACTTGGAAGAGCTCTTCCATGCAGTACAAATAAAGGCTTGTGTATAAGGAGAGATCCTTGATGGAGGTGTATCTAAGGCAAAGGAAAGGTTAAAGTTCTTTAGGATAGAATTGGATAAAATAGATGTGCTCACCCTAAACATTTCCTCCATATAAGTAGACATTAGTACAGAAGAAATCAAGCTCATAATTTAGGGCTTTGAGGACTTCAAGGCAGAACTAAAGGAGCATGCACCCAAGTTTTGCACACCTAAGGTGCTAGAAGGATAGTCCAAGGATGGACTAACTTTTTTATATGGGGTAATGTTGGGCCCTAAATATATCCAAGTATAGGATATGTGTCAACATAATATCCATCTAGGCATGAGGCAATCACTTGTCATGATTATTATTTTTTCATTAGGTGGTGTCAATTAGTAGGTGGCTAACAATTCCTTTTTGGATCTATCATCATTGAAAAGTGGGAATATAGGACAATGACTTCTCATTAAAGATAGCATAGTGGAGATAGTAGAATGAGTACCTCCAACACTATCTCAATGATTGGTGTGTTCTATTCCCCATGATCTTAAGATGCTCTGAAGCACTATAAAAGAAAGCAAAGTCCAATTAGAAAAGGAGATGAATGGGAGTAGTGAAGCCCTAGTGAATTAATTCTAGATGGTATGTTTGCCATTAAAGATAGAAGTTAGTTTGGGATGCCTTCGATACTCCCCATTATAATGCCCAAGCTTGCCTATGAGCCTTTAGGCCTTTAATAGCTTAAGTCAAGGATACGCACATTTTTAATTGACTTATATATGTATTATTGTTAAATTATGTTAATGATGAAAGCTTTGTATAAATTTTTAATGGATTGAATGCTTTATTCTATCGTATGTATGTTGAGCTCTCATGAGATTCTAATGTATTTGTCTATGACATGCCTTTAACCCATGAGGAGTCACACACTCGATATAAGATATACTTTAAGTATGGGTAAGACTTTGTGCCTTGTAATGATACCCACGACTAAGCACAGACCTATGTCTAAGTCCACCACCTAGATGCCTAGTTGTTCCTCAAGTACCTAAATGCCATTGAGCCTAGGAAACCTAAGGATTGCACCCATAAATACACAACTATCGATGTACTAACCAAAGTCCTTGAAGGATAGAGTTATGCCATGGTAGAACTAACCCAACATAGACCTTGGTCCCTTCTCTATTGTGCTTCGAGTGAGAACATAAAGCTTGTGCCTTATGTAAAGTGATGCCAATGCAATCGAGTGTTAAATTTTAAGTGCCATAGGGTTATTCAAGGCCTACTCCCCATTGGAACAAGCCTATGTTTGACCTGGACATCTATATAAGTGCATGACTAAGCCCATGGCTGAAACACCTACCTTTTTACAACATGTCCTACTCATTAGAAATGATGATGTATCCCATATGTGAAAATTTTATTGAAATAAAAATGACACAAATATCTAAATTAGGGTAGATTTGAACACTCTCTTCAAACTCAAGTTACACTACCAAGATTGACCAAATAATTTTGACCATACTAATCAATTTTTATTATTTTCTACATTTTTTGGTTGACACAAACTAAGTTTTCCATAAAATTACGTCTAGATATATTTTCACTTAGTTTTATCCTTAGATAGTAGAAAAGTATGTGAGAATTCAAGGATTTATTTATACACTCTCCTTGTCAAATTTCAAACTTATTAATATTTGTTGTTACACATTTCAAATATGTTTTAATTAATTTAAAGTCAAGAGATTACATTCAAATAAAAAAATACTCTCAACATTTCAATTCTTAAGCAAGACCCATCGTCAGGAGGAAGAGACTAGTGAGATCCATGCAAATAAACACCAGCAAAAGAATCATAAATATCAAAAAAATAATAATATTCGTGCTAGGTTAGCTCAGCATAAAAAAAATATTAATAATTTAATTTTTCTATTCTTTACTATATAAATAATAAGTTTCCATCTATCACTAAGAACCCAACTACTATATAGATTCAAAATGTTTAGTTTTTTTTCAATTTCTATTGCTTCACGAACCTTTCTACTCAAAAAATGACCATCTCTCGAGATAATGCCAACTTTACCTATGCAAATGTGATGACCTGAGGTAAAAGAATGTTCTGCTATGGTAGATTTTTTGATCCAGTTATGAGAAAGATCAACACAATGTTATTTGATCCTCACTTGGAAGGAATGACCAGTTTCACCGATGTAGACCTTACCAAAACTGCACAAAATAGAATAGATCCCTTTATGACAAATAGGTTTAGTTTGATCTTTAACTTTATCCATCATGAGATTGAATTAAGAGGAGAGAAATAAACCTTAATGTTTCTTCTCTTAAGGATTCTCACCAACTTTTCTGTAGTCCCTTCGATATAAGGAAGAGTGACCATGCCACTATTCTCATCCTCAACCAAAATCTTATCCTTAATATGCTTACTACCATGATCCAATTATGTTTTAAGGATGATCTTATTAATTAATCCCTCTTCATAACAATTTTTCTTAAAAACCATAGAGAGATGTTCAATTTCTTGACCAAGGTGATCTTTATCAATGATTGTCTTTGCACGAGTCACTAATGTGTTTATAATGCCATATTTTTGTGTAGGATGATGATGGGACTCTGCATGTAAGCAATTTTCTTTGTGAGTTTTCTTTCTATAGATTGTGTTAGACAAAGAGCCATCATTGTTTTTATTATTATACTGATGTATTTGTGTCAAATTTGTTTTTTGCAATACATTTTATATTTTAATGAAATTTCCTAAGCACAAACCCCACATTTGCACTTTCTATGTTTAGAGATTTTAAGTTAGACAATTTATATATTTAGTTGTATTTTCTTAAATAAATCACATTTCATTTCATGAATGCGATCCAAAAATGTGCTGCTCGATTTTCAATTTAAAAAAAATATATATTAGTAGAATAATATACTAATCTTACTTTCAGTTGCTATGTAGATTAGTACTAGTTTTTTTAAGAACAGGTTTTGCTTCTCTAGTTATCGTTAATGCAACTTAACCAACTGGATAGTTGTTATAGGTTTGTAGTGAACCTTATATGTATTTGATTGTTTGATGTTCACCCCTTTTCCAAGCCTCTATTTTTTATTTGGATTCTTCCATTTAAATTTGTGTTTTGGAATTGCTTAGGTGACTCTAAAATTTCCAAGTCAATCTCATGTTTATTGGCAATCTTTGTCCACATAACATATAAACCTAATATATCATTGCAACGATGGAAAAGGGCATTCAAATAACAAATACATTAATCATTTGTGGTCATTCAAATACCTCTATATGCATGCCTTACTACTCGAAGTCAGGTACACCTCTTCAATACAGCTTATAAGTACTTCTATATCTCTCTAAAATCTTCATTCATTAAATAAATTAATCCCATGTTAATTAGTAAATTTCGACCACGGCAACATTAAAAAATAATACACCATATTAATCCTTATGTGAATTGAAGAGATGCCATAATGAAAGTGACCCTCTAACTAAAAAACTTAATGGGTTTTGTGGCGAGAACAATGCCAACTATCTCTTGGTTCTCTTACCAAGAGTTATTTATGATATACGCATCACTAGATCATGTGATCATGGTAGGGATCACGGGTTGATATGACTTTATTTTGTATGCATTTGTTTAATTATTATATTAAAATATTGAATGACTATTTTGGTAGGTGTTGTGAGCGTAGAAGATTTATAGATTAATATGATTACATGTGAAAATTCTAATTTTTAATTTTTTGTAGAGTGTAATCAAGATGTAATTTTTCATTGATAACTTGGTAATTTTATTAATGGTATTACGATGATAATGTATTAGATGTATATTATTGTCTACTTGGTGGTTGTTTTTAAGGTAGGATAAATGACCTCTTTCATTTGAGGCTTGTTGGTTGGTTAAAATACACTTGTGTTGATAGGAGATGCTTTTGGATCTAATTGATATTTATTTGTTGCATTCCTACCCCATATTGTGGATTTTAGGGAGAACTTTCAACCCTTAAAATTCTTCATATTAAAGTGGAAGGTAAGCCATCCTAACCCCTAAAACTTTAGTTTTATATTAACATATGTCTATTAGGACCTTCAAAACATGATACTGATTTATAGATCTTGGAATTTGGTGTTGGTCAATTCCTTTTCACACTTGTCTTGCTACCTATGTTGCTCATATTTGGCTCAACAATGTGGCAAGTTGCAATTTTTTTTATAATGCTACTAAAGAATCATGCTTACATAGGTTTTCCAATCACATATGGATTCAAATTAGGGATCCCCACTTTATTTCAACTCTAAAATAAATGTAAACCATTCAAGATTAACTAATATAGAAACATCTCTTCCTCATTTCATTTGTTTCATTAATATTTCTCATATTAAAATTAATGTATATGTTCACTGCTATAAAGATGTTATTATTTATAAGTAACTCGTTACTTTTATCTGAGAGAAGAAAATAAAACTACAAAGCCATCATGGAAAGACCCACTAATCTTATAAAAACTTAATGTTGAGATAAGTGCTCCCAAACTAAATGCAAAGAAATTGTAATAACATTGATTAGAGATTACAAATGTGAAACTTATAATATACATCATAAATATTTATCACTTTAATCAATCTCATATATAAAAACATTTGATAATTTATTTATTTATTTATCTCATAACTACATATTAACTCCTTAAATTGATAATATTTGAAACCATATAATTACATAATATAATAACCTAATACTCTTAGATAATATTATAACATATTTACAGCGAAATCTCCAAAGAAAAAGATTGGCATTAACCTTGATCTTGACTTGACCAAAACCACATAAATAACAATGTGACGAGGAAGGCATATTATAAAAAAGTCAATCATTTTTCTTAATCTACTTTAAGTAGTGTCTATCCTTTATTTTTTTGTTTTATAGTGTCCATATTGAATTCAAGCTAATTGTGTTTTATATAATATTAATTTTATTCTATCCTTAGTCTTAAGGTTTTTCATTCATTACGTACATAATTTAATAAAATAATAATAATTTCTAATTAAAATAAAATTTTCGCTCCAAAAAATAATTATTTACATACTTAAAACCCTACTAATTATTGAGGACCACATTTGGTCAAGGAATACCCTAACTTATATAAAAAAACTAACCCAAGGCAAGCCAGGTATTGATAGGGGCACATGGGTGATTAGGCATGAGTCTAAAGAGGCAAAATGGGATCCAAAGGCATGACCAACATGCACATAATCAATCAAAGTATAGGAAACTACTCAAAATAAACTCATCACTCAATTGCCAATTGCATCAATACTAGAGTTATGCTTGGAATATGGGACGTTGAGCTATACTAAGTGCATTATGTAATTAGAACCCAAAGCATGCCTTATCTAGACCCTACACATCAAAAATATGTACTACAACAAGCCATGAGTGTGATCCAAAACCTATAAGGAGAGCTCTAATTGGTGTGAGACTTAGAGTCATAGGCTATTGCTTCTCAAAAGAAGTAGGATGCCCAGGAGGTTGAAGTGAAAGATCTGACAGAGATATTATGCTTCCTATAAATAGAAGGGATGTTTCCCCTATTAAAAAAATTACTTTTAGAACATGAAAGATAATAGTCAGTTGAAGTTACTGTGTCATGCATGGAAAGGGCATGAGAGGTCGAGCATACATAGAACATAGAGTATGACCAAAAACTCTTGGTGAATGCTACCATTGATGCATGGTCCATCTGTGAGGTCCTTATCAACAAAAGCATCGAGGTCAATATCCTAACCAAGAATTCATGGGAAAATATGGGTAGGCTAGGCTTGAGGCCTTCTTCCCATGTACTTTTCAAGGCCAAAAAGCCTTGAGCGTAGCTGATTAGAATTCTAAAGGATGCCATTATAGATATTATGGGTACCTAATTCCATGCTGACTTTAAGGTATTCAAGTTGGTTGAATAGGATAACTATCCAACACTTCTAAGAAGGCCATGGTGCTATGCCAATAATGCAAATATGTGCTTCAAAAAGTGATATATGACCTTCAAACATAGCAAAGAAAGGGTAGCAATTTCCCTTTCAAGTGACCAAAGACCCCCCTATGTGGAGAGTGTTGATTTGGAGGATGAGATCAATCATATATATAACATCATGTCATAAGACACCAAGAATATCAACCCCTCTGATCATGGAGTGCTCTCTTGGGAGGATGGGAAGTTAGCCTCAAACACCATGGATATCGCTTGAGATCGATGGGTTAAAGAGTCTTATAAGGCCACTAGTCATAGATGTCACTTGGTATTCCCAAAGGTGCTAAATCCATTGAATATTGGCTGGGTCCAAATTAATTGCATTATAAAATGATGGGTCTCACACCATGAGGAGAAAGGAAAAAGGGTACTCTACTTGAGTAAAGAAAAGCTGACAGTGCTCCCAAAATTTGAAGGGAGTAACCCAGTGGAAAGGTATGTCCATGACATTGAAGCATGCATCCCCAAAGAGACAAACATAATAGATGTACTAGTGTATACCTTGAGAAGCACTACCATGTGTTGGTAGGTAGTGCAAAAGTCTAACTTGCCAGACTAGCTAGAGGCAAAAGTAGTCATTTTCACTAGATTTAGGAGTAATGAGAACTTAGATATCTCAACATAATTTGGTGACTTTGATCTCATGATGCATGTGTGCCTATGAAAAAAATAATGGACTAACTATGGCATGACAACCCCATAGAACTTATGGGTGCACACCTTTTATAAGACTTTGAATACATGGGCACAAGCATGGTATGTTATCAATGAGATGTATCAAGAGATAACCAATTGGGAGACCCTAAAGGAGAAGTTTGTGCACACCTTTTCCTTTTCCTCATATATATTGTAGTTGGTCAAGCAACTACAAGTAATTCAGAGGGTATTGTTTAAGGACACCACCATCCTCGAAAAACATTTGAAAGGCATGTTCAGGGATAGGGGATGGTGCTCCTAACTTTATTTGAGGAAAAAATGTTCAACAGTGACTTGAGTGAAGAAGATGATGAAATTTGGAAGGAAAGTTAATAGAAAATGTTGATCACCAGAAGAAAGCTCATGCACCAAGTAGATGGATTCACTCCCAACATAGAAGACCCACTTATCTTTGCATAAAGACAATAGAGGGAACTCAAAAAGTTAAGGACTCATACTAGGAGAAGAATGAACCCTACCATGCACCACTAAATACCATCAAAGTGTATATAAACATATAAGGAGAGCCAAATATGGCTACTCTAGGCACCTATTGGTGTGATGCAGAGCTGACATGCATCATAGACCTCATGAATGAGTTCTAAGATTTGTTCTCTAGAACTTAATAGGATATGAAGGGTACCCTCCCATGCCTTGTAAATATGAGCATAAATCTAATATATGGTATAATACTAATTAAAAAGTACCCCTATAGGATGAATCCCAACCTCTACACCAAGGTCAAAATAGAGATCGATGCAATTCTGGTTGCAGGATTCATTTACCCTATATAGGAGTTTGAATAGATGAGATCGATGGTAATAAACATCAAGAAGGATGGGTGCATTCACATTTTAATCTATTATAAAAAATTTAACACCATCTGCATAGATGACCCCTTCCTGACTCTATTCATAGATGAAGTCCTTGAAGGCATCATCGGTTACGAAATCTACACCTTCACTAATGGGTTCTTCAAATCCCACCAAGCCCAGATTAAGGAGGAGGAAAAGCCAAAAATAACCTTTGAAACTAAATGGGGATATTTCTTATAACATGACTCCCTTTGGACTCAAGAATTCACCATCCATGTTCTCTAGAGTGGTGATCACCGTGTTTAAATATTTCATCCACAGGTTCATCTAGGTTTACCTAGATGACTAGACGGTGTATGGCCTCGTCAAAGACCATTGTGATAATTGATGCCTAATGTTTGAGAGGTGTAGGCATCTTTAGCTATCTTTGAACCTAAAAAAAGTGCATCTTCACAACACCATTTGAAACCCTACTGGGTACATCATCTGTAAGGATGGTTTGCTCATCGATCTAATGAAAATTGTCATCATCATTTAGCTCTAGACTCCTTCCACATAGAAAGACATTCATGCCTTTCTTGGCCACTATGGATATTATAGAAATTTTATAAGGATCTATGTAAAGATTATAGTACCACTACAAGATCTCTTGCACAAGGATGGCCCATTGTACTGGGGTGAAGTAAAATAGGATGCCTTTGAGACCTTGAAGCTCAAATTGGATAGCACACCTATCTTATAATTTCTCGACTAGACGACCCCATTCCACATCCATGTCAACATATTTGGCTATATAATTGGCATAATCTTAGTGTATCCTATTGAAGGAAAAGTGGATCATCCCATCTCCTTCTCTATCATAAAATTAACAAAAACAAAGCAAAACTATACTACAACTAAGCATGAGGCACTCACTATAGTCTATGCCTTGGAAAAATTTAGAAAATATTTGATAGTGACCCCATTCATTTTTTTCACAAACCATGAGGTGTTTAAGTACCTCATGAACAAGCCCATTCTCCATGGGCAAATTTATAGATGGATCATTCTAATTCAAGAATTCTAATTCTCTATTTTTGTCAAGCTTGGAAAACAAAACTTTGGGCCAGACCATTTGTATCACATAGACTTAGGCGATGCAATAACACCAACTGAGGATGATATGCTAGATACATAACTATATAGAATCCATTGTGCCTCAAAAGACTTGGCAAAGATAGCCACTTTTCTAACATCTAGATTTATGCCCCAAACAATGATAAAAAATAAAAGAAATAGCTCGCAGTCTGTGCTACCAATTTTCAACTCATCAACAAGGAAATGTACAAATTGAGCTGAGATGAAGTTTTTTGTCAATGTTTTTTGGAGCATGAAAGGGACTACATATTACATGAGGTGGAATAAGGATGGTAGGAAGCCATTATGTCAGAGATGTAATGATGCACAAAGTGTTACAATTAGGCTTGTGGTGACCAAGTCTATTTCAAGATGCAAAGGACTATGCCAAGGCATGTGACATAAGCTAACGCACAGGGAAGCTGAACCACTAGGATGAGATGCCTCTCATCTCCATTCTTTCCTTAGTGCCATTCAAGAAATGGTTCATTGACTTTTTTGGGCCAATTATCCCCATAGAAAGGCACACAAGTGCAAGATACATTCTAGCACCCACAAACTATTTCACCAAGTCGGTCAAGGTCATGCCAACTAAAAAATACACAACCACCATAGTTAAAAGGTTCATATGAGAGAACATCATAATCTGGTATGGGTGCCCACTCAACTTCACTAGAGATAGGGGTACACAATTCATAAATGAAACTAGGTAGATCTTACTAATAGAATACTTGGTGGTGCACCACAAGACAATGCCTTACCATCCCCAAGAAAATGACATAGTTGAGGCATTCAAAAAGATCCTAGGTACATACCTTACAAAGATATGCAATTTTGGTCACAAAGATTGGGATGGTCAAGTGTCAGTAGTGTTATGGGCATATCGCACAACCTATAAGAACCTGAACAAAGCTACACCATTTTAATTAGTGTTTGGCATTGAGGCAATCATGTCGATGGAGTTATTAGTGCCATCATTGTTCATCACATGTATTGGTCAGTTAGATGACCAATAATCACTTAATGTAGGACTGGAGGACTTAGAGTGCCTAGATGAGATGCACGCCCAATAAAAATGGAGCCAATAGATAGAAAAGGCATGCCAAAAGCTCTAGAATGACAAGCATATAAAGCACAAGGAGCTAATGAAAGGGGCATTGGTTTTTATCTATGACTCCAAGTATAATAAGCACTTAGAAAAGCTACAAATAATATGGATGGGTCCATATGCCATCCATAACATCTTAGAGACTGGTGCATGCAAGTTGCATATGTTTTATGGTGAAATATTCCCCAGGCATTTCAATGGCAACTGATTGAAGCTATACCGGTAATAAGGTGGTACTTTTACCATCAAACACTATCTTCTTGGTCACAAGTCAGTTGTATTGAGTAACTAGAATAAAGTTTGGTGCAAGCCAAACACATTCCTTGGTAAGTGAATAAGTGATGATTTGATTTCACCAATATAATAATTCTAGCATTTTCAAGCATAATTCTAGTTGAGTGAGTCGAGCACAACTGCTCTCTAAGTGACTAAGGCCAGACACCTAAGTTATGGGCACATAAATTTTGCTAAAGTCATATACAAGGCACACCAAATCTTCATGCACAAGATTCAAGAAGGCATCTTTAGGCCCATTAAAGGTCTAGTTTGGTTTTTTTAAGCATAATACTAGTCGGGTGAGTCGAGTAAGGCTAAATCTTAAGCACCTATGATAGACACCTAAGTCTTTGGGCACATGGAAATCATTATACTTAGAGATAATATGAACTAAGAGTCACATAAGATACAAGCACATAAGATTCATGTGGATAGATAGAGTGAAGATGCACAACATGATCATGCATAAAAGATCAGATGATAATGTCACACTAAAGGCTAGTGCAAAGGATTTAATAGGGTAGGAAAGGTTGAGGAAAGAAGATGAAAGCATAGTGAAATTGACCAAGATAGACAAGTACAATTGAAATAGAAGCGTAGATTGAAAATGAAATAGGACCAAGGAGGTTGAATCACATGCATGTGAAGCACCACACCCAGGTTACCATATTGAAGGTAAAGGTCATGCCAAGTGAACAAAGCATAAGAGAAGGTGGTCAAAGTAAGCTAGCATCCACCCAAAGCTAGGTGATAAGTGATGACTTTAACTACATGTCACTTCACCTAAAAGTCATTTGAAGAATTTAATGTAGTGGTGGTGAAAGCACAAAAATCCATATTGAATGAATTAATAAAAAATATTTTTGTGGATTTTTTGGGGCATAGTGAATCCAAAATAATTTAGGTACCACCATGCCATAAATCAACTGCATTTATTATGAGATGGCCATGTATCTACTCAAGTATCAAGGCATGAAGAATGTCATAGAGCATGTGCTCAAGTGTGAATTATAATGACATGCTTGAGGAATAACCCAGTTTGAGTGCAAGGTAACCCATTTTGTGATAACCTTACTTGATCATGCCCATACTTAGTTTAGGAAGTTTGATCCTAACCATGTTATGGTTGAGTATGACACCTTGAAGGGAGCCTTCTTAAAATAATTTGATATACCTAAGTTTGAGCAGCAGAGCATCACAACACTCAAGGAGATCAATTAGGGATTATCAGAGAATGTGCACTTATAAGATGCTAGATTCAAGACTCTCCTTTCTAATCTCCCTTGAAATATTCACCCTTCCCAACATATGTAATGGTTCATTGGAGGATTGTTTGTACGTTTCAAAAAGGAGCTATCCATGAAAACATTCATAGACCTTCAAGAAGTGGTTGAATCCATGCTCAAAGTCAAGGTGATGGGGAGTACTGATACAAGAATTAGCCCCTTAATGAAGACATATATTATGTTTATGGCCTCTCAACTACAAAATATAACCACTAGTTCATCATAATATGCTTGAAGCGGGTTGTGGTACACTTATTGAGAGATGGAGGGTCATAATATAAATAACTACCCTTAGAGGAATGTGCGTAAATTGCTTCTTAGCTGTGAAGTTTATCATGAGGTACATGATTTTTATAACTGCCCTTTATTTCAATGTACCAGTCAGGTCAACATAACTGTCTATTGTAAGTTATGTGATTCCTACACTCACACCATAGCTGACTATAGAGTAATTAATGATATGAACCAAAATATGGAGAGAGGCATGTGGTAGGCAACTACAATAGCTAGAGGGTAGGTGAATAAAGGAAATGAGGGTTATGGCCAATAAAATGCTAGCTATGGGAACTAAAGAGGTACTAGAGGGCAAGGTGGAGGATGTGATAGAGGAAGATTCTTACCATAATCATGTTATAAGTGCAATTCAACTAAACACTATCAACATGACTACTCGATGCATCCAATGTGAAGGTATTGTTGAGGACCACATTTGGTCCAAGAATACCCTAACTTATATAAAAAATTGACCCAAGGCAATCCAAGTATTGATAGGGGCACATGGATGATCGGGCATGAGTCTAAAGAGGCAAAATGGGCTCCAAAGGCACAACCAACATGCACATAATCAATCAAAGTATAGGCAACTACTCAAAATAAACTCATCACTCAACTACTAATTGCATCAATACCAAAGTTATGATTGGAATATGGGATATTGAGCTATACAAAGTGCATTACCTAAATAAAACCCAAAGCATGCCTTATCTAGACCCTATACACAAAAAATATGTACTATAACAAGCCATGAGTTTGATCCAAAACCTATAAGGAGAGCTCTAATTAGTGTGAGACTTAGAGGCACAGGCCATTACCTTTCAAAAGAAGTAGGATGGCCAAGAGGTTGAAGTGCAAGAGCTGACAGAGATCTTATGGCTCCTATAAATGGAAGGGATGTTGCCCCTATTAAAAAACTTACTTTTAGAACATGCAAGACAATAGTTAGTTAAAGTTACTATGTCATGCATGGAAAGGGCATGAGAGGTCGGACATACATAGAACATAGAGTATGACCAAGAAATCTTGGTGAATGTTACTATTGATGGATGGTCCATCTAAGAGTTCCTTATCAACACAATCATTGAGGTCAATATCCTAACCAAGAATGCATGGGAAAATATGGGTAGGCTAGGCTTAAGGCCTTCTTCCCATGTACTCGTTAAGGCCAACAAGACCTGAGTGTAGCTGATTAGAATTCTAAAGGATGCCATTATAGATATTATGGGTACCTAATTCCATGTTGACTTTAAGGTATTCAAGTTGGCTGAATAGGATAACTATCCAACACTTCTAAGAAGGCCATGGTGCTATGCTAATTATGCAAATATGTGCTTTAAAAAGTGATATATGACCTTCAAAAATAGAAAAGAAAGAGTATAAATTTCCCTTTAAAGTGACCAAGGACCCCCCTATATGGAGAGTGTTGATTTAGAGGATGAGATCAATCATATATATAACATCATGGCATAAGACACCAAGAATATCAACCCCTCTGATCAAGGAGTGCTCTCTTGGGAGGATGGGAAGTTAGCCTCAAACACCATCGATATCACTTGTGATTGATGGGTTGAAGAGGCCTATAAGGCCACTGGTCATAGATGTCACTTGGTGTTCCCAAAGGTGCTAAATCTAGTGAATATTGGTTGGGTCTAAACTGATTGCATTATAAAATGATGAGTCTCGCACCATGAGGAGAAAGGAAAAAGGGTACTCTACCTGAGGAAAGAAAAGATGACAGTCCTCCCAAAATTTGAAGGGAGTAACATAGTGGAAAGGTATGTCCATGAAATTGAAGCATGCATCCCCAAAGAGACAAACATAATGGATGTACTAGTGTATACCTTGAGAAGCACTACCATGTGTTGGTAGGTAGTGCAAAAGTCTAACTTGCTAGCCTAGTTAGAGGTAAAAGTAGTCATTTTCACTAGATTTAGGAGTAATGAGAACTTCGATATCTCAAAATACTTTAGTGACTCTGATCTCATGATGCATGTGCACCTTTGCAAATAAACATGGACTAATTATGGCATGATAGCCCCAAAGAACTTATGGGTGCACACCTTTTATAAGACTCTAAATACATGGGCACAAGCATGGTATGTTTTCAATGAGACGTATCAAGAGATAACCAATTGGGAGGCCCTTAAGGAGAAGTTTGTGCACAACTTTTCCTTTTCCTCCTAGAGAATGGAGTTGTTTAAGGTAATGCAAGTAATTCAGAGGGTAGTGTTCAAGGACACCACCATCCTCAAAGAGAATTTGAAAGACATGTTCAGGGAAAGGGGCTAGAGCTCCTAACTTTCTTTGAGGAAAAAATGTGCAATAGTGAATCGAGTGAAGAAGATGGTGAAAATTGAAAGGAAAGTTACTAGAAAATTTTGATCACTAGAAGAAAGCTCATGCACCAAGTAGATGATAGTGTTCCCAGCAAAGAAGACCCCACTTATCTTTGTGTAAAGACAATAGAGGGAACTCAAAAAGTTGAGGACTCATACCAGGAGAAGAATGAACCCTACCATGCACCACTAAATACCATCAAAGTGGATATCAACATATAAGGAGAGCCAAAGATGGCTACTCTAGACACCTATCGGTGTGATGCAGAGCTAAGATGCATCATAGACCTCCTGAAGGAGTTCTAAGATTTGTCCTCTAGAAATTAATAGGATATGAAGGTTACCCACCCATGCCTTGTAAAGATGAGCATAAATACAATCGATGGTGTAATACCAATTAAACAGTACCCCTACAGGATGAATCCCAACCTCTACACCAAGGTCAAAATAGAGATCAATGCAATTCTGGCTATAGGGTGCATTCACATTTGCATCTATTATAAAATGTGTAACACCATCTACATAAATGACCCCTTTCTAACTCTATTCACTGATGAATTCCTTTAAGGCATCATCAATTATGAAATCTACACCTTCACTAATGGGTTCTTCAGATCCCACCAAGCCCAGATTAAAGAGGTAGAAAAGCCCAAAATAACCTTTGCAACTAAATGGGACTATTTATTCTAACATGATGCCCTTTGGACTCAAGAATTCACCAGCCATGTTCTCCAGAGTGGCGATCACCATGTTTAAATATTTCATCCACAGGTTCATCTAGGTTTACCTAGATGACTAGATGGTGTATGGTCTCATCAAAGACGATTGTGATAATCGATGCCTAATGTTTGAGAGATTTAGGCATCTTTAGATATATTTGAACCTAAAAAAGTGCATCTTCACAACACCATTTGGAACCCTACTTGGGTACATCATCTGTAAGAATGGTTTGCTCATCGATCTAATGAAAATTGCCATCATCATTCAGCTCCAGACTCCTTCCACATAGAAAGACATTCATGCCTTTCTTGGCCACTATGGATATTATAGAAATTTTATAAGGATCTATGTGAAGATTATAGTACCACTAGAATATCTCTTGCATAAGGATGTCCCATTTTACTTGGGTGAAGTAAAAGAGGATGCCTTTGAGACCTTGAAGCTCAGATTGGCTAGCACACCTATCTTATAATTTCTAAACTAGACGACCCCATTCCACATCCATGCCAACATTTTTGGCTCTACAATTGGCATAATCTTATTGCATCCTAGCGAATGCAAAATTGATTATCCAATCTCCTTTTCTAGCATAAAATTAACAAAGGTAGAGCAAAACTATACTACAACTAAGCATGAGGCACTCATTATGGTCTATGCCTTGGAAAAATTTAGAAAATATTTGCTAGTGACCCCATTCATATTTTTCACAGGCCATGAGGTGTTTAAGTACCTCATGAACAAGCCCATTCTCCATGGGCACATTTATAGATGGATAATTCTATTTCAAGATTTCTAATTCTCTATTGTGATCAAACTTGGAAAATAAAACTTGAGGCCACAACATTTGTATCGCATACACTCAGGCAATGGAATAACACCAATTGAGGATGATATGTTGGATACACAACTATATAGAATCTAATGTGCCTCTAAAGACTTGGCAAAGATAGCCACCTTTCTAACATCTGGATCTATGCCCCAAACAATGATAACAAAATAAAAGTAATAGCTCACAGTTTATGCTACCCCTTTTTAATGCATCAACAAGGAAATGTACAAACTGAGCTGAGATGAAGTTTTTTGTCAATGTGTTTTGGAGCATGAAAGAGACTCCATAGTACATGAGGTGCAATAAGGATGGTAGGAGCCCATTACATCAGAGATTTTATGATGCATAAAGTGTTACAGTTAGGCTTGTGGTGACCAAGTCTATTTTAGGATGCAAAAGACTACACCAAGGCATGTGACATATGCTAACGCATAAGGAATCCCAACCACTAGGATGATACGCCTCTCATCTCCATTCTTTCCCAAGTTCCATTCAAGAAATGGGTCATTTAATTTTTTGGGCTAATTACCCCCATAGAAAGGCATACAAGTGCAAGGTACATTCTAGCACCCACAAACTATTTCACCAAGTAGGCTGAGGTCATGCTAACCAAAAATTGCCCAACCACCATAGTTACAAGGTTCATATGAGAGAACATCATAAGTTGGTATGGGTTCCCACTCAACTTGACTAGAGATAGGGGTACACACTTAATAAATGAAACTATGTAGATCTTACTAATAGAATACATGGTGGTGCACCACAAGATAATGCCTTACCCTCCCCAAGCAAATGACATAGTTGAGGCATTCAGAAATATCCTAAGTACATACCTCACAAAGATATGCGATGTTGGTCACAAAGATTGAGATGATCAAGTGTCGGTAGTGTTATGGGCATATTGCACAACCTATAAGCACCTAAACAAAGCTACACCATTTTAATTAGAGTTTGGCATAGAAGCAATCATGTCAATGGAATTATTAGTGCTATCATTGTGTATCACATGCATTGTCTAGTTAGATGACCAATAATCACTAAATGCAAGACTGGAGGACTTAGAGTGCTTAGATGAGATGCACACCCAAGAAAAATGGAGCCAACAGATAGAAAAAGCATGCCAAAAGCTCTAGAATGACAAGCATATAAATCAAAAGTTGCTAACAAAATGGGCATTGGTTTTTATCTATGACTCCAAGTATATCGAGCACCTAGAAAAGCTACAAATAAGATGGATGGGTCCATATGTCATCCATAAAATCTTAGAGACTAGTGCATGCAAGTTACATATGTTGCTGGGTGAAATATTCCCTAGGCATTTCAATGGCAACTGATTGAAGCTATGCTAGTAATAAGGTGGTACTTTTATCATCAAACACTGACTTCTTGATCACAAGTCAGCTGTATTGAGTAACCAGAATAAAGTTTGGTGCAAGCCAAACACATTCTTTGGTAAGTGAATAAGCGATGATTTGATGTCACCAATATAATATTTCTAGCATTTTCAAGCATAATTCTAGTTGAGTGAGTCGAGCACAACTACTCTCTAAGTGACTAAGTCCAGACACCTATGTGATGGGCACATGAATTTTACCAAAGTCATATACAATGCACACTAAATCTTCATGAACAAGATTTAAGAAGGCATCTTTAGGACCATAGAAGGTCTAAGTTGGTATTTTTAAGCATAATACCAGTTAGGTGAGTTGAGCAAGGCTGCTTCTTAAGCACCTACGACATACACCTATGTCTTTGGGCACATAGAAATCATTGGACTTAGAGAAAATATGAACTAAGAGTCACATAAGATACAAGTGCATAAGATGCATGTGGAGAGATAGTGTGAAGATACACAACATGATCATCTATAAAAGATCAGATGATTGTGTCACACTAAAGGCTAGTGCAAGGGATTTTATGGGGTAGGAAAGGTTGAGGAAAGATGATGAAAGCATAGTGAAATTTATCAATATAGACAATTACACTTGAAATAGAAGCATAGCTTGAAAAGGAAATAAGACCAAGGAGGTTGAATCACATGCATGTGAAGCGCTACACCCAGGTTACCATATTGAAGGTGAAGGTCATGCCAAGTGAACAAAGCACAAGAGAAGATGGTCAGAGCATGTTGGCATCCACCCAAAGCTAGGTGATAAGTGATGATTTGGACTACATGTCACTTCATCGAAAAGTCATTAGAATAATTTAATGTACTGGTGATGAAGGCACAAAAATACATATTGAATGAATTAATAACATAATATTTTTGTGGAATTTTTGGGGCATAGAGAATCCAAAATATTTTAGGTACCACCATACCATAAATCAACTTCATTTAAGGTGGTAAATGAGAGTGGAGGTATAAATTAGTGGAAGACTGATGGCATCTGGTTACAAACTTGTGTTGATTTTAACTTTTAACAAAAAACTAGAGTAACCAACGAACCAAAGAGATGAACCAAGGAGACCCTGCTACAACAAGATCCTAAACACCCCTAGATGCCAAAAGCAATGATTGTGTAGAGGAATGAATTGCATTCCCTATGATATTGGTAGAGGAAATAAAGGGGCACAATTTTTGCAATGAACCAAGCATCTAAAAACTAAGGTGATGTTAAGGCTACCATTTGTGGCACACAAAGCTCAAGAGTTGAATATACAATCACAAACCTCGTGACTATGTGAATCACCATAAAATATTGAAGGCTTCAACAAGATCAATAGACTGTGGTTTAACTCTAGTATATTTAGAATGGGGAAAATGTTTTTGAGCTCGGACCTATAGCAGGTATTAAAAGATATCAAGAGAGTGTGACTAGAAGTAAAAGCCACCACTATGAATATAACAATTTGGAGGTGCTCAAGAAGATGTTCTACCAAGACATGTAGTTCCTGAAGGAGGTTTTGATGGGATAAAACTAGGCATCATTCATGTATAAATGTTGCCTGAAGGAGTACAACCATAAAACCTCCAACAATGTGAATGACCTATCATAATACTATATGGTAGACATAGGTTAAAAGACTACATAAGGTGCAACATTGTTCAATGTCTCTATCTAAGATAAGTTGACGAATGCAATCATGATACAACTCTATGAGTTATCAAGTTTTGAAAAGATAGAGGAACTTGTGTAGTTCCTCTCCTCACACTATTAGTGTTTAGAGCTCTGATACCAGTTGTTAGGATCTTAGAGTACAATTGATTACTTTTGTATAAGTAACTAAACATGGAATTGAAACCAGAAGTAATAAGTAACCAGAAATTAGAAAAAATAAATAATAAGAGATACAAGAAATAACCAATATGTGCTAAACTCTTCTAGAAGGAAATACAATGAATAAATCTCTCTCTGCTCACACCTCTCAGATGTACAGTAATTCTCCCTCAAGAGTTCTCTCTCTCTCTCTATATATCAATTACAACCAACTCAATTATTGAATTGTTATTATGTACATGCTATGAGGATCTAAACCTATTATATAGAATTCTACAACACTAGGGTTCATAAGCCATGCATTCACCACCATTAAATCCACCTCTTAAATCAAAGGCTCAAATCTATTCTACTAAAAATATAAAAACACTAGAAACGCACATCTAAAAATAACAATTCTAGAAACGCATAGAAGTCAGTGTCGGTCTAAAGATGATCGATGCCAGCCGACCCCTAACTGATGTCAGTCAACCCCTAACCGATGTTGGTTGGTTCTGACTGATGTCAGTTACTTTGTAAACCCAACAACCTCCACATTAGCTCATTAGTGAAGCTTTTATCTCCACAACTCAACAATCTCCCACTTGGGGATAAACAGCTGCACCAGTACCTATACAACAACATCCTCTAAACATCTCTGGCTTATTTCTCCCTCTTCAAGTTCAATCTTGAAGACCAACAAAAGTTGAATGAAGATTCAACTTCTCTTTTGTTATCAACTTTGTTAACATATCAATAGGGTTCTTATCCATATGGATCTTTTCCAGCTTCAACTGCCCATCCTCTAATACCTGTCTAATGAAGTGGTACCTAAGCTGTATATGTTTGGTTCTTGAATGAAAGGCTGAATTCTTTGCCAAATGAATTACACTTTGACTATCACTGTACAATCTACAACTCTCTTGCTCCTTTCCCAAATCTTCCATGAACCGAGTCATCCAAATCATTTCCTTGCTAGCCTCTGTGACTGCAATGTATTCTACCTCTGTAGTAGACAAGGCAACAACCTTCTACAACTTTGAAATCCAACTAACCGCCATTCCACCAATAGTGAACACATATCCTGTGGTTCTTCTCCTACCATCCAAGTCACCTACCATATCTAAATCTACATACCTATGTAGAGAAGTGTTTGACCCTCCATAGCATAAATGCCTACTACTGGTCCCTCACAGATATTTGAGAATCTACTAAACTGCTTTTCAGTGTTCCTTTCTTGGATTGGCCATAAACTTGCTGACAACTCCCACTACTTGGGCAATATCTGGTCTAGTACATACCATTGCATACATCAAGCTCCCAACTACTGAAGCATATGGAACTCTACTTATGTACTCAACCTCATCGTGTGATTTAGGACACTGTTCTTTGCTCAACTTGAAGTGTCTAGCCATAGGTGTGCTTACCGATTTTGCATCCTGCATATTGAACCTCTCCAACACCTTATTCACATAATCTTCTTGAGACAAAATCAAACTGTGATTTTTCCTATCTCTATTAATACTCATGCCAAGGATTTTCTTTGCTACTCCTAAATCCTTCATGGCAAATGTGTGAGCTAATTTTACCTTAAGCTCAGTAATTTCCTGCATGTGTGAACTTGCAATAAGCATATCATCTACATACAGTAATAGGATAATATAACTACCATTATCCAATCTGTTAAAATAATACAATGGTTAGATTGACATTTACTAAAGCCATGCTCTGTCATAAACCTATCAAACCTCAAATACCATTGTCTTGGAGCTTGCTTAAGACCATATAAGCTTTTCTTCAGCCTGCACACAAGTTTTTCCTTACCTTTGACCTCAAAACCTTCTGGCTGATCCATATATATCTCTTCATCCAAATATCCATGAAGAAATGTTGTCTTAACGTCAAGCTACTCAAGATGCAAATCCTCAATAGCAACTAAAGACAATACAGTCCGAATAGAAGTCATCTTTACTACAAGAGAAAAAATTTCACCAAAATCAATACCTAGTTTCTGTGCAAATCTCTTTACTACCAACCTGGCCTTATGTCTCATTTGTCCATTCTCTCCTTCTTTCAACCTATATACCCATTTGTTTTTTAGTGCTTTCTTTCCAGCTGGCAACTCAACCAAATCCCACATATGGTTCTCTTCTAAGGAATCAATTTCCTCATTCATGCCATGCTCCCACTATTTTCTAGATTCTACCTGCATTGCCTCATCAAAACTTTTTGGTTCTCCACCATCAGTGAGCAACAAGTAGTATAAAGAAGGGAAATAATGAATTGGACATTTACTTACCCTTTCAAACCTCCTTATGGGCATTTGAGACTGATTTATAGCTTGTTATCTGCCCAAATTTTCTTCTAACAGTGATTGATCCCGGTCATCTCTGATCGATGCAGGTCTGCACTTGACCAATGTCGATTCCTCCTGATCGACACTAATTTCCACCTGACCAATGTTAGTTTCCACTTGATCAACGCCGATTTCCACTTGATTGACATTGATTTCCACCTGACTGATGTCGGTTTCCACCTGACCGACGTCGGTCTCTATGTTTTTTGTGAGTGATGATTTTTACCCATGAGCTCATTTTAGATCATAACCTCTTCCAAATCAAGATTACCCTGATCATAATTATTCAACCTCTTGAGTTGATCACTGTACATCACCTTCTCATTGAAAACTACATCATGGATTCTAATGATTTTGTTAGTTTCTAAATTCCACAACCAAAATTCAAAATCTCCAAAGCCATAACCAATGAAAGTGCACCGCATAGATCTAGCATCCAACTTCTTTCTATTTTCTTTATCAATGTGCACAAAAGCTTCAGAACCAAAAACTTTGAGAAATGAAAGATCTACCTTTTTACCTGTCCAAGCCTCTTCTAGAATTCCACCATCCAGTGCAGTAGAAGGTCCTCTGTTAATCAGGTAAACTACAGTATCTACAACTTTTTTCCAAAACTATAAGGGCAAACCAGCATGCAACCTCATACTCTATGCACACTCCATTATTGTTCTATTCATCCTTTCAGTAACTCCATTTTGCTAAGGTGTCCTTAGAACCATCCTTTCCCTGCATATTCAACTCATAGAATAGTAACTATTGAATTTATTGCTGCAGTACTCACCACCATTATCAGATCTAAGACACTTCAATCTCAAACCTGTTTCATTCTCAACCAAAGCTTTCCATTTCTTAAATGTGTCAAAAACATCATATTTCCTCTTTATACATTAAACCCATACCTTTCTTGTAGCATCATCAATGAAAGAAACATAATACTGTGATCCTCTAATAGAAGCTACCTGAGCTAGTCCCCACACGTCTGTGTGAACAAGCTCTAATTTGTGCTTCTTCTTTGTTGACCCAATTTTGAGAAACCTCACTTTCTTTTATTTCCCAAAAATACAATGCTCACAGAAATCTAGATCTATGCTTTTCAAATCTGAAAGCTTACCTTTTGACTTAAGAACATTCATTCCCTTCTCACTCATGTGACCAAGCCTACAGTGCCACAACTTTGCATCTTAATCTAAAGTAGATAAAATAGAACGAGAATAATCAGTAATACAAGTAGATAGATAAAGTGTACCTACTCTCTTACCTTTTGCTAATACAAGTGCACCCTTAGAAACTTTCCAAGATTCAGTTGTGAGAGTTACTGTGCAACCCTCATCACCCAAATTTCTTGTAGAAATCAGATTTCTCTTCAGGTTGGGTACATGCATGACATCCTTCAACACCCATGTGTTGCCATTCTACAATTTTAGCTGCACTTTTCCTTTGCCAACAATTTTACAAGGGTCATCATCCCCTAAATAAACTTTTCTAAAATCTCCATGGACATAATCATTGAAAAATTCTCTATTTGGGGTTGCATGGAAAGAGGCACCAAAATCTAAAACCCATGATTCTACTTGATTATCCAAAGAAAATATAAGAGCAGCCTGTGCAACAATACCTGCAACTTTTGCTTCTTTATTACCTTCATGCCAATTTTTTTTGTTATCCTTTAACCAACAATCTTTCTTTGCATGTCCTTTCTTTCCACAATTCTAGTAGGTTATTCTTCCATTTCTGGATTTAGATCTACTTCCCATCTTTGACCTTGATTTCCCTTGCTTTCCCTTCTCTCTTTGCCTTCCCCTACTTTCAACACTTAAAGCATTACCTGATGTTTCCCCTGTGCTTTTCTTGTGAATTTCTTCATTCAAGATTACACTAACAACATCATCAACTTTCAAGATATTTGAAGCAGATGCAATATTACTAACTGCCATTACCAAACTATGCCAACTTTCAGGTAAAGAGCATAAGATTAAGAGAGCCTTAATTTCATCATCAAAAACTATTTTGACTGAATTTAACTGATTTACTATTGTATGGAAATCATTAAGATGACTAGATATATAACCACCTTCCTGCATTTGCAAATTAAATAATTACTTCATAAGATATACCTTATTCAAAGCTGAGGGTTTTTCATATAAATTTGCTAAAGTATCCATTAACTCTACCGTTGTCTTTGCCTGTGATAAGTTGGAAAACACAAAAGCTGCCAGGCTTAACCTTATAGATCCAAGAGCCTTTTTATCAAGAACATTCCATTCTTCATCTTCCATATTTGTGGGCTTCCTTGAAACCCCACCCAATGGTAAATACAGATCTTTTTGATACAAATAATCTTCAATTTGCATCCTCCATAATTGATAATTCTTGCCATTGAATTTCTCCATTCTTAGTTTACTTTCTTCTGCCATTGCTTTGTTCCCACTCAATCAAAAACCCATGTGAGTGAATTATGTAATCAATAAAAACTAACACACTCTGATACCAGTTGTTAGGATCTTAGAGTACAATTGATTACTTGTGTATAAGCAACTAAACATAGAAATGAAACCAGAAGTAATAAGTAAGTAAAAATCAGAAGCAACAAATAATAAGAGATACAAGAAACAACCAATCTATATTAAACTCTTCTAGAAGGAAATACAATGAATAAATCTCTCTCTCCTCACACCTCTCAGATGTAAAGTAATTCTCCCTCAAGAGTTCTCTCTCTCTCTCTCTATCAATTACAACCAACTCAATTACTAAATTGTTTATGTACATGCTATGAAGATCTAACCCTATTATATAGTATACTACAACACTAGGGTTCATGAGCCATGCATTCGCCACCATTAGATCCACCTCTTAAATCAAAGGCTCAAATTTGTTCTGCTAAAAATAGAAAAACACTGGAAATGCACATCTAAAAATAACAATTCTAGAAACGCATAAAAGTTAGTGTCGATCTGAAGATGACCGATGCCAGCTGACCCCTAACCATTGTCAGTTGACCCCTAACTAATGTTGGTTGGTTCTGACTAATGTCGATTACTATGTAAACCCAGCAACCTCCACATTAGCTCATTAGTGAAGCTTTTAGCTCCACATAAGTTGACGAATGCCATCATGATACAACTCTATGAGTTATCAAGTTTTGAAAAGATAGAGGAACTTGTGTAGTTCCTCCCCTCATGCATCCATAGGGATAGGTTTTAATTTGTAAGGAGGTACATGAGGATGTCAACAAACCTCATCAAATGAATCATTAGACTCCCAAGCTCTGACACAAACATTTTCTAAATGATGGTAGATGATGTTGCATTCATAAGGGTCATGAAGATCCTAGGATACTACAAAGGAGGCTTTACATTCTTGATCAAGGATATCAACAATCCTAGGATGAGGGTAGATGTGCTCTTGGTGAGTTTGAAACTATGCCCAGACATTTGATGGTCAGATGTAATGAAGACCTGCCTATGCCTCACATACCACATGCCATAGGGGATGAAATTCAACATCACTAAATTCATCATGCAGGATATAATCAAGAATACACTCAAATATCATATGGCATGTGAGACCTTCCATTAGGGGTCCATGTTGATCTAAATTATGATAGAGGAGATTAGCATACCCAATGGGGATGAGGATAACTTGTGGGTGTTTCCAGTGCATAATGACTCCTTAGTGCTCAAATACTATAACTTCACTTACCCCCTACCTTCATGACAAAGTATAAATCTTGAGTAATGGGATGGTACACCTGATACATTAAAGCATTTGAAGAATAATGGTGCATCCTAGAGAAACTCCCCCAGAGTCTATTTGGAATGGAAAATTTTACCATCACAAAACACTTTAATGTTGTTCAATTAACATTTGCAGATGGGAATCACTCTGATTAGATAAAACTACCTTATGTATTTTTATCCAAGTACTCCAGAAAGGTGCTACATAGAATCCCTAACATGTAACAAGTAGATATTCTAGTAAATATTGTGGATGCATAGATGCATAGATTGAGGCATCAATACATGCATCCAGGGGGAAAGGCAACTAAAGATAAAGAGGATGATTTAGATGCCAATGACATATATCCCCTTGAAAAATAAGTCATCATTGGGAATATCCATAGGATTTTCTATGAGAAGAAACCAAAGAAGAGGGGTGCAAGCACAGACAAAGATGATGACCTCCCCCTTCAGGTTGATGAAGAAGGAGAGTTAGTGCTAGAGGCAGTAGTGGTAACAAGTAAATCACCTCAAAAGACGTGGGGAGAAACCTTGAAGGAAATATAAGAGTGCCTTCATTGGAATAGTACCTCTAAAGATGAAGCTTCCCCCTCAGTGCCAAAGAATATGCACATGGTCTTCAAGTTAGGAAATGAGTCACACAAGCTGAGGGAAAATAAAAAGAAGTCTTAAGGGGCCAGTGGCAATTCCCATGATAACCTTAGTCAAAATGGAGGTATAAGAGGCACAGGAGGAAGCAGAAGTGCAGTGGGCACAAGAAGGAGGGATGAAGGTTTATATAATCTAAGAAGAGATAAAGGAAGAGCCCACCATTGAATAAATTAATGAGACTCTCCAAGGTGGCACTACGTCTGTGCTTTGGGAAGAGGACTTATCAAGGTCCCCAACCATAGAACCCATGACATAACCTCTGTAATATGAGGAGGAGAAGAGGAGTCAATGAATAGAAATGGGCCTTAAAAGGACCATATAGAATTGGCACTAAATTTTTATCTAAGAAGGGAAGCCATGAAGGCTAAAGGCATGACCCAAGAAGAGATCAACAAGGTCGAGGATGAGGAAATAAGGTTCGAGGAGGAAAAAACAATCATGCTAGTAAAGAATAGGAAGGCAAAGAGAAAGAAGGCTAAAAAGGAGAAGGCTAGGAGAAAAAATTAAGAAGAGAGGGTTACCATAAGCATAGAACCCATAAAGAACAAAGTAGCAGAGGTGCCTAACACCCCCACCAGCACAATGGAGGAAGTTTCACAATAGGCATGCCCAAGTAGTGAAGGGGTGTCTAGAAACAAGGAAGGTGATAATGATACCTTACATAAACAAATGGAGAATGTAGTTGAAATCTAGAAGACTTAGGAGGGTGAAGCTGGAATCGAAGAGAAGGAAGAAGCAAACAAAAGGGAAAAGTTTAATGAAGAACCCATACTAGAGAAATAAGACACATCAAGAGAAAGCACTGAATAAGGCACTAGCTTTGATGAAAAGGAACTAAAGCATACACAACTGGCCATCCATGAGGAGGAAGTTGAGTTGAGCCTATGAGACAAGGTACAGAAGGGGTTCATTGATGAATACTAATACATGATGGAGTACATGAACTTAGATATATCACAACACTGACATGCCAGTAACTATCATTTACCTTTGACAGTTACATGGATGAACCCCAATTTGAGGTATCATAAAAGGTGATCCTTAGTGCATACCAACAAGAGGAAGGAAAAGACTCACTTCTCATCAACCCCCACATAATGAATCCAGCAAGGTTAGCTAACACCCTCCTCCATATTCATTTTGAGGTAGTATATAATATCATCATCAACTATGTTAGATCCTCAAGCTAGAAGAAGATAGTGCTAGAGAAAGAAGAAAAGAACAAGGCCATAAGATTAAAATTGTAGTAAACAAGAGCATTGACACTTTTAAGTTTTTTGGAGGTCAATAAAGTGTGTGTATTGGTGGAGTAGATGCTCCCAAGGTTAAAGGTTAGATCAAAGCCAAAAAAAGAAGAGGACCCTTGAATCGACATAAAATAAGATCTCATTGTGAAACATGAAGAGGTGGAAGACCTCTTTATGAAGTTGGAAGAGGGCATAAAAGCATCTGATGAAATCTTTTGCAACTTCTCCACCCAAGCATTAGTCATCAATGTGTACCTCAAAAAGGCAAAAGGAGAGAAGGACACACTAATGGCATAGACATACATTGTGAGCAGGGCTGAGCATGCTCAAATAATGGAATAGGTCAACACTTTGAGTGCCCATATCAAGACCTAAGAGCAAGACCTGGAAGAGCTCTTCCATGTACTACAAATAAAGGCCTATGAACAAGGAGAGATCCTTAATGGAGGTGTATCCAAGGAAAAAGAAAGGTTACAGGCCTTTAGGAGAGAATTGGATAAAATAGATGTGCTCACCCTCAGTGCTACATCCATAGAAGTAGACAACACTGCAAAAAAATCAAGCTCATAATTCAGGGCTTTGAGGACTTCAAGGTAGAACTAAAGGAGCATGCACCCAAGTTTTACACACCTAAGATGGAAGAAGGATAGTCAGAGGATGGACTAACATTTTTATATGGGGTAATGTTGGGACCTAAATCCATCTAAGTATAGGATATGTGTCGACACAATAGACATCTAGGTATGAGGCAATCACTTGTCATGATTATTATTTTGTCATCAGGTGGTACCAGCTAGCAGGCAAATAACAACTCCTTTTTGGATCTATCATCATTGAAAAGTGGGAACATGGGATAGTGACTTCTCATTAAAGATAGCGTAGTGGAGATGGAAAAATGAGTACCTCTAGCACTAGCTCAACAATTGGTATTTTCCATTCCCCATGATCGTAAGATGCTCTAAAGCACTATAAAAGAAAGCAAAGTCTAGTTAGGAAAGGGGATGGATGCGATTAGTGAAGCCCTAGTGTATTGGTTCTAGATGTTATGTTTGCCATTAAAGTTAGAAGTTAGTTTGGGATGCCTTTAGTACTCCCCATTGTAATGCCCAAGCTCACCTATGAGCCTTTAGGCCTTTAGCAGCTTAAGTCAAGCATATGCACATTTTATATTGACTTATATATGTATTATTGTTAAACTTTGTTAATGATGAAAACTTTGTATAAATGTTTAATGGATTGAATGCTTTATTCTATCATATGTATGTTGAGCTCTCACGAGATTATAACCTATTTTTCTATGGCATTGCTATAACCCATGAGGACTCACGCACCTGATATAGGGTATCCTCTAAGTATGGGTAAGACTTTTTACCTCACAATGATACCCGTAACTAAGCGCATACCTATGTCTAAGTCCACCACCTAGATACCCAATTGACCCTCAAGCACTTGAATGCCATTAAGCCTAGGAAACCTAAGGCTTGCACCCATGAATACACAACTATCACTGCACTAACCAAAGTCCCTGAAGGATAGAGTTGTGCCATGGCACAACTAACCAAACATAGACCTTGGTCCCTTTTTTGTTGTGCTTCGAGTGAGAACGTAAGGCTTGTACCTTATGTAAAGTGATGCCAATGCAGTTGAGTTTTAAATTTTAAGTCCCATAGGGTTATTCAAGGTCTACTCCCCATTGGAACAAGCCTAAATCTGACCCAGACATCTATATAAGTGCATGACTAAGCCCATGGATGAAACACCTACTTTTCTACAACATGTCCTAATCATTAGAAATGATGATGAATCCCATATGTGAAAATTTTATTGAAATAAAAGTCACACAAATATCTAAATTAGCGCAGAGTTGAACACTCTCTTCACTAAAGCACTAATAATGTTGGATCAGGATAACTTTTATTTAGATGAAAGGCATCTCACTAGGGTTCTAAAGAAGAATGGATGCAAGAATTGGAAAATTAATGTAGTTACTAAGAAATCAAAAATATGCCTTAAGAATATAATATAAATGTAGATCATAACAAGAGTTATGAATTATAGGTGTGTCTTCCATACATTGAAGGTAATTTAGACAAAATTAAAATTTTCTAAATAAGAATGACATTAAAACTTGTTTGAAACCTCTCCACACCATGGAAAATAAGTTAAGCAATCTTAAAGAATCCGTTTAATCAAATCTAAGAAAAGGCATATACTCAATCCCATGCTTTTGTGATAAATTATACATTGGTGAGATGGGTTGGTCACTTCAAACCTTATTGAAATAATATTTTGTAGATTTGGAGCATGTTAGGTTAAATAACTTAGCATTGGAATAACATGAAGAAAACACTAAGCACACCATTTGCATAAGTAATGCAGAAGTAAATTCCTTGGAAAATAACTATACCGATAGAAAAATATGAGAATCCATTGAGATTGAGAAACATCCTAATAATATGAATCATGGTGATTATTGGAATTTGAGTCATTTGTGTAAACCTATGTTTCATAGGCTAAGTAAATTCTATATATTTTATTTATCACATATTGTTTGGTATTTTATTTATTAGTTAGTTAAATAAAACACAAGCACACAAATACATTTTGGAGTAAGGATTTGAATTCATATCTAAGAATATGATATTACTTTTATTACTAATGCAATCTATTGAAGTGTATGCATACCTTGTATTAAAAGCTAAATTGAAGGGTTAGTGTTCAAGAGCTTCTGTAATCTACGAGTTACATGAATTTTATTGATAAGGATTGGGATATTGATATTTCACTAAATTGTTTATTAGATTGCATGAATATTTATTTAAAAACTATCTAATAATAGGGGTATGACTAAGGTAGGGCCATCATAACTACACATTTTTGTATGTTTGTACAAGGTTTCTTTGATTTGATTAGAGTTTGGAGGAAGGAGAAAGAATTCTAATTTTTTTTATAGATGATTAAGACAACATGAAAAAGGTTATAGATTAGTATAAATAGATGAAGGTGCTCCAAAAATTTCATCTAATCTTGACATTATCTTTAGAATCAAGATCAAACTCATGTTACCAAAATTGAACCTTACACTACCAAGATAAACCAAATAATTTTGATCGTACTAATCAATTTTTGTTGTTTTCTACATTTTTTGGTTGACACAAACTAAGTTTTCCATAAAATTGCATCTAGACATATTTTCACTTCGTTGTATCCTCAGATGGTATAAAAGTAAGTGAGAATTCAAGGATTTATTTATACACTGTCCTTGTCAACTTTCAAACTTGTTAATATTTGTTGTTGCACATTTCAAATATGATTTTATTAATTAAAAAGTAGGAGACTACATTCAAATGAAAAAATGCTCTCAACATTTCAAGTCTTAATCAAGATCCATCATCAGGAGGAAGAGACCAATGAGATCCATGTAAATAAACACCAGAAAAAGAACCATAAATATCCAACAAACAAAAATATTCATGCTAGGTCAGCTCAGTAGAAAAAACAAAATATTGATAATTTTTATTTTCTATTCTTTACCATGCAAATAATAGGTTTCCATCTATCACTAAGAACCCAACTGCTATATCAATTCAAAATGTTCAAGTCTTTCTCAATTTCTATTGCTTCATGAACCGTTCTACTCAAAAAATGACCATCTCTCAAGATAATGCCAACTTTACCTATGCAAATGTGATGACTCGAGGTAAAATAATGTTTTTCTATGGTAGATTCTTGGATCCAATTATGAGAAATATCAGCACAATGTTATTTAATCCTCACTTGAAAGGAACGACTAGTTTCACTAATGTAGACCTTACCACTACTGCACGAAATATAATAGATCCCTTTATGACAAATAGGTTTGGTTTTATCTTTAACATTATCCTTCATTTTTGAGATTGAATTAGGAGGAGAGAAATAAAACTTAATGTTTCTTCTCCTAAGGATTCTCACCAACTTGTCTGCAGTCCCTTCTATATAAGGAAGAGTGACCATGCCACTATTCTGATCCTCGACCAAAATCTTATCCTTAATATGCTTACTGCCATGATCAAATTATGTTTTAAGGATGATATTATTAATAAATCCCTCATCATAACCATTCTTCTTAAAAACCGTAGAGAGATGTTCAATTTCATGACCAAGGTGATCTTTATCAGTGATTCTCTTTGCACAAGTCACTAATGTGTTTATAATGCCATATTTTTGTGCAGGATGATGATGGGACTCTACATGTAAGTGATTATCTGTGTGAGTTTTCTTTCTATAGATTATGTGGGACAAAGAGCCATCATTACTCTTGTTTTTTTACCGATGTATTTGTGTCAAATTTGTTTTGTGCAATACATTTTATATTTTAATGAAATTTTCTTAGCACAAAACCCCACATTTGCACTTTCTATGTTCAGAGATTTTAAATTAGATAATTTATATATTTAGTTGTATTTTCTTAAATAAATTACATTTCATTTCATGAATGTGATTCAAATATATATAATAACATAAATATAAAATTATTTTAAAACACACCTTAATAAAAAAATATTCTTATCATATATATATATATATATATATATATATATATATATATATATATATATATATATATATATATATATATATATATATATATATATATATATATATATATATATATATATATATATATATATATATAATTGATTTGATTAGTTCTATATAAGCAATTTCATGAAATATATAATTACAATGTTATTTGAGTATGTTATATATTGTAATTTTTTCCATCTATTTTTCACTATTGTGAAATGATACATTGTCAAATGAACATGAGTATATGTGAATGTGTTACAATTATCTTACATGGTTATAATGATCCATACTTTTATAAAATTTGACCAATAACTCTAATGAATATGAAGTTACTTAAGATATTGGTTAACTATGTGATCTTCTGGGTTGATGATCTATTCAGGAATTTTATGGAAGATTACACTATCACATCCACATGTGTTACTAATCACTACTCTAACAACATGTATAGATAGTGATATAAGATATACTACTACAATTCCTACGAGTAATTTGGGTCCAAGAGGGATATGCTAGTTCTCTTAGGAATCAGAGGAGAGTGTGGAGTTATGGGGCCCAATGTTGAATCTCCTCCCACATTCTTAAAAATAAATATGTATATTTTTAATATTCTAAAATTGAAATATTCTTTAAGTAGATTGGTATACTACTTAAGAGAGGAGTAGGAGTATTCTTCTAGTAGATGAGTACTCTACTATAAGTTGAATTCAAGGTTTCACAAGGCAAAGACCTTGCCAAATAATACACTGGAGTTGTAATAAAACAAATGTTTTCCTCTAGCAGATGGGTATCTTATTATGAGTCATATTTCATATTATACTTTTTAGGTGTGATATTTTGCTAAGTATATTGTTATCCTACTTGGTGGATGGGTATATGATTCTTCAACAATGCCAACTATCTCTTGGTTCTCTTACTAATAGTTATTTATGATATATACATCACTAGATCATGTGACCATGGTAGGGATCATGGGTTGGTATGACCTGATTTTGTATGCATTTATTTGATTATTATATTAAAATATTGAGTGACTATTTTGGTGGGTGCCCTAAGCATGGAGGATTCATAGATTAGTATGATCACGTGTGAGAATTCTAATTTTCAATTTTTTTTGAGAATGCAGTCAAGATGTAATTTGTCATTGATAATTTGGTGATTTTATTAATGGTATTATGATGATAATGTATTAGATGTATATTCTTGTCTAGTTGATGGTTGTTTTTAAGGTAGGATAAATGTTATCTTTCATTTTAGGCTTGTTGGTTGGTTAAAATACACTTGTGTTGATAGGAGATGCTTCTGGATCTGATTGATATTTATGTGTTGCATTCCTACCCCATATTGTGGATTTTAGGGAGAACTTCCAACCCTTAAAATTCTTCATATTAAGGTGGATAGTAATCCATCCTAACCCCTAAAATTTAGTTTTATATTAATATATGTCTATTAGGACCTTCAAAACATGATACTAAATTATAGATCTTGGAATTTGGTGTTGATCAATTCCTTTTCACACTTGTTTTGCTACCTGTGTTGCTCATATTTGGCTCAACAATGTGGGAGGTTGAAAATATTGTTATAATGCTACTAAAGAATCATGCTAACATAGGTTTTCCAATCACATATGGATTAAGATCAGGGATCCCTGCTTTATTTCAACTCTGAAATAAATGTAAACCATTCAAGATTAACTAATATAGAAACATCTCTTCCTCCTTTCATTTTTTTCATTGATGGTTCTCATATTAAAATTAATGTATATGTTCACCACTGTAATGATGTTATTATTTATAGGTAATTCGTTACTTTTATCTGATAGAAAAAAATAAAACTACAAAGCCATCATGGAAAGACCCATTAATCTTATAAAAATTTAATGTTGAGATAAGTGCTCCCAAACTAAATGCAAAAAAATTATAATAACATTGATTAGAGATTACAAATGTGAAACTTATAATACACATCATAAATATTTATCGCTTTAATCCATCCCGTACATAAAAACATTTGATAATTTATTTATCTCATAACTACATATTAACTCTTTAAATTGATAATATTTGAAACCATATAATTACATAATATAATAACCTAATACTCTTAGATAATATTATAACATATTTACAACTAAATCTCCAAAGAAAAAGATTGACATTAACCTTGATCTTGACTTGACCAAAACCACATAAATAATAATGTGACGAGGAAGGCATATTATAAAAAAGTCAATCTATCTTGGAAATAATCCATCCAAGTTTTTCATTTTTCTTAACCTACTTACTATCCTTTATTTTTTTGTTTTATAGTGTCCATATTCAATTCAGGCTAATTGTGTTTTATATAATATTAATTTTATTCTATCTTTAGTCTTAAGGTTTTGCATTCATTACGTACATAATTTAATAAAATAATAATAATTTCTAATTAAAGCAAAATTTTCGCTCCAACAAATAATTATTTACATACTTTAAAAGATATAATCTCCACTTTAAAAAAATATATATTTTAACTTTAACAGTACTACTCTGATACAATTGCAACCACTAAACCCAAACCCTCAACATTTTCGTGCAGCTTCCACACGTCGAAGAAATTTAAATCTCTTCGATGGCGATTTCTTGGATATCACCCACGAAACTCCGACGAAACTCCCACGAAACTCCCACGAAGTCGACGGAGAGAAGAATGAACCGACAACCCCTCACCCCTATTTAGACAAATGACTGGTCCATTTCTTTACAAGAAAAGAAAAAAAAAGAGGTGTTTTGTGTTTCAAAACATTCGATAAATTTTGAAGAAGTAATCGTAGAAATTTTGAGGAAGTGATTTGTGTTTCGCCACCACCACCATTATACTCTGTTTCTTGTCATGGCGCTCGACTACGAATTGAAACTGCAAACTGAATTCGTCAACTGGAGATCTTCTCGCTGTGTGAAATGCAGCATGGACTTCCTTCCTAAACCACACCACATTGAATTGCGAATGAGTGGATTGGTGTGGTCAATTGAAGCCAAGCCCGGCCTCGACCTTGCCGATTACACTTTCAACATCATCCAGGTCAAGCGGTCCGAAAGCCCTCTCGATTTGTCCGAAGCTTCTACGGCGCCCGACTTGCCTCCCAAGTTTAGGCTTATGGGGCTTGAGATGCCTATCAAGTCTGTGTTTCGGGCAGAGGAAGCGCTGGATAGGTTGTATTCATTTTCCCTTTTGTTTTTTCGAGCCGGAGAAGATGAGCGGTGGTGGATCATTGCAGACGCGGAGATCACGGCAACGGCTTGTAAGACGACGAAAGAGGCAACGGAGCAGGCTGCACAAGCTGCGGCCGGTATTCTGCTTGATCACATTGAGCCGCTTTCTTTAGAAAAACGGCAGACGAGTATTAGTAGTTGTGGGCGATCTGGAATTTTTCAACAACAGAGCCTAAATGTCATTAAACAGTTTCAGGCGAAGGCGGTGGAGGGAGGAAATGTGCTGCAGTGGTGTAGCGTACAAGTCTCTGACACTCGCAGCCTCCGTTTCGAATTTGAGGTTGCGGTGGAGGAGATTTTAGGAGGAGATGACGTGCTTCTGCGACTTGGGGTTGCAGACGACAGTGCGCTCAAGGTGCGGGTGTTTTTGACGGAGAATGTGAAAGTGGAATGCTTTCAGGAGGGAGTCGAAACGGAGACCTCGTTGGGGTTGTGTTACCTGCTGCCCGATTTGGTAAGAGATTATATCAAAGCTTCTCCGGAACGAAATGTGGCGGAGCCGAATAATAGCAATGTTGTGCAAGGTCTGCTGCAGCATGTGGTTAGGTACCTGGCCTTTCTGGGAAAAGCGTGTGTGGTTTGTGGGAGGCTGTTGGAGGTTCCGGAGACCGGCAGTTGCAGTAATATTTGCAAGGCTCGCAAGCAAGGCTACGAGGCTGCTATATTAGCACGTAATTGCGTGTCTAGTCTGTTGATATCAGAGGATCAGGGCAGTGACAGTGCCAGAAGTGTTGGCAACTGATGCTGGATCATCCAGTCTCCTCTATGCATGCACGATTTAGACAATCAGTTTGCCATCAATTTGAATTTAAACACTCAGTTAATAATTAATATTAGTCTTGTTTTTTACGTCAGTTTTTCTTGGACAGTGACCAATATATGCATATTTGAAACTATTCCTAGATTGCAGTGTATTTTTAAAACCTTTGTTTAGACTGCGGTTCAAATAGCTTGTTAAACTCCCCTAAATTAAGCTTTCCTTATTATTAATAAGAGGTTTTGTACAGCGCTGCAGATTGAATGGAAAAACTGTTTTTTTGTTAACGCTGTAATCAGAATACAATACTGTAATAAAAAATAGAGTACTTTGCCTTCTTCAAATTTAATATATGATTTGTGTTTATTATGTCTATTGATATTTGGTAAAGGATGCAAATGATTTGACTATGTTCTTGCTGCTATTCCTTTTCTCTGTCACGATTATTTAAGGGTTGTTTCAGAATTCACATTTGGTATCAGAGTTTGGGTAAGTCATCATATTTCATTACTTTTATTGATGATTACTCACGACAGTGTTGGGTTTATTTTTTGAAGACCAAAGGTGAAGCTCTTGAGACATTCAAGAGGTTTAGAGCCCTTGTAGAAAATGACAAAGGGTGCAAAATCAAATGCTTAAGGACTGATTGTGGAGGAGAATTTTGTTCAAAACCCTTTCAAGGTTATTGTGATATGCATGGCATTAGAAGACAACTCACCACTGCATACACACCTCAACAAAATGGTGTCGCTAAAAGGAAGAATTGTACAGTGGTAGAGATGGCATGAAGCATGCTACAAACAAAGGGATTAAGTAATTCTTTTTGGGGAGATGCAGTTGCTATAGCAGTATATATTCTCAATCGGAGTCCCACTAGTGCACTTGACAGGATGACTTTGTATAAAGCCTGGTATGAGAAAAAGCCAAATGTTAATTATTTCAAAGTTTTTGGTTGCTTAGCCTATGTTCATGTCCCTGATCAAAAGAGGCAAAAGTTAGATCCCAAAAGTGAGTCATGTATTTTTATTCGATATAGTGAGGAAAGTAAGGCTTACAGGCTATATAATCCTCTCACTAATAAGCTTATTGTGTCAAGAGATGTGATTTTTGATGAAGGGGGAGTTTATGGTCATCAAAAAGGCCATATGGAGATGTCAAAATCTGTTTTAAATGAAGTTATTATGGATGCTATTGATCATGGGTAGCCCACTAATATTTTTATTCCAATTGCTACAAATCCACCAAGGAACCCCTCATCTAGTTGTTCAATTCGAAGTGTAAGTCCAGATTCAAGTCCTAGTTCTGCAAGGAAGGTAAGAAGATTGAGTGAGATTTATCAAAGGAGTTCAAATCGAGCACATGAAGAAAATCCAAGAGGTGAGACACTGAATTTTGCTTTACTTACCAAGGCTGATTTTGAACCATCATGTTTTGAAGATGCATATACTAATGAGGTTTGGATGCAAGCAATGCAAGAAGAGATGGATTCTATTCACATGAATGACACTTGGGAGCTTACAAAGCTTCCACATGACAAGAAGAAGATTGGCACCAAATGGGTCTACAAGACTAAGTGTAACAGTGATGGAAGTGTTGAAAGGCATAATGCAAGATTAGTTGCTAAAGGCTTCACACAAAAGTATGGCATTGATTATGAAGAGACATTTGCACCAGTAGCAAGACAAGAGACCATTAGAATGCTGATTTCATTAGCAAGTCAAAAGAATTGGAGCATCCATCATATGGATGTGAAAAGTGCCTTCTTGAATGGGTACTTAGAAGAAGAAGAAGTATATGTGGAACAACCACATGGTTTTGAAGTACAAAGAAAATAAAATCATGTCTACAAGTTAAAGAAGGCTTTGTATGGCCTCAAACAAGCACCAAGAGCATGGTATGCTAGGATTGATGGATATTTTCAGGAGAATGGCTTTCGAAGAAGTAAGAGTGAACCTACCCTTTATTATAAACAAGAAGGTAATGATATTCTAATTGTAAGTTTGTATGTTGATGACTTGTTGTATATGGGTAGCAGTTCTATGATGAAGGATGAATTCTAAGTTTTCATGATGAATGAATTTGAGACGAAAGATTTAGGCTTTATGAAATATTTTTTAGGAATGGAGGTTTATCAAAGGGAGAATAAAAATTTTATTTGTCAAACAAGTTATGCTAAAGATATGTTGAAGAAATTTGATATGGTTGATTGTAAACCAGTCTCCACTCCAGTTGCTCATGGAGTTGTGTTGTGTAGAGATGATGGTGCTGAAAGAGTTGATGAGACAACTTATAGAAGTATTGTTGGAAGCTTAATGTTTTTAACTCATACAAGACCTGATATTGCTTATTCAGTTTCACTTATTTCAAGGTACATGACAGAGCCATCAAAAATACATATGAAGGCAACCAAAAGAATTTTGAGGCATGTTAAAGGCACTCTAGATTTTGGTATTCATTACTACACTTCTAAAAGGTTCAATCTTGTTGGTTTTAGTGATTCTGATTGGGGAGGTAGTTTGGATGACCGAAAGTCAACATCTGGGAATTGTTTTTCTTTTGGTTCTAGTTTGATTACTTGGAGCTCAAAGAAGCAAAGTGTAGTTGCCCTTTTTTCTACAGAAGCAGAGTATGTTGCAGTCACTTCAGCAGGGACACAAGCATTATGGCTTAGAAAACTTCTTGAAGAAAGTGGAGAGATTCAAGTTCAGCGCACAATTATTTTTTGAGATAACATTAGTGCTATTAAATTGCCCAAAAATCCAGTTCATCACAGTAGGACAAAACATTTTGATTTAAAGCATCATTTTATCCGAGATTTAGTGCACATGAAGGTAGTAGAATTGAAATACGTCAACACTAAAGAACAGTTGGCAGATATCTTCACGAAAGCAGTTGCAACAGATCAATTTTTGACACTCAGAGATTAGATTGTAAGCCCTCTTAGCATCAAGGGGGAGTATGTTGGTAACTGATGCTGGATCATCCAGTCTCCTCTATGCATGCATGATTTAGACAATCAGTTTGCCATCAGTTTGAATTTAAACACTCAGTTAATAATTAATATTAGTCTTTGTTTTTTACGTCAGTCTTTCTTGGACAGTGAACAATACATGCATATTTGAAACTATTCTTAGACTGATGTGTATTTTTAAAACCTTTGTTTAGACTGTTGTTCAAACAGTCTGTTAAACTCCGTTAAATTAAGCTTTCCTTACTATTAATAAGAGGTTTTGTACAGCACTGCATATTGAATAGAAAAACTATTTTTTTTGTTAAGAGTGTAATCAGAATACAGTATTGTAATAAAAAACAGAGTACTTTACCTTCTTCAAATTTAATATATAAGTTGTGTTTATTATGTCTATTGATATTTGGTAAAAGATGCAAATGATTTGACTATGTTCTTGCTGCTATTCCTTTTCTCTGACATGATTATTTAAGGGCTGTTTCAGAATTCACAAGAAGGACAGAGCAGTACGTGAAAAAGTTATACAACAATTCAAATGCGGGGCGCTCGAGGCTCGAATATCTGCTTAAAGAAACCGTCGTTGAAAAAGAGGTAGGAACGGATAAATGCAAAGAGGGAACGGGAAGAGGCACAGCTCCTCGACCTTCTCGCCCGGGGAAGGAGATGGAGAAGAATATTATTGGGTACGAGGATGCGGTGAAGAGGGTATAGCGAGAATGGATTCAAGAAGCATCGCAACCGCAATTGGCATCGAAATATCTAAGCTCTGGAGAAAAGATGCTGGGACTGCCGAATGGTCTTTTGATTTTTAACTAACACACTTCTATGCTGAAAGTGATCGTGTTCGTTGAGTTCCAGAAGAAAACATGTAACGATCAGTTTGGTACTAACCTTGAAGTGTTGTATACAGATTTTCAGGGTGTTATATTGATCCCATCCATCATGGTGGAAGTAATGGGCTTCCATGCCAACAAGACTCAAAATAGTGGCGATGTAGATATTAATGGATAGTGTTTGTGTTTTAAAGTTTTTTGTTACCTCTTGTACAGTACGTACATTGCAATATCCAGAAATACCTGAGGTATTCTACATTATTACGTGGAATGCACAATTATGTACGCTTGAAATATTAAAGTTGTCTGTAGATTCTCTGCATTCGCTACGAATGTCACGGAAAGTTATTGGAATGGTTTTCCACCTCTCCCGTCGTGTCTGAAATAGTAAAGATAAATATTATAGCGGTACAGGCCCCACAGATTTATTTTTAGTAAAGAAAAAAGGGAGCTTTTTCTTAAAGTAAAATAAATGTCACATGTCCGCGCACTGTTTTTCAACAAGACTAATGGAAACTTCATCGAATTTAAGTTTCATTACAATGGCAGGGAGGTTTGGAATGAATAAATTTTATTGGAAAGTAAGTAATAAATGTGAAGTTTAATAAAATGGGAAGAGACGTAATAGTACATGAAAATGTAGAGGACAAAATATATAAGAAATTTGAAGTTAAAGGAATTGGAAAATTACATTAATATGTGAATATATTTGTAAAGGGATAATGAAATAATTGTAAAAATTATAATTATAATAAACACTGAAGTAGTTATAAAAGAGGAATGAGGAAAGATATATTAGCATCTACTTAACTTGAAAGGTCTAAGCTTGGGCTGAATAGTTTTTATTAGCTACAAAATGAAAAGATCTAATATATTATTATTAGAAATATTATGCACCCACAAAGTTACCCTCTAAAATAAGTACAAGACCTTACTTTTTTAGCTTTATTAATTGGATAAAGAGATTACCTTTATCAGTTGCCCTAGATTGAGATAATATTGCATTTACAAAGACACAAGAAATTGAAAACCCTAATTTATATACCTTCGTCCTCATGTACCAAATACGATGTTCATTATGCATGTATAAAACAATCACATATTTTAGATTTATATATGGAAATTAAAAAATTTCAATTAATTTGCTTAGCAAATTTATCTAAATGAGGAGAAACAAAACATCAAATTTGCATATGTCAATCTTGCATTTATTCTTGAAAAATGTAGACCTATTTCTTATCCATTGAACTAATACTTTTAAACTCATCTTCAAATTTAGATGCTTCTACCTTAATATATCCTTTAGCTACTATTTTGTTGGCTATTGTTGGCTATTCCTTTTAGACTTTGATTCTTAAATTATTTCAGCAATGGTTTCCATAGAGAGTATCCAAATTCTTTTTTTATAATTCCAACATGTTCTCCACTCTTCCTTAACACTAAACAATCTCTTTAAACTTAAATGAAGCATACAAAATTTTTGTTCTAAATAATCCTTATGAACATATAGATTTGATTGCTTCTTATTCTTTTCCTTGCAAGAAGCTCAATCCAAAAAATGTGATATTGGTTATTCCTTAGTTAAATTATGTTGGGTCTTGCTTCACATTTACATATCCTAATAATTCAAAAATTAACTTGACTTGCAACCCTTTTTTTGTGTTCACATGTTTTTCTATTAAGAGTTCTATTTCAAACCAAGACCCCAAATTCTTATCTTTCACATATGGTTGTTGTCATCATTATTCTTTACATGTCTTATAGATTGTAAAATATGTATGTAATTTTCCTTTGAATATTTTTATTTATTCTTTGTCATCTACCATGTTTCCATCCTTATATGTTTTGTTAGACCGTAAATCCTAAACCTAAAAATAATTAGATGAGGTTATTTAATTTTATAGAGTAATTTAGAAATAATAATAATAATAATAATAATAATAATAATAATAATAATAATAATAATAATAATAATAATAATAATAATAATAATAATAATAATTAAAAAAAAAAAAAATCACAATGGAAGGAATTAAATTATATGATACTAAAAAATTATCAAAACCAAAAGTACTATGAAAATAATCTAAAATAAAATACATCAATCTAAAATAATTAACTTTAAAATTACACTCACTACCCAAGTTATATGCATGTTTCAAATTAAACTATCGAATGTAATTATAAAATCATAATGAAAATATCAAACTCTAGAATACAATGAAAATAACAACTAGATTACTAAAAATAAATTAAAATAGAAAACATTCACTAAAATAATCCAAATATATTATATCAAACAAAAATAAATTAAAAAACAATATAGATAGTCTCTTAAAGTACCCACACTACTCACATTATATAATTGCTTCAAATTTAAATATCTAATGTAATTAGGAAATTATAATGAAAATATTCAATTAAAAAATACAATAAAATTAGGAAATCATAATGAAAATATCAATATAAAAAATATCAAACTTTGGAATACAATAAAAATAATAACTAAATCAGAAAAGAAAATAAATAGACTCTTAAAACACCCATATTATATAATTATAGAAAAATAAAAAACATGATAAAAACAACTCTAAAAAACCCACTTAAAAAATTGAACTTACTTCATATTCAGTTCTCGAATCTAAAACATCCAACTCATAAAATTTAATTAGGAATAACTCATCGATAATGAAATAAAAATTGACTCTTGGCATACCACTACCCCATTGAAACCAAAGCTGAAAATTAGGTATATTAATTATCTTATTATAATATTAAAGCAATTTTTATCTTCTTTAAACATACGATGTATTTTTTTGAATAAATTTTCAAAGTATTTTCAATGGTTCTTAAAATAAGATATAATTTTAGTTTTATTTCCAAGTTTAATTGTTAGAGTTAAGTAAAGGGAAAGTTTGAATCAATCATATAAAATTATTTATTTTCAAGTTGATATGATATAATTTGTGAATAAATTAAATGAAATAATTAATATCATAAGAATATTTCTATCTGACAATTTTATATTATAAAATTATATTTCATAATCATAAAATACCATGAAAAAGAGAATATTATTTAAAATAATAATAATATTATAATAAAAAACACAATATTTTCAATTTATTTCATGCTATAACATATCAAAATGGAAATGTGATGGAAAAATCATCATCGATATGGAAAATTGTATTCAATCCTACATAATGTTTGTAATAATAATTAGATTTCATCTCATTATTACAAGTGTTTGTTGTTGCATTTCATAGGTGGAAGAATAAATATTTATACATGAAGTGTATATTAAAATATCTTAGGCTACTACAAATTTAATTAGTAGAGTTACTTAGGCTTTTTGAGTTAGAAAAATTATATTGACTTCCTTAAAGATTAATGTGATGTAGATTTACTTTTGTAAATGTTTGGTAGTTTTAACATTGAGTTATATTTTTAGCATGTGGCTTTGTATTCATAGGTTGGACCCTTTTGTGAAGTGGAATGTTAAAATTTACCGGTTTCTTTTTTTAAAGATATAAAAGTATGATCTTAAAAATCCATTAAAGTTCACATGTACCATTTTATTGTGAAATTAGATATTAAGATAAATGGTTTGATTTTATAATTAAATTACTAGATTTAATATTGTTTGTTTGGGAAGACATATAATGGTCTCAATTGTTTAATCAAAAGGTTTTATTTATCAAGATTGATTTTGAAAAGGTTTATGATTATATAAAGTACTTTTTTATTATTTTTATGATACAAACCCTAAGATTTGGTATTTACTTTGTAAATGTTTTGAATATATTTTTACAAGATATTGGGGTGTGTATTACTATTAATGGGGTTTAGTCTAGTCAATTTGAATTGCATAAATCTATCAAATAGTGTTGTCATTTACCGCCTTCTTTATATGTTTTAGTGGCTGATGGTTTTAACTATCTCTTAGCTAACTTTGTTTACAAGGGTTTGGTGAAGGGAATCTCTCTACGTAATTTTTATCATTAGTTTCTTAATAGTCACTTTGCTAATGATTCTTTCCTCACTCTTTAAGAGGAAGAAGTCTTAGTCAAAAATGCTATGGAATGCCTTCATACTTTTTGTTTGGCCTTTGGGCCATCCATATAGTAGAATAAAACATAATTTTATCACCAATATCTCTCACAAAACCTCTTTGATTAGAGGGATATCAATGGCAATGGTTCTTCCCTGGAGTTCAATTTAAAATTCTAGGCATTCTATTTGTCTTATGTGCCTCTCTTGCTGACTTGTGGTCTCATGTGGTTCAAAGAAATGAGAAAAAGATATATGTTTCGATTGTCAAGCCATTTTCACTAATAGGTAAGTTTTAGATTTGCTATCAAATGTTGGCTACTAGTCATGTTCATCACTCCTCTTGCTAGGATCCCTCAAATGCTACATATTCCAAACTAGAAAAGATCCTAAGGGATGCACTATGGGACAATTATGAAGGCCACAAAAGATTTCATAGAGTTTCATGGATATATATTTCTAGTTTAAAGAGGTTATTTCCCTGTGCCTCATTAGTATTAAGATTCAAGGGCTTGCTCTCAACACTAAGTGGATCATTAGAGAGCTGGAAGGTGATGAAGACTAGAAGATTTTGCTAATAAATTGTATCTCCCAAGGACACACTTGTGGTAGAAAGACCTAACAAGGCCTTGGTTTGTGTGCTCATCTTATAACCCCTATCCCTGTTAAGATTAAAGTCACTTTTTTCATTCAAATTATTTGAAAATCTTGGGAAAGGCTCAAACTTCATATTATTTAGATGGGAGAGGGATTCACGAATGACATATCTCTTAATACTCACTCCCTTTGGTGGTTGCTAACATTAAATTTTCACAATGTTCCCTTTGCACTCATCCCAAAGATTAAGGGATTGGGGTTATTTTAAAGAGTATTTAAACTATTGGAGATTTGTTCTACAAAGTTCGCTAGACTTGGCTTCTTTGGAATTTGGTTGAGAACAAATTTAACCTTAATAAGGAAGATGTTGAGTCTATTAAATCAATTTAGAGTTCCATACATGAAGATTACCTTCATAAGATTGGAATTACTCCCCTTACTCCCTAGTGTAAGGATTGACATTGGCCTGCTACCATGTCTTTTTGTCATTATTCTCTAGTATAATATTTTGGCTCCTCAGTGCATCCAAGATGATATTCTTAACAAATGAAGGCAACAAAAAAAAATCTAAAATAAATTCTAAAAAATACTTAATGTTTTTTTTCTAATTTTAGAAAAATATATATGTACTACATCTTTATGTATATAATCTAAAACACATTTGTTTGATTAATATGAATAACCTAAACTCAAGATATTTTGAGGAGAAATTGGAAGTGTATGTGGCTTATTTATGCTAAAATGTGGGACACACTATTATTCTTTGACTCTATGACAAATCTAGTGGTTCTAACATAGGTGGTAGTAGAGAGATGCTGGGGCTGTTCTCCACAGGCCAAATTTTTGCACCTAGCAGTTGATATTTTTCCCTCCCTGTAGGCTGATGAAAATGAAACTTGTTACTAGAATGATGGATGAGAGACTTTACTTGTGGATGACACTCCCTATTCAGGGGGGCTGTGGAGGAAATATGCAAGATCTTCCCTCTTCACTGCGCCTTCTAGCTAACATGTTTGTTGCTACTACTTAATGTCTTATAAATTCTCATGTTTTTATGTGCTCCTTTTTTTAATTATTACACACTTGTGTTAATATGATTTGATGTGATCTTTTTCTTATATGTCCATTAGTGACTCTCTATTGAACTTGTTCCTCTCCTGAGACTTTTATAACTTGATATAATTTTACTTCTAAAATATAACTCTTTCTATTTTTTTGGGTATAATTAACATTATATTATATCATTTTTTATTAATATAAATACACTTTTCAATTTAAAAATTAATAATATTTTTTTATTTATAATATTTAATAATTATAATTAATTATTTATATATAATTTAATTTTTTAATCTTTTGTTTGATTATTTAATACAAACAATGATTCATAAAAATAAAATATACAATTAAAAAATATATTTAAATTGTATTTTAAATAAAAATAGGCATAAAAATTGAAATGCTGAATTTGAATAAATATTTTATAAATAATAACATTCGTTGCAAATGATGAAAACAACTACTAAAAAGAAATGTCGACTTCACATGGATTAATGAGGCAATCAAGAATGGGAAGGGATGGTTACATGTAATACGAGTTGTTAACGAAAACATATTTTATTTACATAAATATTTAAAAATTAAACTTTAAAAGGGTATATATCCTTGGTAGACTTAGACCCTAGCACCTCCGTAAAAAAAAAGACTAAGACCCTAGTAGACCCTAGCACAGGGAAATTTGTGTTGGAGTTGCGAGCGCTCATTTCAACATGCATAAGATTCAATAATGTTCTCCTTTATTTCATTGTTTAAAAATATTTTTGGATTTTATTATTGGATCTATCTTTAAGGATTAAAGTCAACGTTTATATAGTTATGTTGAAAAGGATGGTCGTTTATACAAGGTTGACTTAGTTTGTTTATGAAGATGCTCTAAACATTGAAATATGTATGTGATTTTATCCTTCAATTTTTTGGCAAATTAAAAAATGATCGTAAACATTAAAACATGTTTGTGATTTTATACTTCAAAATATTATACAAATTAGAAAACTATGACATCTATCTTATCATTCGAGCAAGAAAATGAATTTAATTTTTAAAACGTTGAGATTGGATAAAGTGATTGAGAGTAAGAAAATGAATATAAATTTCTTAAATTTTATTTTTTGATTCAATTAGATATTTATATATTTAAGTTACTTTATCTTCTTAGTTGTAAATAATTTATTGTTTTTAAATTTATACAATGAAAATATCAACAATTATTATTGAAATAATTAACAAGATGAGGTAGTAAGATCTAGGCAATCACCCCATTTTTAATTATGTGGAGTTTGTTGAAAGAGATAAATAATAGAATCCTTTGAGATGCATCTTGAACAAATAATTTGTGAAGACGTTGAAGTGTTTATTTCAAGAGGTGTGTAAGGTGAAAGATAGGTTTCCTCAAAAATATTATAAGAAGAAATAGACATATTAATTTGATATTAAAATTGTTACGAAAACCTTTCTTCTTTATAATATGGTTAACTCAAGGTTGGAGGTTGTTTAGAGGGTTGTAAATCTACTATTTCACCCAATACAAGAGATGTAGTGAAAATAAGAGTTGGTTATTGTAACTATGAATTGGATCCGAAACATTTCTTGGATATGACCCAAACACAATTGTACTCTAAGTTTTTGGAAAAATATTTACAACTTTATATTATTCAAAGATATATTGAGATGGCCAAAAAAAATTATGTAAAAATAAATTACACATGAACCACTTATTGTTGTAGGCAACATGCTTATTTTGAGTGTGTTATGATGTTTTTTACATACAGGTTGTACTTGGCATACTAAAAACATTTTATAGGAGTGTGGTAAATAAGTTATACCAAAATCAGCTAGAGAATTTATTCCAACTATTTTTTGTGAAAGAACAAATGAATAATTATTTCATAGAAAAGCATGTTTGGATGGAAACTACAACATTTTTGGTGGATTAATAGAATTAAAAAATTGTATTCATGAGGAGAGTAAAAGTGTCATTTGACAATAATTATTTGGTTTGAGAAAATACAAATCTATGACTTATCGAGTAAAAGATGACAAAAATATAAAAGATGTGAGCTTGTTACAAAATAGATGCTTGTTTCAAAATTTATGGTCAAATTCAGGGAAGAAATTGTTGATGAGTATGCAAGGCACACACATAGGGATAGATGATCAGATTAACATTTTAAGCTAAGCAAGGACACATTCCCACTTAATTCTATTATTTTAGAAATTGACTTTACTGAGAATTACACATTCAAACCAAAAATAGAAGCTCAGTCACAATATTAAAATTCAATATAAGTTACCATATTCGTGCATATAACATTCATGCTTGCACTTGATAGTACAGATCAAGATCAAAAAATATTAAGGGAGTATTGTTTCTATGTCAGTAATGATCGATCACATTGTACATAGTATGTGCAAGGTTGTTTTGAGATGTTATATGGACAATTGACTAAAAGGAACATTACTTTTAATCATCACTACATTTGGTTAGACAATTTCACATCATAATTCAAGAAAGCACATATGTTTTAATGGTTAAAAAGGATGCATGTTACCACTAACATATAACATATTTTTAGTTTCATCGAGGCTGGCCATGGAAAAGGAGAGCATGACAATGTTGTAGACTATGGTGTTGTTTTAACTGATGCAACAACCATTGTTGAATGGTGTAACAAGAAAATGAGCCATGGTGCTCAAGAAAAATCTACTATTTGTAGATGTTTTTGGTTGATGGAGAAAGAACAATTGGAAAAGTATGAGGATGATATGACTTTAATGGGATCAAGTGAGCTCCATTAATTTCGTATCTCAAACTCAAGTTCTTAGAATATTCATACATGACACTTGGCATGCATTTGTTCTAAATGCATGGAATATATTTGAAATGAGTGTGATTCATAAGTGTGGGAAGATGAATAGAGATGTAGACCTCTAATTCCAATCGACACATACCAATTTCCACTAGCATTACAACTTATAGATATGACATTGTCACATGAATTTAACCATGTGTATGATATAGTGCAACCAAGTAGAATATTAATCATTATATATTATTTATTCTCATTATCTATCTTGACAACATCATTAATTATTTTTTGTTATATAGGTCATGTTTTTATAGTTATTTTTTACGAAGATAATGAAAAGAGAACATATTACTACGTATTTCAGTGTGTAAAAGAAAAGAAAAAATTGACTTCCCCAATCATAGATGGAAAAAAAATCGACTATCCCATTGGATATGTGGTTTTCAATGGAACTTGGATTTGATGATATTCTATAAAAAATTAGATGTATAGTTATTTGAAGGCTTTAAAACACATAGGAAGATATAACACTATTCAAATTTGGTTCTTGCAATAAATATTTAATTGGTCAAATATCATGGGAGGCCATTAAACATGAATCTATTGAAGTTTGTGACTTAGGCCATGAAGCTATTCTTTCTAGTATCAATATTAGAGCAAATCCTAACGGTTCATTGGATTGAAATTACAAGGTATGTTAACTTGTGAAATGAATATTTATTTAATTTTACAAAATTTTAGTGATTCTTAGGTAGTACATATAAATTTCATTTTTAATTAGTTCCTAACAATGTTTTTTAGGCTAATGTTGCCAAATAAGTTTCCAACATCACACAATTGGCAATGTCAGTAAATAATTTCATATTTTTGAAGCTAAGAAAAGCTAATATAAATACTCAAATATTACAAAAAGGACATTTTTAGGTCAGAATGGGTAGTGGGTCTCTCAATCAAGCATGATGGGAGGCCAAGAACCTATTATTAGATGTTAGCTATCATCCCACACATGTTGGAAATCCTAACTTTGAGCTATGAAGTATTGGAGGTAGAATTATTCAACTGTAACTTTATCTTTGACAAAATATGTTGTTAGTGTTTCCACGCTCCTGAACTGTAGTGAAAACACACATCTAGGTGGATTTGGAGGTCATGGACATGGGAGATCATGTCATTTACCTATAAAACATGTTAAAAGTGATGGAATTAAACTTGGAGATCTTGAAGGCATAAATATTAGCTGAAGGACAAGAACTTGTCTCTTCACTATAAAAATGTTACATTTTAGAACCTATTACTATAATGTATGTCACAAATTGATCTCAAATTTTCCATTAGTGTGATCTAAGGTTTAATTATGTGTAGTTGACATGAATGTGAGGTTTCTTTCAATGCATCCAAATGACATATGGTTTGGGCAAATGTAGGATAATGGGGGACAAAGGGGGGCTATAAAGCAACATTTGTTTTTTTTTCAAATTACAATAGTTGAAGTTGGAGAGAATGTTATAGACACTTGGAAAAATACTTTTATAATGATGTAATAATATGAATTGTGTAATTTTGAATTTAGTTTCTAAATATATAATTTTTTTCAATACGCAGATGATAATTTTAAGATTGATTGGGATATTTTTATTAATTTTAAAACTCAAGACAACTAGAAAATTTGAACTGCAAGTGTACAAATACAACTTTTTTACCTTAAATTCATGAAAATCATTTTTATTTTTATTTTTTTGAAGCATAGTGAATGATGTGTAGTTTGATTAGGTATAAGTTTTATAAAATTTTGTTCAATGGTCAAAAATTTAGAAAACTATTTGTAATGATATGTATATAGTCCATAACGAGGTAAGTTGTGTAGAAATTAAGTAATAATTAAAAATAATATTTTAACATTAAAAAATTTATATATTCAAAAACTACGTTTTGTCTTCTACAAAACCATGTAATTTTTTTACTATAAAATTTGAACTACAAGTGTACAAATACAATGTTTTAACCTTAAATTCATGAAAATCATTTTTTTTAAAACATAGTGAATGATGTGTAATTTGCTTAGGTATAAGTTTTACAAACTTTCGATCAAAAGTCAAATAGTTGTAAAATTATTTATAACGATATGTATGTAGTCCATAATGAGGTAAGTTGTGTAGAAATTAAGTAATAATTAAAAATAATATTTTAACATTTAAAAAGTTATATATTCAAAAACTACGTTTTGTCCTCTTCAAACCCATATAATTTTTTTTTTAAAATATTAAATTTGCCTAATCAGATGTGTCAACAAAAATGAAAAAGAGTCATAAATATTTTAAAAAACATGGGGGCTACTCCATGATTGGGTTTTGGCTATATTCAGATTTTACCAAGCATAGAACTGAAGCACTTTTGGAGGGAAAGCTGAAAAGTCAAATCAATGCCTTTTTGGTCTTATAAAGGGCATACACTCTTTACAGAGGGTGTACACCATTTATAAGAACAAAAATGGAATCAAATGTTTTTGCCCATTTTGATATAACTACTAATAGAGAGTGTGTGATTTTTGAAAGGGCATATTCCCTTTATTGTTCATGAATCTCTCTTGTTTGAACATGAATTTCACTCTTTACTTTTACATTTTACAAACTTCAAATTGTTTTTTTGTGTTGAAACTCTACAAATGTTTGATATAATTTGTATTTATTACTATAAATTATTCAATTTTGTACTCTAAGAATGGATTTATTTACATAAATATAAATAATAGCATCAGGTCTTCATTGTAATAAACCATTTAAAGAGCTAGCAGTTGAGGAAATTGAAGTGAAGAGAGAAAAAGATAAGTAGATAGGAGAGAATCCATAATAGCTTTTGGGGAAGGTGAAGATACTTAATCTACATAAGATAACATTTCAAATAAAAATAACATGCCCAATTCCATGGAATTTAATTTAGATGTCTTCAAATGAGATAAGAGAACATAATCAATAATTGTTGAATGATGAAATTCAAAATGTAGAACATGTAAAGGTATTTGTAATGATATGTATATACTCCATAATGAGGTATGTTGTGTATAAATCAATTAATAATTAAAAATAATAGTTTAACATTAAAAACATTACACATTCAAAAACTACGTTTTTCTCTCTACAAACCCATATAATATTTTTAAAAAATAATAAAATTTATCTGATCAAATATGTTGACAAAGATGAAAAATACTCCTAAGTTTTTTTAAAACCATGTGGGATGATCCATGGTTGATTTCATGCTAGGTTCAGACCTCCTCAAGCCTATATCCAAAGCAATTTTGGAGAGAAAACATAAAATTCAAAGACTAAAATGTTGAAAGGGCATATGCCCTTTGTAAAAAATGTATGCCCTTTTAAAGATGTGTTTAGGGAAAACATGTTTTTGAAAAGGGTGTAGATGATTTAAAATCCAATTTCTATAAGGAAAGGTTAGTGAGAGTATATATTTATCTCTTAGTTAGAGTACACCATATTGTTAGTGAGAGTAAATCAGGATTGAATTACAAGAGGTTCTGTTAGTGAGAGTACATATTTAGTAAAATAAATTTAATAAGTATAAGAATATGAAACATAATATAAGTATAAGTTTACATTTAATTTATATTTAAAAACTAGGGCCACTTTGAATCTTATGAAATTGATTCCAAAGTTGTAGGAGTTACCATTTACAAGTTAGTTTTTTGAAATCTATTATGGTCAATACTTAGTTTTCAGAATTTCAAGATTGGAAGATAGAATGATAAGCAAGGTTTCAAATCATGTTACATATGTAATACATCCATGCCATTGGTTATGCCCCCTATTTTACCTAATTGAGTATGCCTTACCTACTTTACTTACTTGAGTATGCCCTACCCTATTGAATACCCGAGTTTGAAGGTGGATTCCTAAATAATTTGTGAGATTTTCAATCAATAGGTATATCAATATGAATAAATGAATGCCTTGTATCATGCAACTTATAACATACCTATAGTCTTGAAATGGTCACTCATACACAACATCTACTGCATACCCATCAAAAAATGTATGTATGCAGTCACTCATACATGACATCTACTTGTTGTCATGATACAATAACTTATAGCAGACATGAATTTAGCTAGTCACCCTAATACACTCCATTCGTAATAAAATGAATTGAAACACCATTCAAAATTCATCCTAAAAATATACCATTCACTTTGAAACAATTGTTAGATAGATGGGTCAATCCATGCATTCTTCAATCCTAATCTTATGCATTATTCCAAAGCCACATAGAACAAAATAATATTCTAAAATTCAAAATTCATGTATGACATTCCCTCATTGACCCTTGTCATCCATAATCACTCCCTCATTGACCCCCATGTTATTTTATCATACTATTGACCAATTTTTCCCACAGGCAAAATTTTGGTCACCTTCTTCCCCTGCTGTTCAATGACGGTCATTTTTAGGGTTCAATAGGTTTAGGGAGTTCATTTCATGCCCTGGTTCAAGTGTTTTGGTAGCTTTTGATTCAAAGGGTTCATCATTCGATTCAAGAATATCATTTCAATAGTGTTAAACCATCGTATCGTTCAACCAATTTTTTGGTTCAACGGGCTAGGTTCAACGTACTTAGTTCAATGACAAAAGTTCAACCGAACGGTTCAAGGGCAATGGTTTAATGGAGAAAAGTTCATCAGATTCATTTCAAATGGCTCATCGATGCGCTTAGTTGAACCATTGAACCGTTGAACCATTTTGGTTCAATGGGTTCAGTTCAACAGGTTCAGTTCAATGGAAAGGTTTGTCAGCTTGGTTCAATGGAAATCAACACACCTGTTAGAACCATTAAACCGTTGAACCATTTTTGGTTCAACGGCTTGGTTTAACAAGCCTGGTTCAATGCATGGTTCAAGGATATGCCCTTGGACCAAGGGGTAGTTCAAAGTCTCAGTGCCCTTCCAAAGGGCCGATGCTTCAAAGAGGAATTCGAGCGTGACTCGATTATAAAGCAAAGGGCGGGAAGGAATTTTTGTAGACTTTTTGTCCACGAGAAAATATTTGCAGACAAAAGTCCATAGGAAACAAAGTTCATGGAAAATCAAAGCCTGTGAGATAAACACGAAGCCATAAGACCTAGGGAAATTGACCCAAGGAAATTGTCTACAGATAATTTGTCTGTGAGAGCCTGGGAAAAGTCTATAGAAACATTCAGAGGCCCGGTAGACCATCTGAAGACAAACAGGGACCCACCAAAGGACCTCGAAGGGCAAGCACCCTTGCAGGGGACTCTCAACCCAAATAAAGGGACTATTTTAGAAGGCCAGAGGGTGTTAGGAAAATGCAAGGCAGAAGAATGCCCAAGGAGATGCCACGTGGACTCGGTGACGTCCTAGAAGCCGTCAAGTTTAATATGGAAAAATAGCCATTGGTGTTTAAACCATGACGGCCATAGGGACATCAAATTTAGAAAATATAAATGGCCATTTGCTTTCAAAGCAAAGGAGGAGCTAAGCATTGCCAAAGAGCCAAAAATGCAGTGACCCACCAAGATGTTTGCCCTTGAGGGCCAAGAAACTAGATGAGACAAAATTGAGAAGGGACAAGAATGACAAGGTGCAGAAGAGTGACAAGGCAGTCCAAGTGGCAAATGGAAGGCAATTTATTGCCTGTTAATCCCTAAATGGTGCAAATAGCAAGCAGCATGGCCCGTGCCTTGAAAAGGGGACAAATTTAATTCTATTTGCAGAAAAGAGGGTGCAGCCTACATTTCAACATTAATGATCTAATGCCAAAGTCAAATTTGGCATTCATACAACATGGTTCCAGTAGGCTTCTTCTAGAATGATGACATCGACAATAGTGTTTTCCTCTTCCCAATGAGGGGACACAACAGGCCAACTTATCAAAGAAGTGCCAAGTTCCTTTCTCTCTTCGGATATATATTGTAACTTCTCATTTTGAGAAGAGATCTTCCACATTTTGCTAAGGCGTAGCCCTGGCAAATTTTCACTTGAATCAAATAAACATAGTTTTTACCTCCATTTGGATAGATGTTTTAGAGTATGTCTTGAGTGTTTGTTTGTGTCCAGTCATTATTTATTGATGCTCTCATAGGTTCAACACCAGTAGACCTGTTGTCTACAAGGTGCCATTTCTATAGCTGAAAGGAGAAGAGCTGACATTTGGAAGACTAGAATAGAGGAAGTTACTTACAGTGTGAATTTCATAGTGCCTCAATGATTTTCTATTTCCTGTGTTTTCATGAAAGCCTCCCTGCCAGTTTTTAGTAGCCTGGTCCTTCTGCAAAGTGTGAAGTGTATGTATGCATTTGTCCGATTTCAAGAGTGGATGTGTGAAGGTCGACCTTATTTTGGTGCATCACCTCTTTAGAGTATTTTGTTTTCCTGTATCTTCTTCCCTTTTCACCCCCCCTTTTTTTTATATCTATTTATATGTATGTGTTAGCACTTATTGGAACAAACACAATGCATCAAAGGGAGCTAGCCCTTATCTAGAGACTCTCCCCTCCAGCTTTGCTGGTCCCATAGGTGAGAGGGGTTTCCATGTTGCGAGGAGAAGGCAAGAGCTCAGCCTCCTACTAAGGGTGCATTTTTCTACATCAACAGTTTTGGCACGCCTTGTGGGACACATAGTTTGACAACGCAGTAAGGTATCAGGATTGATGCTAGTCTTGTTATAGCAAATCGAGTATTTTTAGCATCTGGTGACTCTGAGTTAAATCTGCTAGTTAAGCACAGCCTGGTGCCATTAAAAATTTACTTTTATATGTATAATTATTTTGCATAGAATCATGGGTCTTGTGTTCCTTCATATAGCTTCGATCAGACTCAAAAAATTTAGAGAATCGCCTCAAGCAGCCCTCTTAGTTGCCCTTCAACCAAAAGGGAAACTTCCAATCCCGAGATCTTTTGCCCTGATGGTATGCTCCTGACTTGGAGGGAAATGATGGAATCATGGAATAGGAAAAAAGAGAAGAAAGGTTTTGCTTGAGACATTGAAAAGGATAAAGCTGCTCCTACTTATGATTCCTATGATCTCCAAGAAAGGCTCTTCCAAGAGGATCTAGCCAAGAGAATTACAGAGTTGGAATCCAAAGAGAGATTCCATAGCCAATGTGTGATGGATGGCTCAGACCAAACAACACATTCCACGTCTGAACACACCCCATCTACACACTTCCAAGAGAAATATCAGGCCACACCTGATATTGATGAAGTGCTGACCAAGTGGAAGGAGGAGACTCATTCGATTCTAGCTCAAGGACTGCCTCCTCTTCCACATGCTTGTCCCACTTCACCCCTTCTCAAGGAGGAACCTATTTTGCAAGAAGCAGGTGAGGAGCAAAAGATCCAATATGCAGTCTTTAAAGAGGTTTTCATGAGCGACAATGAAGAAGAAATCATCATTGATGCTCCTTGTGAAGACCTTATCAGCAATGGAGAAGATGCAGGTCTTGCGTATATGCAGATGTTTCAGTAATATGAGGAGGAAAAAAAGCATGGTGAGTTCTCTTCCCCTCTATTTGATGAACTTCCTTACTATTTTGATGATGAGGTCATCTAAATTGAAGAGCTTGAGTTGGAGAAGGATCAGGAAAATATTTTTGAAAATCTAGAGGTCCTAATTTTTGAAGAGGAAAAGGAGAGGCCTGTCTTCCTGGAGGAATGCTTTGAAGAAGAAAGTTTTGAACAGAGAGGTGATGTTCTATGGGATGAGCAATCATTTTGTGAGTCCATTTCAGACATCACCATAGTCACCATTTTTCAAGAAGGCTAAGAGGTAGCAGAGGATGAGTCTGACAAGATTTTCAGCGAGGTAGAAGGAAACAAGTCATACCATGATACATCACAGAGGGAATGTGCAGATCAAAGGGCTTATGGTGATGAGCCAATAACCATTGATTTCTTGGTGAAAAGCACCAATTTGAAGTACCAGCATTCAACAGGCCTCTAAAAACAAGCAAAATACATATATATTGGAGGCATGTTTGAAACTAATCCGCTCAAATTCCAACCAAACTAGGTGACAGGTAGGAGGACCAGGTCACCAACTCTCTTCTTCATTTAGCTACTTGCCTGCCACCATAAGTCTTCTCACTAGGAAGGGGACTTGAGAAAATTTCCCTTTGATCCAGGAGGGAGGCGTACATTCCTAGTTAGCTATATATAGTAGTTTGTTTTCAGTTTCTTTTCCTACTTTCCCTAAGTGCAATTTGCACAAGTAGTGTTTTTTAGCCTTGTGTGTTTCCCTTCGCGTGTGGGGTAAAGGCTTTATGTTTGATTCTCGAATCTTTTGGGGCTATTGCTGACTTTTGTTATAACTGCATCCGACTCCATGCCTAATGGACTGCAAGGCAACTAGATTCTAAGCATAGCAGGCATGCTTCCCTTGTGAGTTGCCAATTGTTGACCAATTTTGACCACAGGCAAAATTTTGGTCACCTTCTTCCCCTGATATTCAATGACGGTCATTTTTCAGGTTTAGTAGGTTCAGGGAGTTCATTTCATGCGCTGGTTCAAGTGTTTTGGTAGCTTTTGGATTAAAGGGTTCATCATTCGGTTCAAGCATCTCATTTCAATAGTGTTAAACCATCGTACCATTGAACCATTAAACCAATTTTTTGGTTGAATGGGCTAGGTTCAACGTACTCGATTCAATGACAAAAGTTTAATCGAACGATTCAAGGGCAATGGTTCAATAGAGAAAAGTTCATCGGCTTCATTTCAAAGGGCTCATCGATGTGCTTAGTTGAACCATTGAATTGTTGAACCATTTTGGTTCAACGGGTTTAGTTCAACGGGTTCAGTTCAATGAAAAGGTTCGTCAGCTTGGTTTAATGGAAATCAATGCACTTGTTTAAACCATTAAACTATTAAACCATTTTTGTTTCAATGGCTTGGTTCAACAAGCCTGGTTCAATGCATGGTTCAAGGGTATGTCCTTGAATTGAGGGTGAATTCAAAGGCTCAGTGCCCTTCCAAAGGGCTGACGCTTCAAAGAGGAATTCAAGTGCAGATTGATTATAAAGCAAAGGGAGGGAAGGAATTTTCATGGACTTTTTGTCCATGGGAAAATATCCACAGACAAAAGTCTATGAGAAATAAAGTCTGTGAAAAATCAAAGCCCGTGAGATAAACACGAAGCCACAAGACCCAGGGAAATTGTCTACTGGAGCTCGAGAAAAGTCTGTAAAAACATTCAAAGCCCTGGTAGACCGTTCGAAGACAAATAGGGACCCACCAAAGGACCCCAAAGGGCAAGCGCCCTTGCAAGGGATTCTCAGCCCAAATAAAGGGACTATTCTAAAAGGCCAGAGGGTGCCAAGAAAATGCAAGGCAGAGGAATGCCAGAGGAGATGCCACGTGGACTCGACGACATCCTAGAAGCCATCAAGTTTAATAGGGTGAAATAGCCATTAGTGTTCAAATCATGACGACTGCAGGAACATCAAATTTAACAAAGAGAAATGGCCATTTGCTTTCAAAGCAAAGGAGGAGCTAAGCATTGCCAAAGAGCCAGAAATGCAATGACCTGCCAAGATGTTCACCCCTGAGGGCTAAGAAACTAGATGAGACAAAATTGAGAAGGGACAAGAATGACAAGGCCTAGAAGAGTGACAAGGCAATCCAAGTGGAAAATGGAAGGCAATTTATTGCCTGTTAATCCCCAAATAGCACAAACAACAAGTAGCATGGCCTGTGCCTTGAAAAGGGGACAAATTTCAATCTATTTGAAGAAAAGAGGGTGTAGCCTGCATTTTGACATTAATGATCTAATGCCAAAGTCAAATTTGGTGCTCATATAGCATGGTTCTAGTAGGCTTCTTCTAGAATGATGACATCGATAATAGTGTTTTCCTCTTCCCAATGAGGGGACGTGACAGGCCAACTTGTCAAAGAAGTGCCAAGTTCCTTTCTCTCTTCGGATATATATTGTAACTTCTCATTTTTGAGAAGAGATCTTCCACATTTTTCTAAGGTGTAGCCCTAGTAATTTTTCACTTGAATCAAATAAAAGCAAATTTTTACCTCCATTTGGATAGATGTTTCAGAGTATGTCTTGAGTGTTTATCTGTGTCCAGTCATTATTTCTTGATGCTCTCCCAGGTTCAACACCAGCAGACCTATTGTCTACAAGGCACCATTTCTACAGCTGAAAGGAGAAGAGCTGACATTTGGAATACCAAAATAGAGGAAGTTACTTACAGTGTGCATTTCACAGTGCCTCAGTGATTTTCTATTTCCTATGTTTTCATGAAATCCTCCCTGCCAGTTTTTAGCAGCCTGGTCCTTCTGCCAAGTGTGAAGTGTATGTATGCATTTGTCTGATTTCAAGAGTGGATGTGTGAAGGTCAACCTAATTTTGGTGCATCACCTCTTTAGAGTATTTTTTTTCCTGTATCTTCTTCCCTTTTCACCCCCTTTTTATATATCTATCTATATGTATGTGTTAGCACTTACTGGAACAAACACGATGCATCAAAGGGAGATAACCCTTATCTAGAGACTCTCCCCTCTAGCTTCGCTGGTCCCACAGGCAAGAAGGGGGTTTCCATGTTGCGAGGAGAAGGCAGGAGCTTAGCCTCCTACTAAGGGTGCATTTTCTTGTGTCAACACATACCTAGTCACTACCTTAGAGTTATCATTGTCCATAATTATCCTTAATCACTCCCTCATTGGCTATCATCATCCCTCATTGGTTTTAATCACTCCATCATCAACCCTCAATATCCCTAGTCACTCTATCATCATCATTGATCATTCCTCATTGTGCCTAATCATCCCTAAACACTCCCTCATCAACTTTCATCATCCATAATCATACTTAATCATTATTTCATTATTCCTCATCTTCCCTAGTCATAATATCATCCTCCCTCATCCTCCCTAATAACTCCCTCATGAACCATCATCATTTATCATTGTTCCTAGTCAATCCTTCATCATATTTAATTATCACTCATCATCCCTAATCACCCCCTCATTAACACTTATCATCCTTAATCATCCCTAATCACTCCATCCTCATTCATCCTCATCCCTCATTATCCCTAACCATTCCCTCATTGGTCATCATTGTACCTAATCTCTCCCTCATCATCCCTAATCACTCCCTCATCTAGTAAAGTGTATTCCAATCCAATATTTAGTATAAATTTGTTTCAAATTGAACAATATATTTTTTAGATTAATCTTGAATGGTGTTTCTATTCATTTTTTTCTGATTAGAATGTACTAGGGTAATTATTCTCAATCATGTATGATAGATTAAGTAGGGCCATGCTGGATTACTCTAGGGATATTATTGAATTATTTTCATGGTGGAAATAAGATAATATCCTATTTACAATTGCATTATGGAAATTCATTTTGATTGATTAAGTACAATAACAAATGATGATAGATTAAAATTTTCCTCTTTTTACTTTCTTTATATATTCTAATTTGGAAAATGAGTTATAAAAAAGGAAACTATGTTTCATCCGTAGTGAAAAAATGATGTTGGTATGCTCTTTGGATGTGTGGCTTAGAAAATGAGTTAATATGATGCAAAATATATTCCTCATCAATGCTAAATTGATATGATGTTGGTAAGTGAAAATGGGTTGTATTGTGATCCTGAATTACATTTTATGCCTGACTTACATTTCAATCCCACGTTACATTGTAAGCCAAAGTTTAATTATGAGCCACACTTGTATTTTCATCATGAGTTGCATTTTGAACTTGAGTTACATTAATATACCAAGATTCATTTCCATCCCAAGTTACATTGGGAGCTTGAGTTATATTGGGAACTCAAGTTGCATTTCCATCCCAAGTTACATTGGGAGTCTAAGTTGCATTGGGAGATTGAGTTGCATTGCTAGACTGAGTTGAATTGTGAGCTTGAGTTACATTATGTTCCCAATTTGCATTGCCATATTAAATTTCATTAGGATACCAATTTGTATTGGAAGCTCAAGTTGCATTGGGAACACAATTTACATTGCTAATGATGTATTTTTAATAATGAGCATGATTATCATGGTATCTTTATGAGAATAATGACATGGATTTTAAATTATAAATATTATGGGGGGAAGATGATCTTTGAGTTCCTATGTGGGAAAAAAAATTTAAAAAAAGGAAACCTTGTAATTCCCCTTGCTCTGACATCAATATTGTAATTTATTACATATACTTAGGGTCAAAAATAAATAGTAAATGTATTAAAAAAATTATGTTTCCTCTTTAATGCAAGATTGAATGCTAGATTAAAATTTGGTTTTGCCTTAGATTTACATATCATGATTGGCTGGCTTGGATCTCTTATTAATCTATGAAGAGTGATAGGTTGATGTTTGGTTCTTTTAAGTCAATCTAAGATTTAACCTCAAGCCATTGTAAGGGCTATTGATACTCCATTCCCAAGTCACCCACCTAGTAAAATAATTGGTGACATGTGTTTTTGAATTTCCTAATGGTTCTTAGATTTGGCCTTCATAAATATTGGATCTCATCCCCTTTTTCATCTTTGATCTATAAATGTTGATGAGTATAGTGCTTATGTTAGTTCTTCATTAGGATTCATATTTCAATGAGGAGGAGGTGAAATCCTTATTTTGGACACAATTTTTTTTATATATTTGGGTTTAAAATGTTGAGAGAAAAGGCCATAACATTTTGGATCTTCTCATTTTTACAAGAATTAATTATTAGTACTTGTGTCACTGACTTTGCTCTAGCACATTTTCTCCTTGCATTGAAATTTTTGTACTTATGAGGGAATTATTTTAGGAAAGTGGAGAGGTGGTGAGAATGAATGCTAATTATTGCATCATTCCCCTATGGTTTAGTCTCCATAATATATTTTTTTTGTCCTGAAGTTCTTAAAGTGGTCATAGTGGAGGACTAAATGGGAGTGGGTTGTGGAAATGAGACTTCTAGCTAAGAGGATGTCTTTGAAAGGGAAGTTGGATTTGAAAGGGATGGACAAGTAGTTCATATGTACAGGTTGAAACCTCATTTACCTATGTTACAAGTGCAAAGGAGGAATTTAAAATCATGGGACTAGTGAATTGAATAGAACTATGAATGTTTCTTTGAGTAGGGATTATTGGTCTTGATTTTGCATTAGGTATTACCTTGAGTACACTTATAAACTAAATAAATGAAAATATGGGGTTTTAAGGCTCAAGTGGGAAGGAGTGGATTGTAAAATTATAGATTACATCTACTCAACTCAAATTATATAGGGCTAGGAAGAATTTATGCATCATTACACATTAGTTTATTGAGTTTTTCTAGTTTTGAATTATATATCTAGGTCCTATTTCAAGAGCCTTGGAGAACAAAAATGAGAGACTTTTATGGCTGTCTCATGCTTTGAAAACTTGGATGAGATATTTTTGTTCCTATGTGTACTGCATTTGAAAGAGAGAGAACCCAAGAGAGGGGTAATTGACTAATCCATATCTTGAAAAGATAAGTGGCATTCTCACCTAGATATATAAAAAGGAGTGAAAAGGGATGATTGAGTAAAATTATAGAAGAGAGATTGAAGATTAATTAATATATAAATTGTTGGTTTTTTTAATCAATGGGTCTATCTATATGCATAAATGATTGGCCTATACCATGTAACCTATAACATATTTATAGTAATTCTCCCTCATCATCCCTAATCACTCCTTCATGGACCATCATCATTATTTATCATCCCCAACCATTCCCTCATCATATTTCATTATCTCTCATCAACCCTCATCATCTATCATCATCCCTAATAACTCTCTCATCAATCCACATTATCCCTAATAATCTATAGTCACTTTTTCATCATCCCTCATCATCCTTCATCATCCATTATCATCCATAATCATCTATAATAAATCCCTCATCAGCCCTCATTATCCCTAATCAAACCATCATCAACCCTCATCATACCTAATTACTCCATTATCCTCAATTATTACTCATCATCCCTAGTCACACCCTCATGCACCCTTGTTGTCCCTCATCATACCCAATCATTCCCTCATTAGACCTTATCATCCCTAATTAGTATTTCATCATTCGTCATCATCCCTATTCACTCATCATCATCTATTATCATATATAATCATTCCCTCCTCATTTTGGGTTTTGGATTTAAGGGGGTTTGGGGTTGAATTTTAGAGGTAAGGGATTTGGATTTTGAGTCTAAGGGTTTTAGGTTCAATTATTTTTAGAGTTTATGATTTACATCTTAGGGTTTAAGGGTTAAGATTATAGGGTATGGGTATGGGTTAGGGGTAGGGAGTAGTGGTTATGGGCTAGAGGTTAGGGTTTATGGTTTTGGGTTTTAGGGTTTAGGGTTTTGAGGAGTATGGGTTAAGATTTAAGATTTAGGGTTTAGGGTTAAAAGGTTTAGGATTTAATATTTAGGATTAGTGATTTTAATTATGGTTACATTTTGGGGTTTGGGGTTAGGATTTTAGGGTTTGTGAGATTTAGGGTTTAGGGTTTAAGGGTTTGGATTCAAGGCTTAAGGTTTTTGGGTGTAGGGTTTAAGGTTTATATTTTAGTGTTTAGGGTCTATGTCTAAGGGTTTAAGGTTTAAGGGTTTAGGTTTTAGAATTTTAATGTTTATCATTTAGGGTTTAATGTTTTATGAGTTAATATTTCATTGTTTAGGGTTTCGGGGTTTAATAGCAAGGGTTTAGGGGTTTAGGTTTTGGATTTTATTTTTTAAGGTTTTGATGTTTTGGGTTCAAATGGAGTTTCAATTATTTTGGTTTAAGGGTTTAGGGTTTGTTTTATAATATCATTTAATCCTATATTTGGTCTATTACCTTCCTCTTCTTAACCCTTTGTGTGGTTCTACTTTGTCAAACCAACTGCTTATTATTGGTAATTATGTGATAACAAGGCCTTGTCTATCCTGTTTCCTAGCTTCAGACTCTTTTACCCATTAGGGAACCATAAGATCCCCTCATTGAACTTGTTGAATGGTCTCTTTAGAGGTATAATTTGGATTGATACTTTGTGGTAGCATTGAGGCATTTATTTGGATATGAAAGTGGAGAGGGCGTTGAATAGATTTTCCAATGCTTATATCATTCCTCTATGGTATGGTATCCACCACATATGTTGTATGTCTTGAAGTTTTTGAAATGGTCATAGTGGAGGACTGAATGGGATTGGGGTGTGGTAATGACATTGCTAGTTGATAGGATAGCCTTGAAAGTGATTCAATCACCCAATCCAAGAGTTAAGCCAATCCAATATGAACCATCAATGGAAACTATTAGTGAGATGTTTGATCCCCATATTTATGGGTCATTAAAGGATATGGATTGAAATTCATTGAGAGTCTACAAGGGGAGATTATAATTTCACTATGAGAATAAAGTCATATGTAAAATGCTTCTTAACATATATTTATTACTTGTGAACCCTAATAAGCAAAGGTGTTAAAAATATGATCCATTATCCTAATAATAGGTGGAATTTAGGGGTTCCTTTGTGCATATGATCCATGATGTGTTTAAAAACTTGTAGGAACCCTAACCCTAAAACCTAAAACCTAAACCCTAAATAAAAAACCCATAAACTGCAAAAATCCAAACATAAAACACCAAATCTAAAACCATAAACCTAAAACCATAAATCCAAAAATCTCAAACCCAAAAACCCTAAACCCCAAACACCTAAAGCCTTAGCACTAGACCCTATACCAAGACACAAGACCAAATACCAAAGATGAAAGACCTTATACACTAAACCTGTCAAACACATAAAACCTTAATCCTTAACCCTAAACCCTTAAACTCTAAACCCTAATTTTCCTTAATCCATAAAACAATCTAAAACCCTACAACCTTAAAATGTGTTAGGGGTTAGTATTTAGGGTTTATAGTTTGGATTTAGGGTTTAATTGATTATGGTTTTGGGTTTATAATTTAGGGCTTAGGATTTTGAATTGGGAGTTAGGTTTTAGGCTTTAGGGTTCTTAATTATGTGTTTTGGGTTTGTGTTTGGGGTTTGGTGCTTATATTTTAGGTTTTAGGTTTTAGAATTTAGGTTTTATGAATTGGGGTTTTAGGGTTTACATTTTAGAGTTTACAAGCTAGGGGTTTCTATTAGGGGTTTAGCATTTGGGGTTCAGGGTTTAGGATTTATGGTTTAGGTTTTGGGTTTGGGGCTTATGGTTTATGGTTTAGGCTTTACAATTTAAGGTTTAGTGTTAGAGGTTTAGGATTTATAAATTTATGCTTTATGGTTTATGGTTGATGGTTCACAGTTTAAGGTTTATGGTTCAAGGTTAATAGTTTAGGGTTTATAGATTAGGGTTTAGGGTTAAATATTTAGTGTTATAACTTAGGGATTAGAATTTAGGTCTTATAATTTAGATTTTATGCTTTAAGAATTAGGATTTATGGTTTATGGCTCAAGATTTAGGGCTTAGGGTTTAGGTTTTAGGGTTCTAAGTTTTTTTATTAGGGTCAAGGGTTTTATGCTTAGGGTTTATTATTTTTGTTTTAAAGTTTTGGGGTCATGTTTTAGGGTTTAGATTTTAGGGTTTGGTGCTTGGGGTTTGGTTTTCAGTTTATGGTTTATGGTTTCACACTTAAGTTTTAGTGTTTAGGGTCTAAAGTTGAGGTTTTTTATCTTGAGGGTTATGGTTTAGGGTTTCAAATTTGGAACTTAGTGTTTAGTATTTAAGGTTTGGGATTTAGTGTTTGGGGATTAGGGCTTAGGGTTCAGGATTTGGGATTTATGGTTTAGATTTTAGGATTTGGTTTTTATGGTTTAGGGTTTAAGGTTAATGGTTTAGGGTTTAAGGATTTAGGTTTATTGTTTAAGGTTTAGGTTCTAGGTTTTAGGGTTTAGGTTTAGAATATTGGGTTTAAGAGTTAATGTTTAGGGTTTATGAATTATGGTTTATAGTTTTAGGATTTGAGTTAGGATTTTAGGGATTAAGTGTTATGGTTTAGGATCTAGGTTTGGACTTTAACATTTAAGATTTAGAGTTTAGGGTTGTGTTTTGGAATTTAAGGTTAGGGGTTAAACATTTAGGGCTTACTTTTTGGGATTTTGGGTTAAGGGTTTAGAGTTTAGGTTTTAGAGATTAGGGTATGGGGTGTAGGGCCTAGGTTTTATAATTTAGGGTAATTTATTATTCAAGGTTTGGGGTTTACATCCTATGATTTAGGGTTTTAGGTTTGACGTCAAATTTTAGTGTTTAGGATATATGATTTTATGGATTGGGGCTTAGAGTTTAGGATTTTGGATTTATGTTTTGAGGTTTAGGATATAGGGTTTAAGGTTTAGTTTTTATCATTTAGGTTTCATTTTTAGGAATTGGGGTGAAAGGTATAGGGTTAAAAGTTTATAGTTTAGTGTTTGGGGTTGATTTTTTGGGTTTTGGCATTTAGGTTTTAAGGTTTAGGGTTTATGATTTTAGGATTTAGGGTTTATGGTTTTGGGTTTGAGATTTTATGGTTCTAGGTTTTTTTAGGGTTCAACATTTAAGGTTTAGGGTTTAGTGTTTATGGTTTCAAGATTAGGGTTTAGGGTTAAGAGTTTAGGGGTCAAGGTTTTGGTTTTTGGGTTTAAAGTTTGGGGTTATATGTTTAGGGTTTAAGGTCCATGATTTTGAATTTTGTGTTTAGTGTTTAGTCTTTTAAATTGAGGGTATAATGTTAAGGATTTAGGATTTTAGGATTATGTTTTGGGCTTTAGGGTTAAGAGTTTAAAATTTAGGTTTTAGGGTTTAGGGTCTAGGGTATAAAGTCTAGAGTTTAAGGTTTTAAGGCTCTATGTCTAAGGTCTAAGGTTTAGGGTTTCAAATTATTTTTTTCGGTTTAGGGATAATTTATTAGGGTTAAGGGTTCAAGGTTTAAGGCATAGGGTTTAGGTATATGATTTAGTGTTCATGGTTTATGGCTTAGGGTTTAGGGGTTTAGGGTTTAAGGTTTAGTGTTTAGGGTTTGGGTCTTAGGCTTAATGGTTTAGGTGGAAATGGAATGTACTAGGGTGATTAGATACATTTGTGTCTAGTTTGAGTGATCATATCATGACTATAGGAATATGTCATGTATGAGTGATAACATACATACATGTAGTACTAAGTATGGGCTAGATGTAATGTAGGAATGACTATATCATTACTATATGTATGATATAGGTTGAATGTTATAGGTTAGTCATTTATGCATATTGATAAACCCATTGATTCAAAAAACCATAAATTATTTAGGAATTCAAACTAAATCCACCTTCATGCCTTTTACATGACTGTTCCTAGTTACTCATATCTCTATATAGGTGAGAATGCCCGCTCTCCTTTCAAAATATGGCTTGGCCAATGACACCTCTCCTTTGAAAATATCACTTGACCAATTCCCCCTCTCTTATATATATATATATATATATATATATATATATATATATATATAGGTGATAATTACTCCTCTCCTACTTTTTAAGCATCCCTTGATAATGACCCCTCTCCTTTATCTTTTGATCCAATAAAGCCCCATCTAATTATTTTCAATCATGATAATGCCTACAATCCTTTCAAGATATGTCTTAGGTATTCAATTAGGTATCAAGTATTCAATATATGGACTAGGTAATATAGATATGTTAATTATTAGATATGGGTATTCAATATCAAGATATAGCTCGTGTATTTAATTAGGTAAGTAATACCAAATTAGGTTGGGCATGCTCAAGTAGGTAGGGAAATAAAGATAGGTAGGTAGGGGATACTCAAGAATAAAAATTAGATAGGTAATACTAAAGTATAATAAGGTAAGAAGGGCATACTTAATATCAATATATGTCTCAGGTATTTAGGCATAGAATACTCATGATCAAGATATGGATTTGGTATTCAATTAGGCATGGTATGTACTCAAGTAGGTAAAGTATGCAAGGCATACTAATATATTTAAATTAGGTAGGGCATACTTAAGTACAATAAAGTAGGTATGGAATAGTAAATATGAAGATATGACTTGGGTATTTAGGTAGGGCATACTAAATGGGATCAATATATGGCTTAATTATTCAATCAAGTAGGGCATACTCAAGTAGATAAATTAGTTAGGGCATAATCAAGTAGATAAAGTATCCTTGTAATATTAAATGGTATATATATATTATATATATAACATAATTTGAAACATCATTTATCATTCTATCCTCCAGTCTTGAAATTTTGAAAACTAAGTATTGACCAAAATGGATTTTGAAAAATTAACTTCTAAATGGTAACTCTTACAACTCTGTAATCAATTTTAGAAGATGTAATATGAAATTAAATGTAAAAATAAACTTATACTTACATTTATTTTAATAAATATATTATATTACACACTAAAAAAACATTTCAAAAAAAATGCAGGTCAAAGGGTGTATACCCTTTGAATTTACTAAATATATCCTTATACACACTAAAAAAATCCATCACAAAAAATGCAACTCAAATGGCATACATCATTCCCAATTCAAAGGGTGTATGCCCTTTACAATTCAAAGGGAGTACGCCCTTTACTATTCAAAGGGCATAATTTTTTTGTAGTTTAAAGAGTGTACACCCTTTGTAAAGGGTGTATGCCTTTAGGATTAGGACCAACCCAATTAATATTTTCCATGGTTTTTTTGAAAAAAAGGGTATATGCCATTTACAAAAAATGTTTTTGTTTTTCATTTTGTTACCTTTTTTTTCCCCAAAATTTTTGCATCCTCCCCGAGATTATGAAAGAATGTATGTGGCTTCCCCACCTAAAACATCAACATAAATAACCCTTAGTATTTCTTTCAAAGACTTGAGGGGTATTTTTTGTTTGCCAAATAATGTTTAGATGGAATATATAACACTTGTGGTGGTTTGTCAAAATTGACAAGTTGTATATATGAAAATTTTTCACATGAATTTGGAAAGTAATTAGTTGATTTTTAGAAGTGAAAATATGTGTTAAAATATGGAAAAGAGTCATCAAGATGTGACTTGGTTATGACTAAATTTTATGTATCTGATTTCATTGTTTAATTCAAGAAGAATATTATCTACCAATATGCAAGACACACACACACACAAATCAAAATGGTTAGATAATCAATTCAGGCTATGCAAGGACCACTTTTTAGTTGGCACCATTGTTTTGGTTGTGGACTTTGCTAAGAACTACACACTAAAACCATATAATGAGGTTCAATCCCAAAAATATAATTCAATTCAAGTTATAATTTTTGTACGTATTACATTCAAACATGCACCTAATAGCACATATGACAACATAAAGATTTTGAGGGAGTGCCACTTTTATATAAGCAATGACTGATCACATTCTCTAGAGTCTATCCAAGGTTATTTTGAGATATTTTATAGATATATGAATGCAAGAGAAACCATGTTTGATACACATTACATCATATTAGATAATTAAATAATACAGTTTAATAATTCTTGAATGTTTTACTCGTTAAGCATAACACATAAGAAGAATGGGGTTCAACATTTTTGGAGCTTATTGGAGGTTAGGCATGGCAAAGGGGAACATGGTGGTGCATGTGCATGTGTAGAAAGAGCCCTTAAAAGAGAGCAGGGAAAACATAAGGACGGTGTTAATTTGATCGATGGTCTAAGTATTGCGACTTGGTGTAATGATTTTTTTTGTTATGGATCAGATAAATATTCTCATGTTTGAATATTTTTTTCTTAATTAAGGAAAAATATAAGGAAAATTATGAATATTTCAGTATAATACTTGGATCCAGTGTTTTCCACTCCATTTAAACCTCAAGTTTTAGTTTATGGACTATGTATTATGGATATACCATTTTTTTGTTCAAGATGTATTGAATTTAATTGGAATGAATTTGACTCAAAATAATGGGTTGACAAATGGTATTGTAGATCCATAACACCTATAGAGAGTAGTCATTCACTCCAATAATTGATGGATCATGAAATGGCATCATCAGTTTTCTTTGACCACATCTCAAATCCTGTGCAACTAGGTACAAGTTATTCCTAATTTATATGTAGCCTTAATTTTATTGGTGATATCTTTATTTTTTTCCTATATGTGCTTATAATAATTTGTTTATAATTTAACTGTAGGGCATGTTTTTGAACTAATTGCATTTGATGACAATGATGAGGGAATAAACTACTACTTGTGTCATTGTGTAGAAGCAAAAAAAATTAACCACAAATGCCATAGATGGATAAGAGATAATCTATCCCACTAGATCCATAGTGGTTATAATAACTTGGATTTGTAGGTGCTATCATATATATATATATATATATATATATATATATATATATATATATATATATATATATATATATATATATATATATATATATATATATATATATGAGGACTTTAAAACACAGTGTGGTGCTTCATTATTCAAATCTGGTTATCACTACAAATATTCAAATGATCAAATATCATGGAATGCCTCACAATAAAAATTTGTGGAAAGTTTATGAATCTGAGCATGAAGATATTCTATAAACACATAAAAGTATAGCTGATCCTGAAGGTATGTTGGATTGAATTGGTAAGGTTAATTTATAATGCATCTAGCATTTCAAATTAATATAGTTAACTTATTTGATTTACTGGATTTTAATTTTGAATTATTTTATCATTATGTTTTTATTTTTATTTAAAATATTTATTAAATTTTTTAATGTAGGTTAGTGGCACTAGATGATTTTCCACCTTCACATGGTTGGTCTTGTGAGTAGAGAACATTATCTTCTTGAAACAAAGAGAAGACAAAAAATAATACATTCCATAGTGTTTGATCAAGTTTAGTCATACATTGTAATGTAGGTATAGAAGCATAGTTATACAGTTCTAATACTTGTAGTAATACTTTTTGCAAATATTAAGGTTCCATTATTATTTTTTCGCTCTTGGAACATTAGTTTTATTTTTAAATATTTTTCCAAAAGATGTGCATGCTACTCTATCTTTAGTTCATGAAGGTTGTGGATTATTGTTTTATTAAGGTGTCAAAAGGTACCTATCTTTGTTATAAATGAGGAATTTGTATATGTAGATTTTTGTTTATTCACTTCCACAAAAAGGTTGCATTATTATTAAAAGGTATCAAGTTTTAATATTTATAATTTCAAAGGTTATTGAGTTTTAATCTTTGATCCATATGCCATATTTGATTCATTACTTGTTATCTTAGGTATCCAACATGTTTTTCAATCCCAATCTATAGAAACAAATTTTAAATAATCATCTATGTGAAACATATGAAATCATCATCAATACATACAAAATTATATCCTTAACCTCATAAATCAAGGGTGTGTGATGTAGGGGTTATATCAAACTATCTCTCACTTTATCTTTGTGTCACTATTCAAGACTTGTGGACTCACTTGTACCTTGGATTCATTGATTGGTTTAGGGATGATTTATTGATTATATATTAATTGATTTTTTTAAATGGTTTAATAAAATTTTCCCTTTCTTTTATATCCATTTATAACTCCTAACTCAAAGGACAACTCTTCAAAACATCAACTTACTCTTTTCCCCAATCTCTGCACTCTTGTTCTGTCTATGCACTTTCCAAATAATAGATCACAGTCACAACATGAATTTAATGTTTCTTAATGAATTTATAAACTTAATTTTAGTCTCATTATACCTCTCAACCCACTTTACAAATCCTCATAATTCCTTGTCTACTATACACTACTTCTACATGTTTGTTACACAATCCTACTAGCCTTTTGTTAGGCTATATCACTTTCTATGGATAGGTACAAATGTAATTTAGATAAATAATGGAAATTTTTGACACCATTTATCTTAAAATATCTCCCATGAATTTTTATCCACCAAATAATCCTCTAAATCATTTTTCTAAGTGCTTTTAGGCTTCAGCTTAGCCCTTTTAGGTCTTACAGGGCCCTATTTACACACAATCATTTCTAATAGTACGAAATAGTATGAATTCACTTAAAAAATCAAAAATCAAGTAAAACAAATTAATATCTATATTTACACCAATTTTTATGGATTTTATATTGTGAGATCTCCTTCAAACTTAATTCTTGTCTCAAAACCCTAGAAATAGGGTTAGCAGGGTCTATTACAGGCCGAGAAGGTTTAAAACATTGTTTTTAAACATTTATAAGGGTTTAAAGACTTATGATAAGTTTTTAAACATATTTAAACTAATCCAAAACCTACCAAATCATTATCACTCTATATTCTCACTTCTATTCCATGTTTTCATGTTGTTTTTGACCTTACTGTATGCTCATAATCACAATAAATAAGGTATGCGTAGACTATTTAAAGGGTTTAGATCTCAATATTATTTTAAAATATCTACACTATGTTGACATAAGTCCACATTACCTACACTTGACTCATATAATCAAAAACCTTTCTTTATTATGCTTTTGTTATACTCTTTACCATACCATGCATGTTCACAACCTGTGTATGATTAACCTCAACATGGGTACATAGGTTAGTTTAGAAAAATTAAATGTAAAAAAAAACTCGAAATACTAATATAAATTAATGAAAATAATAAATACTCACCAAGTTTCACTCAATTTCATATAACAATCTTTCTAAGTCAGTCTTCTCAAAGCAAACTTATCTCAAACAACAAATAAAGGAATATGCAAGGTTTTATTTGAAGTTCTTCAAAAAATATTTATGAAATCATATTGGATCATGTATAAAGATACTTAAATTAATTTCAAGTCATAAGTTATACATACATTCTAAACTTCCTCTCTTCCACTCTTGTTTGCATATAATAACATTATCTTAATCCATTTGCAACACAAAATTATAGAATACCAACATAGTATACTAGTTACTCCACCTAACTTAGAACTATCTATCCACCATACTAAAAAGAATAATTCATTCCTCCTTAATATTTTATGTTCTACCTATCAAGTTGTCACCAATTATATATGACACAAAATCACATACACAACCTTTGAACTCTCTTTATGAAATAATTTCCAAAATATAGAATATAAGGGTAGAACACGGTCTGCAACTTATTCCCTCATACAAATACATGAGATAAATCTTGAAATAAGAAAAATATAATTATGAATGCAATATAATAAACTCATCAACATTTCCAAACATATTTTTGATCAAGAAACTCTACACATGCTCCCTTTGAACTATCAATACCATTCATATTCAGACAATGCATATTCTATAATAGAATTTTATTCAAATAAAGAAATTTAATTCATATTCTTGTGGTTTAATTAATTTATACCTTAAAATAACTACCCCACCTAATTAACATACTTTGGAATGACCTGACTTGCTACAGAAAAAAAACACCTCCTTATATCAAGAACTCCTCTAACTATCCTAATCACTTCTTAACTCCCAACGTAGAAAGAAGGTTTATTAATAACATGCTTTAGGAATAGTTAGTAATTTTAACTACTAAAAAGTGAAAAATAATCTAAACACCCTAAGACACAAGGTCATCCCACTTTTACCTTTCACCAATATAAAATCTTGAGAAATAATACAAACTAGTTCAAATATTTGAATTGGCCATTTAGGCAAGAAAATGCCTAATTGACCAAATTCAAATTTGATAGCATCTTAATAGATAAAAATGTTTCATACACATCTAAAATGACCAAAAAAACATAATGAAGACTCTATACATGAAATTAGACCAATATTTACAATGTGGTAGGTGATGCTCCTGCATCATACTACCGAGGACAAATGGAAACTTTCCCTAAAAGTTATAACTATTTTTAGCTTTGAGATTTGTATTCATCTCTTCTTGTTCAATGGAATCTCCTCCTGAATCCCATAGCCTATTTGATAAACTTAGGCCTTTGTGGTGTTTGGTTATGTTGAATATTTCTTGTTTCATCTTTATCTTTCTCTCTCCTCTAAGGTCATTCTTTTTTGCTTTGGTATTCAACTTGCTCATATTCAAAATTTTCTTCTTGTCCTACAACCAACCTACACATGAAACACACAAATTAATAAAATTAATCTCTTTCTTGTCTTCTTTGCATCCACTTTCTTATATTTTCACACTTGTCCTATTTATGATTGGTTATGATATTTGTGTTCTCTTTTCTCCTTCAAACCTTTCAACCTATGAAACCTTTTTATCCTCCTCTTGTTATTTTACCTGATCAATAACTTCTATCTCCATGTCCAATGCCCTCAACGTACTCACTTTGTCAAAAAATTAATCTAAACTCTCCTTATTTTGTATGCATGATAAATTGTTTGACAAAATTTAAAACAATCCTTTTACTTTCTCATCTAAAAGTATCATACCTCTCTCTTCTTCTCTCTATTTGTCCTTTGTATTAGGTAATTTTACTCTCTTAAGCAAGTCTATTTCACCATGCTCCACCTTAATCAAGTCTTTTGTACCTTGATCCCCCTTAATCAAGTCTTTTAAACCTTGATCCATTCTTTTTCCAAGATATATCCTTGGATAAATTATCTTATTTAAATCCTTATCTCTTTTCAAGCCTCTCTTGGCTATCAATCTGCCTGATCAACCTTTCACAATCACTTGAAATCTTCTTTGAGTAATCTTTCCAAACAATCTTCACAATAATTTCATTGAATTGATAAAATTCACAAAATAAAAAAAAATTAAATTTCACCTTTTCTTCATGAAAATATTCTCCACAAAATCTTTCCCACTCTGATACCAAAAATTATGTAGATGTTACATCAAAATATATCTCACTTTGACTTTGTGTCACTATTCAAGACTAATGGACTCACGTGTAGCTTGGATTCATTGATTGGTTTAGGGATCATTTAATTATTATATATTCATTTATTGTGTTAAATGGTTTACAAAATTTTTTACATGATTTTTATATCTCTTTATAACTCCTAACTCAAAGGATAACTCTTCAAAACATCAACTTACTCTTTTCCCCAATCTCTGCACTCTTGTTCTCTCTATGCACTTTCCAAACAATATATCACTGTCAAAACATGATTTTAATGTTTGTTTGTGAATTTATAAAATTAATTGTAGTCTCATTAGACATCTAAATCCACTTTCCAACTCCTCACCATTCCTTATATACCATACAATACTTCTACCTATTTGTTACATAATCCTACTAGCCTTTTTATAGGTTATATCACTTTGTACATATACGTAAAAATTTACTTTAGGAAAATAATGGAATTTTTTGACACCCTTTATCTTAAAATATCTTCCCACCAAGTTTTATCCACCAAATCATCATCTAAATCAATTTTCTAAGTGCTTTTAGGCCTTAGATTAGCCCTTTTAGGTCTTATAAGGCCCTATTTACACACAATCGTTTCTAAAAATACAAAATAGTATATATTCAAAAAGAAAACTCAAAAATAAATTAAAAAACATTAATCTCTAGATTTACACCATATTTTATGTATTTTCTATGGTGGGATCTCCTTCAAATTTAATTCTTGTCTCAAAACCCTAGAAATAGGGTTAACAGGGTTTGCTATAGGGTGAGAAGGTTTAAAAAATTGTTTTAAAAATTTTACAAGGTTTTAAAGACTTATAATAAATTTTTCAACCTATATGACACTATTCCATGCCCTACCAAATCATTATCACTAAATACTCTCACTTTTGTTCCACATTTTCATGTTGTTCCTGACCTTATTGTATACTCACAGTCATAAAAATAGGGTTTGTAGAGAATGTTTGAAGGGTTTAGACCTCAATATTATTTCCCAAGATATACACTAGGTTGAAACAAGTACACATTACCTACACTTAAATAATAAAAAAAACCATTATTTATTATGCTTTTGTGATACTCTTTACCATACCCTTCTTGTTCACAACTTGTGTATGCATATCCTCAATAGGGGTGCATATGTTACTTTGTAAAAATAAAATGTAAAAAAAAACTTGAAATAATCAAATAATTAATTAAACATAATAAATAATCACCAGTGTGCACCCCACTTAAAAGCACATTCCTTCTAAGTCAGTCTTCACAAAGCAAACTTGTCTCAAACAACAAATAAAAGAATATGTAGGGTTTTATTTGAAGTTATTCAACAACTCTTTATGAAATTATATTAGATAATTTATAAAGATACTTAAAGGTATTTCAAGTCATAAATTATACATACATTATAAACATCCTCTCGTCCACTCTTGTTTGCATACAATAACATTTTTTTAATCCATTTGAAACATAGAATTACAAAATACCAATAGAGTATACTAGTTACTCTACCTAACTCGAAACTATCTATCCAACATCCTAAAAAGAACAATTCATTAATCCTTAATATTTTATGTTTTCCCTAGAAAATTTTCACCAATTACATATGACATAAATTCACATACACAACTTTTGAACTCTCTTTATGAAACAATTTCCAAAATACAAAATACAAGGATAAAACATGGTCTACAATTTATTCCCTCATAAAAACACATGAAATAAATATTTAAATAAGGAAAATATAATTATTAATGAACTATAATAAAATCACCAACATTTTTGAACATATATTTGATCAAGAAACTCTACACATGATCCCTTTAAACTATCAATACCATGTATATTCAGACAATGTAGAGTCTGTAACAGAATCTCTTCAAATAAAGAACTTTAATTCATATTCTTAGGGTTCAATTCATGTATAACTTCAAACACATACCCCACCTAATTCTCATACTTTGTAATGACCTAACTCGCTACAAAAAAAACACCTTATTATATCAAGAACTCCTCTAACTGTCCTAACCACTTCTTAACTCCCAACGTAGCAAGAAGGTTTATTACTATCATGATTTAGGAATAATTAGGAATTTTAACTAATAAAAATTTAAAAACACTCTAAAAACCCTAAGACACAAGGTCATCCCACTTTGACCTTTCACTAACATTAAAACTTGAGAAAAAATACAAACTATTTCAAATATTTGAATTGGCCATTTAGGTGAGAAAATGCCTAATAGACCAAATTCAAATTTGATAGCATATTAAAATATAAAAAATTTTCCTACACATAAAAAAATACCAAAAAAACCTAGTAAAGACTCTATACATGAAATTAGACCAATATGTAGAATGTGGTAGGTGATGATCCTACATTAGTGTTGTATGGTTCTAGAAATGAAGCAAGATAAGCCCAAAGAATCAATAATGCAAGTGCACTTAAAAACAATTGAAATATATAAGTTTGAATTTTATATACATATGAAATAAATCATGCTAATGTAATTATGTCTCTTGATTAAATTTATACCTATTTTTAGACATCTTCTCTAGGCTTTTAGGCTTCATGGTTCCCTAGTATTGATTATTGATAGAAATTGAGACTCCTCTCAAAACCTTATTGAAAAATGGAATGGACATATTACTAAGGATATTTTCAAGTTCAAAATCTTAGAACCATTCTTCTCTTTACTCTATACTCTCTTCTCTTATGGTCTCTTGCAACCAAACTTGCTCTCTTACACTCATTAGGCCTATTAGCAAGGCCTATCATCTCCCTTAAGATTTTTTAAACACACAAAATAACCTATCCACCTTTATTAAGACTAATAATCACTTATTATGGTTATTACAACCTACACACAAGTTTTAACTCACACTTAAGACATCAAACATACAAAAGAACACAAAATAGGGTTACCTTGGTCTAATGGCATACCTATTGCACTGAGTTCCCTCTTGAAATTCTTATTTAATCATATAAAAACACTAAAACCATGCTAAATATTTCAAAAAAAACCTTCTCCATTTTCACCAACACCTTTACACCTCCTTGTACTTTTTATAACCCCAAACTTGGATTTAGTATTTTTTTCATGTATGCATGCAAGCCTATAGACCCTAAAACTCCAATAAATATATTTATATAACTAATTTAAATATAAAATAAATTTAAACAATTATATATCATCCTCCAAAAGTTACCTTTCATATTTTAGGCCATTTGGATGAGTGGATCAAAAGATATGGAGGTTTTGGTGACTAGAATCCTAGATTCCTACACCTAGGCCGAGAGCATTCAAAAATATTTATTTTAACTTCTAAGCACTTTCATGGAGATAAAATTCTTGGATATCCTACTTAAAACCATTTATCAATTCTTTCTAAAGGTCTCAAGCCTTGACAATGTCTAAATAACATTAACCAACTCTTTTCTTCTATGACTTACACAAACTATGTGATGCAAGTGACCTTCACAAAACACTAAACTTGGTTAAGATGTACCCCAAGAATATTTAAAAAAATTAGGATTCCTATTAGTCTTCATAAAATGATATTAATAATAATCAAGGGGATAAACCTTCCCTATTGACCTTCAAGGTTCCTTGATTCCTTTGTACTTGTTCATGATGTTATTATAATAACAATATAACAAAAAATACCCTCAACATGTTTGTCACCTCATCATTATACAAAGCATATCTAAGAAATTGTTCTCCATTTTAATCTCCACTCTTCCCTAAATGTAATTTATACTCAATTTATATTTTTTAAGGGCTACACAAGACTTCTTAGACTGTTTTCAAATGAATTACAACTTATTACAAAGATTTTTGCATTCTTTATGACTCTTAAGGGCATGATTCCTTCATAAGACTACTAGGCCTAACAAAAGTATTTGAATGGAATTGAGATTTAAAAAAAAATCATATACTTTCTTACACCTTCTTATACTTGAATCAATATGAATGAACCTGAATAGAGGTTACAGATTCTTTGTTTGAGGCCAAACTCCACTTTTAATCAAGACAAGCCTAAAGGGCTTCTATATCATCTTAGGCTTCAAGACTCAAATTTGGGATTGATATTGTGACATGATTTTAAAATTACTTAAAAATTATATGTACTTATAATCAATCATTATCAAATCACTTTGTTGGATTCATAACATCATTCCCTTAAAAAATTACTTTACCTAAAATAGGGCTAGTAGTCTTAAAGGCCTAATTCACCTTCATTGAATGGAAACTAAACACACATTGCAATCCGAGGATTATTAAGCCTCCATCCATACCTACACATATTAAAAAACATAATTTACAAGTTTTAATCTATTCTTGAGGCTCATAAATCAAGAAAAGGAACTTTAAGGGTTTTAAGACTAATTCCTTAAACCTATAATGACTGAGTTTTAACCATAACTTGTACTATACCAATCTAATTGATCTCAAACATTCTTAAACATGTAAAAAACTTCCAAATTCATGTGCTTACAAGTTTTTAGATGATATATCTAGTTTATTTGCTCATAAAGTGAATTTTACTTCTTTATATTCTAGCTCAGGGTTTTTAATGACTTTAGCAGGCTAAGAACTAATAAAACCAGCTTTTGATCTTTTGTAAAGTTTTAAAAGGTTAAAAATGTTAGTTTTGGGTCTTCCTTACCTCCATAAATGCTTGAAAAGATTCAAAAATCTTCATGAAATGTAACAATAGTTATAAAATTTATCTTTTTCTCATTAGATACCCTGATTTACACTAACTCAAAAAATAAGCATCAATATGTTGTATGATGGACCTCTCAGATCAATAATATATTTAAAATAGTTATAAATGGTTACTTAATAAGTTTTAGAAACACATTCATTCATATATATCTAAGAGATACAAATTTTTCTCTTCCTCATCTCATCATATTGACTGATCATTCAGATTTCATATCTTACATATTTTCAATGAATTATGCTTCTTAAATATGATGAATATACATTATTAGACCTAATAGTGACACTTAAACACTTAAACATAACTAATGAAGAATTTAAAAGATTTTCATGACCTTCAAGACTATAAATAAACTTTTTAATAGATGATTACAATATGTTAGTTTTGGGTCTTCCCTACCTCCATAAATGCTTGAAAAGATTCAGAAATCTTCATGAAATGTAACAATAGTTATAAAATTTATCTTTTTCTCATTAGATACCCTAATTTACACTAAATCAAAAAATAAGCATCAATATGTTGTATGATGGACCTCTCAGATCAATAATATATTTAAAATAGTTATAAATGGTTACTTAATAAGTTTTAGAAACACATTCATTCATATATATCTAAGAGATACAATTTTTTCTCTTCCTCATCTCATCATATTGACTGATCATTCAGATTTCATATCTTACATATTTTCAATGAATTATGCTTCTTAAATATGATGAATATACATTATTAGACCTAATAGTGACACTTAAACACTTAAACATAACTAATGAAGAATTTAAAAGATTTTCATGACCTTCAAGACTATAAATAAACTTTTTAATAGATGATTACAATATATGACTTATCCATATTCCCTCGAGACACATTTGAATCCATTATTATAATTCTCTATCCCTCATGGTTCTCCTAAAATTCACAAATAAAGTTTTCTTAGTTTACACACTCATGGATGAGATGCTTATCTTAAGGGATGCATCCAATCAACTATAATTTCAATTTTGTGGCCTGATGGAGACTAGATAATGGTTGATCTAGCTTAGAAACACCCATATAGATGTGTCTACATAAATAATTCATTAATTGGGATAATGAGATAGAAGATACACCCTCTACTAACAAGCTTTTGGTCTTTTAAGAGAGATATGGATATGAGAAAATTTTATTTATGCATTTCACTTATATCAAGTTAGAGATAATACTCCTAGGGTTACTTAGAGGACTCATTTTTAAAAGTTCAACATTTTATAGATCATATCTAGCCATCATAGTTATCCTATAATGCTTTAATGAAGTTGGCTCATTTTGCACACTCATGGATGAGAATCTTTTTTAAAGGTATGCATTCGATCAATAGTAACTTTAAGTCCTAGGGTCTGATGAAGATCAAATAACAGTCATTATAGCTATAAAATCCCCATTCAAATGGGCCCACGTAGACAGTTTATTGATTGGGTTAAAAAGGCACAAGATACACCTCCCATGACCAAATGTTGGTCTGTTCTAAGAGATTTGGCTATGAGATAAACTCATTATCGTGTCTTGCTCATGTTGATTTAGAAAAAATCTTGTGAGGTGATCTCAAAGGACTTATCCATAAAAGTGTAGGAGATGGTATCTCATATTTATCCCCCATAATTCTCCTCAAACATGGGTATGGATTTTGCATATTTTTCCCACTTAAGGACAGAAGATGAGCCTCAAACCATAAAATGAGGAGTTCAAGAAAGTAAAGGAGTGAAGCATAAGAACTTTTACAATGTTTTTTATGAAGGTAATGATTTTTGGTGGAGTGAAAAATGAGAGTATTTAGGTATGTATAGAATTATGATAGTGTATACTAGACTATGTTATAAATATTTGTCATGAAATTAACAAAAAGTATGATTTTCTGTATATAGCCTCTTGTGAGTGTGTATAAGAAGTTGTTTTTGAGTGTATAAACATGTTTCAAGAATTTAAACAAGTTCATATAGAATAAAATAGGTATAAATAATGTATTTTAATCATTATAACCCCTTAAGAATCCATAAGAATTAATTTACTTGTTTTTTTAGCTCTTAGGTCACGAACTGTATGAAACCATGCCTAGGGTTTTAGGCATGTGAAAAGCATTAGAAATTTTTTTCAAACCAACAAAATGATATGAAATTGATATGGGATATATAAAACCTTTTTAGAGATTTTTTTAAGGTGATTTCATGTTGTACGAGTGTATTCCCCAAAAAATTGATTTTCAAGGTTTGTAGCCTTGTCTCAACATAGTTGATAGACCCTATTAACCTAAGTTATGCTGATTTAAAGAGTATGAAGGTTAATAAAGGTGTTTTTAATTATAAGTGATTGTTTAAAATTTTATTCGATTGATTTTTATGTTTTAAAGTATTTGAAGAGGAAGACACAATGAAAACCTTGTAGATAGGTCTGTCAATAACCCTAAAGAAGCCTTGTTTTTGTTCTTTTTGTCATAGCAGGAGAAACAAGGGTAGTAACTTTTGTATTGAGTCAAATCAATCATATCAAGGACCAATGAACCTATTAAAAGTTTGAATACATATGTTGGTCTTATACAAACATGATAAGAAGGTAATAGGCCTTAAGCCTAGGCCTAATCATGACCTTAAAACTGACAATGAATTAGTTTGGTGGTTCTCCATATTAAGTTAAACATATATCTATAATTGAAAAAGGAGAGGAATCCAATATAGAACATAATGTAAATATGATGTTTATATAATATACAATCAAATTCTAGATGGATGATAATGGTAAGATATATAAAATCCAAATTGAGGGTCCATAGTTTCACAAAGCCTTGGTAGGAATTAAGGTATTTGAATATTATTTTTCTAAATAGGAATAATTGAATTTAAAAGTGTATAATGTTTGTATTTTGAATTATTATCCCACATTTCTCATGTATCACCTCATCAAATTCATTATGTTGCTAAAATACAAAGATATTTTCTAGCAAGATAGTGCAAATAATAAAATATGATCTCAACATTTAGAAATGTCAGTCTCAATAATTTTATATTTATAAGGATCTTATCGAATAACAACCAGATCCTACACAAGAAGTTAATTACACATGGACATTATAGTTCACATATATGAATATGATGAATCCCTCATATAATATGTTTTTGTACATAATAATATCCCTCCATAATAGAATCTATTTTACTCATACTACCCATGCATATTTTTGAGAAATAAACGAATATGATATGCAAGTATAAATTGATATATAATGAAATGTAAATGAAACAAGTAAATAGTAAATATTAAATAGAACATATAAATGTAAAAATATACATAATGATGAACCACCTAACTTAGAACAAAATATGGATTTGTTTATCCCCATATGAATTAATAATGATCATTACCTAATAATATGCATAAAAATTAAATGATCAAAATAGAAAATGTACATAGGTAAAGGAAGTTTATTTGTTGAATATTATATATGCGTATATGCAAAGGTCTATGTCATTATGACATAAATAGTAAGACATATACCAAGAAACAATGTAGACCATAACATGTACATATATAAAATGTGCCATATAAGCATATAATGTGGGCCATATCAACATACAATATTGATTTTGCCTACAAACAAAACCCTTAGCACAACAACTAGCTCTCTTACTCCTCATTGCCTCTAAATAAATTACACTTTATTTCCATAGATGTAGAGTCAGTGGTGTTAGATGCCTCAATATGATGAGATAATCTCATCTTAGCGTGTGAGTCATCAAATATTTGAACCACATACTCTAAAAATTATTGTGTCTACACAACATATGAAACATGAAATTTAATTCATTAAAATTATCTAGCAAAAATTATAAATTTTTAATGAACAAAATTTTGAAAAATTATTAAAGACTCACCATATTCCACCTAAATGGTTTTCTAGGGCTGAGAGATCACATATACACCTATGATGGAGAATCCTATGGAACATACATATATTATTAGATATAGTTGTGCATACATTTATATAAATATGATATAAAATATCATTGCTTGAAGACGAAAAAGAATTTTAATATGTGTTCTCACCAGACTCCATATCTAAATCATGGGATGATTTAGAGATAGTGGATCCTTAAATGTAACCACAACATAAAGAAAACATTGTTATCATCCATGAGGGGTGCCCATAGCATCCCTCATCATCTGTAAAACCAAAAAATGAATAATGTGTGAATCCAATGAGCATGATAAAAAATGTATGACTATAATATATATCTTAAAACTTAGTTTATTTTTCAAGAGACAATAAATATACATGAATAAATATGTAATTTAAAAGTTTTCAAACCTAAGTGTAGGGTACACTAGTCCCAATTTTAGCCTCTACAATAGAATCAAGCCCTGTTGAGCTACCTAAAACATCACTAATCATCTATAGAATAAATAAATAAAAAATTAAATCAAATAAATTAGTCAATTAATTAAATAGATACTAGAAAATAAACTTAATATTATTTTACAAATGTAAACAAACTATAATTAAAAGTAAACATGTGTGTCAAATATAAATGGATACTAGTACACTATAAAAATGTAGGTCTAGTCTCCACAAATGTATTTTGTGTATGTTGTACATAAACATGAGTTCTCGTACACTTCCTCTCACATAATTTGCAATGATGCACATGAATTATAGAATGAGTAGAAGGAGGAGGGACATTATCACCAATACCATTACCACCAAAACCATTAACACTACTAACACTAACACTAATACCACTACCACCAACACCACTAGTGCCAATACCACTAACACAAATACCTATATTAAATGTCTCACCACTTGTAGGCTAAGTATAATTCCTCAATGTGTGCATAACATGGTTAATCATAACATGTGTCATACTCATAACCACCTCAGGGGTGTCCATATGTATGATATGATTCAAAGTTTTAGAGATAAAATCATGTGTTATTATCCTTATATTTTTTAAAACTCAATTAGGATATTTTTGGTCTCACCTAACACTAGGTTTATCAAATGAAGACCCACCTCCTCTACTTTGGGAGGCCTTTATGTTAAAATAATTTAGAATTTCTTGTAGTACAAACTCACAATAAGGTTTTCTTAAAAAGAATAATGGAACATCATTATTATTTCATGGAGGATCATCAAAAAACATCTACTACCTATCCCAAAAGTTATTTTTTATCCTCTCATGGGCACACCAATCAATACTAATATGTTTTCAATTTATCAGTGGTGGTTGGTTGGTTTTAGGGTTAACAAACAAAGTACACACATCTTCTTTTGTTATTTTTTTATTAACATCCTCATATGAAATTTATTAGGATAAAATTATTTCAGGACCTCTCTTCGATTAAAAATTGCATCTAGTTGTGAAATTACATTTCTCACTTCATTAAAAATAGTCTCTAGTGTATTGGCGAGTGAATTGCATGCACTTTCAGCTGAGGAGTGACATAAACTATTAATGATTATTTGTAATTGTTGACATTTTGAATTGAATTTTTCATATAATTCAACTTATTATTACACAAAATTAAATTGTTTAGGGTCTTTTTCTACATTGTTTTCATACAATGGGTCTATTATTCAATTATGTATCTAGATTTATAGAAATATAGGTTTTTTTTAGGCAATGCAAGAGAATCTAATGAAAATATAATTTTAAAACCTTATGTACATAAATAAATATAAATACAAATGGAAAAAATAAAAATTAAAAATTAACATACCTGATCTAACAACCAAAAATTCCAAATCCTATTGGCAAGATGTAAATCCAAAACATAGACATGGACTATTAAACCCTTCATCAAAATATCAAAACTTTCAAACCTACATAAAATCACTACAAGTTTGAGAAAATAGGGGAGAAATGGAAAAAATAAAAAGGGCATACATCATTATAACTTTAGAAAGGGTTTACACCCTTTGTAAAAGGTGTACGCCCTTTGAAAAGGTTGTACTCCATTTTTAAAGAGAATATGCCCTTCAGGTTCGAGCATCAAACCTAGGGCATAAAAATTTAATATAAAGGGTGTACACCCTATTTTAAATGACATACACCATTTGAAAAAAAACTTTACAAATTTGGGGGATGTCACCTTTTTTATCCTCCAATTTTGTGTAACGAGCTATTTTCATTTTATGCACATCTGAAGTTAGGCTTTAAAAGTACATTTTTCTTGTATTGGGAAGGTCATTATTGAGGCTAAAATGGGTGGTGAGTATCTAAATAGAGTGTGATGGGAGGATAAGAACATGGAATTGGATGTTATCTAACACCTTAGACACATGGATAGTGTCATTTTTTAGCCATAAATCACAAGAGGTGGAGTTCTTTAACTATCGCTTAAATTTTGACAATATTTGTTAGAAATGTTTTTGTGCTCCTGAATAGTAGTGAAAACATGCTTCCAAGTGTATTTGGATGTTGATTTCATGGAATAATGTGTCATTTCCCCATATAAATGTGCTCAAAGTGATGAATTTTCACCTAGAGGTCCTCAAGGCATAAATGTTAGTTAGAGGACAAGAACTTGTCTCTTCACTGTAAATAAGTTATAATTTAGGACCCGTTGCTACAAATTGTGTAATAGATTGGTATAAAATGTTATATCGACATGTTTTGGGGAAGTATTAGAGGGATTTGAAAATCATGTGATGGTTTTTTCCCATCCAGATAACATACAGTTTTCATGTTACTCATGCCTGAAGTTAGGCTATTAAACTACATTTTTATAATGGGTGGCGTGTCTCTTAGCCAAGTGTGATGGGAGGCCAAGAAATTGGTCTTCGAAATTATATACCACATAAAATGTGTTTTCAACACCATTTTAAATCCATGAAGCACCAAAGGTGGAGTTATCAAATTACCATTTCATCTTTGATAACATTTATCGTCATTGTTTTCACGATCCTAAGAAATAGTGATAACACATTTATGGGTGAAATTTGGCATCAAGATCATGGAAAAACATGTAATTTTCCTATATATATGTGATCAAAGTGATGTATTATCACCTAGAGGTCTCGGAGGCATAAATTCCAATTAGAGTTCAAGAACTTGTCTTTCACTTAAAAAGTTGCATTTTAGGACCTATTATTACAACTTGTGCCATGGATTGGGAATAAAGGTTCCATAGATTTGATTTGGGGTGAATTTATATGGATTAAAAATGAATGTGAAGGTTCTTTTAGTTCATCTAAATAAAAAATGGTTTTAATTTTATGTATATTTGAAGTTAGGTTGTAAAACTACATGTTTTTGTATTGGGAAGGGCATTCTTGAGGCTGAATGGGTGGTGGGTCTCTTGATCAGGAATAATGGGAGGATAGTAACCTATTATTAGAAATTATATATCACCCCATATGTGTTGGTAGTGATAGTTTTGAGACACAAAACACTATAATCAGAGTTCTTTGACTATCGCTTCAACTTTGAAAACATTTATTGTTAATGGTTCTGCACTCCTAAATAGTAGTGAAAACATGCTTCTAAGTGGATTTGGATATCAAAGAGATGGTATAATATGTAATTTACCTATATATATATGTTTTTTAAGAATTTAAGTTTCTCATGGAGGTGGTCTCAGAGGCATAAATACTAGTTAGATCATAAGAACTTATCTCTTCACTAAAAAGAGTTGGATTTTAGGACCAGTTACTATAAATTGTGACATGGATTAGTATATAATGTTCCATAACCATTTTATATGGTGAAATTATAGGACTTAAACATGAATGAGAGGGTTATTTTCATTCATAAAAATTTTATATGGTTTATGTTTTATGCATACCTAAAGTTAAGATTAAAATTATGTTTTTATTCTATTAGAAAGGGTGTTCTTGAAATGGAATGGGTGGTGGGTATCTATAATAGACACGATGTGAGTATAAGAACCTATTATTGGACATTATATGCCACCCCTTATTTTTTGGAAGTACCATTTTTTATCTACAAATCACTAGAAATGAAGTTCTTCAACTGTCACTTCAACTTTGACAATGTTTTTTATCAATGTTTATGCAACATTGGAGTAGATATATGATGATAAGAGGAGAAACAAACAACCTAAGTGTAGTGGAGAGGAAAATATTTTTTATTATGAATTGAAAAACAATATTTATAACCTAAAAAATATTCTAAATCCTAAAGATCTACAAAAGAACTATAATCTTGTACTACTTTAAAGGGATAAATAAAAATCTCTAAAATAAGGGAACCAACTCTTTGGAGAAGGAAATAACATAACATCACTTCATGATTACATGGGTGAATGAAAATTGAGTCCAAGAAGAAGATTTTTTTTTTAATAAATGCAAAATCATCAAACAACAATGCAAAGCATCACCAAAGAGATAACATCCCAAAAGAGGAGATAGAACATAACCACTTCATCAAACTTGGACAACTAAAATATATAAGGGCATTTGAGATGAGTACTACACTATTTGTTTAAATTGTAATTATAATAGAAATTCAGTCTATCTATAAATTTAATGAATATAAAAAATGAACATCAATTTCTAAATGATATTGAACCAGTGTAGCAAGGGTATCCACATTAGAATAGTGATAAATGGTGTAGCCCAATCATGAGAGGCACTTCAAATTAATATATGATTCCATCTCAAATATTATACTATTTTCTCTCATATAGTTTTAATTGTAACACATATTGAAATATTTTAAGTTATTTTTAATAAAATTGCATGAGTGAAAAATAAAAAAGATCATATCTAAATATGGCCATATAACCATCAAATTTAGTTTGGAAATAATAATGTGAGCCATAATTGTATGCAGAAAGTTTATCACCATATTATGTGAAAATGTGTGTGTGTGTGTGTTTTCATAAATTCCATAAAGGCATAAATAATAATAACATAATAGAATGTTGAGTGAATTCCATATAGGCAAAGAATGCCAATAATGCATATATTTCCATATGTGTATACAAAAAATTACATCATCTAATTACATAATAAAATACCAAGTGAATGTCATATCCACATACAATACCAAAAACAAGTGCATTTTCGTATTGACATAAAAATAAGTAAATCATGTAAGACATCTTACTCATAAAATAATCTCCTTCTCTTTGTATTCCTTGAATAATACTCTCCCTGGGATGCCCTACTCATAGATGGAGATCCCTCAATGCCTTAGATTCTTCCAAGGTCTGATTGTGAGTCCTTCTACACTCATAGCTTGCTTATAACTGAACATTATCAAATACAAATATTGTGAGAAAATTTACATACTATACATGCAAAAAAGTTCATAAATTAATTCTAAACTAGAATAAAAAAATAATTTAAACATGCACTTACTACAATCTATTGGTCATGATCAATCTGTGTCTGATGTTCAAAATTAAGGATAAAATATGAGAAAGTGTCTTGTTAATCATCTGAATGGGACTATCAAATGTCACTAGACAAACACATATACACAATACATTCACATAAGTTATAATTCCTTAACTATCTAGTAAAATTATTAAAATGAACCTATATTTATAATTTAAAATTACAAATTAACATGTACCTCAGTGAGTTCCTACATTTATGACATTATAGGAAAAATGTTTGTGTATATCTCAGCTCATTAATATGGAGGAGTCTCCTATAATGTCTTGTTTTTCCAAATATGACATTTATAGAAGAATATGAGCCTATTTAATTCCTATAGGCTAAGGTGGGTGTTGTAAGGGAATAATTGTAGGTCAAGTTACTATTCATAGGTACTAATCATGTATGACTATTCACATGTCACTATTAATGGTGATGTGATAGGTGATGTAGTGGTGATTGAATAACTGAGGTGGCTCCTAGCTGATGTGGATCTTCCATGAGATCATGTGCATGTTATGGAGTGGGCATACCACTTCACTATGGGATAAGTTTTATCATTTTCAAATACACATGCTTTATCTTTTGGTGATAATGGAAGACAAGGAATATATGGGGTGCCACCTTAGGTAGAATCATGATTTGGAATGATGTGGAGAAGTAGAAAAGAAGCATGTATGCATTAAAGAAGTGGGAGACAAGATTCAATATTATGTATTTGCTCACATGTGTGAATGGGAAATAGTTTTGGAGGTAGGTGCATGGGGAGGAGTATTTGTCAAAAGTGGGGGATCCAATTTTGACCCTTGAACAAGAATCTAAGTTGGTTACCATTCTTGAATAGTGTACCCACTAGAAGGAGGATGAATTTATTTTCTTGCCCATGAAGCTTCCCTCTTTATCTCTCTCTTTTGTAAATGCTATATATTAACATGTTCTCCTTTGTAATATAATTCATAAATGTTACACCAAATTATCTCTCTTCATGGGGTAAGTGCATAGAGTTGGGGGATAATTTTGTGGACATTTTAAGTAACATGATTACGTTAATAAATAACATGATCATGTTATTTAATTGACATGATATCATTATTTAAATTATGGATTAGTAATTATTGATCCATAACATGATCGCGTTAATGTAGAACATGAACATGCTAATAGATAACATGATCATTTCATAATAACACAATCGTGTTAGTGTTGTTTTGCACACTAAATAAATGAACATGTAGATGGAGTGAATGTTAGTTAATATATAACATGATCATGTTATTAATAATGTGATTGTATTATTGATAATGCAATTTTAGGGTAGATGTAGGATAATGGGGGACAAAAGATATGGTATAAATCAATGATTTTTTTTGAAAATAACAATAGGTAAACTTAGAGAAAATGTTAGAGACACTTCAAAAAGAAATTTGACAATGAGATAAAAACATGAATTATGGAATTTTAAATGTCATTTATAAATACATAATTTTTTTCAATACCCAGATGATAAAAGTGCCTAAAATATTTGAATTTATGACAATCAGTTTGTCATTTTTAAAAAAAGATAAGGAGAGTGCATGTGTACAAACACACTTTTTTTTATTAAATGATTGAATTTTTGTATGAAATTTCATATATAGATAGGTGAAATGTCGAAGATTGTTGAGAATATATTTTATTAATTTGTTATTATAAATAGATTTTAAATAATTTTATAAGTCAAGATAGATGAAAAATTGAAACTACAAGTGTACAAACATAACTTTTTGACCTTAACTTCATGAAAATCATTTTTTTAAAACATAGTTGACAATGTGTATATTGTTGAGATATAAGTTTTATAAGTGTTCGATTAATATTCAAAAAGTTATAAGGGAATTTGTGATGATATGTATATAGATTATAAGGAGGTATGTTATGTAGAAATTAAATAATAATTATAAATAATATACTAACATCAAAAAAATTATATATTTGAAAACTACACTTTTTTCTCCACAAACCCATATAATTTTTTTTTAAATTACAAAATTTGTCTGATCAGATGTGTTGATAAAAAGAAAAAAAACTATTAAATTTCCTTGATTGGTCCATGACAGAATTTGGCTAGGTTCGGGACCCTCTAGGCCTAAAACCGAGACAAAATTAGATGGAAATCAGGGAAAAAAATTGTAAATATCAAAAGGGTGTATGCTATTTACACAACCACCAATGGGCTAATTAATGCATTTAGATGTTGGTCTGTGGATCCCAAAGGGCATGCGTGCTTCTTAAATCATGCATGCCCTTTGTGATTCATGAATTTATTTTTAATTTGTCATGAAAGTGAGTCATTTTTTAAATTTTTTCCATATACAAACTATTTTTCCTATTGCAAACTATGCAAATTTCATGAATTGTTCATCTATTTTTTTGAATCACTAAGAATTCTTCAAGTTTAAATCTACAATTATCTTATTTTGGTAAAGATAGATAATGGGGTTAGGAATTCCTCATAAAATACTAATCAAAGAGATAACAAATGAGGAAATTGAAGAGAAAAGAGAAAAAGAAAAGCAGACAGGAGGGCAACCATAAGAGCTTATAGGCAAGGTGAAGGTTCTTCTTCTACACCAGGTAATACTTCTAATAAAAATAACATGCCCAATTCTATAGAATTTACTTTACATATGTTTTCAAATGAGATAAGAGAAGTAATTGAATCTTTTTTGCAAGATGAAATTCAAAATGTAGAGCATTTAAGTAATGAATGACGAAACATATGGATAAACAAAATATAATGAAACATCCATTCATAATGAAAATTTTGAGTATGATGATAATCAATATCAAATAATGACCATGAATCATGTGTCTCCTATTGAATATGAATTTAAATCACCTATAATCCCTAAAATAGATAGTTAACCCTTTAATGTCCCTACTATGGTTGAAGTGTTAACACCACACAATTTAATACAAAATATATCTCCTACACCCATACCTCCAAGGATAATAAGATGAACACCAAAGTATTTGGTTGAAATAGATTAAAAAATAATAGAACCTATGGAAGATAAAATTTTAACAATAATAGTTAAATTTCATGCTCAATGTGTATAAAATTATGCATTTAAGAATAAAAGCCATATAAAATGATGTCAATTATTTTTTCAATTAATGAAAATGCAAAAAATATTCCCTGTGATGCATAATTTTGGGTTAAGAACATTAATCATGGAGGGAAAAAAGAGTAAAATAGTAAAGAATCTATTTAATGCATTTAAGACAATAGGCAATAAAAGATGGAATAAAGAGAGTAATGTGGCAAGACAATTAATAATAGAGTCTATAGTGAGTAAGTCAACATCGAAAGCTCAAATTTTTAGTGAAACAAGTAAATATTTTAATTTGAATAGAAAATCTCTAATAAATTCCATAAAAAGAAGAACAAGATTTGATGACCCTTCACTCATGGATTGTTGTGCATTTAGTGGTAGACTCGCAAGAAAAGATAAGGTATTGGTTGAAGGAACAAACAATTGATTGAAATTTTTCGGCATGACAACACAAGGGTCTCATCTAATGTAAAATATGTTGTTAAACTAAGAAAAGGCTTAAAAATAATGAGACACATGCAAAACAAATTTAGACATGACACAAATAGAATTTTATAAAAAGTTTATTTAAAAATTTAATGGCCAATTGATAATTACCCAAAGGGCATTTGAGATGTGCAAACCTTTCTATGATAAAATAAACCAAGCATGTACCACATGTTAGTGTAGGGTACATATTTGATTTACTATGCATTTTTATGTTTTTCATCATATACATTTTACTTTACATACTGATGATATTTTACAAGAATGTATGGTGTCTTTCCCACCTAAAACATCAAGAGAATTAATTCAAGGTATTTTCTATCATATACTTGAGGGATAGTTTTTTTTGGAAAAAAATGTTTAGATGGAACATGTAACAATTGTGGTGGTTTTTCAAATTTGATGATTTGTTTACATAAAGATATTTCATATGAAGTTGGAAAGCAAATAGTTGATTATAAGAAGTACATATCAGTTAAGTATGTGTTAAAAGATGGAAAAGATTCATCAAGATTTGATTTGGTTATGACCAAAGTTTTTGTATGTGATTTCATGTTTGAATTTAAAAATAATATTATCTAAAAATATGTAAGACACACACACAAATAAAAATGGTTAGATAATCAATTTAAATCATGTAAGGACAACTTTCCAGTTGGTACCATTATTTTGGTTTTGGATTTTGCTAAAAAATACAAACTACAACCATAAAATGAGGTTCAATCTCAATATTATAATTCTATTCAAGTTGGAATTCTGTTCATATTACATTTAGACATGCACCTAATAACATATATGATAATAGAAATTTTTTGTGGGAGTACCATTTTTATATGAGCGATGATAGGTCGCATTATCTAGAGTTTGTCTAGGGTTATTTTGAGATATTTTATATGAATATGAATGTAAGATAAATCATGTTTGATACACACTACATTTGGTCAGATAATTGTGCAGGGCAGTTTAAGAATACTTGAATGTTTTATTGGTTAAGAAGAATGGTGTTTAATATTTTTTGAGATTCTTTGAGGCTAGGCATGGAAAAGGGGAACATGAAGGTGCTGGTGCATGTGTAAAAATATCCCTTAAAAGAGAGTAGGTAAAAAACAAGGATGGTGCTAATTTAATTGATGCATCAAGTATTATGTGTTGGTGTAATGAAAATATTTGTCATGGATTAGATAAAAATTCTCATATATGAAGATTATTTTGGTTAATACAGGAACAACATAAGGCAATGTATGAATATTTCATTATAGTACCTAGATCAAACATTTTCCACTCCATTCAAAGCTCAAATTCAGGTTCATGGACTATTTATACTAGGTATATGACATTTTTTTGTTCTTCATATATGAAAATTAATTAGAATGAATGTGAGTCAAAATAATGGGTTGATAAATGGTATTTTGGACCTATATCACCTATAGAGAGTAGCCATTCACTCTAACAATTGATAGATTATGAAATGGCATCATAAATTGACTTTGACCACATCTCAGATCTTGTTCAACTAGGTATAATTTATTCTTTAATTAAATATATAACCTTAAATATTAGTGATATTTTTAATTTTTTCTAGATGTACTTAAAATTTGATTATACTTTAAATGCAAGGTATGTTTTTGTAGTAATTGCACCTGAAAGCAATGATGACAAGAATAAACTACTACTTATGTCATTATGTAGAGGCAAAATAAATTAACCACAAATGTTATGGATGGAGAAGAGCTAATTTATCCCACTCGATTTGTAGTGGTTAATGGAACATGGCTTCATAGGTACTATCATAAAAAAATAAAACAATTGTTATATGAGGACTTTGAAACACACATGATGGTGCTTCATTATTCTAACCTTGTTATTGCTAAAAATATTCAAATGATGAAATATCATGGAAAGCCTCACAATAAAACTTTGTGGAAAGTGCATGAATCTAACCATAAAGCAATTATTGAAACACTTACAAACAGAGCTGATCTTGAAGGTACATTAGATTGAATTATTAAGTTTATCTAACTTATTTAAAATTAATATAATAAAGTTATTTGATTTAATGTATTTTATTTTTCAACTATTTTATGATTGTGTTTATTTCTATTTAAAATTATACTAACAATTTAAATGTAGGTTAGTGGCACCATACAAGTTTCCACCTTCATGTGTTGGTTTCGTGATTAGATAAGATTATCTTCTTGAGATGAAGAGAAGCCAAAACAATTTATATTAATTTCATCTACTTTAAGTAAATGCTTTTTCACATTCTCTCTATTTATCCTTTCAAGAAAACACTAATGCAGGGGCACCATTTAGGGATGTAACCATCCTATCATTTTTGGCTTGAAACAAGGTATGAGGTTTTCTAGAGTAGATTTTGGTCCTTATGAGTCTTTACTAGGCGTCTAGGATTCATAAAATTCAAACTTTATAGCTTTTCACCAAAAGCACTATTCAAAAATTTGAATTCTTGTAAGCCCTTTTAAGGGATCATAGCATCTATTTGATGATGTGAGAGATAGTAGCATGTAATTAAGAGTCTTATGAAAAGGTGAAGGGTTTATAATCCCTTGATCCTCATATTACATGGGTCTGTATATTTATTTAAGTTGTAACCAAGGGTGTGTCCAAGACTCCCACATAATTTAAAAGTGTGCACATTTAGAGATACAGGGCAAAACCTTAAAACCTTGTTTATAGGTGTGTGATAGAGATTGAAAAGAAAATTTGATACTTATTCCTTGTGTAATGCATGAATATCAATGTGTGAATTGTTAGTAAGGTCTACAAACTCATTGTGCATTTATAAAGGTCTTTTGCAACCTTGAGTTGTTTGTATTGTAGGTTTACTAGGCTTTGGATGAACCTTGTTCTCTAAGTTTGGTACATATCAAAGTTATGGAAGGTAATTAGGTTGTATGAGTCATTGAAGGAGACCCCAAATGTTTATATAGACCTAAAAAAACTTGTTTGAAGTTCCCAACCATTATAAAACTCATTTCATGAATTTTTTGGACCTCTCAGGGTTGTACAGAGACTTAAAAACCCTAGATTAGTTTTGGATTGTAGAAAGAGATACCATAGGCCAAAAAGGCCCAAAATTTTTCATCAAGGTGGTTTTATCCATATCTAAGATATTTTTGTGGTTTCAAGTTAGTAATTTCATTAGTATGTATATATTTAGGACTATAGGTCTATTATGAGGCTAAATATGCCTAATTAAGATCTGGGATAGTTGAATAAAAAAGGTATGCATGTGGAGTGTGGACAAATGGAGGAAAATGGAGCTAGAAAACCCAAATAGGTCCTAAGAAATTATCTTAGTTTGTTTTGAAAGTCTATTGATATTCCAAACCAAAGAAGTTTACTCCTAAATAGGGCTAATAGGGGTTTAATGATAGAAAGAAACCTATGTAAATAAAGTGAGTAGAGGGATTGAATATAGCTACATACACAAGGTTATAAAAATAATATTATAAGAAAGAAGGAAATCTTGATGTGAATAAAACTTCAATGGGCTTTGATTCCCCATGCAAAGGTTACTTTGGCATTGGTGATTTGTGAGAATAGGATGAAGGTAGAAGAAAGCACATGAATAATGAATGATATAGATGATTGAAGGTTATTGATGATTTGTTGATAGTGTAAGGATCATTTGAAACTAGTGTAACTTTGTCCTATAGTTTTCATAACACAAAAGGTTAATAAAGCATTTCTAATTTGGAAACCTACACAATGTGATCAAGAACAATAAAGTGTGATATGAAATCTGCATCAAAAACAAAATAATCTTATCTATTCTCTCTTAGAGGACTCATCCCTACATGTGTGAGACTTGGGATTTTTTCTCTAGCCTTCATAGTTCTTGTGCAATGCATGATAGAAGTTCACTCATTTTGCACATTTAGGGATGAGTGAATTCTCTTAAGGGATGCCTCTGATCAACTAAAATTTTTGATCTTATGGGTATACCAAGACTTTAAAAAGGTGATTATATCCTAGTAATGCCTATCTTAATGTGTCTACATAGATGGTTCATCGATTAAGCTGATGAGTCAAAATCTACATCCATCACTAACTAAGTTTTAGCATGCTCTGAGAGATTTAGATGCGAGAGAAATGTCATTGACACATCTTTTCCATAATGAGTTACATAAAATCCTCATAGGATTCCTTAAAGGATTTTTCCTTCCACATGTAGGACCTAGTGGTTCATCACTACCCCTCACGGTTCTCGTGCAATGCACGATCAAAGATTTTTCATTTTTCACATATAGGGGTGAGTAAATTATCTTAAGGGATGCCTCTAATAAAATAATAATTTTAATCTTAGGGTTATAAACATACCTAAAAATGGTCATTCTAGCCTAAAATGTCTATCTTGATGTGTCTACATAGACAGTTTATCGATTAGGCTGATGAGTCAGAATCTACATCCCTCACTGACCAAGTTTTAGCATGTTCTAAGAGATTTGGTTGTGAGATAAACCTTAATGAAATATATCATCCATCATTATTTACATAAAATACTATAAATATTTATTATAGGGCTCATCTTTGCATGTGTAGGACCTGATGGTTCATCTCTAGCCATCATGATTCTCATACAATGCATGATGGAAGTTCATTCATTTTACACATTTAAGGACGAGTGAATTCTCTTAAGGGATGCCTATGATAAAATAAAAAAAATTATCTCAATGGTATACCAAGACTTGATAAAGGTGATTTCAGCCTAAGAATACCTATCCCCAATGTGTTCTTGTAGACGGTTCATCGATTGGGTTGATGAGTCAAAATCTATAGCCCTCACTGACCAAGATTTGGCATGTTCTAAGAGATTTGGCTATGAGTGAAAGCTCATTGCCACATCTCATCCATCATGATTTACAAAAATCCTTTTGGGATTTCTTATAATACTCATCCTTTCATGTGTAATACTTGATGGTTCATCTCTATCCCTCACAATTCTCCTATAATGTGAAACTAAAGTTTGCTCATTTTACACATTCGAGGATAAGTGAATTCTCTTCAAAAATGCCTTTAACCAACCAAAAATTTCACTTTTAGGGGCCAAAAAAATAGGATAAAGGTTTTTATATCCTAAAAATGCTAATCTAGATGTGTATGTATAGATAGTTCATCGATTGGGCTGATGACTCAGATTTTACAGCCCCCATTGATTAACTTTTACCCCATTTTAAGAGATTTAACCATGAGAGAAACATTATTTTCATGTCTCATACATCATGATCTAGATAAAATCCTCCTAGGATTTCTTATAGGACTAGTCTTTTTATGTGTAGGACTTGATGAGTCATCTCTATCCCTCACATTTGTCATGCAATGCATGACTGAAGTTTGCTCATTCTGCACACTTGGGTACGAGTGAATTATCTTCAAGAATGCCTCTAAAAAACTAAAAATTTCTCCTATAGGTGTCAATTAAGACTAAAAAAAGGTTTTTATGAACTAAAAATTCCCATTTGTATGTGTTTATGTAGATGGTTCATCGATTGGGTTGATGAGTTAGATTCTACAACCCCTGCTAACCAATTTTTACCTCATTCTGAGAGATTTGGTTATGAGAGAAACCTCATTTCCACATCTCATCCATCATGATTTACATAAAATACTCCTATAATTTTTTAGAGGACTCATCCCTTCATGTTTATGACTTGATGGTTTATCTCTATCCCTCACGGTTCTTGTGCAATGTGTGATCAAATTTTTCTCATTTTTCACACTCTGGGATGAGTGAATTCTCTTCAAGAATGCCTCAGACCAACTACAACTTTCAATTTTAGGGGTATATCAAGATAAAAAAAAGGTAATTATAGAATTAAATTTCTATCCCAATGTGTCCTTATATATGGTTCATCGATTGGGTTGATGAGTCAGATTCTACGACCCTCACTGACCAAGTTTTGGTATGTTCTGAGAGATTTGGCTGTGAGAGAAACTTAACTATTATATCTCATCCATCACGAGTTAAAAAAAATACTCATTATATTTATTATATGACTCATCCCTTTATGTGTAGGACGTAATGATTCATCTCTATCCATCACAGTTCTCATGCGAAGTGTGACTAAAGTTCACTCATTTTGTACACTCAAGGACAAGTGAATTCTCTTTAGGGATGCCTCTGACCAACTAGAACTTTCACTTCCAAGACCTAACCAAGATCAAAAAAATTTCATTATAGCCTAACAAATCCCATCTATATGTGTTTGTATATATGGTTCATCTATTGAGTTGACGAGTAAGATTTTATGGCCCTCACTGACTAAATTTACCCTATTTTGAGGAATTTGGTTACAAGAGAAACCTCATTACCACATATCATTCATCATGAGCTATAAAAAATCCTATAAATATTTCTTACAAGACCCATCCTTCCATGTGTAAGACCTAATGGTTCATCTATATCCCTCATGGTTCTCATGCAATACACAATCAAAGTTCACATATTTTGCATACTCAAGGATGACTGAATTCTCTTCAAGAATGCCTCTGACCAAATAACAATTTATCTTTTAGGGCCCAAATAAAATTATAAAGATGTCATTTTAGCCTAAAAAATCCCATTTGGACATGTTCTTGTATATCGTTCATTGATTGGGCTGATGAGTTAGATTCTATGACCCTTGCTGACTAACTTTTACCTCATTTTGAGAGATTTGGCTCTGAGAGAAACCTCATTACCACATATCATTCATAATGATCTAAAAATAATCATCTCAATATTTATTAAAGGACTCATCCCTCCATGTTTATGACCTAATAGTTCATCTCTAAACCTCATGGTTCTCATGCAATGCATGACCAAAGTTTATTCATTTTGCACACTTAGGGATGAGTGAATTCTCTTTAGGAATGCCTCTAACCAACTGCAACTTGCACTTTTAGAGATAAAATGAGATTTAGAAAAGGTCATTGTATCCTAAAAACACCCATCTAGATGTGTTATTGCATATGTTTCATTGATTTGGTTGAGGAGTCAGATTCTATGGTCCCCACTAATCAACTTTTACCCTATTTTGAGAGATTTGGCCACAAGAGAAACCTCATTATCACATCTCATCCATAAAAAGTTACATACAATCCTCTTAGGATTTATTAGAGGACTCATTCCTCAATGTGTAGGACCTAATGGTTCATCTATAGCCATCATGATTCTCATGCAATGCATGACTAAATATTCACTCATTTTGCATACTCAGGGGCGAGTGGATTCTCTTAAGGGATGCCTCTAACCAATTAAAACTTTCACTTTTGAGACTTGATCAAGACCAAACATAGGTTTTTATATCCTAAAAATTCTCATCTGGATGTGTTTGCATAGATGGTTCATTGATTGGGCTAATAAGTCAGATTTTATGGCCCTCATTGAATAACTTTTATCCTGTTTTGAGATATTTGTCCATGATAGAAACCTCATTACCACATCTCATACATAAAGAGCTAGAAAAAAATCCTCATAGACTTTTTTATAGGACTCATTCTTCCACATTTAGGACCAAACAATTTGTCTCTATCCCTCATGATTCTCGTGTAACACATGACCAAATTTCACTCATTTTGCACACTCAAGGATGAGTGAATTCTCTTCAAGAATACCTCTAAAAAACTAAAAATTACACTTATATGGGTTTAAAAAGATTGGAAAAAGGTCAATCTATCCTATAAATTCCCATCTAGATGTTTTTGTGCACATGGTTCATCGATTGGGATGATGAGTTAGATTCTATGGCCCCACTAGCCAAATTTTACCCCATTCTAATAGATTTAGCCATGAGATAAACCTCATTGCCACATATCATCCATCATGATCTAGAAAAAATACTCTAGGTATTTCTTAGAGGAGTCATCCCTCCATGTCTATGACCTAATGTTTCATATCTAAACCTCATGGTTCTCGTACAATGCATGACTAAAGTTCTCTCATTTTACACATGCAAGGATAAATGAATTCTCTTCTGGAATACCTCCAACCAACTGTAACTTTCAATTTTAGGGATTGACCAAGATTAGAAAAAGGTCGTTCTAGCCTAAAAATTCTCATCTAGATGTGTTTATGTAGATGGTTCATCGATTGGGCTGATGAGTCAGATTCTACAACACCTATTGACCAACTTTTACCCCATTTTAAGAGATTTAGCTATGAGAGAAACCTCAATTCCATGTCTCATCCATCATGATCTAGAAAAAATCCTTTTTAGATTTATTATAGGACTCATCCCTCCATGTGTAGGACATGACGGTTCATCTCTATCCCTCATAGTTATCATGTAATACATGATCAAAATTCACTCATTTTGCATACTCAAGGAAAAGTGAATTCTCTTCAGGAATACCTTTGATAAACTACAACTTTCTATTTTAGGGCTCGATCGAGATTGGAAAAGGGTTATTCTATCCTAAAAATTCCCATCTGGATGTGTTTGTGTAGATGATTCATTGATTGGGCTAACGAGTTGGATTTTATGACCCCCATTGACCAACTTTTACCCTATTCTAAGAGATTTGGTTTTGAGATAAACTTCATTGCCACATCTCATCTATCATGATATAGACCAAACCCTTCTGGTATTTATTAGAGGACTCATTCCCCCATGTGTAAAAACTAATTATTTATCTCTAGACCTCATGTTTTTTGTGCAATACATGATCAAAGTTTTCTTATTTTGTACACTCCGGAAAAAGTGAATTGTCTTTAGGAATGCCTCTAAACAACTAAAAATTTCACTTCCAAGGGTTGATCGAGACTAGAAAATAATTTATATATCTTAAAAGTGCCCATTTGGATGTTTTTATGTAGATGGTTCCTTGATTGGGCTGATGAGTCAGAAATTATAGCCCCCACTAACTTTTACCTTATTTTAAAAGATTTAGTTACAAGAGAAACCTCATTCTGTATCTCATCCATCATGAGATATAAAAAATACTCATGGGATTTATTATAGGGCTCATCCCTCTAGGTATAAGACCTGATGGTTCATCTCTAGACCTCACAATTCTCAGGTAATATGTGACTGGATTTCACTCATTTTACACACTCGAGGATGAATGAATTCTCTTTGAGAATGCCTTCAACCAATTTTAACTTTCAATTTTAGGGTTTGATCAAGACTATAAAAATGTATTTATAGATTAAAAATTCTCATTCAAATGTGTTCATGTAGATGGTGCATCGATTGGGTTGATGAGTTAGATTCTATAACCCTCACTGACTAACTTTTACCTCATTTTAAGAGATTTGGTTATAAGAGAAATATCATTGACACATTTTTTCCATCATGAAATAGAAAACATATTCTTAGGATTTATTAGAGGACTCATCCCTCCATGTTTAGGACCTAACGGTTTATCTCTAGACCTCATGATTCTTGTACAACATGTGACTAAAGCTCACTCATTTTTTACACTAGGAGACGAGTGAATTCTCTTTAGGAATGCCTCTGACCAACTATAACTTTCACTTTTGTGGGTTGACTAAGATTGAAAAAAGGTCATTATATACTAAAAATTCCCATCTAAATATGTTTGTGTGGATAGTTCATTGATTGGGATAACAAGTCAGATTTTATGGTTCCCTTTGACCAACATTTACCCTGTTCAAAAGATTTAGATGCAAGAGAAACCTCAATGCCACATCTCATTAATCATGAGATAGAAAAATTTATATTGGGATTTATTATAGGACTAATCCCTCCACATGTAAGATTTGATGGTTTATATTTAGACCTTACATTTCTCATACAGTGCATGACTAAAATTTTTTCATTTTACAACTCAAGGATGAGTGAATTCTCTTCAAAAATGCCTTCGACCAACTACAAACTTTTCTTCTGAGGGTTGACCAAGAATAGAATTTTTTTGTTCTATCCTAAAAATTCCCATCTATATGTTTTCATGTAGACGATTCATCGATTGGGCTGACGAGTCATATTTTATGGCCTCATTAACCAACTTTTACCTTGTTTTAAGAGATTTAGTTGTGAGAGAAACCTCATTGTGATGTATCATATGTCATGAGATAGACAAATTCATTTGGGGATATCTTAGAATACCTAGACCTCCATGTGTAGGACCTAATGGATTATCTCTATACCTTAAGGTTCTCATGCAATGCATGACCTAAATTTCCTCATTGTGTATACTCGGGGATGAGTGAATTGTCTTCAAGAATGCCTCTGACCAACTACAAATTTTTATTTTAAGGGTTGATAAATACTAGAAAAAGGTTTTTATAACCTATAAATACACATCTAAATGTGATAATGTATATGATTAATCAATTGTGTTGATGAGTTAGATTATACAACCCCTATTGACCAACTTTTACCTTGTTCTAAGAGATTTGGCTATGAGAGAGACCTCATTGCCACATCTCATCGATCACAAGCTAGAAATATTATTCCTAATATTTATTATAGGAATTATCCCTCCATCTCTATACCTCATAGTTCTCATGAAACATGCAATATAAGTTTACTCATTTTGCACACTAAGGGATGAGTGAATTCTTTTCAGTAATGCCTTTGACCAACTACAAATTTTGAGTTTAGGGGTTGACCAAGACTAGAAATTTTTTGTTCTAGCCTAAAAATTCCCATCCTTATGTGTTCATGTAGACGGTTCATCTATTGGGCTAATGAGTTATATTATATAGCCCCCACTAACCAAATTTTACCCCATTCTGAGAGATTTGGCTATGAGAGAAACCTCATTGGCACATCTCATCTATCACAAGACAAAAAAATTACTCTTGTGTTTTATTATAAGACTCATCTATCCATGTGTATGAATTGATGATTTGTCTCTAAACACTAATATAGACATGTTTATGTAGATGGTTTATCGATTGGGCTGACGAGTTAGATTCTATGACCCCCACAGACTAACTTTTACCTCATTCTAAGAGATTTGGTCATGAGAAAAACCTCATTACATCATCTCATCCATCATGAACTAGACAAAATTATCTTGAGAATTATTATAGGACTTATCCCTCCATGTGTAGGACCTTTTCTTCATCTCTATACCTCATGGTTTTCATGCAACACGTGACTAAAGTTTGTTCATTTTGCACACTTAGGGATGAGTGAATTCTCTTCAAGAATGCCTCTGGCCAACTATAGCTTTTACTTCTAGGGGTCAAATAAGATAAAATAAAGGTCATTATAGCCTAAAAATTCCCATTTGGATGAGTTCATGTAGATTTCTCATCGATTGGGCTGATGAGTCAGATTCTACAGCCCCTGTTGACTAGCTTTTACCCTATTCTAAGAGATTTGGTCACAAGAGAAAACTCATTGTCGCATCTTTTCCATCATGAGATAGAAAAATTAATCATAGGATTTATTAGAGGACTTTCCATTCCACATATAGTACCTTACGGTTCATCTCTAGATCTCATGGTTATCATGTAATGCACGATCGAAGTTCACTCATTTTGCATATTTAGGGACGAGTGAATTCTCTTCAGGAATGCCTTTGACCAACTACAAATTTCACTTCTAGGGCCAAAATGAGACTATAAAAAGGTTTTTATAGCCTAAAATCACCCATATAAATGTGTTTATGTATATGGTTCATCAATTAGGCTGATGAGTCATATTTTATGGGCCCCATTGATTAACTTTTACCTCATTTTGAGAGATTTGGCTAAAAGATAAATCTCATTGCCTCATCTCATCCACCATAAGTTAGATAAATTCCTCCTAGGATTTATTATAGGAATAATCCCTCCATGTGTATGAGCTTATGTCTAGTCTCTATCTCTCATTGTTCTCATTCAATGCATGATCAAAGTTTCCTCATTTTGTACATTCAAGGACGAGTGAATTCTCTTTAGGAATGCCTCCAATGAACTACAAATTTTGCTTTTGAGGCTTGGCCAAGACCAATTTTTTTTAATCTATCATTAAAATTCCCATTTAGATGTGTTCACATATATTTTATATATTGGACTGATGACTTAGATTCTATGGCCCCCACTAACCAACTTTTACCTTATTTTGAGAGATTTGGCTATGAGAGAAACCTCATTGCCATGTCTCATCCATCATGAGTTAGATAAAATACTCATGGGATTTATTATAAGATGCATCTTTCCATGTATATGACATGATGGTTATTCTATATCCTTCATGGTTCTTATTCAACACATAACTAAAGTTTGCTCATTTTATACACTCAGGGATGAGTGAATTATCTTTAGGGATGCCTCCGACCAGCTAAAAATTTTACTTCTAAGGCCCAATCAAGATTGTAAAAAAGTTTTTTAGCCTAAAAATACCCATAAAAATGTGTTAATTAAAATGGTTCATCGATTGGGATGATGATTCAAAATCCATGGCCCTTGTTGACCAACTTTTACCCTATTCTGAGGGATTTAGCTGCAAGAGAAACCTCATTATCACATCTCATCAATCATGATCTAGATTAAATCTTCCTAGGGTTTCTTATAGGACTCATCCCTTGATGTGTAGGACCTAACAATTAGTATTTATCCCTCATAGTTCTCATGTAACATGGGACCAAATTTTCCTCATTGTGCACACTCAGGGATGAGTGAATTCTCTTCAGGGATGCCTCTTACCAATTGTAAATTTTGCTTTTGGGGTTGAACAAGACTTGATAATTTTTTTTATAACCTAAAAATACTCATCTAGACATTTTTATGTAAACGGTTCATCGATTGTTCAGATGAGTCAGAATCTATGGCCCCCGCTGACTAACTTTTACCCCATTTTGAGAGATTTGGCTGTGAGAGAAACCTAGTTACCACATCTAATCCATAATGAGTTATATAAATTTATCCTATGATTTATTAGAATAATTTTCCATCCAAATTTAGGAGCTGATGTTTAGTATCTATCCCTCATTCTCATGCAATTCACAATTGAAGTTCACTCATTTTACACATTTAGGGACGAGTGAATTCTCTTCAAGAATTCTTTTGATCAACTACAAATTTCACTTTTGGAGCCCAAATGAGTTAAAATAAAGGTGGTTAGTCTAAAAATTCCCATTCAAACATGTTTTCATATATGGTTCGTTGATTTGGCTCTTCTGACCAAATGAGTATGTGTAAGAGATACCCTATTTTCTATGTTTCTTTGACAACGAGGAGAGAGTTTGTTTTAAAATTTTAAAATTTGAGTCTATATAATCTAAATTAAGGTTGAAACACCTCTAATGCACATTTGTATATACCTCATAAAAGGATTATTCATTGTAATAAAATTATATCTTGAGTTTTGACCTACTAGAGGGTAATTATGCTTAATAGACAAAACATGATTTTATGAATTTTTGGGTAAAATATTAAAACTAGAAAGCCAAATCTTTTTATATGAGCATTGATAATTCATAATACATCTAAATACATATGTCTAAGGTGCCTTGAAGTGTTAACTCAATATATAATGGATTTTGTCGTGTTGTATCAACATTAAGACAAGTCTAAGAGAGGTTTTTGATAAAATTCTTTGTAGCATACCTTTTGAGGTTTTGCAAAAGTTGAGTAAAATAATAAATATTGTGATAAAGTATTTTAAATTTATCTACACCCCTAGTTTAAAATTTTTTTTGTTCTGATTCTTTTGAAGCATTTAGGCTTAATTATCTTATAAAGAGCTTTGTTTTGATCTTTTTGAGGCATTTAGGCTTATTTAGGATTCATCATTCTCCCAAATTTATTTATGATAGAAGGGTTTTTTGTAAATAAACCAAATATATGTGGTGTTTTACTACATATTGCATTGGAATAAATTCAAGATCTAAGAAGAATCCATTATGTGGCTTCAATAACTTGTCAAGTTTTTGTTATTGGGACATTGATTTCATTGGTCACACTATAAACTATTAATTTGTTTCCTACATAGGTGTCTTAAGACAAACCACAAGAAACATAAAACTATGCACGTGCATGATTAGTTTATGACATTTTATAGAAGATACCAACATGATTTTGGTTAGTGGAGTTGACTATAAGAGGTTGAAGAAGAAATGTTTTGGGTGTACATCCCAAATTTTTGGTTTCACTTGATATATGTAGAATCTTAATTATACAAGTACAACCTCTCTAATAATATGTTATATACCTCAAGAGGCACAATGTTGGAAGTGATGGTGCCATCCATAGGCTCAAATTTATACTAGAATGTGCATTACCTCTAAACCTATATATTTGTAGCTTATTGAATCCACCCTAGGGATTATAGCTTTCAATTCACAATAGTGGGAAGGCCAAGTTGTTGGGTTTTAGATAGTGTGATGATATTATTTTGACTTAGATTGTCAATGATAAGATGAAGAGGTTGAACCTTGACCCATAACATGGTATGGGAGAGGCATTCAGACTCCTTAGAGGTCTTTATGGAAGTAGTGTTGGTGATTAGAAAAGTGTTATTTGGTTTGGTATCATCTATATGTGCATGATATGATGTAGGTTTCCAAAGAAAGGATTGCTATGCCCAACATTAAGAGTGTTTGTGGCCCTTTAGTAATTGTTGATGGCACCACTTTTCACTATAATTATTATTGCCTTTGTTTAATTTAGAAGGCATATGAGGATTCAATTTTTGTGTGACCTTTTTAGGTTGATATCCTTTATTGAAAGGATTTTACTTCTATGCCAGAGGTCTAGATGGGGAATTATGTCTGGGTTGGCAATTAAATAGTAAATGTAAGTGAAACAAGTAAATAATAAATATCACATGTAAATGTAAAATATACATAATGATTCAAAGCACCTAACTTAGAGAATAATGTGATTTTTTAACCCCATATGAAGTAATAATTCAATCATTAACCAATAATATGTGTAAACATTAAATGATAAAAATAGAAAATACGCATAGTTAAAGGAATCATATTGTTGAATAGTATATATGTGATACATGCAAAGTTCTATATCATAATTTAACATAAACAATATAGCATATATCAAGAAACAATGTAGACCATAACATGTACATAGACAAAATGCACCATATAGGTATACAATGTGGGCCATATCAGCATACACAATTGATTGTGCCTACAACTATGTACATAGACAAAATCCTCCATATAGGCATATAATGTGGGCCATTTCAACATAAAAAATAGATTATGCCTAAAACTAGATCCCTAACATAATAACCAGCTCTCTTATTCCTCATTACCTCCAAATAAATTTTTCTTTGTTACCATAGATGTAGAACAAGGGGTGTTAGATGCCTCAGTATGACATAAAAAATATAAAAATTAATGCATTAAAATTGTATATTGAAAATTTGATAAATTTTTCAAGAAATATAAAATTTTGTAAAATGATTTTGCACTCACCATATTCCATATAAATGGTTATCTATGGCTATGAGACTGAATATACACATGCGATGGGGAATCATATGGAGCACACATATATCGTTAGATCTAGAGTTGCATATAATTGTGTAAATATGACATAAAATTTCATTGCTTTGTGTTCTCACCAATCTCTATCCCTAAATCATAACCTATTTCAAAGATAGTGGATTCTTTGATGTAGCAACAACATCACCTATACCTTTTTATCATCCATGAGGGGTGCCCGTAGCATCCCTCATCATCTATAAAAATAATAAATGAATAATATATGAATCCAATGAACATGATAAAAAGCTATGAATATAATATATATTAAAATAGAGTTTTTGGTTCAAAGGACAATGAACATGTAAACGAATAAATATGTTAATTTAAAAATTTACAAACCTGTGTGTAGGGTACATGCATGCCAATTGTAGCCTCTAGAATAGATTAAAGCCTATTGAGGTACCCACAATATCACTAATCAACTAGATATAAACAACAAATAACAAGTCCAGTCAAATAAATTAGTAAATTCAATAAACACATGTAATATAAAATAAACTTAATATTCTTTTACAAAAAAAAAACTATAATTAAAATTAAACCTATATATTAAATATATATATGGTGAAGAATCTTATACAATAGGGGCTTAGTGTATCTTGATAGGAGTCGTTGAAGCTACTACACCTCGCATAGTGTTTAAAATGCTAGTCTCATGTGTTGCTAAAGCATCTATATGTGGCATATGCTCTAGTAGGCTAATATCTACAATGCTAATATTAGACATGATATTGTTTGGCACTATTGACTCATATGCATATGGCGTATGCTCTAGCATGCTAGTCTCCATAAATTTACTTTGTGTATGTTGCACCTAAATATGAGGTACCATACACTTCCTCCCAAATGATGTACAAAGTGCAAAGGAACTATAAGATGAGTAGAAGGAGGGACACTAACACCTATACCAACACCAACACCACCACTACTACCACTACCACTACCACCAATACTAGTACCACCAACACCATCATTGCCACTAGCACCACCACTACCACTAGCACAACCACTACCACTAACACCATTTGTAGATTGAGTAGAAGTATTCAAAGTATGCATACCATGATCAATCATAATTTGTGTCAAACTAGTAACCACCTCAAGTGTGTTCATCTATATGTTCAATGCAAAATTTTAGGAATAGTGGCATGTTATATTATTCTTCTATTTCTTGAAGGTTGGTTATGACAGTTTTGGTCCTACCTAGCACCAGGTCTATCAAATGAAGACCCACCTTCCCTACCTTAGGATGCCTTCATGTCAAAATAATTTGTAATTGCTTACAATACAAACTCATAGTATAATTTTTTCAAAAAAAATAATAAAACCTCATTATTTTGGCATGGAGGCTCATCAAACACCATCCACCACCTATCCCAAAATTTATTTTTAATCTCCACATGAATACACCAATCAATACTAATGTGTTTATAATTTTTTGGTGGAGGTAGGTTGGTTCTAGGTTTAATAAATAAAGCACATAAATCTTATTTTGTTATTTTTTTCACATCTTCATATGATAATTTACTAGAATAAAATTGTTTCAGATCCTCTCTTTTATGCAATATTGCATCCAATTGTGAAGTCACATTTCCCACTTCATTAAAAATAGATTCTAATGTATTGGCAAGTAAAATTTGTGCACTACCAGCTGAAGAGTGATGCAAACCATTGATAATTATTTGTAATTGTTGACATTTGGATTTATATTGCTTAAATAATTCAACCTCTTCTCATTCAAAATCAAAATCTTGGGGGTTTTGTCCAACATTTTCTTTAGGAAATGGATCCATCAAACTTATATATATAAATTTAAAAAATTGATTTTTTTATCCAATGTAAAAAATTCAATGAAAATTTAAATTCAGAACCCTAGTTCAATAAGTTACACATAAATTAAAAAAATGCAAAATAACATACCTAATGTGAATAAATATGATGTTGAATCCCATTGTTAGCATGAAGCTTCAAACCATGTGTGTGAATTTGAAAATTTAACAAAAAAAATTCCCCTTCCTCTCTTAGCCATAAGTTTTTGTCTACATCCCATGAAAATAAGAATAAAATGAAGATTATATGCCCTTTCTTCACAATAAAGGGCATATGCCCTTTGTAAAATGTGAATGCCCTTTGTAAAGGGAGGACACCCTTTATCAAGGGTGTATGCCCTCGAGGCTGGTGCAATAGCCAAACCCTCAGATTTTTAAAACAAAGGGTGTATGCCCTTTATAAAAAATTTTGCAAATTTTGGGGATTTTCATGTTTTTAATCCCTCAAATTTGTGCATCCACCCTACTTTCCTGTTATTTTGCACATAAAAGCATGTGGGAGTTGTACATGAAGGAAACTTTGGCTAGAATCTTATATTTACTACTCTAAATGTTAAGTATAAAAAAATTAATGTAATAATATAAATGTAAACTTATTAATGTTAGGGTCAATATAAATGTTACATTTATTTTTTTATACTTTAAATTTATTTTAGGAAATATAAGAAATTAGGGTCACTTAGCATCTAAAAGAGTTAATCTCATAGTTGCATGCCTTATGACATGGAAAATAGTTTTTAAAAATCCAATTTAGTTATTGCTTAGGCATTTTCAAGCTCTAAGTATTAAACTTAGGCATTTTAGTACATAAATTTTGCAATTGATATCCATTTTTGGTAAACATATAGTCATTTTTAGGTTTTTGTGCCTTCTGGATTGATTCCTATAATTTATAAGAGGCCTAGGTTTGTCAAAATTATAGTTTGAAAACTAATCACTTTAAAATTGATCCAAAGTGATGTGATTGGGGTAGTTTTTGTCATATTGATGACTTGCACATATCAAATGACCACTTTGTGTTAATTTCAATTGTTCATCATTCCTCTCTCATCTTTGATCACTTCTTACTCATCCCTCATTATCCCTAAACACTCTTTCATCATTCCTCATTATACCTAGTCACTCCCTCATTGATCTTCACTATCCCTGGTCATCTCTAATCACTACTTTATCATCTATAATCACTCTATCATTGACCCTCATTATCCCTCATCATCCCTAATCACTCCCTCCTAATCCTTCATCCTACCTATTCACTCTTTCTTCATCCCTTATCATACCTAATCACTTCCTCATCCCTATTCACTCCCTCCTCATCCCTAATTACTCTATCATTGACCTTCATTGTCTCTCATTATCCATAATCAGTTGATATTATCATCCCTAATCACTCTTTGATTGATTATCACCATACCTCATCATCCCTAATCACTCCCTCCTCATCCATCATAATCCCTAATCAATCTTTCTTCATCCCTCATCATCACTAATCAATCCCTCATTGACCCTCACAATCCCTAATCACTCTATCATTGAACCTCACCTTCCCTCACCATCGTTAATCTCTCCCCCATCATCTAATGTAAGTATATACTCTAAATATATCTTTGATTCTAATCATATGTTTTTTAATCCATCATAATATAAATTAACTCTTATCTAGGACTTGTGTTGTCAATACCCATTTGTTATAGTCAATTTTACTACTGAATGAATTAGATGATATTATAAATTTATAGTCAAGTAACATAAGTACTAACACAAAATAGAGTCTAAATTTTAGTTCATCAAACTATATTTATTATGCAGCTGACTAGATGAAACTTTATTTGGTTCCACCTTTAGTAGTTTGGTTCAATAGATAAAAAATAAACATAAATCTCTTGTATAATTTTCTAATTCTGAGAAGATTTGAATCAGAAGCAAATTTATTTAGTGTTTCCCATTCCTGTATGGATTGAATCCTGATAAGGTTAACACATGTACTCCTTGTGTGTGTAATGTGTCCTAAATATTTTCTCTTGCATAGAAAATGAACATTTATTCATGTTATCATAAAAATATGTTTCTGTAAAATGTGAAACACTAGTTAAACATGGTGTAGATGTTCATCCCATGTTTTCTAAAGATTAATATGTCATAAAGATTTAAAAAATGAAATAGGTAAAGGGATTGAGGATGTCATTCAACATCTTAAAATGAATGAATTAGTTACATGATTTATCCTAAAAGGCATAACCAACTAGTCAATCAATCCTTCCTTTGTTTTTAAGACTATATTCCAAATGTTTAGAAATTTAACATGAATATGATGATACCCAAACTTAAGATCAATTTTTAAAAAGGCTTATAAACCATGGATATGGTATAAAAATGCATTAATATTTAAATGAGGATAATATTTCTTCACTTTAATCTTGTTAATACTTTTTAGTTGATTCACAACTTTGGCACAAACACAATTGGGCTTTTGTAAGGCAATGAATTGTGTATGATGTGTCTATTATCCATGATTTCATGGATCTACCACTTGATATATTCATTCTCTATAAATGATATGTTTTATAAATAAGTTTGAGGTAGAGGTAGTTAAGGGATCAAATCAATAATATTGTTTAGTGTATAGTATGTAAGAACTTATTTAGGTGACTGGAAGATATCCTTATGTTCATCTAGTTTATGGTTCAATTATTTTGTCTTTTTTATTGTTGGATAAACCAAATTATGATATGGTGATATAATTATGTTATCAAATTTACTTATTACCATTAAGAGTGTACTTCTTACTAGAACTAACAAGATTCTTGCACTTCCTGGCACTAATGACTGAAAGCTTATGAACTAATTACGATATATAGTATTTCATATCATGAAAATATATCATAAAATTTTAAGGATATACTTCATTGAATATATTTCAATGGTAAATATATGGTTGAACACATGTAAAACATCACACACCTCTAATGGTGAGATGTCACAAAGGATTACATATTTAAAAAATTGATTTTATACACCAAGTGAGACTATTAGGTGATCCATTTATCAAGGCCTATACTAGACCATACACTAGCGTGTGGTTATGGATGATGTATAAAATTTAAGTCACTTTTTTGAAAATATTATTTATGAGAAATTAAATTCTTCTGGCTTTTATTGTAAATGATGAAGTTTATTAGCTCACTAATGATATACATTTGTTAATGAAATAATATTTTTAATTTATATAATTTCTTGTTGGGGGAAGTAGATATATTTATAGTACCAACCATATCATTGGGTTCATAATCTATTATCTACTTACCATTTTATAGTGATAGATAAATTCTACCCACTTATTGATATGTGCAAGTAGAGAGCTCATAGTGTGACACTCTTCATTGGATTGGATATTGAAGTTATGAATTAATCACCACTTTCTAATCTTAGAATACTTGTTCTAATCATTTTAAAATTACTTTCCACTCTTTGGTATGATGACTCAATCAATAGACATACAAATATAAGGTCTTCAATGTAATTATTTAGATCATAAAAGCTCCTCCTATGGAAATTAATTGATTGGTTTCAAGAAATCGGATAGCTTGGTGTTCCTCATGCATTTACTACCCATTTTTGGTGATATGGTGGTTTTAATTTCCTCTATTTTTCTAGTATATTTTCAATTATGAATTACATCCTTTCTAATAGGCCCATATTTTTCATAAATGTTAAATATTTATGTTTCAAATTTGCCTCCACATCATTTTGATCACTATGTCTTATATTTTATGATAGAACTCAAGTCTTAACTTGTATCTCATAACATATTTAAACCCCCAACAAAATACCACCATCAAGGTATTAGATGGAGTGATTAAGGATGAGGAGGAATGAAGAGGAATTGAGTGGAGATGATGAGGGAGTCAATAGGGATGATGAGGGATGGTGAGGGTCAATGAGGGAGTTATTATGAAGGATGAGGGAGTGATTAGGGATGATGAGGATGGTGAGGATTAATGAGAGAGTGATTAAGGGTGATTAGGGATGAAGAATGAATGATTAGAGATGATGAGGTATGATGAAGCAGTGATTAGGGATGATGAGGGATGGTGAGCAATAATGAGGGATGATGAGTGAGAAATTATAAATGATGAGGAATGGCTAGGTTCTATAAGGGAGTGATTAATAATTATGAGGGATGAAAAGGGAGTGATTAAGGATTATGAAGTAGTGATCAGGGATGGGGTGATCCAATGAGGGAATGATTAGGGATGAAGAGGGATGGTGAGAGCCATTGAGGGAGTGATTAGGGATGATGAGGGAGTGATTAAATATGATGAGGGATGGTGAGGGTCGATGAGGGAGTGATGAGAGATGATGAAGGATGAGGATTGAGTGATTATGGATGATGAGGGATAGTGATGGTCAATGAGGGAGTAATCAAGGATCATGAAGGAGTGATTATAGATTACTTAGGATAGTTATGGTCAATAAAGGAATGATTAAGGAAAATGAATAATGATGAGAGAGTGATGAGGCATGAGTAGGAAGTGATCATAGATGAGCGAGGGATGATGAAAAAGTGAAAATAACATAAAGTGTTCATTTCATTTGTATAGGTCATCAATGCGACCTATGCTAACTAAATCACACCACTTGGCATCAATTTCAAAGTGAGTGTTTTCAAAATTTAATTTTGACAAACATAAGACTATTATAAATGCTAGGAATCAATTTAGAAGTCACAAAACCTAAAAAATGATTATATATTTACCAAAAATGAACATCAATTACAAAAATTATGTCCTAAAATCCCTATGTTTATTACTTAGAACCTAAAAATGCCTAAGTACTAACTAGATTAGATTTTGTAAAATTATTTTTCACATCATAAGGCATGAAGTTATGAGACCAACTCTATTAGATGTTGAGTGACCCTAATTTCTTATATTTAATAAAATAAATTTAAAGTATAAGAAAATAAATGTAAATATAAATGCCTTCATGTGCAACTCCCACATGCTTTTGGATATGTTTTTGGGCTTATTACAAAAAATGTGTAGGTATTATATAACATGTATGTGTTGTATAATATGTTATATAACACATACATGATATTTGAATTTAATTTCAAAATCAAACCTTTAGGCTTGTAAATGGCTTGGATTTTTAATCCAAAGGATCATGATTATGCATCTACAGCTGAGACCCCAAGTTTTGACATAAACCAACAAATTTAAAATTTAATCACAAAATACGCCATGGATTTCAACATCAAAATTCAAAAAATTATTACCATCATGATGATCACATTATCCTCTTTCCAAATATATTATTTTTATAAATTTTAGGCTATTATAAGGGTTCAAACTATATTTATTTCTAACTACATTTTTTTTAGGTGACTATATGCCACACATATACATGCCTATTCATGTTTATGTAATTTGTTTTTTATTGATCCAAGTGTAAAACAAACTATATGATAACAAACTAGGCCTAATTCTACAAACATTAAAAAAAACACTTTTCATTTTTTTGAGGTAGTTAGGGGGGCCACATGGTTAACTATCCATTTTTTGTCAGTTTTTAGGATCTACTTAATTGCAAAATTAATTTAAAAAAATATTCATTGAAAAAAATTCATAACACACTATAATATCTTATCTAAATATTCACCAAAGGGTTTCAAACAATATTTAATTATGCTCAAAAAATGGTGGGCCACATGGCCATCTATCTACTATGATTTCTTAAAAAAATAGGAGGTTATCTTCAAAATTTATATGTTTGACCTATTTATACTTAACCATTTTTCAAAATTTTTTTTTTCGAAACTAGATTAGAAATGATACAATTCATGTTTTTATATCATCTTTAAATTTTGAGTGTATCCATCTCAAATTATCTATAGAAGTTCAAATTTATAATTTTTTTGAAAAATCATGTCCATAGGTAGGCCCTTTTTTATCCCCCAATTTTATGCACGTACCCCATTTCTTTCATGACATTATTTAAACTGTTATTAATTTAAGCCTCTCCTAATAATGAAAACCCTTAGAGTGTGGAAAATATTATAAGATGGAAACCCTCACAAGATAACTAGTTTCATTGGTAGAATATTCCTCCCTAGGTGGTTGATGATGGTTGTATTTAGGAACCATTATTGGAGCCTCACTGGAGTATATTTCAGATTTGTATTATCATTTGTGGTAAGTAGTATATTATAAGTTGTGTTATTTAATTTTTATTTGTGTTACTTAATGCTTTAGTATTTATCATGTTTTTTTTTTTTTATCATAAGTATTGTAATAAACAATTTACATTGTCATAATATAGGTTATGTTTGGTAGTGTTCTATTTCATGCAACTATGTAGTGTTAAAATTGCATTATGTATTGTTTTAAATATTAATGAGAATATATACATGTCAATTTAAGTGTGTGATTTGGAAAAATAATTTCATATTTGAGTCCTTAGCATAAGTGTGAGCTGGGATTTTTATATATTTGAGTGTGTTTATTAAATATCACATTCGGGGATATTTTAGCGTATTTGAGTTGCGTATCCTTATAGATTATAGGGTATATTGAGTTATTCATCATGAGAGGATTCTTGATATTATTTAGTCCAAATTAAATGATAGTTATGGAGAGGATCCAAGATAGAATTTAAATTCTTTTAGATGGCATGCAAAATTCAATTCCAACCAACACATCTCAAAATAAAGAAAAGTTTTCACAAAAGAGGAGAATCTAGGAGTGGTGAGAAAAGAAGATAGTAGTAAAAATGATCTAATAAATAATATTATTTGCTTCTTATTCAAAGAATATTGTGTGCCAAATCACACATGCAGGAAGAACAAAGGAGAGGAATTAGTGACATTTAGCACCTATTTATTCCAACATAATGTGTATGAGCACAAGGAAGAAAGTGTGATAATGGAAGAACTTCCTTTTGAATCCCATATTACTCCTAAAAATGAATATCCATAAAAATTGGTTCACAAACACATAGGGGTGGAAATTCAACCTCCCAACTCTAAAAAAATAATTCTAATCATCAATCAATGACTTCTTTAAGCATCCAACATCAAGGATTAAGTAGTCAAGCAATGACCAGTGCCATGCCTCAATAAAATGTGATTAATGTTACTCTAATACAACATGTGATGACTAACATTCCAAAATAACAAGAACAATCCAACATACCCATGCAATAGAGGTAAAACATTATTTCACCTCAACAGGGGGTAATTGATGTTCCATCTCACTAGGTAATGATGAACATACCTATTCAATCATAGACCAACATACCCATACAATAAAAAATAATTTATAATCAAGAACATAAAAATATTGGTCAGCGACAAATGTTAAACCTTCAACATGAATCTACTTCCCAAGAAGGATTCATGAAACCAAGAGGTTATAATGTTCCATAAGTATCAATTAGGTAACAATTGCCTTTTATTCCTAACATGCCACAAACTCAATGTTAGGGCCTTGGTTTACAATTTCCCCTCTACCATCAAGGTTTGACTAGTTGACAACAAGTCCCTAATCAACCTCAATATGCACAACATTCTGTTCATAACCATATCCTTTAATCTCAACCATAACTTCCTCAAAACCAAGCCCATATATCAAATCCTAACCAAAATATCACACCATAATGCATGCAATTCCAATAATTGCATCATAATCTATCCATGCATATTCTTGGTTAAATATATAACCAATCTAATATTCCCCAAAAACTTCCTCCATTATACCTTGGTCAAAGTAACCCACTTTTGACTACCCAACCTCCACCTTGGGCCAATATTCCCTCTAGTTTCCTAGTCCAAGGGATAAAAAAAAAATGAAGGATGTAATTATCGCCATCCAAGCCATAAAACATTCTAAAAATTTTGGATGATATGTGTTCCTACCCATTCAACATGGAGTGTTTGAAAATACCATTTCCTCTAGGGTATGAACCACCAAAATTTGACATATATAATGGTAAAGGAGACCCAAAGGCCCACTTAATAAAATTATTTGGTACTTGTTAACCAATTTCCTAAAATGACACATACCTCCTAATTTTATTTCCAAGGAGTTTAGCAAGACAAGATTTGGAGTTATTTTTGAAATTATTAATGAATTCAATTTTTGATTTTGATGATCTTTCAGACAAGTTCATGCAACACTTATCCTACAATATCGAGCATGATATTTCATTGGTAGATTTGATGCAAGCCAAATATAAAGTTAGTGAAATATTTTCAAGTTATCTATAGTGATGGAGAGCACTTTCATGCTGATTTACCCATAGTCTATTAGATAAGCAACTAGCCACTATGTTTACCAAAAAGTCACATAGCGAGATATCATACCATTTGGAGTTGTAGTGTTCACACACTTTTAGAGAGATTATTGATAAAGGTTTATTTATTGAAAGAGATCATTAATAAATGGATCATTAAACTCATTTCATCAAATTAGAACTAGAATCAAAACCAAAATAATGGCCAAAATTAGAACCAAGTCTAAGCACAAGCATCGCAACTAGCATAGGCTAATAATTATGATAAATACAAGCAATTCAATCATAATAAGAATATTGTTGGAAATGGAGTAATTGATTCGTGACATGTCCAAATGTTGCAAACACCATATACTCAGCCTATACTACATATTCAAATTACACCTAACCAACAATCTCTTCAGCAAACATAGCAAGCACAACAACCTATACCAATATAACAAACACAATAACCTTTGCCTTTGCAGACCCCTATTTAAAGGATAAATGTGCCTACTCATCACATTTTTACTGACCTTATATAACCCTTTAAATCTTTGTTTTTCCATATCACCACCACTAATCTAATTATCTAGCCTATTTCAAAGCACTATCATGAGGGCATTCTTTATCTTGATTAGTACCAACAAAATGAATTATGTGAGTATCATCGATTTAATGGACATAATTTGTTTCATTGTTTAAAAATTAAAATTTTAATTGAGAATATGTTGTAAAATAGGGAGATAACATTGGATAATGGATCTTTCACATCTAATTAGAATCTTAGTATTTATCAAAACCCCTTTCTATAACATAACAATCAATAACAATAGCAATAATAGCCAACACAACAATAAAAATAATATCAAAAATTGAGATAGAACCAAAAAAATTAGTATTAACAAAACCATCATCAATCAAACAAATGAAACCAAGGTTAGAATGATGCTAACAACCAACATACCTACCATGCAGTTTCGCATGACTACAATAAGATTGTAGGCCATATTATGGGAGGTCACATTTCCACAATCTCCATTAATCTGAGACCAAATACCAATCAAACAAGACCATTACTAATCAGCCAACCAACCCATGTTGGTGATCATTCCTTTACTTGGGATCACATTCTAGCATTCCAGCAAGAAGGGATTCCCACTTTTAGACCTTCTATCGATAGACCATGCACAAGTATACCAACAACTAAGACTTGTCCTATATGGTCCCCTACCACCATCATTTTCTATAAATAATGGTCATGTATCTAATCTTGATTATGTAATTACAAATTTATGGTCAAATATTACCATACCAAGCCCATATCCATCTATGACTTCACCCATCCAACTAACTACTCTGGCTAAGAAGAAGTCATTTAACACTATACTTCCACATAAATATACATTTTAGATTTATTGCGTACGTCCACCATCCAAAAGAATATTTTAACAAAGTTTTTTTTGCTAATCTAAAGTTTATAATGACATATCTCTAACCAAATTTCAAGCTTTGGTTGAACACCTAACCCCAACTCAATAATTAACCTCTGATGAAAGTGATATGTCATCCCTTAGACCTTTGCATAACAATCCATTATACATCAAAGTTGTCATAATATGGTATAAATTGCAATGCATCTTTATAGATAATGGATCAGGTCTAAATATTTTGTCTCTAAATATCATCAAGCTTATTCGGTACACTATGATCAATCTCTAGCTAGAAATGATTACCATCAAGGCCTATGATAATAAAGAATGGAAATCATAAGGCACCATTAACTTGACATTTATTATTAGGCCATTGACCCATGATACATTATGCCATGTGTTAGACATTGATTTATCATATAATATGCTTTCGGGTAGACCTTGGATACATGAGATTCATGAAATCCATTTGAGATTGCACTAGTGTATCAAGTTCTCCCATTCGGGTATGGAGGTCACCATTCACATATATTTATGTCTATATAAACATTGTAAGCATTTGGAGGCTAAGTACCATAGCTATAACTACCAATCTGGCTTGAATCCTATTCTTAAGAAGGATAAAGGGGAGGAAATACTTTTTGATTCACCAAAGGCCAATTACATTGACCTAGATATGCTTGATTCACTTTCCCATATGCCACCTCCTAAAATATATAATCATTATACCATCTCAGCTAATGACCCAGGATAATATTTGACTGATGATACATTATACATTTCTAATCTTCCACAAAACTCTAAGTCCTTTAGAAGACCAAAAGTTAAACCACTCTACATGGAATGGCAAAGAAAGGGCAAAGACAAACTTCATAGTCTAGCACCTATCATTTTTATATAGGCCAGTGACCAAGAACTAAACCTGCTTACATATGAGGAATCTTGGTTGTATAATGACAACCTAGATGACTGTTACATAAATTCCAACCATCCCATTTCAAATAAAATCATCGAGAAACATGCCTATGAAAGAGGAGGCCTTGGGCTAAATCAACAGGGTCTACTTGAGCCAATTTTTGCCACTCAGTATAAAGAAACATATGGTCTTGGATTTAAACTACCTAGGGGTGACCCATGTACCTAATTCATGTTCCAATATAAACGACTAGTGATGGTGATGTTGAAGTGAATTAGAGTCTGATCATAGCCCTTTTGATGACCTAGCCAATACCAAATTTTTTGATACCAATGTCATTTGTACCTTTCAACTAGTTATTTTCCATAATCCAATTCCCTTATATTACCCTCAATTGATAGACTGGGGCCAACAAGAATAAATAGTTCCAGTCAACAAATTTTAGAATGATAAGGCCTTCTATGATTTTCTAGGATTGAGGAACAATGTTTTATTGGGAGACAATAAACAAGGGTTCTCAATCAAGTTAGAACTTGAAACCTGTTTTGGAGAATAGGGGATCACACTTGGCCACAAATAATTAAATAAAACATTGAGGTCTTAAAGTAAAATTCTCTTTGATACACTTTTGGACTAGGGAAATAGTAAATATAAAGGCCAATCTAGTGGTGAAAACTTTTTTTAGGAACCATTAGATGGGGGTGTTTAACTTTCATCAAACATAGCTCAGGAGACCACCAATGATGAACTTGCCTATAGGTCTAAGTTTAGTCTTGAATAAAAATAGGCTTTTGACTAAACCATTCAAGAGTTTCCAATAGTGTTTGACACATGGCCATCCCTACCATTAGGGGATTCTAATTCCATCATGTCTAAGATAATGTTAAGAGCCAGTCCTAACAGAGGATTCTACTATTATGGGCTAGTTAAAATTTTTGCTAACCATTTTGAAAGATGGTTTGACCCTTCTTGTAGAAGACATGATAGAAGTTAACATCAAGACTCTAGATGACCCAAAATGGATCAAATTAGGTGCATCTCTCACTGAAGAGGAACATGAAGTCTTTACAACCTTATTGATGGAGTTTGTTGATATATTTGCCTAAGCTTATTCTGGCATGCCTGGTTTGGTCCCCACCTTGGTTGTGTACCACCTTGTGCTATATCTTAATGCCAAACCTATAAAAAATTTTACACAAGATGCATCCTTGTATTTTTGTATTGGTGAATAAAGAGTTGGAAAAACTCTTGAAATCAAGGTGTATTCAACCGATCAACTACTCATAGTGGATCTCTAATGTTCTGTCAGTCAGCAAGAAACCTAAAGGAATCAGAATATGCACTAATTTTAGAGACATAAACAAGGCCTACCCAAAGGATGAATTTTCTCTACCAAATGTTGACATGATTTTTGACTCCATAATAGGTTATGAAATGCTTTTACTCATGGATATATTCTCAAGCTATAATTAGATCTAAATTACCCTAGAAAATAAACATAAAATAGTGTTCACCACTCTATGGGGAATGTTCTATTATTAAGTTATGTCATTTGGTTTCAAAAATGTTGGGGCCATTTACCAAAGAGACATGATAGTCATATTTCTTGATATGATGTATGAAATTATTGATGACTATGTCGATGACATAGTAGGTAAGTCAAAGACTAAGGTCGATCATCCTATAGCACTAAGGAGGATATTTGAGTGACTATGTGAATAAAACTTTAGGCTCAATCCTAAGAAGTGAATCTTTGGAGTTACTTCTATTAAATTTATTAGCTTCATTGTGTCTCTCAGGGGCATTGAAGTCAATCCAGTTAAAGTACAAGACATCACAAACATGCCAACACAAACCAATTTGAAGTAACTTCATAGTTTGTAGTGTAAGATATAATCCATCAGATGCTTCATATCTCAATTTGCTAACAAATTCCATCCTTTTACACATTTTTTGAAGAAGGATTTGATGTTTCATTAGGATGAGGAATGCCAACAACCTTTCCAACAATTGAAGGAATATCTATCAAAGCCACATATTTTATTACCTCTTAGCTAGGAAAACCATTTCTAATATACCTATTAGCTAAAAATAAAGCCTTGGGGGAACTTCTATCTCAACATGATGATAATGGAAAGGAGCATGCCATGTAATATTTTAGTGATACACTGATTGTGTATGAGTATAATTATATGTCAATTAAAAATTCCTATTTGGCTATGGTCTTCATAGCTCAAAAACTGTCATTACATGTTAAATAACAAAACCATAGTTATTTCAAAGGTATATCCACTTAATTATCTACTCTATAAAATATATTTAAAAGGCCACATGGCTAAATGGATCAGGCTCTTAATAAAATTTGAGTAGAATACATCAACCAGAAAGCCATCAAGGGGCAAGTTCTTATCGATCAGCTTGCTAAAGCACCCCTTATAGATACAGAGCCACTAACATTCTAATTCCTAGATGAATCTATTATGACCATCATTGAAAAACTTCTTGAAGAGAACTACTAAAATATTTATTTTGATGGATCATTCATAGCACATGGATCAAGAGCAAGCCTTTTATTCATTTCACCATAGAGGGATCTAATCCCTAAATCATTCTAGATCACCTTTCCTTGTACCAACAACATGGCTAAATATGAAACACTCATTATAGGGATTTGATAGGCAATATAATGGATCATATAACATCTCAAGGTTTATAATTATTCTCATTTACTCATCAATTAGGTTATAGACCATTTTTAGACCAAGGATGACAAGTTGGTGTCATATAAGGCCATGGTTGATACTCTCAAAAAATAGATTATTGATGTCCAATTTGAATATATACCAAGGGCCAATAATGGAATAATAAATTCCATGGACACCATTGGGTCTTTTATTTCACATACACATACATCCAAAGAATACTAATTCCTTATTGAAAATTTAATAGCACTAGCTCATGAACCTTCAACCATCATAATGATCCATGATATTGTTGGTCCCAACTCTATATGGTATTCCAAATTTAACACCTATTTTCATGAACAAATAATTCTACTAGACCTATCCCAAAAATAATCCAAAGCCTTTGTCTACTATGTTACACATTATACCTTACTCAGATCAACCCTATACAATCATAGTTTTGATGTAACTTTTCTTTATTGTTTAACTTTGATAAAATCTACATTATAACTATAAGTTAATAAGGATTATGTGGAGTATATATAAGTGAGGATGTCTTGTCCAAAAATATCTTGCATATCGGGTACTATTGGCTAATGATGGATGCAGATGTCAATGTATATGTCAAAAAGTATGATAAATGTCAGCAACATGAAAATTTAATTCATTCCCTAACGAAGACTCTAAAAATAATGCTTACACCATGGAAATTTTCTACTTGGGGCCTTGACCTCATTAGGAAGATAAACTCCACCTCATCCAATGACCATAAACATATCCTTACCACCACTGAATACTTCACTAAGTGGGTTAAAGCTATACCCCTCACTTATGTTACTAGAAAGCAAATTTCCAAATTCATATTCAACCATCTCATCTACCACTATGGTATCCCCTCTAATATTATATCTGATAATGGCAGATCATTCAATGACAAGGATGTTAAATTTTTATGTGATGAGTACAAAATTACTCAACATTTTCCCACAACATATTATCCATAAGGTAATGTCTAGGTAGAATCACTAATAAAATCATTGCCAACATCTTAAAAAATATTATCAATGATGTCAGCCATGATTGGCACCTCCAAATATTCCACACCATCTTGGCATATTTTACTAATTCCTATACTCTAACAGGAGCCACTTCGTATTCACTTGTTTATGGTAATGAATCTATTCTTCCTATTGACGTCATTACCTTCTTTACACATATCTTTGAATCATGTCCTAGATGATGAAGACTATTGAGTATCTCACCTTTATGATATGGAGTTACTTAATGAGAAATGCATGGCTATATTTAATAACTTGTAAGCATAACATAACTGACTTCGTGGCCACTACAATCAGTGTATCAAACACATGAAATTTGAGCTTGGTGATCTTGTTCTTAAAGAAAATAAAAATAATACCACAACCAAGAAGAAACACAAAGGTAATTTCAAATATAATTGGGTAGGTCCTTTAATCAATATTGAAAACTATGGCATTGGAGCATACAACATCACTACACCAGATGGGGATGAACTTGATGAGCCAAAGAACATTATACACCTCAAGCATTACTTCACTTGAGTGACTGGGTGTATTGTCTATGAGGCCCATTTTAGTTATACCATAATATTGGCATTCTTATTTTTACTATACCATTTTATTATCATTTTACTCTATCATACCTTTTTTATTGATCAAGTTATTTTTACCCTACCTTACCCAACCCTTCACCTTGGTTCCATTCCATTGGTTATAAGGCCAATTTTAGCATGAATATTTAGATCAAGGTTTAGCAATTGATTCTACATTCTAGATAGAGACCATATTTTGACGTAGTATGATAGTGGTTTGGTAGTTTCATCCTTCATTTATTGTTCTATTCTATACCAAGTGTACCTGATTATAACTACCTTTGGATAAATTAATGTCTCACCATTGTGATACTCATTATAACAACCGATGAGTAAATTAGTATCATTGACCTATACCATTATTTCCTAATTATAACCAAATAAGGGTAAATTAGGGGCAACACTTATTTGTCATGCCTTGAAGTATCACCTTATCATGCTTATGCCTTACTGTGCCATTTGCTAAATTTTCTAATTATGTTTGATTTGGTTACTACAATAGTCAGATTCCTCCATTGTAAGGAAGAATTTTAGAGACTTGAGGTCCCATCTTGGGATTGTAGGTAGCGCTTGATACACATTAAGGTCAGATTAGTCACCCTTTTCTATGCTATCACCATTTTATGAGCAACCTAAGCCACACTCTCATCATTTTGTGAGAAACTCTTAATTTTAAATGCTCTATTTATGAGCTTGGATAGTTAGTGTCTTTTAATCCTCCATTTCATTGGGATACTCTGAGAATTATAAAAATATTTGAAAATGATCTAGAAAATCCAAAAACATTGACCTCTTCTTTTCCTTAAGGATTCTGGGAACCCTCACTAAATCACAAGAAGCCACTTGTCATTTAGTTTCCCCATCCTTATTAAATTGATATCCCATGCTCTCACCATTTTGTGAGCCCATTCCCATATTCTTTTATAACATCCATCATATTTTTCTTTCTCATCATTTTTTTCTATCCCATTTCCTGGGAGAACTACATTTGGCCTAGAGTTTTTGTTGGATATTCTATCCATGGAACTATGTAGGTAACATCCACTTGCCTAGTGCATCTGGAGATAGCTTGGCCACCCCCTTCCCTTTCTTCTATTCCCACATCCTATTTATTTTTTTGATTTCCCTTATCATCTAGGGACAATATTCATCATCTTGTTTATGTTGGTTTATTTGTACTAACATTGTAATTAACCATTTGTTTGTGTTCTTTCAGTTATTTATTATTTGTTTATTATCTTGTCTTTATATTTGTTTATTTGTTTATGTTCTTGTTGTGCCTTGATTTAGTATATATGCATTCATTGGGTGATTCCTTGCACATTATTATTTTATCCATCCATATTCATCTATCAACATTGTCATCATGGTTTATATCATCGGTGTAGTGCTTTTCACTAAGTATTATATTTTGTGTCAGTCCTTATGCATATTTTAGAAAAATTATCATGGTGTTCTATCATGACCCATACCATCACTTGTTATACTAAAAATAAGCTCCGTGAGTCTACATGATAATAAATAAATGACATATCTCCTTGGCACCAAAACCATTTTTGATCTAATCTAAATCATATCCTACATAGAGTAATTAAACAATGAAATAATTTTCTTCCTTGCCAATTTATATGAGCATCTCCCTACTATAGGTTACCCAAATTAATATTTTTCCTCTATACCGCTTTCCCATCATATTCCATATCATGTTTTCCATTATTGGGATATCAATGATTATAACCACCTCTAGGAAAATCATTATATATCATCCCACTTACATTACCAATGATTTTAACCACCTTTGGGAAAATCATTGTGTTTCCATCTATTTGAAGGTTAATAATTATAATCACCTTTGGGAAAATTATTATCTTTATTCTACCCAAGTGGGGAATGTTTTCATTATGATAATGCTTATAACCACTTTTGGGTAAACTATTATCTCTATCCACACAACTAGGGCATGTTTTTATCCTACCAATAATTATAACCACCTGTGGGCAAATCATTATTTTTCCTTTTACTAATTATAACCTCCTTTGGGAAAATCAGTTTCTTATTACCCTAAGCCTTTTTTAATGATTATAACCAACTTTAGGAAAATCATTACCTTTTTTATCTGACCTATGGCAATGATTATAACTGCCTATGGACAAATTATCTTGTTTGTTTGGCCTAACTGGGGAAACTCCATATGGCACTAATTATAACTACCTTTGGGAAAATGAGTATTTCGCACCCCATGTCATCTTTTTAGTCCCATTTTTTCCTCCTTTCAAGGGACCAATTTTCAACCCCTCTATCAACCATTCCCTCAAGGGGGAACCTACAGTTCATCCATTATTGTTGAAGTCATAAGCATACAGAAACTTTTCATTATTTGAGAAGACATTACTGTGCCTACAACTTACAAATGCCTCATAAATAGGGGCAAACTATAGACACCTAAAACTAGCTACTAATGGCCTTTGACTGAACTTCAGAATGATTTCTACCAACCTTTGAAAATTAAGCCTAAGAATCACTAAATGTCCCAAATTTTTTTGTACATAATTTTTCAAATCTTAAAAATGTGTTGAGGCATCCCTAATTGGGTTATCCTACCATAAACAATCATAACCTCTCATAGATTCATCTCTAGTCAACACGTGACATCACAACATGCAATTTAGCCTATTGACCTATTAAGTGGCACACATGAACCTAAAATCAAATCTTTAAAGAGCTAAATGACTAATCAAAATTAATTAATATGCTAAACCAAATTAAATTCCTAGTTGAATTATCCATGTGCAATTAATAAATTAATAAAAAAGGAAATTCAAAAATATGAAATATCTTAACTTTTTATGATTACCTTTTGTGAGTTGTCAAGCCTTTGAAAATATCTCAAAATATCTCACACATGCTTATTCATTACAAATTATGAGTTATTGACACCTTTTAACTCTACTAGGATTATTTAACTAACTTAGGTTAGGTTTGAACCCATTCCATGTTTAAACTACATCTTAACTAACTTAGGTTAGGTTTGAGCCCATTCCATGTTTAAAATACACCTTAACTCACCTTGAGTTGGGTTAGTTCCTAAGCTTCTAAATACAAGCCATTGCCTATTAAAAATAGAGCTTGGAAATTATAGAGTTATAATGTAGGTTTCATAGCATGATTTATATCAATAATGTTATACTACCAAAATATTGATCCAAGCCACATATAACAATCATAAGCCATATCAAGCCACAATGGTGTCAAGGAGAGAAGGAACAAAAAAATCCATTGCCAAAGATTATTTGAGCATAAATCGAGCAAGCCACACACTGAATTATTTGGAGCATTCAAGGAAGGTAAGGCATTTGTCATTCTTTGCATTTTAGTTATGCTTTTCATTTGATTTTATTCATTATGCTCCCCTTATGATCAAGGCTTAGAGATGTTATCATGTTAGTGTGTTCATTTTTTAGTTTTTTTGCTTAAACTAACACTTGATTTGATCTCCTCTCTATTGTCAAGTTCCTATGATCATAGGAGAGATAATTAAAAGGAATTAAAAATTAATTATAATTCTCTAGATTTATAGGCTTCTAGAGAGGAAGGATGAGAATAGAGAGGATTCCATAATTGGAAAATTCTAGAATCCATTAAGAAGGTCTAATGATGATTAATGAGTGATTTGATACAAGATTAGAGGCTTATAGAGAATCTAGGGGGGTAGGATTTTAGGAAATCCTAGGAGTATGTAGGTAGGTGGGTTATGGTAATTTTAAATTTCTAAATATTAGTCAAGTGGGGTTAGTTAGTAGATAATAGGGAATTAAGTGAATTAGTTGATTTGTGGGGTAGGAATAAGGTTAGTAGATGAAGGATGAAGAAGGGGGATGTTAGATAAATGAATAGAAGGGGTGATTTTAAGATGAAATAAAATAAAATAAATGAGATAATAAATATTAATGATGATAAATAAAGAGAGTGAATTTAGGTGTATACATTTTCCCCCTCTTTAAAAGGACACTATGAGTGGATGAAGTGGAGTGAGTAATGGTCTTTCAAATAAACACCATTTTATGGATGAATGTTAGTAGATAATATGCCTCTTCAAGGGGAAATGCAAGAAATATTGAGACAAATGGCCACTCAAAATAGGAAATGAGGGGTAGGATGTGACGAATAGACAAAGGGATGGGATACGAGATACAAACTAATGATGCCCATAGAAAATACATATGCCTAATGAGTAGAAACATAATGATGATAAGATAAAAGGATACAATATTTTGAAATATCCCAAGACCAAGATGATAATTCCCATAAACATGTCAAAAACCACACATGAATAACTACATGTAGTGTCATTATGTCTTATCTAATTATCCTAATGAGATTCAATGGGGTGATTGATCAGGTGATGAGTTGGACTAAGTTGGTTATGATGATGTGAATTTGGATTAAGGTCCTTGAATTTGGACAGGGTATGGACTTAAAGTAGACTATGAACTAGGATAAGGATAAGGTTATGAATATGGACTTGGATGATAGGATGACTAATAGACAAGGTAAGATGACAAGATAATAAGATGACTAGGATATAAGATAGGATAAGATGAAAAGATTATAAGATGAATAAGACCCTAGATAAGATAGGATAAGATGACATATGACAAGACAATTGAGACAAAAGGAGATTTAGCGTATAAGATAAGGTGGGATGACAATGTGATGGACAACAATAGGAATAGGATAAGATGATCGGGATACTCAAGACATAAGATAATTTGAATATATGTTTTTAGATTTTATGGATTTTATAAATTTTAGGGTTTTTTGGGATATATATATATATATGTACACTATACCAAGCGGTTAGTAGAAAAGGGAATACCAAGCCTACCAACCAGGATAAATATGAATGAAATGATGGATGGGATGTCAAAAATATGATAGTGATGTTGAAAATGGGATGAGGACAAAGAAATAATGGACTAGGGACTGCTAATGACCATATTATAAAGGAAGCAAATATTAGCTACCCAATTGTCCATTAGAAGATATGCCAAGATGATTCCAAAACATTTCTCAACACACCATCTATTCTCTTATAAAGGTCAAGATGGGAAATAATGATCAACACAATAGGATGTATGATATGATGGTAGATTATATGTAAGAACAATGGACAAAGGGATATGACATAGATGTGATTGACAAGGGATGGATTTTACCCCCATGTGTTGAGGTACAGTGTGGATTATTTTTTTACCATGATGCCAAAAACTAATTTTCATCATGGTATTTGCCCAAGGTACAAGAAGATTAATTTTCACCAATAGATGAATGGTTTATTATTATTATTATTATTATTATTTTACCTTTTTTTTGGTTTTTTAATTTTTGACTTTTGGGCATCTTGATTTATTGGATATGGGTACGAGATGCAATAGTGATGACACTTGATGGATCTTTATCCAACACATATTCTAGATATGTGTGATGTTAGGACCATTTTTCCATTACTATATGGATTTATGTCTATATGACCTTTGTTGATTCTTGATTGAGACCTCTCCAAATGTCTAGACTAGGTGTCTTCATTACATCTATGAGAGGAAATGTTGCCCAGAAAGGTGATGTGAGATATGGGTTGGATTAGTTCTTGATGTTGATGGGGGTTTATTAGACTTGAATGGATGATAGGATAATGTGATGCATGTTTAAGGATTAAGACTAATAGTTGTACACATCATTAGAGATGTTGAACTTTCTGTATTTGATTGGTGCCATGTGACAAAAGACTTAAGAGAGTCAAGACAGTTTGACTTTATAGTTCATCTTTGATATGCTTATTTTAAGGATTATCAACCATACTGATAGTGCTTTTAACATTATTTTTATTTTTAGACCTGATTATATCTTGGTTACCCCTTGATGCCTGAAATTGGGATTCACTAGAGGAAATTGATTTTTGACTTAGATGATGATTATTTTGACTTTGATGGTCCCCTAATGCATTAAATAGGGTTTAATTAGGGGAAGATACTTTTGAATTAGGGTGATTATTTGATGTTGCTTGATTTTGATCTATTGGATCAAAGGTGTTTTGATTATCATTTATGACTTTTGAAATATGGTTTTGGACCTTTATATTTATGGCACATGTTATATATTTCATGGAAGATTCCAATGATGCATGCTCCTATATGTCATTATGGAGAGAGGTGATTAAGTGATCATTGATGAGAAGGAAAGAATCTATGATGGATGAAGGTGGGAGAGATGGTAGGATGAGGTTAATGAGTGCTGATGGGGCAACATGGTCTTCATAGGGGTTCCTTGGAGGTCCAATTTTTACATTGGATAAAATCTCCTCAAGATCATCAAAATGATCGCTAAGACTATCTGTAAGACACATGTCCAAGGTAGGATTAGATCCACTATGATAATATTTGATAGCTTATAAAAACTTAGTTATGAATTCATCATTCTGATTTGGATTAAAAGATATTCATGCTAATTGATTATCATCTAAATTATAAGTCTCTTAGAAAAGGTATGCATAATCATCATCTACTAAAATATCTATTAGGAATGATGTTTCTAATGAGGGATCTAATTCAGATATTAGTATTGAGCATGATCCTGATATAGATAAAACTTATATTAATTCAAATGCTAACTCTATTGTGATGTTTCTAGTAGAATATTTATTATCTTAAAGTGACCTCTCATCATGGGGTATATGAAATAATGGGTGAGGGAAAGATGGTAGAGGGATAATAGATTTTCCAAGGATAGGCCCATGAAAGAAGGACTCATGATGGAAGGACTAGGCTCATGAGGGACTGACTCGTCTTTAACAGAGGATTTGTCAAAGATGGGTGGACCATGGAAGATGGATGTGGTATCTTAACCTTGGCTTGGAGAGCGAAAGACTTGATTATGATCGAGAATTGAATCTTGGCATAACTATTATTTTTCACCAATAGATATATACTTATCTAATTCATTCCCAATTTCTATGTCAGGATGATTGATGAGGTCTTAGACATAATTTTGGAAATTATGATATCAATTAATGATATGCCCCCAGGTTTGATGGTATACATAGTATTGGTTAGCTTTATACCAAGAGGTCTTAGGCTTGGAAATATTAAGATGTCATATGGGTGATAGACCATCATGTCAATAGAAATAAGTTGGTGAAAGAGGGATTCTAGAGATATAAGAAGATGAGTATAAGGGATCTCTTTACTTCATGCTTTAGATGTGTAAGTATTAGGTTTTGGATCAGATGATTATTGACATGACTAGTTGGGTGGACAAGTAGTAGATGAGGTGGCTAGGATTGAATTTCATTTGATAGAATAGGAAGGGATAGACAATCAGATATGGTTGGTGAATAGAGGATTTGAATAAGACTCATGTAGATGGGTGTGAACTAGAGGTAATGTTATATAGATAGGGTCAAATTATATAAGACATGGAGTACTCAGCTCAAGGAGGAAAGAAAGAAGTACATCCCTATTGGCCATGAGACATTGTTTAATCAGGGTATTAACCAAGTTTGTTTTGGATGCGATGGATCAAGGAAAGATAAGTATGGATGATGTGGTTCATCTACCCCAATTGGTAAGAATGTGGGATTAAATGGAAACATTAAGGGATGATGATGGAATGTGTGGAACAAATTTGGATAAAGTCTTACTTTAATCTAGTCTCAAGTTTGACTCAATGTGTGTTATGATGTAAAGTTAAACAAAGTAAGGAAACATCAAGTAAAATAAATTAGGATGTGATCTAGAATTTTATGATTTATGATTGGATTTAACTAGGTGAGCTATGATAAGCTCTAAGATTCAATAGGGGACTAGACTAGCTGAAGAGACATGATTTTGACTAGATTAAGACTAGCTCAAGACTAATATGATTGACTTAAATAGGATGAGATGATTTGATTGAAAGATTGGATAATAGGATTGGATGGTGTGTATGACTCAAACTTGATTAGACACAAGCAAGTTAATGATGAGGACCCTATTATGGAAATAGTTGTTTACTAATGTGGATGTATAAATACAAACTTGATAAGATGACTATTATAGTCAAGTAGAAGACTGGACTATGGCTTGGCTAGATTTGAAGAGATAGAGTGGTAGACAAGGTTATTAGTATAAACACGATTAAGAAAAATGACCATTTTAGACTAGGAGACAGTGTAAGTTAAGATGATATGTGATTGGTTATGGATAAGGTAGACTTAGGGTAAGATGGGGATGAAAATATTTGGCTATGATATTTAGGGGATGGGGGTATGATTAGAGATATATGGATGGGACTAGGATAGGATGTGACTAAGATGAGAGGGGTAATGAGGGATAAGTTGAGAAAATCTTAAATAATATATAAAGAAAATATGTAAAAGAGGATATGGAAAAATATGATGATGAGAAAAGGATACACAAGATGGTGATTTAGGAAAGAGACCTAGATAGGTGTGTATAAGATTAGGTAAAAGGCTGACTCAACTCACAAATAAGATTGGTCTATCACAACACACAACAAATAAAGAAAACCATAAACCTAAAATTAGTAAACTAATTTTGTGTATATAACTCAATAATTGCACCATCTAATAGCTTCATGGGTGAGGTTCTAGGCCAGTAACCCATTAAATAATCTTTCAAACCCTTTCAACCCCATTTGCACATGGCAGTCACTTGGGAGTTGATATTGACTCTGGTAACAAGTCACCTATTAAAGTTGATGGTCTTAATCTAGGATGAATGGGATCTCTAGGGGTGTCTCTAATATAAATTAGGTACGGTGGGGCCTAAGTCCATGTAGGGTGTTATCTAATGCCTAGTTTAGAGTATTAACTCTTTTCCTTCATAAAAGATGTATATGGGGTAAAAAATTTAGCCTAATGATAGTTGTTCTTATTATTTATACTCCACCAAAACATAGTGTTAATTAGCGTGTGGTGGTGAAATCCATGGTCACTGTCCCCCTGAGACTATGGAAAGTGCATGGGTATCAATTTCACATCATATGCCTATAAAAAATAAAAATGGGAGGGTTTATTAGTGGTTTTTGATCTTCTAGGAATTGTTGCAAGGATAAAAGAATACACCACTATAGCCTTTAGGTGGCACAAAAGAAGATAAAAAGATTTATTAACTGATTAATTTAGATGTGATATATATAATATATACAATATATTTAAAATATGATTGATCAAAATGTTAAAATGTCTTTGATAGGCGACTTACAAGATAAGTGATTAGTAGTTTCAATTGGAAATATTATAGGGGCAATCTATAAGATAAGATGTTAGACAAAATATATGACCAGCAAAATGTTATCAAGTCAAAATTTCTACTAGATTCACCCCTACAAGAAATCAAATGTTAGTCTAATAAGGATTAATAAGAGCCACTAAAACAATTGATTTGGCTTTATAGCATTTTTAGATGAGGGGGTCACGACATGGGGGTACTGGGGTAGTGGCACCCCTTGTGGGGTTAAGGATAAATACCCCCTATATGGTCAAGATATATCTCCCCTTGTGAGGTTCAGGGGTAGCACCTTAGGCATGCTCACTATCATGATACAGGGTAGGGTTGAGGGGTAGCGCCCCTAATGCCAAAACCAATTTGGGATTTACAAGATGCTTAAAATGACTCAAAATTCACTTAAAATGATCCTAAATATCACACTCAAAAAGGATAAATTAAATGTAAAAATTAGTGTAAAAATGCAACTATAGATAACATAAAACCACATCCAAAGAGGATAAAACCATAAGTCTTAGACAATACCACAACTAGGTAATACATGATTTTGTTATAAGCTGACTAACTGTGACCGTAACCACATGGTTTATGCAAAACCACTAATGGTTAAGTAATATCATAAGTCTTCCATCAAAATTGCAATTCACAATCTATAATTTTTTTGCCAAAGAAAAATATTAAAGGTCTAGCAGTTAAACTGATAAAACATTAAAAAGCTGACTTAATATTTATATAAAATTAGGAAGTGGTTGAAAAGTCTAAAAAATAAGACTATATTTGCCAGTATATAAATTAAAATTTCTCAGATCAAAATCACTTATTAATGTGCAAAATCATTTAAGTTAAATAAAAATGCCTATTTGTGATCTACAGTTTTGAACTAGGTGGAAAAAGGGGTTTTCTAGATGTTTGATGTTGATCTGGGCAGCGCCTCCCCTTACCTATAAACAAATGACAACTAGATAAAGGTAGGAAATTTGTTAAAATCTAAAGTTAGGTTTTAAGGCTTAAGTGAAAATCACCCTTTATAATGATAATACCACGACTTTATGGAAATATCATGAATGTAAAACTACAATTTTGCTTAGATTAAAAAAAACTATAATTTTTAAGACTAACAGGTTTTGATCTTAACATTTCAAGATAAAAAGCTTAATATAGACACATAGAAAACCAAAAATCTATGTAAAACTAACTATTTGCCTTAAGGACTATTTTATGAAAAACCATAACTTTAATGATAAAACTGCAAGTTTTATAGAAAAATTGCCTTTTATAAGTTGTGATTTCACAAAAGGCCAAAAACCTACAAAAATATAACTGTTAATGGTTAGGCTGTGCGGTTAGCACAAAATCATAGATTCTAGGCCAAACCATTTCTACAATATCTTGTTTTATAGAGAAAAACCATTATTCACTTGAGTATGAAATTTTGATGAAATTCAAAACTTGCTTTTCATCCAACAAGTCCTACAGGCTATCAAAACACTTCTAACATGGTAAATGGTTAGTTTGGAGGAAAACTCCCATTGTGATTGCCAATGTATTATCATATTTTGAGCTATGAATTAAAACTACTATATATATAAAATTTAACCCAAAACATAATAACATCAAAGAGAGAGATTATATAAGCAAATTATAAATATTAAGGAGATTCTTACCATTGCCTTGCTCATCTTATCCTCTCTCCAAGATCTTCAAGTGGATTTTTAATGATTCTTGATTTTGCTTGTGGATTCCTATGTATAGGCTCAACATTTTGACATATTGATAGCAAGATCAATGACTTTGATTATTGCATGGATTAATTGATTATATTGGAAAGGAAGACTTATGGATTCATGTCTTGGTTTGGCCATGGAAGAGTGGCTTGTTTAAATAGAGGAAGGAGGGTGAATTAAAAATTCCTTAGAATCCTTCAAATTTAAAGGCTTCTAGAGAGGAAAGGTGAGAATAGAGAGGATTCTAGAATTGGAAAATTCTAGAATCTATTAGGAGGGTTTAATGATAATTAATGAGTGATTTGATAGGTGATTAGTGGGTTCTAGAGAATCTAGGGTAGTAGGCTTGTAGGAAAGCTTAGGAGTAGGCAGGTAGGTAGGTCATGGGAATTTTAAATTCCTAAATATTAGTTAAATGGAGTTAGTTAGTAGATAATAGGGAATTAAGTGAATTAATTAATTTTTGGGTAGGAATAAGGTTAGTGGATGAAGGATGAAGAATGGGGATGTTAGATAAATGACTAGAAGGGGTGATTTTAAGATGGAATTAAATGAGATAAGAAAAATTAGTGTCGACTAATAATTTTATTAGTGATGATAAATTAAATAAATGAATTTAGGTGCATATAGTAAATATAGGACAATAAATTTGAAGTTAAAGGAATTGAAAAATTATATTAATTTGTGAATATATTTGTAAAAAGATAATGAAAAATAATTATAACAAGTACAATTATAATAAATAGTGAAGTAGGTAAAAATTAGAAAGGAGGAGAGATGTATTGGCATCTACTCAACTTGAAAAATCTAAATGCATGTTAAATAGTTTACATCAGCTACCCAATGAATAGATATAATATATTATTCTTGGAAATGTTAAGTACCCCATAAATTTAGACTCTAAAATCACTTAAATTTTTTATTTTATCAAGCTTTAATATTTTTGTAAAGAAATTATCTCTATCACTTATCCCAGATTGAGATAATATTGCATCTGCAAAGACACAACAAGTTGAAAACTGAGTTTGTACACCTTTGTTCTCATGTACTAAATATAATATTAATATTTCATGCATAAATAAATCAAATATATTAGATCTGCATATGAGATTTGGCAAACTTCAAATAGTTTCTCCATCATATTCACCTAAATGAGGGGAAACTAGATGTCAAATTTGCATATGTTAATATTGCATGTATTCTTGAAAAATATAGACCTATTTCTTTTCCATTGTTAAAATCCTTTAAATTTGTCTTCAAATTTATATGCTTATACCTTAGTATATCTTTTAGTTATTGTTTTGTTGGCTATTTTTTATATCGTGATTCTTACATTATTTTAGAAAAAAGGTTTCCATAAAGAATATTCAATATTTTTTTATTACTCTAACATTTTATTAAATATTCCTTAACAATAAGTAATCCCTTGAAACTCAATTGAAGCATGCAAAATATTGTCTAAGTTGAGCATATGGATTTGACTACTTACTCATTCTACTCACGAGGAGCTCAATCCAAAACATGCTATCAATTATTCCTTATTTGGATTATTTTATATCTTGCTTGATGTTTGAGTGTCATAATGGATCGAAAGATAGATTGATCTACAACCCTAATTTTTCAAATTTTCAAGCTTTTCTATAAAGAGTTCTATTTCCAAAAAAAAAAAACTCTAAATTATTACCTAATTTAAAGATGGTCATTATTATTATTCTTTTTTACATATATTCCAGATTATAATGTACATGTGTGTGTGTGTGTGTGTGTGTGTGTGTGTGTGTGTGTGTGTGTGTGTGTGTGTGTGTGTGTGTGTCTATATATATATAACAATTGTTTTTAGAGTTTTCCTTTATTTTTTCTAATTCTTCTTTATCATCCACCATGTTTTTATTTTCATATGTTTTGTTAGACAAGAAATATTGAACCTAAAAAAATATTTATATGAACTAATTCAATTATATTTTGTATTGAGAAAATTATATATATATATATATATATATATATATATATATATATATATATATATATATGAAAATTACAATCAAAGGAACTAAATTACATGGTAGTGGAACATGACCAAAACCAAAAACATCATGAAAATAATCTGAATGGAATATATAAATCCAAAATGAATAAATTTAAAAAATACACACTACCCACATTATATATGTTCTTCAAAAAATTTGATAATGAAATCACAATGATAAATGGAACATATAAATCCAAAATGAATAACATGAAAAAATATTCACACTATCCACATTATATATGTGTTTCAATAAATTTGATAAAGCAGTCGTAATGCAAATATCAGAGTTAATCAAGTGGGTTGTAGTCCAATGGTGAATATGATGGTATAAAAAGTACTACCTAGCCATCCACAAAGGTATAAATCCTAAGAGATACTAAAATGGGACAAGGTTGGGGATTGTGCCCTAGATGAATTTGGTAGAATAGATACCTTTCAGTCCTTAACACTAAACTAAAGAAATATTTTTTACACTTAATCTATGTAAAAATAAAGTTTTAATTAAAATTATATCATAAAAAATACAAGAGAAATAAATTAATTAAAATACTAAAAAATCAAACCAAAAACATTTGTAAGAAGAATTCAAATCCATTAGATTAATCAAAAATGAATTTGAAGACAAAATAAACACTCTTAAGACATCCACATTACCCACATTATATAAGTGGTTCAAATTAAATAATCCAATGTGATTAGGGATTATAATAAAAACATCATAATTTAGAGTAAAACAAGAAGAGCTTCCCCTAAGCACTCAAAAATATTCATAAAAACCCTTAAAAAAATAAAAGAAATGAAAAGAATTTAAATTTGTAATATCAAGCCAAAATAAATGAGAGATTAAAATAAACACTCTAAAAATTCCTACATTATGTAAGTGCTTTAAATTTGACTCTATAGTGTGATTATAGAAAACAATAATAACATGAAAAAATAAAAACATATAAGACCCTAACTAACCCACATTAAAATTGCCCAATTCAATTCTCTCAATTTTGTTGATATTCAGTTCTCTAATCTAATAAAATTTTAGAATGAGAACACCCAACTTATAATATTTAATTGGTAAGAACTCATTCATAATGAAATAGAAGAATGGGGAGGATGAAGATATTATTGGCATAACACCACCCCATTAAAATTATAGTTGAAAATTATGGAGCACCTTAATTAGGAGTGTTCACATTTCCACTTGATGTGTCAATGAGGTCCATCAAATCAATTAAAGTATAGAATTCATGGTTGGACTAACATCCATTAAAAATACGCTAAGGAAAATAATAACAATTAAGGAAAATAACAATGGTTAAGGAAAAGGACAATAGTTAAGGAAAATGAGTGCTTCTTGAATCAAGTAATGGTGAATGGGCTCCTACACAAGTATAAAAAGTAATGGCAAACAAGAACTGGTATGCTCTTTGAATAGAGGAAAGATGTGCAAGTAACAAGTTAGTGTTCAACATATATTACTAGTATTCTATTTTTTAACTAGAATATAGCTTAACCTTGGTCTTTGCCTTAACTAACATCGTCAGCCTTAACCATGTCCTTTATCTTAACCATTGTTGTTTGATATAACTATTGTTTGCCTTAACATGTTGACAAATGTTAGCCCACCTCATGAGTGCATCGATAGCTAGTTAAACAATTAATAGTGGTTAATGCAAATAACATTGATTAAAGAAACAATATCTCAATTACGACCAAATTTCTAATATGAATATTAATGGAGTGGATGAGGACTAATTGAGAGTCAACATCCAACATGACAATCCACACCAAATGCTTGTAGTAATTATGCTCAACTAATAATTACACGTAGTAATTATTTTATTTTTATATTTATATAATTTTTATATTCATTGACCAAAAAATTTATTTCTATGAGACAAAAAAAATTAAACATATCGATCCCTTTTAACATTTTATGTTCTTTCAACCTCAAGTTATTCTAAATGGGTGATAAAACAAGCTATAATCCTAACTTCTTGTACCAAGAAAAGGGAAGGTTTGAATTGACCCCACCAATATATTCACTCCCAAGTTAGTATGGTGTGATTTATGAACAAATGTTATGAGGCAATTGACATGGAAAGAGCATTTCTTGCAGAAGCTTTCAGATTGAATTTCTAATTGGTAGTCATAGAACACCATGACAAGGAGATTACATTTCCAATAGAAGTTTTTAGATTATAGTTCTAATAAATGATGTGATTTGCATTAAATTTATCACTATGAAGATAATTAAATAGGGTTAAATTAAATTTTTTAAGGTAAATAGGGTTTACGATTTAAGGTTTAGGGTTTAGTGCTTAAGGCTTAGGGTATATAGGGTTTAGGTTTTAGGGTATAAGGTCTAATCATGAAAGTAATTAGGGCCAAATTTAGCTCCTTTAACCTATTTGTGACTACTTAAAGTGATTTTGGGCTCAATTATCCCCCACACCATCATAAATTGAGCCAATTAGTCAATTAGGTCAATAAATGATGTGATTTATGCCAAATTGAGCCTTGTGAACATAATTCTTACTCTAAATGATGTTTATTGAGGCTAAATTGATTAATTTATGATATAAGGTTTAAAATTTAGGGTTTAAGGTACATAATGATAAATTAAATTGAGCTACTTGAACCCATTTGTGATAACATAAAGTGACTTTGGGCATAATTATCCCCAATGCCATCACAAATTAAGCCAATCAATTAATTGAGCTAATAAGTTATGTGATTTTTATTGAATTGAGCCCTATGAACATAATTAAGTGAGGTTAAATCAAATGGTTTAAGGTAAATATGGTTTATTATTTAAATTTTAGGGTTTAAGGTTTAGGGATTAATGCTTAGGTTATATAGGGTAATAAGGTCTAATGGAAAAGGTAACTAGGGCCAAATTCAACTCCTTTAACCTATTTGTGACTACAAAATGTAATTTTGGGGTCAATTGGCCCCTATGTCATCATAGATTGAGCCAATTAGTTAATTGGGGTAATGAGTGATGAGATTTAGGCTAAATTAATTCCTATGAACATAATACTTACTCTAAATGATGTTAATTAAGGATAAATTGATTGGTTTAGGGTCTCAATTTTAAAATTTAGGGTTTAGGGTTTAATCATGAAGGCAATTGAGATATTTGAACTCATTTGTGAGTACAAAGAGTGATTTTAGGCATAATTAGCCCCAATTCCATCACAAATTATTCCAGTCAGCGAATTGGTCAAATAAGTAATGTGATTTATATTGAATTAAGCCTTATGAACATAACTAAGTGGGGTTAAATTAAATGGTTTAAGGTAAATGTGGTTTATTATTTAAGTTTTAGTGTTTAGGGCTTAAGGCTTAGGGTATATAGGGTTTATGTTTTAGGGTATAAGGTCTAATTGTGAAGGTAATTAGGGCCAAATTTAGCTCCTTTAACCTATTTGTGACTAAATAATGTGATTTTGGGCTCAATTGGATGCCATGTCATCACAAATTGAGCTAATTAGTCAATTAGGGCAATGAGTGATGCAATTTGGGCCAAATTGATCCCTATGAACATAATTATCATTCTAAATGATATTAAATGAGGATAAACTAATTGGTTTAGGGTTTAGGGTCCAATCACAAAGGTAATTTAGCTGCTTGAACCCATTTATGAGTATGGAAAGTGATTTTGGGCATAATTAGCCCTATTGCCATCACAAATTGAGCTTATCAACCAATTGAGCCAATAATTAAAGTGATTTGCATTGAATTGAGCCCTATTAACATAATTAATTATGGTTAAATTGAATGGTTTAAGGTAAATATGGTTTAAGATTTAAGGTTTGGGGTTTATAATTTAGGTTTTAATGCTTAGGTTATGTAGGATTTAAGGTATAAGGTCTAATCATGAAGGTAATTAGGGATAAATTAAGATCCTTTAACATATTTGTGACTTAAAAATGTGATTTTGGGCTCAATTGGTCTTCACATCATCATAAATTGAGCTAATTAGTCAAATGGGGTAATGAGAGATGCGATTTAGGCCAAATTGAGCCATATAAACATAATTCTTACTCTAAATGATGTTAATTGAGGATAAATTGATTATTTTAGTGTTTAGGCTTTAATATTTAAGGTTAAAGGTATAATTATGAAGGTAATTGAGGATAATTTCAACTAATTAAACCTATTTATGACCGTACATTATGTTTTTGGGTTCGAATAACCCCTATGTCATCACACATAGAGCAAAATAGTAAATCGGGGTAGTTAGTGGTGTGATTTTGACCAATTTAAGTCTTATATACCTAATTCTTAGTATAAATGAAGGTAATTAGGGCTTAAATTATTTGTTTAGGGTTTTAAGATTTTATGATTTAGGGTTTAGGGTTTTTAGGGTTTTGGGTTCAGGGATTAAGGTCTAGTTTTGAGGGTATAAGGTTGAAGAGATCAAGGTTTTAGTGTTAAGGGTTTAGGTTAAGCTTGTTTATGCATACATCCAAGATTGTGTACATGGTAGGACTTCATTCACAATTCTTTTAGTGGTAAAAAACCAAAACAAAAATATTTATGTCAATGTCCTTTTTTTAGATTGAGACGTTTATCCCCTGGGTACTCTGCTTTATAATGTTCTATACACTTCAACTATATTTTTTTATTGATTTGATGCATGTACCCACCCTCAAAAGTAAAAAACATTATCTCCTCATGGTTGACTAAAGAGTTCATGTCTATTTTTTAATAATTTGACAATTATCCCCACCTAGTACTACATATCAGGTAGGTCTAATTTTTAATAATTGGATTGTTGTCCTGACCCTTAAAATTTGAAAACTTTGTGTAATCATGGGTGATGGCTTTCATAATAGCATGAAAAATTTAAATCATAAAATAATAGAGGAATTATAAGTGTAGAGAGAAAATCAAAGGTAGTGAATGAAAAAACTTCATGCAAATAAGTATACTATCCCTAATGAATTAAATGTCATAAATAATTATGAAATAAAAAATGATATTATACCAAATTCTAAAGGTATAATTGATAATTATAATAGTATACTAGATTATAATGCAAGTCCACATTAAAATTTTATGATTTTTAATTTTGATGATGATGATAAAATGCATGATGATGTAAATTGCATGGAAATGTTGATTGGTAAAAGTAACAATCAAGAAAACATTCTGGGAGCACCATTTAATGAAGAAACTAGCAATGAAGAAAATAATATGGTAACACCAAATCAATCAAATTTACCACTAAGAATGCCTCTTAGGATTTTGAAAAGAAGACCCACATATTTTATTGAAATTGATGAAAAACTTTTGAAACCATTCCTAAGAAAATGTCTTGGAGCCATATGAGAAGAAAAGCTAAATTTTTTTGGGATTATCACTTTCAAAAATTAAATGAAACTCAAAGATGTCAATTATTTTTTACATTGAATAAAGTGCATAAGACGAGACTTATAATGAACACCCTAGGACTAAGAACATCTAATATTGATTGTGTAAACAAGTAAAATGTTAAAATTTTTCATAATGCATACCATCAAGTAGGTGTGAAAAAATGCACCAAATATGGTAACATTTACAAGTACATTATTACAACTTCTGTGGTAAGTGGTATCAAATAAAGAATAAATTATTGATTATAAGAACATGCCAAGCATTTCACATAAATAGAAAAACACTAATTAAAGTAATTGAGAGATGTATAATACTTGATGTTTCTAGTAATAATGACTTGTGGTCATTTTTTGGTAGACTCCCATGAAAATACAAGGCTATAGCTAGTTCCCTAAAAGATTTGCTTGCAAATTTTTGGAAATATAACATAAGGGTATTGCCAAATATTAAAGATGTTGTGAAAAGAAGAGTTGGTTCTTGTAACCGTGAAGCACATCCTAAACATTTTTTGGATTTGACTCAAACATAATTTTACTCTAAATTTATTTAAAAACATCCCTATTTTTCTATTAGTCAAAGAGAATTTGAAATGGCCAAACCCTTCTATGTGAAAATCAATCACACATGCCTTACTTGTTGTTGTAAGCAACATTTTGAATTTTTGATGCATTATGATAATTTTTGACATCTCCATTGTACCTTGCATACTGAATTTTTTTCGTAGGAGTGTGGAGTGGAAGCCCGACCAAAATTAGTAAGGGAATTTATTCCATCTATTTTTTATGAATGATGAGATGGATAATTGTTTTATAACAAGGCATGTTTGGATGGAACTTGTAACATTTGTGGTGGATTACCAGAATTGAGAAAATGTACCCATGAGGAGAGTACACATAGAGTTGGACAAGATTTGGTTGGTTTTAGTAAATATAAATCTATGACATATCAATTAAAATATGGAAAGGAATTTAAAATTTATGAGCTTGTTACAACACAAATACACGTTTCTAAAATTATGGACAAATTCAGGGAGGAAATTGTATATGATTATGCAAGGCACACACATAGAGCTCAATGGCTAGATGAACAATTCAAGTTAAGGAATCAATCCCACTTGGTACTATTGTTTTAGTAGTTGACTTTGTAGATAGTTACACATTTTAATCATAAAGAGAGGTTCAATCCCAATAATACCATTCAGTACAAGTTTCTCTTTTTGTGCATATAGTTTTCATGCATTCACTTGATAGTACAAACCATGATCAAAAAGTATTTAGGGAATACCAATTCTATGTCAATGATGATCAAACACATTCTTTAGAGTATTGAAAGGTTGTTTTCAAATGTTTTATGGTAAGTTGAGTGAAAGGAACATTAATTTAAATCAACATTATATTTGGTCACATAATTGAATGTCACAATTTAAGAATGCACCGATATTCTACAACATATTTGGAATTTCATTGAAATAGGTTGTGTAAAAGGGGAGCATGATGGTGCAAAATCATGTATCAAAAGAGCATTTGTAAGAGAGGAATTGAATTTTAAAGATTTATTGATTTGACAAATGCCAAAAACATAGTTGAATAGTGTAATGAAATTATGGGCCATGGTGCTCAATAAAAGTCCATTGTTCATGGATATTTTTGGTTGATACAGGATGACAATTTGGAAAGGTATTAAGATTGTATGATAGTAATAGATCGAGTGATTTACACTCATTTCATAGCTCAGACATAGGTTCTTGGATGGTTCATATGAGGCACATGACATGCTTTTATTTGTCATGTATTGAATTTTTTTAAAACAAGTACGAGTCACAAGAATGGGTGGATGAATGGAGTCGTATATCTCTAGTTATAATTGACACTTATCAAGTTCCACTAGCATTAAAAATTATAGAGCTAACATCATCATCTGAATTTGACCATGTATCCGATCTAGTGAAACCAGGTAAAATCTATTTAACATGTGTTTCATGTACTAAATTTGGTAAATATATCAACATATCATGTTCATAAACCATGCTTTATTTTATGATATAGGGTATGTTTACATAATTATTGTATATGAGGATAATGAGGAGGGGATATACCCTTCTAAATAGACTTTGAATGGAATTTTATAGGGGATTTAATGATCATGTTTTAAATTAATTCATGTTATTCTAACATGAATTAGGATAAGGATTTAAGAAAATATGATTGTTAGGACCCATTTAACACTTGGACAATAGTGCCAAAATAAGACACCCTAAGTTTTAGTGATCCTATCCAACATAGGCACTATTATCTAAAGGGAATGAGACTTGGGGGGATGGATTTGGGCTTGAAAAATATATTTGGGTTTGTAAGGGCTAAGTTTAGAAGGATGTGGATGACTTGGAATTAATGAAAGAAAAGCCTAAAAGGGTTGTGCAAGCAAGTAAGATGACCTATGGATTAGGTGTCTTTAGCCATACTCAAGTAATAAAATTTTGCATTTTATATGACTACATTTCCCCCCTCTCTATTCTAGTGATGCATCAAAAATAGAAAGTGTACCTAAAATTACCTATAAAGGTGAAGCCCATGAAGCTTTTATGATGCTGAGTAATGATGGATAGTACATAAAGAGCACATTGTGCAAGTGTGAATCTATGAAATGAAACAAAGAGTAGATCAGTTCTTATTATATGTGATATAAAACAAGAACATAAAAAAATTGATTAAAATAAAAATAGAAAGGAATGAATGCACCTCACTAGGTACGTAAACCAATACAAAACCTATTGTGATTATGAGTAACACTGAGTAATGTTAAATTGTGCTATACAAAAATTTATATCATGAATGAATCTAAGTGCTCAATTATTCAGAAAGTGGATCAAGAATACAAAGGTTGAGCCTTTAACTCCATCATCACCCATTAAGTGAAGCTAGATGATCATGCATGTGATAATTAATGTTTGGACTATGTGTTTAATCCCTCTAAATAGGTGGCTCAAGAATACAAAGGTTGTCCCTTTGGCTCCATCATTGCCCACTAAATGAAGCTATATGATCATGAATGTGATAATCAATGTCTATACTACGTGTCCAATCCCTCTAAATAGGTTGCTCAAGAATACAAAGACCTGCCCTTTGGCTTCAACATTACCCCATGAAGTGAAGCTATGAAGTGATACTAGTATAGAATAAATTTCATATGAGATGGCTCATGAATCCCATAGATGTTTTGAAAATCTGAAAATGTGTCATGAATAGATGAATGTATGTTAAAAAATAGGCCACTCGTGGCCATTCTGAAAGATGGAGATTATGCCCATATGAAAGCCACTCTGAAACTCATGCACTAGGCTTATGTAAAAGCCAACTCAGGAACTAAAGTACTTAGAAAGTTAAACTTGTATGAAATTTCAACTTAAAAAAGATGTCAACCACCTTTAAATGGAGTAATTCATGTAACTACTGAGAATTCTTGGGTAATAAACTAAACTCAGAAATAAAAGAAGACCAATGTGCCCCACACATTGCCTCCAATCATTAGTGTCTAGAACATGTATTTTGATCTAGAAGTTATGTCAACTACCTAATCTAAAACTAGAAGTGAGAGCCATCATGCCATGCATGATACCCCCTATATCTAGATTCCTTGAGAAAATTGTACTGAAACTACTGATCTGGATGTTCAAAAACTATAGTTGAGATGAACATTTTCTTGTTACTAGATAACCTAGGTGTTTTTATACCTAAACAAGAGTGCCAAAATGATGAAACCCTTGTGTTTGGTCTATTATCCATTTTTGGTGTCATTTTCTTATACTAAAATTGGTTATTGATCTAGAATTATCACTATTTTTTTATTCTGTTATCACTGGTTTGATGTCTAGATTCTAAAATGGGTGATTTGAATGTTGTTTTTTTGGCTACTAGGAGCTTTGATCTCTATGAAAAACCCCTATTTGTTTCCCCCTCTTCTAAGGGTAGGAATGATTGAATCTGTAATGATTACCCTAAGAAGAAAAGAGTCTCACAAGTGTGTTATGCTAAATAGATACATGATATAGAAATGATATTTGACAAGATATCTCTAGATATAACAATGTTTGTATTTAGTGATTATTAGATCAATATGGATATGCTTAGATAAATATAACAAATATAAAAGCATGTGTAAAATACTGAACCATAAATAGAGATGTTAGATGTTATTTGTTAGTTGGAGGGATGGAGCATGATGTCTATCATGACATCCAAGAAATCAAGGTAAATGCATGATATATATCATGACATTGCAACAATTAAAAAAATAATCAAGTAACAAGCACATGGATTAATAATCAAGAAGCATACAAGAGTGGCCAAGGGGCCAAAAAAATAAGGGACATGGGCACATGTCACTCAAACTAGAAAACAAGCATACAAGGTATGTTCAAATGCCACATACACATACAATTGAAGCAAACAAAATTGGCATAAGGTCCACAAACACATAGAAGAGTACAATTAAAGGACATTGAAAAATGTCCAAAGTTACACACACACTAATAGAAGCAAAGGACATTGGCAAATGTCCTAAGGCACACATAAGAAACAAAAATGAAACTAGAAATACAATCTAACAAGCTATGCTAAGCAAGAAAAGAAAGCATGTAATGACTGAAAAGGTACAATCACATCTAACTAATCAAAGCAAGAGTGAAAGTGTGAAAGAAATTTTAATTACAAGACTAGGTATATGCTAGGAAATACACAAGTTCAAGATACTAGTGAGTGTCAATGTGGTAATCTATGTAATCTAGTAATTATTGTATGTCAACATGATAACAAGAGTGTGTGGTGTAATAATGACATAACCCATATGGTGTAGTCATGTATAAGATGATCCCAATGGGAAGATATATGTCGATGTGTGTTTTGAATGTAGAATTAGGATGCCCCCTCAATGGGTAGAATGAAGCAATCAAGGAACTAGAAGTCACATCACACATTCAAAGAAGATCAAGTGAAGAATGGTAATGTAGATTATCAACAAACAATAACATAGAACATCAAATGTAAGTCTAACATAGTAGTATAAATGTAAAACATGAATGATGCATACAACTAAATGTTTTTGGTGTTTTAAAATTATTTCAATGTTTTTGTATTTTTAAATTTTGTATTATTTTTGTATTTCTGTAATAAACTATGTAAAATAAAAATTGAGAAGAAATGATCCTAACCAATGAGTCTCAAACGAGACTCCCTATCATGGTGTCCTATATCGAACAAAGGTATGGTGCGTGATTGTGAAGCACGATGGAAAGGTTGAGACTGTGATTTTGAAAGCTATGTATGTTTTTAATGTTTCGAAATCTATAAAGTAGAAACTAAATATGGGGTCCCTTTTTAAATCTGAGAAGTGGATGTAATTTTAGGGCTCTTAAGGACCCATCTACAAGTAGGAGAATCTCTTTGAACATGTGCTTTATGTGTAGATGTATGAGATCTTAATGACACTAATATGGGTGTGAATATAGTCATTATAAGCTATCTAGAATCTTGAAGTGGTAGAGGTGCATGAATCCTCTATATTGGTGATGGATGGCTCAACTGTGTTAGAATCTATACTAGGGGAAGAATTGTAACTAGTGGGAAACTGAAACTAGTGTAGAAGTTGGAATTGGTGACTATAAAATAGATGTATCTAAAGTAGGGAGTGGTAACTCATATATAAATCCACCAACTATAATACCTTGATTAGTGTGAATGAATTTCATGCATCTGTGAACTATAGATGGTACTACTTGAATTTTTTGAATCCATGGGTGACCAAGTAACATATCAAAAAATATTACACTGGGAACTACAGTGAAATGTGTGGTCGCATGTGTTGGATCAATCTATAAAGGAAGTAAAATCTCACCCAATGAACTCTATATATGCCCGTTAAAACCACTAATAACTATGTCTATCAGAATGACATCTTGCTTTGAATAACCCAAATGCTTTACTAGTTTCTAGGTGCACATGTTAAGATTGGAACCATTATCAATAAGCACACTACAAATAGGATGATTATGAATATGAGCTCTGATAAAGAGTGATTTATAATCTGAATTATCCTCCACAATCTCTTGATTTAAGAAGGATATCAAAGGTCTAGCTGGAACTCTAGACTCATACACATTGATCATATCACTCAAAATATGTGACTCAACTGAAGGTGCTTGGTATGTAACTGGTGGTGGATGTGCATGATATGAATGATGAACCCCTGATGTGTCCCTTGTATCTTATTTTGAATTTTATGTAAATGGATCTAAGAATATTTTCAAAGCTTCATCTTGTGTTGGTTTTTCCCATGGAGGATCAAATGAAGTGTTAATATCAAGTAGGTTGTCATCTATGAAGTCTTATATCTTGTGTCTCAAACCGATGCATTTATTTGTAGTGTGGCCTAGTGCCTTGTGGTAATCATAAAATGCCTGCTAATTTTATTCCTTTGGAAGAGGTTTGGTTGGATCAACTTCATGAATAGGAGGGAGAGATATGATATTACAATCTAAAAGTTGTAAAACCCTAGTTGGAGGAACTAGAGATGTGGGAAAGTACACTGCGGGGGTGCTGATAAAACTATACATTGAGGAGGCTCTAAAGATACATTTACTATAGGTTGATTCTACCCTTTGTACCATTGAACTTGACCTTGTATAATAATTTTTTGTTACTCTTATTATTTGTGTCTGGAATGCTTGTATACTTGAGTTTGCCCATTGAAATGAGTTTCACTTCTCTTTCATTGAGTGTATGACATAATTCCATGAAGGAAGAGAATAAATTGAACATAATTGATTCATGAAGTGTTCGTAGAAGACTCTATTTGAAGAGGTCCTATAACTCTTGATCTACCATTAGACTAGTCATCTTGCCAAGATGGTCTTATAGTGAAGAACATAGTTTGTGAGATGCTCATTTGGTCATTATTTTTATTGACCAATTTGAGAAAATGAAACTTTATCACCAATGTTAATGTCAAAGTCTACTAAGAACATGTTAGCTAAAGGATTTAATGCATGAACTGACTGATTTGATAGACTATAGAACCATTGTAAAGCATAATATTTTAGGCTCTATGGAAATAGATTGATAAGTAGTCAGTCATTGCATACATAGTCCAAGAATGCTATGTGAAAAGCTATTAAGTGTCTATGAATCACCCTTGCCATCATAAAGAGTAAGCTTAGGTTGAACAAAACCTTATGGAAAGGGTGTAGAAGTAATGTGATGTTTCAATGGTATATACAAAAGAGAAAAAGAATCTAAAGCTTACATAGGTCTAGTGGTACCTTGCTCAAGATGTAGCACCTTCGATTGAAGAGATCCTATCTTTTATACAAGGGCTACCACATCAAAAAAGAGGGATGTACTAGTTGTAATTGGTGGCATAAAGGTAGGTTGGGCTGTTATAGGGGGTTGTTGAGACATAGTTGCCCCTGTAGTGTCATTTGCAACTGGTTGCTTTGTGGTTTGAGAAGATTGACCATTGTTCACTTTTTGTTGCTCCTCTTGTATAATTCTAAGCATGTCATCTTGCATATATGGATGTTTTGTTAAGAGTTATTGAAATTCTCTTTTATCCATTTCATCAAAACTAGTATATTAGGCCATTCTGAAAGTAGGAAAACAATTTATAATGTGTTTGAATGTTTTGCAATAAGTTTTAATAGGCAATGTGCTAAAAAATAAAAGCATTGAATATAAGAAATGCAAAGTCCTAAAAATAGTTTATTGGAATTTGTACAAAAAGGATATGGAGCTCCCAAACATGTAAGGTGATACCTCAAGAAGAAAAATAGGAGCTAGTACATGCAACTAAGGATTTTAAAAAAAAAATTGTGTAAAATAATATGAATTTTTTTAATTTAGATTGAATATTTGAGCTAAGTATGTAATATAAAATTTGAAATATGGTTGGAAAATTAGTAGAAAATAACTAGGAGCTAGTTGATGCAACTAAGGTGTTTGAATGATTTTTTTAAAATTAGTATGATAATTTTAAAATTTTGATATGATTTTATATAAAATTTGTATAATTTTGCTTGAAAAATGTAGAAAAAATCAGAAAATATTTCTAAAATTAGCAATATATTTTTCCTAGTGTTTGGAATGTGTTTGTATGAAAAAAGGACCTAGTATGTCCAAACTAGGGTTTTAACAAAATATATAATAATTTTTCAATTAATTTGTAGATTTATTATTTTTAAATATAAGAAAAATCAATAAATATGGAAAAAAATTAAAAATAATTTACCCTAGGGTTTCTAGTATTTTTGTGCAAGAATTTGAAGTTAGGTTCACCAAATGTTTTATTGTTTTTTTAAATAATGAATTTTATTCATAATTAAATATATGGGTTTGAATAGGGTAAATAATTAAATAATGTTCAATAATTAAACCACTGGTTTGTGTAAATAGATTGTATTTTTACCTTTTCTAATAATAGAGAGAAAATCAAACTTAGCTGGAAACTAACTGAGATATATGTTGTAGGGTCTATAGATTTCTATGCAAGCTTAGGAGACTATCGTAAACATGATCTTGGAGTTCATTTTTGGATTGGAAAGGAACACAAAAAGTGGGATACCCTATTATTCAGTGCTATAATCCTTTTTTGGTGCTATGATCTAGGTGATCCAAGTTTTTTGGGTTTTGCTCAATAGGTCTATGTTATCCTATCAATGAATATCAAAGCTCAGAAGTCTGTGAAGTTTTCTATGTATCTTTTTTAATCTTTAAATCCATAGTAACTATTCATGCTTGAAATTAAATGGAAACTTGGGAAATAAATAGAATGGGTTAGTGTGTAAAGGATACATTGGATGTACTTCATACCCTGTGTGTGGGTACACTGCCTACATATAAATACTATGAGGAGGGATCAAAATAATGTACTTCTCCCATTGAAGTGCTTGCTGAAATTGTGTATGAAAATATAACTATATGTGAAATTGTGTGTACTTGGAATTATTAGGGGCTGGTGTAAAAGTTTGAATATGCTTAAAATACTATTGGAAGGTTGTATGCAGGGAATAGGGAAGAGTGCTTAAGTCTACTTACTTGTATTCTTGCTTCTCTCTTGTAAATGAGTGCCAACCCTCCTAAATGGACTGTGAATGGCCTTTTATAGGGAATTTAATGGTCATGGGTTAAATTAATTAACATTAGGCCAACATGAATTTGGATAAGGATTTGAGAAAATATGATTGCTAGGACCTATTTTGCACTTGGACAACAACACCAGAAATAAGACACCCTAAGTTTTAGTGCTCTTGTCCAAGTTAGGCACTATTATCTAAAGGGAATGAGACATGGAGGGATGGATTTGGGCCTAAAAGAGCTACCTATTTCTATAAGGGTTAAGTTTGGAAGGTTGTGGATGACTATGAATCAATGAAAGAAAATCCTAAAAGGGTTGTGCAAGCAAGTAGGAATACCTATAGATTAGGTGTCTTTAGCCATACTTAAGGCCATAATTATTTAAAAAAATGGCATCCATGTGGATTAAAAGGCTATGTTTGTGGAAATTCATGTAAATTTCACATCCAGAGGTGTTGTAAGTGATGTATTTTGAAGCGGAGTTCCCAGAAGTTAAAATGTCTATTAGAGGAAAATAACTTGTCTCTTAACTACATGAAAGTGACATTTTAGGACTAATCATTTAATCCTCATCCATTAGTTCCTTGATGCCTTTAAATTCAATATATTTAAGGTGAAATTAGAGGAATTCAACATGCACATTATGGTTCTTTTTATTCATGGATATGACTTATGATTTCTATTTTATAATTGTCTAAAGTTTGCTTTAAAACACCAGTTTTACCTTGTAGGGACAAGTGGCCTTGAGGCTAGAATGGGTGCTCTGTCTCCTAATTAGGCATACTCAAATACCAAGAATGGAGTCCTAGAGGTTAACATCCACCCTCAACATGGTGGCAATCTCATTTTTTACCCACAAGCCCCCACATATAGAGACCTTGTACTGTGGCTTACATCTTGCATCTAAGGACAAGAGGCCTCAAGGCAAGAATCATTTGATTTTTTGGTGAGGTTAAGTGAAAAACCCATAAAAAAATCTTTTTGTTTTTTGCTTTATGAGGAGGTTAAGTGAAAAACCCCATAGAAGCATTATCAAGTGAAAAGTGATATCAGTGAGTGTGTTACTTCTTTCATTTATTGCATTTATTTTACATTGTATCACACTTAATTTTATTTATTGCACTTGATTGTATTTGTCACACTTGATTAATTACAAGATGCCAAAGATTAAAAAATTGATTTCATACTATGATAAATTAATGATTTATAATTATTCATATTATAAATATTTGATGGAATCTTCATTAGTTTTTAATGAGCTATGGGATGTTGTAAAGATTGAAAATCCTACATTGCCTACAAAAAAATCCAAAATTTATGTTTTTAATCTACATGATTCTAAGGTCCTAGCTTTAATCTAGTGTTATTATACTCAGGATTCTTACATACATGTTAACAATTTTTCTCATAGTTATACTACATGGAAAATCTTATCTGATTTGTATGATAAGAAACCTAAGCATAAGAAGATAGACATCCACATGTAGTTGTTTACTTTATCATTAGAGGAAGATGAGAATATGGGATAATACATGTCTAAGTTTATGAATATTTCTACTGAGTATATTAAGGTTGGGTTTGGAAAACTAGATTATGATCTCATAGTTACTGTTGCATTGAAAGGACTACTTGGGTCCTATAGGAACTTTGTAGAAATGTTGCATGTCTTTGAAAATATCATAGGCATCATTTTTGATAAATTGGTTGAGTTTCTTATTCAACATGACCTTTATCTACCTAATAAATCTAAGAAAACTAAGGAAGCCCATGTTTTAGATTCTAAGCCTAGTTCATCTTATTTTGGTCAACAAAATAATAGAGGGAACAATTATAGAGGGGGTCAAGGTTATAGAGGAGGCAGATATCAAAACCAAGGTAGAGGTTATTCAAATCAAAAAAATATATATATCCATTCTCATTCAAATGAGATGAGTGATAGAGGATGTGATCACAACTCTTATAGATGCAAAGATCGAGGTAGATCAAACAATCAGTGTCATAGTTGTGGCAAATTTGGTCACATTAACTCTTAGTGTAGGATTTATTTTGACAAAATTTAGAGGCCACAAAAAGTGAATAAGTCTAACTTTGCTCAATATGTTGACCATGACTATGATGAGTTAAGCAATGTTACTCATTAATTTGCATTCATTTCTTTAGGGAACATTGATTATATGGAATATGAGGCTAGCATGAGCTTATAGATGTATGGGTTTTAGATGCAAGAGCAACCAAACACATGAAATTTAGGTGAAACATTTTTTAGACTTTTAAAGAAGCTTCTCTCTCTTTGGTATCCTTATCAAATAAGTCTTTTCATACTCCATAAGGTCTTGGGTCAATTTAGAGTATCCTTCCTAATGGATCAATCAAATACTTAGAGAATGTTTGGTATGTTCCCACATTACAGAAACATCTTCTTCCCTTGGTAACTATTCAAAATCAAGGTTATCAAATTGTGCCTGAACATGGGCTCATTTATATCATTTCAATGAAGGAGGGATATAAAACCATGTATACAAGATATGAAATAGGTACAGGTACATGTACTATGTCTAGATTGCATTGTAAAGTGCTTCTTTCCATAGTGGAACTAGCAGAAGTTGTTGAAATAAGTATAGGTACTATGTCTACATAGTGGTTGTGGCATCTCTGCTATAGACATTTGAATGTTCACTTTTTAGTTGACTTGTAGAGATATGGTATGGTGAGTGGGTTTCCCACTTTTCACAAAGATAATATTATTTGTGAATCATGTCTTTTGGGCAAATAGAATCAAGAAAATTTTCCTAAGAATTCTTCATGGAGAGCTAACAAATTTTTGTAGTTAGATCATAGTGATGTATGTGACATGAAAAAGTCATTCATTAGAGGGTGTAGATATTTTGTATTGTTTATTGATGATTTTTTTAGGATGACTTGGGTGGTTTTCATGAAAAAAATCATAAGTTTTCACTAATTTTGTTGATTGGTTACACTTAGTTTAAAAATAAATAGGTTCACACTTAGCCACTCTTCTTTTAGACAATGGTGGTGAGTATACTTCGAATGAGTTTTTAGATTATTGTCGAGAACATGGAATTCATCGACAATACAATAATTATTTCACTCCACATCAAAATGGAGTATCTAAACAAATGAATAGAACTTTAGAGTACACAACACAAGCTATGTTACACTACAAACATATTGATTATAAGTTTTGGTCTAAAGCCATTGTAACTGTAGTGTATTTGAGAAATAGGTCCCCTACAACTGCACTTTTGGGACAAACTCCACATGAGGCTTAGTATGGGTTTAAACCAAAATTTAAACACTTGAAATTTTTTGGATGCCTTTGTTTTTCTTTAGTTCCCACTAAACATAGAACTAAGTTAGAACCACGAGTCAAAAATGAATCTTTCTTGGATATTCAAAAAATAAAAATGGGTATCATTTACTTGCATAGGATACAGGGAAATTCATAACGAGTTAAGATGTAGTATCTAATGAATTTGGTACTATGAACACTGCAAAAATTGATTCTCAATTTGACAGGTTAGAGATTAAAATTGTAAAATGTGATAAGGGATTGAATAATTAAGGCAATTCTCTGAGGTTATGGTATGAGACTAATATCCCATCAATTTCCTCTCCTTCATCTACTAATTCACAAGTTGATGACTTAGAAAATGTTGAAAATTTTCTAAGTCTTCCTTTGAATGATGCACATGATGAGAATTTTGGTGTCCCTGATTTGAATAATATGAATAACTATCCAAAATGGGCTCAAAGTAATTTTTTTGACTTAAAAGTAGATGAAGTTGGTTTAACAGGTCCAAAGTGTTCTCATAAATAGGTAAACTATGCAATGGTTTTTACTACTTCCACTAAGCCATATACTTTTGACGAGCCATCTACTGAACATGTTTGGTAATAGGAACTGCAAAGTGAGTATGATGCAATACTTAACAATAATTTTTGGGTTTTGGTTGATCCTCCTCCACATGTTCAACCCATAGGATGAAAATGATTTTATAGGACTAAATATATATCGGATGGATCCATTGATAAACATAAGGAAAGACTTATTATGAAAGGATATGCACAACAAGAAGGTATTGACTATGAGGAAACATTTACACTAACTACCAAATGGCACACTATTCATATGGTACTTTCCTTAGTATCACATAATAGTTGGAAATTAAATTAGATAGATGTTAAAAGTGACTTTTTGAATGGTGATTTAGAGGAATAAGTATACATGAAATAACCTCAAGGTTTTGAGAAAGTGGGAGCAGAACACAAAGTGTGTAAATTGATAAAATCTTTGTATGGGCTCAAATAGGCACCCAAGGCTTGGTATGAAAAAATGGATTCATAATTGAATACTATTGGCTTTCAACATAGTGAATCTGATGATACTCTCTATTTTTGAGTGCAAGTTAAGAAATCGGTGATTCTTGTTCTCTATGTCAATGACTTGTTTATCACAGGCAATGATGAAAACCATAACAAATCTATGAAGAAAGAATTAAAATATGGGTTTGAGATGATGTATCTTTAACTTCTTCACTATTATCTTGGCATAGAAGTAACTTATAAATATCATAGTATTTTCATTTCAAAAACTAAGTATATTTTTGAGTTATTAAATAGGTTTGGAATGAATGATTGCAAACCTACCCTCACTCCCATGGAAAGTAACTTGAAATTGTCTAAGGATGATGGCAGTGCCTTTTTTATGGTACCAAATATAGAGAGTTAGTGGGAGGTTTGATATATTTGATGACTACCATGTTCAATATATCATTTTAAGTTGGAATTTTGACTAGGTTTATGCATGAGCCTAGAGAAATTCATTGGCATGCAGTAAAAAGAGTATTTTGTTACCTTAAATGAACAAAAATAGATGGATTTGATTACTAACACAATAATAAATTCAAACTTTTTGGGTATTGTGATGTATATTTTGGTAGATGTGTGGATGATAGAGTATCCACAATAGGATACACTATACATATGGGTTTAGCTACCATTGTTTGGCATTGTAAGAAGCAAGATACAGTGGCAAATTCATCAAAAAAATCAGAATACATTACAACATGGGATGCTTCCAGATAATTTTTTTACTTAAGGTGCATTCTTGAAGATCTTTAGGTTTCTTAGATTACTCCTACACATTTATACATTGATAATCATAGTGCAATCAAGATATCCAAGAATCCAATATTTCATTCCAAAACAAAAAATATGGATGTCAAATATCATTCTCTATGAATGTTGGTGGCGAAGAAAGCACTTGATCCAATATATTACCCAATTATTGATTAGATAGCTGACATTTTCACAAAACTCTTTGATAGAATCAAATTAAAAAAATATATAAAAATGTTTGGCATGTGTCCAAAGAACTGACTTTGGATCATGGGGGGTTTGTAGGTAAAATTAAATAAATGTAAATGGGGCATGATTATTTTTAGAAAGACACCCCCATAAATAAATTAAATTAGTTTTATTAGGTTAGTATATTTGTGTTAAATAATTAGAACTACCTTTCAGGTGGAATTCTCATGGGAGTTGGTTAGTAGTTTAGTTAGTTTTATCGATATATAGTGAAAACTTATAAATATATATTTTTTACTGTAAAAGTATTAACAACATATTGGCACCCTTTTTATGTACTTAATTTTTTTAGATTAATAAAATGCTTATGGACCCACACTCAGTGGGCACAAGATTCAACCTAATTAGTTTATGTGATATCAAGCAAGTGCTCCGTCTCTTAACCGTGTATATGTAGATGACAAGAATGTAGTCTTAGAGGGTAATACCCACCCTTGACATGGTTTTGGTGTCAATTTTAACCCATGAACCCTCAAAGATAGAGATATTACATTATGGCTTGCATCTTGCATCTAGGGACAGGTAGCCTTGAGGCCAAAATAGGTGTTTTGTCTCCTAATCATGTGTATTTAGATGTAATAAATTTAGTCCTAGAGGTTAATCCCCACCCTTGATGTGGTGATGATGTCAGGTTTCACCCATGATTCCCTAGAGATAGAGATCTCATACCATGGCTTGCATCTTGACAACATTTCTTGTCAATGTTACTTGAGGCTAAAATTATTGCAAAAAAAGGTATTTGCATGGATTCAGAGGCCATAAATGTGGTAATTAATGTAAATTATATATCCAAAGGTGTTTTAAGTTATGGATTTGGAAGAAAAATTCCCAAAATTGTAAATGTCTATTGGAGGCAAATAACCTCTCTTTACTACATGAAAGTTGCATTTTATGACTAATCGTTGAATCCTCTACCAAGAGTTCCTCAATACTTTTTAATCTGAGATATTTGGGGTGCAAGTATAATAATTAAACATGCATGTGATGGTTCTCTTGGTTCATGGATATAACTTATGGTTTCCATTTTAAGGTTGTCTAAAGTTTGCCAAAAAACACCATTTTTAACTTGTAGGTACAAATGGCCTTGTGGTAGAAACGGGTGATCTGTCTCCTAATTGAGCATACGTAGATGTCAAGAATGGGGTTATAGAGGTTAATCACCACCCCTAATATTGTGGAGATGTTATTTTTCACACATGAGCCCCCAAAGATAGATATATTATATTATGGCTTGCATGTTGCATCTAGGGACAAGTGGTATTGAGGATAAAACATGTGCTCTATCTCTTAATTAAGTGTACTCTGATGCAAGTAATGCATTCATATATTTCACTATGGCTTACATCTTACATTTAGGGATAAGTGGCCTTAAGGCTAAAATAGGTGCTCCATCTCCTAACTGGGCATAATCAGATTCCAAGAATGTGGTCCTATAGGGTTATACCCACCCTCAACTGGTTTAGATGTTATTTTTCACCCACAATCCCCTATAGATAGAGATATCAGATTGTGGCTTGCATCTTGATAACATTCTTATCAATGTTACTTGAGGCTAGAACTATTGTAAAAAAGGGTATCCATGTGGATTCAAAGTCCATGGTTGTGAGAACATGTGTAAATTTAACATACTAAGGTGTTAGAAGTGATGGATTTTGAATTGGAGGTCCTGAAAGTGGAAATGTCTATTGGAAGTAAATAACCTATCTTTTAACTACATGAAAGTTACATTTTAGGACTAATCACTAATCCTCTACCATGAGTTCCTCCATGCTTTTCAATCTCAAATATTCATTGTGAAAGTAGAGGACTTCAACACACATGTGATGTTTCTTTCAATTCATGGATATGACTTGTATTTTTTATTTTAAGGTTGTCCAAAGTTTGGCTAAAAAACACTAGTTTTGCCTTGTAGGGGCAAGTGGTCTTGAGGCCAAAATAGGTGCTCTATCTCCTAATTGGGCATAATCAGATGCTAGTAATGTATTCATATAGGTTGATCTCTATCCCTAACATGGTGGAGATGTCAGTTTTCACCCATGATCCCTCAGATGTAGATATCTTACACTATGGCTTGCATCTTACATCTAGGGAAATGTCATCTTGAGGCTAAAATAGGTGCTTTTTATCATACTCGAGTGTACTAAAATTCTAGCAATGTGTTCATTGGATTTAAATGATATATTATATGTGGTGGATATGTCAGGATTCAACCACAAGGCCCCAAAGATGAAACACTTTTTTATTGATAGTCTATCATAGTAACAATATTCTATGTATGAGGAAACTTGCTTTTATTGAAACCAAAAGGGATATGTTCATTATATTTGTTATATTCATCTTTTCCTTACCTAAATAAAGAGTAATAAATTCAATTTAAATATAATTTCAACTTTTTTTAATGTCTAAGTAGTTGAAACCTTCAAGCAACCCTATTTTGTGCATTCACAGTCATTTGCAAGCATGCATAATAATATTATTTTATTCAAGAAGTAACAGTCTACAAGTATAATTATAATAGTCTATAAGTATAATCATTGGTATTTAAATTTATCAAATAATAATAAGTATAATATTCTATTCATGCCTTGTGATAGACCTCACATGTAGTGAAAATCACATTTACATTGAAGCATGTGTAGAAATAATTTGTGTCCCTCCTTATTACACTATCAATATGCCCCTCTCTCAATGGGTTGATGCTTGCATCAAACTTCTACCTACTTTTATATTTGGCAACACCTCAAGAGCTTCATGGGCATCCAAATATGTCTTTGATGCATGACTTTTATTGAAGAAGGTGAAGAGTTCTCAAAAGAACCACATAATTGTTGGCCTTATCAAAAATAGATATTATAATAGAAACACATATATTTTACAAATAAATAGCCCATTGCCTTTCCATTTCTACTTAATGCAATAACATACACAAAAAATGGAAAAATTTAGAAATTTCTAGAGCAAAGCTCAAAACACATATTTATAAGATATGTTATATATAACATATTTTTTATAATTACAATCACATTAACTTTCATATTGTATTACATTTATTTAATAGAAAAAAAACCAAACTATAACAAAAAAATAGTTGTATCTACTACAAAAAATATATTCTATGATCACTGCAAGGTAGATTTTTAAATCTCAACAAAAGTTTAAGACATACAATGATGTGAACATGTAATAGAATCTATAATAAACTAAAAAAAAATAAAAAACCTAAAATCAATGAGAATATTTATAAAGTGAAATGATGAACAATATATAATGTATTTCATATCAATGAGAATATGTAATAAACTAAAACAAAATACAAAACCTAAAATCAATGAGAATATTTATAAAGTGAAATGATGAACAATATATAATGTATTTCATATCCATAAAATCCATGTAAACATAAGTGATATGATATCCTGGGTCAATTCTGTATAGGAACATAATGCTAAAAAACTATACATCAAAACATATAGGCATATGAGAAAATGTCATAAGACATTATCCTAATCATCAAAATGCATTGCTTTCTTTGCATTGTTTTTAGAAGCCTCTCCCTTGGATGCCTTGTTCATAGCTGGAGGTGTCATATCTGGCTGACTATGAGTCCTCTTCTGCTCAAAACTCACCTATGCTCCAACTATTCATATGCAAATATTGTCATCAAATTTATATTTATTCGATCAAGATAATTAAAAAATTAACCAGTTAATTTTTTAAAATGATAACAAAATAATTAATAGGTGTACTTACCATAAGCTAGAAGTCACACTCAATTTGGGACGTCACTTAATAGGGTCAATGATAGGTTCATGTTGGTGAATGGGAGTGCAAAACATATCACCAATAGGAACTAGTGATGTTCTCATGATAACAGAAGGGATGGTTCCCTATATATATTCAAAATTAGCTCATAAAAATTTAAAAATTAAATTTTCACCATTACCATGTCATGCCTACTAATCAATTCAACGAGACTAAAAGACATCATTGGAGGAGTCTTTGTAGACATTTTTTTATTCATCAGCTATTTTCACAAGAAAAAAGGATAATTACAAAACACACTTTCGTCACTATGTACATGAAATCTCAACAACAACACCTACATTTGTTTGCTCTTGAATTGATGGTAGTGTCTAGTGTGGTCATCAACTACACAAATAAAATATCATTTTTAGTCACTTTAACATATATATACAACACCATACATGTATAAAAAACCATAAAATTAACTAATTATAAAAACTCATCTCTATATAGGTATACATAAACATAATAGTATCATCACACACGCTCATGTGGCATCCAAAATCCCACTAAAACATAAAAATTCATATATTTTATTGAGATTTCTACATGAAAATTGATTATTACATTTTAAATTATACATATATTTGAAATTAACAAGTCTGATAATTTTTTGCAACAAGTAAAATATTAAAGTAACTTCGGATGTTGCAACTAAGGTGTCTAGATCAAATGCAGATGAGTTAGACATAGTGAGGTCGATATCATTTAGGCCCACAAAATACCACCATGAGTGGGTTGCACGATATGCTTCTCCTCCTTAGGTCTAACACTACATGATCTATAATAGTGATCTCATTGAGTAGCATCATTAGATGAAGCCTTGCCATATCCACCTTCACTAGTAGGAGTATGATAAATCTAGTTGGTATGGTGAATAAGTGTGTCATTAAGCACCTTAAGCACATGAAAAGTAACAATATCTATAGTCTCTTTGAATATAGAGGGTAGGGTCTTAGGAAGATGTGGTTTGTTGATATTCACTCTTGCAGGCTAATTAGGTGCATGATGTGCACCTAGCCTATCTTGTATAGAGCCCTCTCCTTTGCCAAAGATCTTCAATAAATCAAAATAGTTTAGAATTTCAATCAACACAAACTCACAATACAATTTTCTCAAAAATACATTAGGACCGCATTATTGTTGCAAGGTGGGTGATCAAACACCATCCATCATCAATCCTAAAGTTTTAGTTTGATCAAATTATGAGTGCAATAGTGGATTGGAATTCATTTCATTGTGACATCTAGTGGTGCACTATTTTCCCCATCAATGAATAAGGCATAATTTTGGGATTTAGTTATATTTGTATCTTTCACAGCTACTGTAAATAATTTTTTAGAATAGCATGCCCTACATCTATTTATATAGTTATCCCACCTATTAATTTGACTTGTTAATGAATAAAAATCACCTAACAATGTTTATATTATGTTTTCCAAAGAAATTTGATGGGGGTTGTTTGCATGGGGATACCTTAATATCATAATCAAATTCTCAAATTTGATCTTATTTTCAATTATATGGGTTACTAAATTCTCTTGACTACCTTAGGGGGCTTGAGGAACTACAAGATGGTTAGGAGGGTTTTGTGGGTGAGGAGGGATAGGAGATTCAGGTTGCTGTTCAGTGCCACTTACCTCTGCATGTGCTAAAAAAATATAATTTCAAGAAAAATGCAAACAACTTAACTAATTTTGTTTGTAAATACAATAAAATATGTTTGCATACCTCTCTTTTGGTGTGTCATTATTGAATTGGAGTTTCCAGAGTGGTTGTTTCTTTCCTTAGCTGTGCATATTTTCTCTTTTACTCTTATGCTCATGGTTTTTGTTGATTCCAAATAAATGGCATCAATTATATTTTTTTTAAATGATAGAATTGCATATGTTGTTCTATCATTTGAAAATTGTGTATGTGATTTATATGTGTAAAATTGCATACATAGTTTTGGCTCAGTGATTACCGAGCCTATGGCACAAAATTGTGTACATAATTTTAAAAAATATGTATGCAGTGCTTAATAACTAGATATATGGTTCTGAGTTTTTTTAATATTTGCTTTTCATCCCCTCCCAAGCCACACCGCCCCGCCCCCCCCCCTCCCCGTCCCCCCATCTCCATGCACTTACCCCACATTGAAGTTATAGTTCATATGTATGAATATGATGAATCCCTCATATAATATGTTATTGCATATAATAATATACCTCCCTTATAGAATTTGTTTTACTCATACTACCCATGCATATTTTGGAGAAACTGATGAATTTGATATGCAAGTTCAAATTGATATGTAATGAAATATAAATGAAACAAGAAAATAGTAAATATTAAATATCACATGTAAATGTAAAATATACATAATGATGAAGCACCTAACTTAGATGAAAATGTGAATTTTTTCCCCCACATGAAGTAATAATGATCACTAACTAATAAATGTGTAAACATTAAATGATCAAAATAGAAAATATGCATAGGTAAAGGAAGCTTATTTATTGAATAACATATATGTGTATACTCAAAGTTATATGTCATAATGACAAAAAAAATAGGACATATTTTAAGAAAAAATGTAGACCATAACATGTATATATACAAAATGCACCATATAGGCATATAATGTGGGCCATATTAACATATAACATTGATTGTGCCTACAACTAGACCCTTAGCACAACAACTAGCTCTCCTACTCCTCATTGTCTCCAAATAAATTACACTTTATTGCCATAGATGTAGAGCTAGGGGTGATGAATGCCTCAATATGAGGAGATACTTTCCTCTCAACATGTGAGTCATCAAATATTTGATCCACATCCTCTAAAAATTGTCGTGCTTACACAACATATGAAATATGAAATTTATTGTAGTAAAATTATATATTAAAAAAGAATAATTTTTCATGAACAATTTTTTTCAAAATGATTCTAGACTCACCATATTCTACCTCAATGGTTGTCTATGATTGTAAAATTGCATATACACCTATGATGGAGAATCCTATGGAGCATATATTTATTTTCAAATATAGATGTGTATACATTTATGTAAATATGATATAGAATATCATTAATTGAAGATAAAAACATATGATATATAATATTATGTGTTCTCACTAGACTCTGTCTCTAAATCATGACCTACTACAGAGATAGTGGATCCTCAAATATAACCACAACATCAGGTAAACCTTGTTGTCATTTATGAAGGTTGCCCATAGCATCCCTCATCATCTAAAAAACTAATAAATGAATAATGTGTGAATCCAATGAGCAAGATAAAAAAAATTATGACTATACTATATATGTTAAAACATAGTTTTTTTTTAAGGGAAATCAATATACATGAATAAATATATAATTTGAAATTTTACAAACCTGAGTATAGGTTACACCAGTGCCAATTTCAACCTCTATAATAGAATCAAGGCATGTTGAGCTACACAAAATATCATTAATCATCTATAATAGAAACTAATACAAAGTTCAATCAGATAAATTAGTGAATTAAGTAAACACATACTAGAAAATCAACTTCATATTCTTTTACAAATGTAAACAAACTATAATTAAAATTAAAACTATGTATCAAATACAAATGTTGAATTAGATAACTCTTGTATAATAGACTAATGTATCCTAAGAGGAGTGAGTGAAGCTACTATAACTAGTATAGTATTTGGCATACTAGTGTCATGAGTTGTTAAGGCATCTACATGTGATATATGCTCTAACGTGCTAGTCTCCTGAGGTCTTGAAGTAACTACAAAATGAATACACTCAAGCATCCTAGTGGGTTGAGGTATTGAAGGAGATTTAGATGGAATACAATGATAATTACTGGTATCCTAAGATACTGGAGCAACTGTAGATGACATAAACTACTAGGTACTAGTATACTACACAAATGTAGGTCTAGTCTCCACAAATATAGTTTGTTTATGTCGTACCTAAATAGGAGGTTTCATACACTTCGTCCCACATGATGTGTGATGATGCACAAGAACTATGACATGAGTATAAAAAGGAAGGACAATATCACCAATACCATTACCACTAAAACCACTATCACTAACACCTGCACCACTACCACCAACAGCACTGGCACCACTAGCACTAATACCTTTACTAGACATCTCACCACCTGTAGGTTAATTATAAGTCCTCAATGTATACACATCATTGTTAATCATAACTTGTGTCAAACTCTTAACTATCTCAAGGGTGTCCATATGTATAATAAGATGTAAAATTTTAGGGATATAATCATGTATTATTATCTTTATGTTTCTATGAACTTGGTTAGGATGGTGTTGGTATTTCCTAGCACCAGGTCTATTGAATGAAGACCCACTCCCCTACATTGGAAGGCCTTCATGTTATAATAATTTAGAATTTATTGTAGCATAAAAACAATAAAGTTTTCTAAAAAAGTATAATAGAACCTTATTATTGTTGCTTGGAGACTCATCAAAAAACATCTACCACCTATCCCAAAAGTTATTTTTTATCCCCTCATGAACACACCAATCAATACTAATATGTTTTCAATTCATCGATGGTGGTTGGTTAGTTTCAGGCTTAACAAACAAAGTGCAGGCATGTTATTTTGTTATTTTTTATTAACATCATCATATGACAATTCATCAAATTAAAACTATTTTAGGACCTCTTTTTGATGCAACATTTCATCTAGTTGAGAAGTTACATTTCTCATTGTATAGGGGATCTTGGGCTGAAGTGTATTTTAGCTAGGGACCCTTACAATTTGATTAAGTGCAAAATATGCTATCATGCATAGAGCCTTTCCCTCAACCCTAAAACTCTAAGTAGTCAAAATAGTTAAGAATCTTATTGGGAATAAACTCGTAATACAATTTTCTCAAAAAATATAATGGAACCTCATTCTTGTTACACAATGGGTAATCAAACACGATCATCCACCATTGGTCTCAAAAATTATTTTTAATCAAATTGTGTTAGCATTGATGGATCAACAATCATTTTATGTATAGTGAAATGGTGCATTGGTTTTTGGGTCGATAAATACAACATAAATTAGGTATTTTGATTTTTTTTGTCTTTCACATCATGTACTCATAATTTATTAGCATAGTAATCCTTACATATATCCCTATATGATACCCAAATGTCAATTTGACTCATTATCAAGTCAAATTGACATAATAATAACTCAAGGGTATTGGGAAAATAAGTTTGGTTGGTGTTGGTCGAAGTGGGATCCCTCATTCTCATAATTATTTATTCAATTTATATTTATATTTTTTAATATGTGTGCAGTCAAATCCTCTTGATTGACTAGGGGTATTTTGGAATTGTAGGAGGGATAGGAGGGTTAGGAGAGTTAGGAGGGTTAATAGACTACTCTCTTGCAATTGAATGGGTTGTTTAAAAAATGGTTTTAACAATAAAATAATACAAATAAAAAAATTGCTAGAATCTAGTGTTAATAGGTTAAATGGTTTTTGATTGATTACCTTCCATCCATAGTGGAATTATTGATTCATCAAGGCAACAATTCATTGTAGCATATTTTTATCCTCTTCCATGCACAATGTGAACATAGTTTAACTTAGAGAAGGGTAGAGGAAATAATAAATAGAGGGAAAATAAAAACATAATGTGGGTTTAGCTTTTTTTGTTTTCATGTTGACATAACAAATACATATTCTAACTCATGTGAATTATATAGAAAGCACATAACATGTACACGTTATGTATTGTATATAACACATATGTATTATAATATGTACACATTATGGTTTAATATTTCTAAGTCTAGCTTTATATAATGCGTATGTATTAGGGTAAGTATCTACGAAATTATCTCCCAACTCTATGCACTTATTCTAATTTATATTTTATTTTATCTTATATTTAATCTTAATATTTTCTCTTTAACTCCATCAAAGAATTATATAGATGCTTGAAAACTAAGATACATATTTTAGATAAATTTATATAAAATAAATTGATAGATATCATTTTTGATGTGTTTATTCCACTTATATCACTAATTCAATATAATATAATCACCTCAAAAATAATATCTTTTGGTATCTTTTACATAAATTTATCTAAGATATGTATGCTAGTTAATATAAATACCTTAAATACATTTATATCTAAAATATGTTTAGATATTTATAGTTTACTCATATATATATATATATATATATATATATATATATATATATATATATATATATATATATATATTGTTTATTGATTGGTGATAATTGTTGAAAAATATTTTTCTTTAAAAAAATCTAAATTATATCATATGATTAAGATATTACAATTTTAATATTGATTTTTTTTTTTTTTTTAAAAAAACTAAATGGCACTCAAATGAATAATATCTCATCATTACATTCCTTTTATTTTTATTGTAAAACACTTATAAATACAATGAACACAACTTACATTACAATTTTGGAATTATGTACGGAAAAAATAAAATAAATAAATACATATTTTCATAAAGAATGATCTTCCACCTACACCTCCTCCTTATGATGTGGTACCCTGTGTTTATTTTTATTATTTATTTATTTATTTATTTTTATGTAGTTATTTTGGTGCTTTGTGACTTGTTGTGCTTTCCACTTGACTACTTTACTTTGTAATTTGATGTAAATTATTATTTTTCACAATAATAATTATGTTATAATATTTTAATAATAAAATAAATAAATAAAAATTGTAAATACATTTAAAAAATAATAAATGAATTAAAAAACAAATTGAGATAAATGAATAAATTGAGAGGGATAATGTAGAAGGAAATTAGTAAAAAATAAAAAATGAACAATAAATTAAGAATGAACATACAATTTAAAGATTGCACATGATGATAAGGATCAATTCATACTGTGAGAATTCAATTGGACTTTCAAAAAAAATTATGGTTATAGTAAATATATATTTTCTCTTTAATCCTTCCTTCTGCTTAAATTTGTACCATGCTTATGGTTTTAAAATTTTATGCTGAATAGATAATTGTAATTCGATAATGCATGAAATGGGACAATAAGAAAATAGAAAGAGATGAAGATAAGTGAAAGATGATAGAAAACTTGACAAAGAAGAAACAACTCATTGACACCTTTAAATACAACTTTCAAAATTAAAAACAAATCCATATTTTATTAAAAGAATGATTTATAAAAGTTTCAATTAATAAAAATTTAATATGGAAAACATTGAAAAGCTTGAAAAATAATTATAGACTAAAAAAATACTACCAAGGTCAAAGTTTTTTAAAACAAAGTTGAAAACACAAAACTTTACAAAATGTTTTAAACAAAGTTGAAAACACAAAACTTTACAAAATGTTTTAAACAGAGTTTTTATTTTTATTAATTTAAATATGGTCAATAATCAATTATTGATTATTGATTAGATTATTATTATTTTTAAATGATAATAGAATGGACGTCAAATTAAATGAGGACCACCATTTCTATGTCATTATAAAAAGCGTCACTTATTTTTTAAAAAGAGAGAAAATATATTTTTTATACAAATTGTGTTCTTGTGTTCGCGGAACCGAGTATTAGCCCCGACCCTGCCACTGCACCCCGCCAGTGGCCTCACTTTAAAAAAAACTTTAACAGTACTCTTCCTACACAATTGCACACATCCGCCTCGAAATTTAAAGATGTTCCATTTTCGATTTCTTGGATATCACCAACGAAACTCGCACGAAGTAGACGGGAAAGAAGAATGAAGCGACAACCCCTCGTTCGAGAAACGACTGCTCGAACCCCAAGCATTCCACAATATTACATTTCTTTATAAGGACAAAAAAGAGGAGTTTCAGCGATCTTTCACGATTCGAGAAATTTTAAGGAAGTCGAGAAATTTTGCCGAAGTAATTGTATTTCTCTACCATTAGAGAAATTTTGACGAAGGAAGTAATTTGTGTTACTCTACCAGCACACTCTGTTTCTTGCCATGGCGCTGTACGACTACGTATTGCAACTGCAATCTGAAATCGTGAGCTGGAAATGTTCTCGCAATGTGGATTGCATCATGGATTTTATTCCTAAACGACGCCACATTAAATTGGGAATGAGTGGTTTGGTGTGGTCAATTCAAGCCCTGCCCGCCCTCGCCTTTGGGGATTATACCTTTAATATCATGCAGGTCAAGCGATCCAGAAGCCCTCTCAGTTTGTCCGAAGCTACTACGTCGCCCGACTTACCTCCCAAGTTTAGGCTTCTGCTTGTTGGGATTGAGATGTCTTTCAAGTCTGTGTTTCCGACAGAAGAAGCGCTGGATAGGTTGTATGCATTTTCACTTTTGTTTTTCCGAGCCACAGAAGATAAGCGCTGGTGTATCATTGCAGACGCCGAGATGACGGCAATGGCTTGTAAGACTGCGAAAGAGGCAACGGAGCAGGCTGCACAAGCTGCGGCCAGTATTCTGCTTGATCACAGTGAGCCGCTTTCTTTAGAAAAACGGCAGACGAGTATTAGTAGTTGTGGGCGATCTGGAATTTTTCAACAACAGAGCCTAAATGTCATTAGACAGTTTCAAGCGAAGGCCGTGGAGGGAGGAAATGTGCTGCAGTGGTGTAGCGTACAAGTCTCTGACACTCGCAGCCCCCGTTTCGAATTTGAGGTTGCCGTGGAGGAGATTTTAGGAGGAGATGACGTGCTTCTGCGACTTGGGGTCGCAAACGACCGTGCGCTCAAGGTGCGGGTGTTTTTGACGGAGAATGTGAAAGTGGAATGCTTTCAGGAGGGAGTCGAAACGGAGACCTCGTTGGGGTTGTGTTACCTGCTGCCTGATTTGGTAAGAGATTATATCAAAACTTCTCCGGAACGAAATTTGGCGGAGCGGAATGATAGCAATGTTGTGCAAGGTCTGCTGCAGCATGTGGTTTGGTACCTGGTAACTTTCTGGGAAAAAAGTGTGTGGTTTGTGGGAGAGACAGGCTGTTGGGGGTTCCGGAGACCAGCAGTTGCAGTAATATTTGCAACGCTCGCAAGGCAGGCTACTAGGCTGCTATATTAGCACGTAATTGCATGTCTAGTCTGTGCATATCAGAGGATCAGGGCAGTGACAATGACAGAAGGAGAGAGGGCTTCAATGCCAATAATATCAATGAAGCGGCGATGTAGATATTAATGGATCATGCAACTAAGATGGTGTTTATATATATATAAAGTATTTTGTTTCCTCTTTGTACAGTACGTACATTGCAATATCCAGAAATACCCGGGGTATTTCGTAGAATGTATAATTTTATACGCTGCAAATACAAAAGTCGTCTGTATATTGTCTGTTTAATGTCACGGAAAGTTATTGGCATGGTTTTCCACCTCTCCCGTCGCATCTGAAATTGTAATGTAAATATTCTACTTGTCCAGCCCAGGCAGATTGCAGATTTATTTCTACTAAAAAAAGTGGGGATGGGGGCGAGCGGTTTCTTTCTTAAAAGTAAAAGAAATGTCACATGTCAGCGCATTGTTTCACAACATGACTACACGCAAGGAATAATTTTGAAACTTCATGGAAATTAGGTTTATGCAATTTAAGTTTTATTAGAATGGCAGGGAGGTTTGGAATGATTAAATTAATGTTATGTTTTGAAATGTAATGTTTCATGTCGTGGAAACAGAAACCCAATAATAGTAGAAAAGAATGAGAAGAAAACACGGGACAATAATTTTGAAGTTAAAAAATTGGAAAATTATATTAATACGTAGATATGTTGGTAAGGAGATAATGATAAATAATTATAAGAAGTATAATTGTAACAAATACTGTAGTTAGAAAAGAGAGAGGAGAAGAGATGTGTTGGTATTTATTCAATTTAAAAAGTCTGAATTCATGTTAAATAGTTTTCATTACTTATCCAATGAATAGATATAGAATATTATTCTTAGAAATGTTATTTACTTTATAAATTTAATTTTTAAAAGTACTTTTTTTTTTTTTTTTTTTTTGGAGTTTTGATAGTTTGATAACGACATAACAAGTTGAAAACTCTAGTTTGTACACTTTCTTTCTTGTGTACTAAACATATTATTAATTCTCCATGCATAAAATAATGAAATATTTTAGATCTACATATGGAATTTGGCAAACTTCAAATATCTTTCCCATTGTATTCACCTAAATGAGGTCAAACTAGACATCAAATTTGCATATGTCAATTTTGCATGTATTCTTAAAAAATGTAAACTATTTCTTGTCCCTCATTAAGATCCTTTTAAACTCATCTTCAAATTTGGATGCTTTTACCTTATTATATCTTTAGTTACTGTTTTATTGGCTATTCCTTTAGACCCCGATTCTTAGATTATTTTAGAAAAAAGGTTTCCATAAAGAGTATCCAATTTTTCTATTATTTTTCTAACATTGTATCCAATCTTTCTTAACATTAAGTAATCCCCTAAATTTTAACTGAAGCATGCAAAATTTTGTCCAAGATACTACTTTTGAACATACGGATTTGACTGCTTCCTTGTATTCCTCATTCCACTCATGAGGAGCTCAATCAAAAGCATGATGTTGGATCTTGCTTGATGTCTAAGTGTTCTAATGGGTCCAAAGATAGGTTGATATAAAGCCCTAATTTTTGTGTTCCTAAGGTTTTCTCCAAAGTGTTTTATTTCACAAAAAAAACATTAATTTTTTACTTAATTGAAAGATAGTTGTTATTGTTGTTCTTCTTTACATATATTCCAAATTGTAAAGTATGTGTCTATATATAATAGTTTTTTAGAATTTTCTTATGATTTTTTTAAATTTATCTTCGTCATCTACCATATTTCTATTTTTATATGTTTTGTTAGACAACAAACCCTGAACCTAAAAATAATTATATGAACTAATTCAATTATATGTTTACTAAAAAAATCATAATAATTTTTTTTATATTTTGAAATTACAATAAGAAAAACTAAATTACATTGTATTGAAAGATGATTAAAACTGAAAAACATCATGAAAATAATTTGAATGGAACATATGAATTCAAAATGAGTAACATGAAAAAATACACACTACTCATATTATATACGTGCTTCAACAAAATTAATAAAGAAATTATCAAAGTGGGGAATACAATAGAAAGAACTTAATTAAAGTACTAAAAAAGGTTCAAAACCAAAAATATTTGTAAGAGGAATTCAAATGCATTGCATCAAGAAAAAATGAATTTTAAGATAAAGCAGATAAACTTTTAAGACACCCACATTGTATAAATACTTCAAATTTAATATTTCAAATTAAAAAATTTAATATAATTAAAAAATCATAATAAAAAAATCACAATGAAAATATCATACCTAAAATATAATGTGAAAAATTTATTTAAAAAAATAAAACATATTTATAAAAACTAAAAAAAGCGAAAAGAATTTAAATAATTTGTAATATCAAGCCAAAATAAATTAGACCATAAAATAAAAACTATCAAAATATATACATTATATAAGTACTTTAAATTTAACTTAATAGTGTGATTATAGAAAAAAATAATAACATGAAAAAATAAAAACACCTAAAGACTATAAGCAACACAAAAATGCCCAATTTGGTTGATATTCAATTCTCCCAATTTCTTTAATATTCAATTCTCCAATCTAATTAAATTTTAGAATGAGAACACCCAACTCAAAATTTAACAGGGAAAAACTCATATTCATTCATACTGAAATTGAAGAATGGGAAGGAGTATATTATTGTAAACCACCATCCCATTGAAATTAGAGTTGAAAATTATGGAGTGTTTTAACTAGCAGGAGTGTTTACATTTTTGGTTTATGTGTTTACAACGCTCACCAAGTCGATCAAAGTTTAGTGCTTACAACTGGGTTAACATCTATCAACAATATGTTAATACAAACAACAATGATTAAGACAAACAACAATGATTAAGGAAAATTATTTTAGTTAAGATAAATGAGTGCTCCTTGAAATGGGTAATGGTGAATAGACTCTTGCACAGGTAGAAAAGGTAATGAATGATATGAGAATTGCTATACTCTTTGAACATGAGAAAGATGCACAACTAACAAGTCAATGTTCAAGGGATATTATTAGTATTTTATTTTCTAATTAGCATTTGGCTTAACCTTTAGTATTTTCTTTAACCATTATCATTATCCTTAACCGTTATCCTTTGCCTTAACCACTATTGTTATCTTAATTTTTTTTTGGTTTGCCTTTACATGTTGTCAACAAATGTTATCCCACTTCGTGACTACATCGATGCGTGGTTAAGTAAATAACTACAATTAGTATAAACAATAATTATTAAGAAAATAACAATAATTAAGAATAAAACTCTGATTGAAATGTTAATGGAGTTGATGGGGACCAGTCGAAAGTCAACGTCCAACATCATAATCCACAACAAATGCCCTTACTAGTTATGCTTAACATAAAATTACACATACTAATTATTATGTTCCAATATTCATGCATTTTTTATTCATTAAACAATTTTTTTTATTTCTATGAGTCAAAAAAATAATGAACATATTGATCCCTTTTACCATTTTATGGTCTTTCAACCTCAATTTATTCTTAATGGGTGCTAAAACAAGCTTTAATCTTAGCTTCTTGTACCAAACAAGGGGAAGGTTTGAATTGACCCCACCAGTCTGTTCATTCCCAAGTTAGTATGGTAGGATTTATGAATAAATTATTTGGGGCAATCGATGTGGCAACCTTTCTAACTAAAGATTTTAGATTATAGTTCCAATTGGTAGTCATAGAGCACCATGACAAGGAGAGTACATTGTTGTTCTTAGAGTAACATTATTGCAATAAACACAACATTCTCTCTTTATTTCTTGATAAAATATAAATGTGATGGAAAATCGTCATTATGGATGTGGACAATTATATTCCATCCTATAACACGTCAGTCATAACAAGCTGGTCATAAATATTTTTAGAGGAAATGTGTATCAAAATATCTTATGCCACTACATTTTTTTTATGAAATATATCCATATATTAACTAACCATAAATATACAAATAATTCACAAAAAAATATAGGCAATATGAGAGCATGCCACATAGTCACACTAGGCAACGCTTAGGAATAAGTTACATAATAAAATAAAACTTTAAAAAATAAGAGCAATGATAGAAGGTGGTGGATCCATATCATCCAGACCCCCGCTTGATCTTATAAAGTCATTACCATTTGGGATAGGCTCCTAGATAGTAGTTTGAGCTATGTCCCTATCATCTTCTTCGTGAGCTCAAGTGGGTGAAATGGCCAAAGAAATCTTGGGGAACTTGTCCAACACATTCAAATGACCTCCAAGTGGCATCCCCCAAGAATCTAGGCATAGAGGAGGAAGAGGAGCACCCCAACCAACATGCCCAGATGTGGAAGGAGTTGGTGGCTACCACCCTTGTTGCTACCTGGGAGGGGTCATGCACTATTATGAGGTGCCTCTGTGAGATCAACATTAGGAATGGTGACAATGATGCCCACCCTAAGGCAATGGATCCACTCTATCCTCCAGTCTGGGATCCCTAGGTAGAGATGGTGGAATCTGAGCCATTACACAAGGAGCATCTCCCTAGTGGGAGAGGATATCTTGAAGATGGACAAGATCTATAGCCACTTTATTATCTTGGACTTGAATCTGTAAAAGCACATTGGAGATGATAGAGGACTTATTTACAGAAGAAACATTACAATCAACAGATGCATTATTAAACACATAATTATTTCTTTCATTCTAAAGCTAGAAGAGAATTTCCACTCTAAAAGTATGCTAGACTTGCGAGTATTTGAAAGGCATTATGGGTTTATCTCCAAAGAGGACATGTTGCCAATGAAAACATTCAGGCTGGAAAGGTCTAAAGAGATCATGGATCCAAGTCTAGACCCTTTAAGCTTTGTAATAATACCAAAAAAGATGAGGAAGCATTTCAAGGTGGCCATAAAAAGGGCATGTAGGTAGGTGAAATCCTAGCTAGACAAGTCATATGCCAATGGGTAAGCCTTGGTGCAGTATACACGAAGCAAAGTGAGCAAGCTTGGGCTCCACACAAGTTCCCCTAAAAAGTGTTGAAGTGAAATTCCACATAGTAATAGATAGTGAAGCCCCTAATGGGTATTAAGCTTGTCCATCATGGTTAAATGGGGGGTGAGCTATCCATAGCCAATCCAAGGAGTGTAATTACAAAAAGGGGTCTCTACATACCACATCCAATCCTTCCACCAAGGCTAATTAGAGTGGACCAAGATTTTGTAGACCATGGAAGCTGGAATGATATTAAGAATCTCCTAATAAGATTTTTGGTTTGCATTGGCTAATTAAAATTTGGATTTTGTTTCTTCCTAGGATAGACAAGAGTGAGATCACCTGTAAAAGATATCCTAGATGGTATGAATTCCTCTATGGAAAAGGTTGAGAGTGTTGATCCAAGGGACTTCTTTCAAGGGCACATCATTGAGATTGAAAATAGGAGACCACTAGAGAGAATAGGAATTAGCAGATATCCCATTGTAGAATCTAGAACCATTCTAGAGAAGCCATGGCTTAATATTTTCCCAAGCCTTACAAATTATTTTGGCTATAAAGGACCCTATGATTTGAATAGGAGACTGAATGAAGATCAAATTGGGGAACCCAAGCCTTTTCTAGGCCTTCTTGCCCTTAGGTAAGCCTAAAGATATAAAATGTTTGAAAAAAAAGCCTTCCAAGCTTCTTATCCCTTAATGGCCCACACAATTCATTTCGCACATAAGGCATTTCCTTATCGGGCTATGTGAATGAGCCCCGTCTCTCTGGCATCACACGTGAGGTAGTAATATTCCCAGGCCACCATGTGGAATCCTTTACCATGGGGAGAAGTGGCCCAAAGGAAATATTTGAGTAATTTCTCTAGCTTCTAATAAGATTTTTTAAAAGGAACCCAAAATGATGAGTGGTAAACATGGGTTGTGGTAAGAATTTTCAAACAAATTTTAAATTTTCCTAGTAATGAAAGAGACTTGATCACCCAGTATTTTAGCTTCTTAGCAAATCTATCAACAACATATTTCCATAATAAGGGTGGAAAAGAATCAAAGGCAAAGTGGATGCCAATAAATTTAAATATTTCATCATGTTGGATCAACTTCTAGCCAAATTTGGTAGCCCATACTAGTGGAGAGAGGTAGGATTATCTACAGTAATGAGTTTTCTACCATCGAATGCTAGAGCCAGAGTTCAGGTAGAAGGTGTTGAGACACTCTAAGGCATTTTCCACATTGAATTCATCATCAATGAGAGTAAGGAAAGAGTCATAAGCAAAGTGGCCATTAAGTAGTTCCATATCTTCTTGTGGGTTCACAATATCGGGAGGGAGATAAATTCCCTTAACAAGGCCCCTAGCTTGGGCATTACTAAGAAGATATCTAAAACCCTCAACTACAAGCACATACAAGGGGGGAGTAAGTGGGCACCCTTGAAGAATGGAGTGAAACAAGCTAAAATTATAAGAGGTGACTCCATTAATGGAGAGGATGGTTGAGGCATCTATAAAAAGCATTTGGATGATTTGGATGAAGATGGGCCCAAAGCCTAGAGCTCAAAGCATGGATAGCATGAATGGCCATTTTTTGTAACCCCACCTATTTTACACCTTAAATTACCTTCCCAATATTTCAATTCAATGCTATAGTATTTGAAAATGATGAACTTATCTCTTATCAAGACCAATATACTAGTTGAGTCACCAATGTTCTTATTTGTGACTATCTTCTATATAGTAATAAAACCCACATTTATTGAAATGATCCACTTAGCCTAATATAACCATTTGGAGGTATACCATACATTTTAAAATACCTTAACATACCTATCAAGATCAATCATTTTTTTTTGAATGCTCAAAACTCTCATCTTACCTGTTTGCTTGAAGACCTCCCTTATAGCCTTGTTTCCTCTGTATATTGACCATAACTATTTGTAGGTTAGCTCAATCATGAATGTAAAAACACTTATGGATACCCATTACCTACTTATAGGTGATTCAATCATTTTTTAGTGCACTTATTTGGAGAAAATCACTTTTCCTATATTGGCCTACTCTCTTCTCCTTGCATGCACCCAAGACTCTCTTTATAATTGACCTTTTCCATACTTATCAGATTTGAAAACACTTCCAATAGTTGAGTAACATCTCAAAGGGTATGATTACAAGTTTTTCAAGCAATTTCATTGGTTAAAACTCTTCCTAGTCCCTAAACCCTAATTTAGGGCTTTCCAAGGATCTACACAAGCTGAGAGCACTCTAAAGGCAACTGGGAACATTTTATATTTTTTCAAAGGTTATAATTTGGTTATTTGGGTCTTCCAAGGTGTTTTCTATCTTATCCATTCATCTACTAAGCTTTACTAACCTTTTGTCCACTCATTACAAAGTGAATCTATCTTGTTTTTCACTATGTTCTAGACAATATACAAGGTTTCAAGGGTTTCTTCATTAGTATTTCATTCAAAAAACATTCCAAATGGTTATTTAGCATGTTGACGACTTAAAAAACTTCCTTATCTATATACACATGCTATAATATCCTTTACTAATCCAATAACTTCACAAAACATCAAAATCCATTCATTTTGCCCGTGCTTTATTTCTTGTAGACCAGAGCAGGGTTTTTAGAATATTAAGACATTATAAAGCCCCTTACTCATATAAAATAAACTAAAAAAGGTCTCACTGATCTCATAGACCTATTCATGTACCACAATAAATTCCATGCATACATTTTTACATGGATCTAATGTCTTTTACAGTAGATTTTATATGTATTAGAAAACACATAGGCCTACACACTATTCATTAAAGTTTTACAACATTAAAAACATTCTAAAACATATCATGAGATCCAAATTATCTTCTACATAATTTCAATGGTTTCTATGCATGATTATGGTGTAAATAGACTTTCAATACCTCCTTAAGCTTTATGAAAATTCACGTACACACATACAGGACTGTACATTAGCTTATCATTGTTTTAGACTAGAATTCTATAACATTATCATAATAATCAACATTCACTCTTATTTATCAAATAAGATCACTTAGAAACAAGAATCCATCACTTTATGGTCCATGTCAATATTCCATGGCTTCCAATAGCCTTATTTTCACCTTCATACCTTCTTACCTTCACATGAAATCTTCTCTTTCCTCTTCACAATTGCATCTCTTGAGTGAGGTCCGCCCTCACTATTTCTCTTCTCCTTTTATTTTCATTCTCTCCCCTTAAATTATATCCTTACATTTCTCCTTTTAATGATCTCTCTTCACCTTCATCTCTCTCTCTCTTTTCCTTCTACATACCTCCCTCCTTTCATTCCATTTATTACCCTTTGAAAGAGTCTCCTATGCCAACTTGGGATTTGAAACAACAAAGGAAAATTTTTATAAACTAATATTCTAAATAAATAAGATATTATAACAAACATATAATGGTTTAAAAATCTTCAACCATTCCCTTGATTTTCTCAACAAATTCTCCAACATAGGAGATCCGTTTACCTTGTCTTCACCTTTTCCATTCTTTTGACATTTAAAAATTACACTTACTCCTTAGACAACATTTTGGAGGGAAAATATAATAGTTGAAATTCAAATTCAAACTAAGTCATAACTTAAACTTGCATGTTTTGATGCTTTCCACCTTTGACCATGTCCTCCATGAAACTATTGTAGATGCTCCTGCATCACCATTCAATGTGGTCATAAGCTTTTTCAAAGTTAATTTTAATGAACATAACTTGCTATGTAGACCACTTGACCCAATCCATCCCTTCTCAGATGGTAATGTTGCTATCCAAAAAATAGCAGCTTCTGATAAAACTTATTTGTTTTGAACACATGATGAGAGGCATCATATTATGCAACCTTGGCAGTGATTTTATAAGAGACATTTAGGAGAGTGATGGGTTGCCAGTTGTAGATCAAATTAGGATCTCCCTACTTAGATATGAATTTAATATTACTTTTGTTTATATCTTTACTTAATGAATGCACATGAAATGCCTCTAGATAAACCTTATACAAGTCACTACCCATAAGGTCCCAAATAGATTTATAGAATTTACAGGGGAATCCATCAATGCCAAGAGCTTTATCATTAGCCATGCAAGACATTGCCTTGTGCAAATTGTTAATAGTGATGGGCCTATCACAAGCCAAAAACTAAGCGGGAGTTAGTTTGCATGGCGCCACTATGGTCAATTGAAGACACTTGAGCTTTGAAAACTTATTGATAATGGTGGATAAAAGCCTGCACCATTTTTGGGGTCTCTATGAGTCTGTTTCCAACCTCAAAGATGACTTGAATTTTCTACTTTGAGTTTTTGGATCACAACATTTGGAAGAATTATTTTGAAGCTTTGTCCCCTATCTTAAGCCAATGAAGCCTAGCTTTGACATGGGCTTCCTAGACATTATAGTTGTCTACAATATGAATGCAATGCTAGAAGGATGCAACTCTCATCTGCAAGATCTCATTGAAGGGATCCTTTTCTATTGCTAAAGCTATGTGGCTCATCTCTAAGGTAGTAGTAGAGTAAGAGTGCCTTCAAATTTTAGCAAGATGGATGCTATAGATTCATAGAAATTGAGAGGTTTTTTTGATGGAATCATCCCAACAAAGAATCAAACCTGATTCTTGGAAAGGATGTGGATCCAAATTCTAAACCCTCCTAATGTGAGCCACCATGGGCCCATGTTTGAGCAACGAAGTGTTAAGGAAGAATTGTGTTTTCTAGACTTTGGGTTTCATAAACTACCATGTCACTCTAAACTAAATAGGGGAGTGGGAGAAAAGCCCAAAGTCTAATAGTGCCTATATTGGAGGAGAAAAATCATTATCAAAAGAGAATTACAATTGGGAAGACATCATTGCTTTATCTAGATGCTTCAGAATCTAAGTGGGGCCCTTCTTAAAATTACTCCAAGTGTACCAAACTCCATCTACAAGATGGTGGGTTAAATTAGATTCATAAAGACCCCATTTAGTGTACATGTAGAACCATACCTCCCTTTTGCTAGCTGCCCACCTCATAGGTAAGTATCCCACTTTGTCCTCGAGAGATACCACCATATTAAAGTCACCACATAATACCCAATGGGCGTCAAGGAGATCATCCAATATCCACCACCATAAATGGGTATGCTCTAAGGCATAATTTAAGGCATAAATATTAATAAAGCCAAAAGAGTGGATTTCAATGCTAAAATGATCCCACACTAATCGGTTGGTGGGATCTATGCTAGATTACACTAAGTGCAACCATCACTTTAGAGAAATGATCATGCCTCCATGTCTTACATCATGGTTGCTATAAAGAATGATACTATTATGCCAGATGGAATTATTGATAGCCATTAATAAAAAATCCACCACTTTGACTTCTGGTAGATAGAGAATGTCCATTTCGAGAAACTTCCTTCTAAAATCAAACATAACAAACTTACATTTTGGGTCTATGAAATCCTAAAAATTCCATGAAAAATAATTCATAGATGATGGGTGTTAAGGGACATGTCCTTCGAATCTAGCCCTTCTAGGGCATCATACCTATTTTATAGAAAGTGCCCACTATAGGCACTTAGAAAATCATCAAATTTCTTCCTCATAGTAGGGTCAACCTAGTACTCTCCTTATTCTACCTCATCACTCCTCTAAATAGGGTTGTGAGAGTGTTTGTGGATATCCCACCGAGTAGGAAGTGGAAGAATGGTTGGATGTGAGTCAAAAATTTTGGAAGAATTGGGCATAGATGCCTTAAAACCTTGGGACAAGATGTTAGCAACTAGAGGGGTGTTAAACACCTTGGGATTTTTTTACCAATTTTGGGGCTTCAGCTTGAGGGGGCTCTTTGTTAATAAGGCCTACTCCTACAGGCCATTGTTCAAAGATGGCTTGCATCATTTGGGATAAACAACTACATTTGTATATTTGGAATGGGTGTTCTTCTTCCCTACCTTAGTCCATCTATCCTTAGCTAGATTCTTGCTAGCCTTAGGAGAGGGCTTATTAGGCCCCAAATCTATCTAAGTATAGCTAAATGCCAAAACAATATAATCTAAGTGTGAAAAAATCACTTGTCATTATTTTTGTTTTGTCATCTAGTGGTGCTAGCTAGTAGGCAACTAATTACTCTATTTTGGATAAATTATCATTGGGAAATAGGTACAAAGGATAGTGATTTCTCATTAAAAATATCATATTGGAGATGGTAGAATGAGTAATTCTAGGTCTATCTCATCTACCAGTGTGTTCCATTCCCAGTGATACTAAGATGATCCAATCTCTATAAAAAGAAGTTATGTCTAGTTGTAAAAGGGGATGATTGGAGTAGTGAATCCCTAGTAAATTAATTCTAGATGTTATGTTCACCATTAGAATTAGAGCTTATTTTGGGATGCCTTTGATGCTCCCTATTATAATTTCCAAGCTCACCTATAAGCCTCTGGGCCTTTAGTAGCTAAAGTCAAGCATATGCTTAATTTCTATTGATTTATATATGTATTGTTGTTAAACTATGTTAATGATGAAATATTTATGCAAGGTTTAAATGGATTGAATGCTTAAATTTGGAATATGTATGTTGAGATCTTGTGAGCTTCTAACCTAACTCATTAATGGAGTGATTTTAGATCATGAGGACTCTCATTCTTGATATAAACATGTTTTAAGTCTAAGTAAGACCCCACACCTTATAATGATACTTGTGCCTAAGCATAAGCCAATTCTTAAGTCCCTTAACTAGATACCTAGTTACCCTTCAAGTACTTGAATGACATTAAGCCAAGGTTACCAAAGGTTTATTCCCATAAATATACAACCATTTTAAAACTAACCAATGCCCTAAAAGAAAGAGTTGTACCATGGCATAACTAGCCCAACACAAACCCTAGTCCCTTTTTTGTTTCACTTCGGGTGAGAACATAAATGATTGTGCCTTATGTAATGTGAATCCAATGTATTCAAGTGATAAATGTTGAGTGTCATAGGGTTAGTTAGGGCCTACATCCCATTGAAAAAAGCCTAAATCTAACCTAGATAGTTATATAAGTGCATGACTAGGCCTATGACCAAAATGCTTACTTTTTTACAACATTTTTGTTTTATTTTTGGGACTATTAAATTTTGCTATTATAATGGTGTACTAAGACAATTATCCAACTCTCCCTCAAGAACATTAAGCACTGGATGGAACAAGTGGAGGATAGCCTTGTACTAAGGCATCTATCTTGTAGAGGATATGACCTAAGGAAGTGGTTCTAGAATCACTTGTATGATGCCCTATATAAGATTTTCTTTTGTGAACTACTAGAGTAAGTGTACGGATGGTTGGCTACTTATGCAATACACAAAAGTTAAATCTATGGAAAAAACCTCAAGTGGACAAAAGAGAACCTAAAGAGGCTTGAGAACTTAGATACCTCTTGGACTATACCTGTAGATAAATGGTGGCAAGGGGAATTAAAAAACTACATGCTTGAGTTTGTAGTATTAATGTAATCCTACCCTGAAGAAGTAGAATATCAATTTTTATGTGAGACCAAAGGCACATTTATGAAATAACTTGGCACTAAACTCAAGAAATTGATGGTGGATTATGACTTTAAGACCATGAGGATGGAAGGCTAAAGTTATCTCACATATGAGTTTCAAAATGAGGAAGAAGGGGATGTGTAGGTGAGGTGTAATGGAAGGGGATGAGAAGATTGATAATTGAGAGTATAGGAGATAGGATTATAACAAGAGGAGGCACAGGATGATAGAATATATATAACTTGGAAGTGTTGAGAGGACTTGTAGTAAGTAGGAAGGGAATGAAGAAGGATCTCTTGATTGATAGCTACACCCAAAGGAAAAAACCCTTGAAGCCATAAAAAAGCTCCACAATTGATGGGTGAATTCTCAATGTCCCTAAAAAAATTTACCATTGGAGATGCATTGCATGCACCTACCCCCTTTGAACCTATAGTGTAAGATTATGTGTTGGATCCCCTATAGGAAGACAAAAGATTGAAAAATAACCTTATTGTTGACTTATACTTCGATCATTTTATAGATTTAGACCAAAACTTTATGATTGAACAAGTTATCCCTTATAAGGAGGTAAGTGAAGATAACTCTAGGCCTTGAGGTGTTATCTCAATTAGATAGAACATGAGTAAAAACACCCCACTTTAGCTAATATTAGCTATGTATCCTAGATAATATCACATATGAAGTATCCCTACACCACTAATTGATAATATGATTCTATCATCTTCTATGGCACCAGTAGCAATCATAGGACTAGTGATTATCTTAGTAACTAGAGGCCTTAAAGGACCAATGCTAAGACAAGTACCATGAGGATAAGTGCCTCAAGCACAAAATAATCCTTAACCCTAGATTTATTATGAAATGGCCATGCACCTATCTAAGTATCAAGGTGTGAAGAATGTCGTAGAGCATGTACTTAAGTGTGATTTATAATGGTGCACTTTCAGAATAAACTAGACTGACTGTAAGACAACCTAGTTTATGATAACCTTATTTGATCGCACCCATACTTGGTATAGGAAGTTTGATCTTAACTAGGCTATGGTTGATTATGATACCATGAAGGAAGCCTTATTGAAAGAGTTTGATATAACTAAGTTTGAGTAGTAGAGCATCATCATTCTCAAGGAGATCAACCAAACATTATCAGAGAGAATGCTCTTATATGATTCTAGATTCAAGACTCTGCTTTCCAATCTCCCTTAAAATATTCACCCCTCCTAATATGCGTAATGGTTCATTGCAAGATTTTTAGTACCTTTTATAAGGGCACTATCCATGAAAACATTCATAGACCATTAGCAATCACTTGAAGCTATGCTTAGGGCTGAGGTAGTTGGGAGAGTTGATATAGGAATTAGCCCTTTCATAGAGGCATAGATTGCATCTATGGCCTCTTAACTAAAAAAGTTGAACACTAGTTCATTATAATATGCTCAAATCAGGTTGTGGTGTATCGATTTTGAGATGGAGGGCCATAATAAAAATAACTACCCTCAAAGGAATGTATGCATACTTATCCTCAGTTATGAATTCTATCATAGAGTGCATGATGTTAATAACTATCCTTTATTACAATGCACTAGTCAAGGCATCACAATAATATATTACTAGTTATGTGATTCTTATACCCATACCAAAACTAATTTTTATGTAATTGATGGGATGCATGAGAACATGGAGAGAGGCACATGACAAGTAATGATAATAGTAGGAGGGTAAGGAGCCAAGGAAAATAAGGGTTATGTCTAGTAGAATGCATTCTATGGGATGTAAAGAGGCATTAGAGGGTGAGGTGGTGGACATGGTGGAGGAAGGTTCACACCATGATTATGTTACAATTGTAGCTTGACTGAGCACTATTAGTATGATTTCACTAGACATCTAATGTGTGGGTATTATCGAGAAATGCACAAGGTCAAAGAATGCCCTAACTTGTACAAAAATCTAACCCAAGGTAGGCCAAGCACTAACAAGGGTAAAAATATGATCAGGCATGATTTAAAAGAGGCAAAATGGGATTTAAAAGCATAGCCAACATGCATGTATTCAATCAAATTAAATGTAACTACTTGAAATGGACTCACCACTCAACTACTAGTTGTGCCAATACTAGAGTTGTGCATAGAATATGGGATGTTGAGCCACACTGAGTGTATTATAGAACCAAAACCCAAATTTGTGCCTTATCTAGACCCTGCGCACCTAAAATATATACTACAGTAAGCCATGAGTGTGATCTAGAACCTATAAGGAGAACTCCAACTAGCATGAGACCTAGAGGCACAGGTTATGGCTTCTCATAAAAATTAGGATGGATAGGAGGCTAAAGTACAAGAACTAACAAATATATTGTGCCTCTTAAAAATAAAAGGGATGTTGACCTTATTAAAGTACCTATTTATAGAACATGTAGGACAACATTCAATAGAATTCACCATGCCATGCATGGAAAGGGCATGAGAGGTTAGGCATACACAAAACATAGAGTATGACTAAGAACTCCTGATGAATGACACCATCAATGGATAGTCCATCTACAAAGTCTTGATCGACACTAGAATTGAGGTCAATATCTTGACCAAGAATGCATGGGAAAAGATGGGTAGGCTAGCCTTGAGGCCTTCTTCCCATGTACTCTTCATGGCCAATAAGACTGTAGCCAATCAAAATTTTGAAGGGCACCATTATAAATATTTTAGGCACCAAATTCCATGCTAACTTTTAGGTTATCAATTTGGCTGAATAGGATAACTACCAATGATTTTAGGAAGGCCTTCATGCTACGCCAACAATGCAGATATGCACTTCAAAAAGTAATATATGACCTTCAAAAATGGAAAAGAAAGGGTAGTGATTCCCCTTTCAAGTGACCAAGAACCCCCCTATGTGGAGACCATTGATCTACAAGATGAGATAAACCATATATATATAACATCATGGCATTTGGACTCTATTTTGTGATCCAAAAGAAGTGCCAAAAATCTCTCAATGAGCTCTTCCTTGTGAAAGAAGTTTCATCATGACTTGGAAAATTTTTCCAAACTGAACTCCAAATCAATAATATGGGGATGGAAATATTTGAATAGGATATTTAGGGGATGGGGGTATGATTAGAGATATATGGATGGGACTAGGATAGGATGCGACTAAGATAAGAGGGGTAATGAGGAATAAGTTGAGAACATATTAAAGAATATATAAAGAAAATATGTAAAAGAGGATATGGACAAGGATGATGATGAGAAAAGGATATACAAGATGGTGATATGTGAAAGAGACCTAGATAGGTGTGTATAGGATTAGGTAAAAGGTTGACTTAACTCACAAGCAAGACTAGTCTATCACAACACACACCAAATAAAGAAAACCATAAACCTAAAATTAGTAAACTAATTTAGGGTGTAAAACTCGATAACTGCACCATCTAACAACTTCATGGGTGAGGTTGTAGGCTAGTGATCCATTAAATAATCTCTCAAACCTTCGAACCCCATCTACACATGATGGTCACTTGGGAGCTAATATTGACTCTAGTAGCAAGTCACCTATTACGATTTATGGTCCTAATCTAGGATGAATGGGCTTTCTAAGGGTGTCCCCAATATATGTTAGGGATGGTGGGGTCTAAGTCCGTGTAGGGTGTTGTCTAATGCCTATTTTAGAGGATTAACTCTTCCCCTTCATGAAAGATGTATATGGGGTCAAACATTTAGCCTAATGATAGTTGTTCCTATTATTTATACTCCACCAAAACATAGAGTGTGAATTAGTGTGTGGTGGTGAAATCCATGGTCACTATCCCCCTAAGACTATGGAAAGTTCATGGGTATCACTTTCATATCATATTACCCATAAAAAATAAAAATGTGAGGGTTTGTTAGTGGTTTTTGATCCTTTAGGAATCGTTACAAGGATGCAAGGATAAGATAATACACCACTATAGCCCTCGAATGGCACACAATAAGAAAAAAAGATTTATTAACTGATTAATTTATGTTTGATATATATTATATATTTATATATATATATATATATAAAGATATTTACAATGTGATTGATCAAAATGTCAAAATATCTTTGACAGGCGACTTACAAGACAAGTGTTTAGTAGTTTCAATTGGAAATCTTGGAGGGGCAACCTGTAAGATAAGATGTCAGACAAAATATATGACCTATAAAATGTTATCAAGTCAAAATTGATACTAGATTCACCCCTACAAGAAATAAAATGCTAGTCTAATAAAGATTAATAAGAACTACTATTTTTTTTTGATTTGGCTCTATAATATTTTTGGATCAGGGGGTCACAACATGGGGGTACTAGGGTGGAACCACCCCTTGTGGGGTTAAGGGTAAATACCCCCTACAGGGTCAAGGTGTATCTCCCCTTACAAGGTTCAAGAGTAGCACCTTAAGCACTCTCACTGTCATGGTACAAGGGTAGGTTGAGGGGTAGTGCCCATGATGCCAAAACTAATTTGGGATTTACAAGATGCTTGAAATGACTCAAATTCAGTTAAAATGATCCTAAAGATCACGCTTAAAAATGATAAATTGAATGCAAAATTTAGTACAAATATGCAACTATAGAAGGCAAAATTGTAGATAACGTAAAACCACTTCCAAAGAGGATAAAACCATGAATCTTAGATAATACCATGATTGGGTAATACATGATTTTATTAAAATTTGACTAACTATGACCATAAGCACATGGTTTATGAAAAACCACTCATGGTTAAGTAATATCGTAAGTCTTTCATCAAAATTGCAATTCACAATCTATAGTTTTCTGCCAAAGAAAAATACTAAAGGTCTAGCAGTTAGAGTAATAAAACATTAAAAAACTGACTTAATACTTATAAAAAATTAGGAGGTGGTTGAAAAGTTTAAAAAATAGGATCATTTGCCAATATCTAAATTAAAATTGATTAGATAAAAATCACTTATTAATGTGCAAAATCATTTAAGTTAAACAAAAATGCCTATTTGTGACCTGTAGTTTTGAACCAGGTGGAAAAAGGGGTTTTCTAGATGTTTGATGTTGATCTGGAAAATGCCTTCCCTTACCTATAAGCAAATGACAACTAGATAAAAATAGGAAAGTTTTTAAAATCTAAAGTTAGGTTTTAAGGCTTAAGTCAAAATCACCCTTTATAATGATAATACCACTAATTTATGGCAATATCATGAATGTAAAACTACACTTTTGCTTAGCTTAAAACAACTACAATTTTTAATACTATCAAGTTTTGATCTTAATGTTGCAAGACAAAAAGCTTAATATAGACACACAGAAGACCAAAAATCTATGTAAAACTAACTATTTACCTTAAGGACTATTTTATGCAAAACCATAACTTTAAAGACAAAATCACAAGTTTTATATAAAAATTGCCTTTTGTAAGTTGTGATTTCACAAAAGGCCAAAAACCTACAAAAAAACTAATTGTTAGTGGTTAGGCTGTGCAGTTAGCACAAAATCGTAGATTGCTAGGCCAAACCATTTCTGCAATATCTTGTTTTATAGAGCAAAACCATTATTCACCTGAGCATGAAATTTTGATGAAATTCAAAGCTTTCTCTTCATCCAACAAATCCTGTAGGCTATCAAAACACTTCTAACATGTCAAATGGTTAGTTTTGAGGAGTACTCCCATTGTGGTTGCCAATGTATTATCATATATTGAGCTATGAATTAAACCTACTATATATAGAAAATTTAACCCAAAACACAATACAAATAAAGAGAGAGATTATCGAAGCAAATTAGAAATAATAAGGAGATTCTTACCATTGCCTTGCTCATCCTATCCTCTCTCCAAGATCTTCAAGTGGATTTTTAATGATTCATGATTTTGCTTGTGGATTGCTATGGATAGACTCAACATTTTGACATATTGATAGTTGGATCCATGAATTTGATTATAGCATGGATTGATTGATTATATTAACAAGGAAGACTTATGGATTCATGTCTTAGTTTGGCCACAGAGGAGTGACTTGTTTAAATAGAGGAAGGAGGGAGAATTAAAAAATCCTTGGAATCCTTTAGATTTAAAGGCTTCTAGAGAGGAAAGGTCAGAATAGAGAGGATTCTAGGATTGGAAAACTCTAGAATCTATCATGAGGGTTTAATTATAATTAATGATTGATTTGATAGGTGATTAGTGGGTTCTAGAGAATCTAAGGCAGTAGGCTTGTAGGAAAGCTTAGGAGTAGGTAGGTAGGAGGGTCATGGGAATTTTAAATTCCCATATATTAGTTAAGTGGGGTTAGTTAGTAGATAATAGGGAATTAAGTGAATTAATTAATTTTTGGGTAGGAATAAGGTTAGTGGATGAAGGATGAACAATGGGGATGTTAGATAAATGACTAGAAGGGGTGATTTTAGGATGGAATTAAATGAGATAAGAAAAAATAATGTCGACTAATAATATTATTAGTGATGATATATGAAATAAATGAATTTAGGTGTATACATTAAATATGAGACAATAAATTTTAAGTTAAATGAATTGAAAAATTATATTAATTTGTGAATATATTTTTAAAAAGATAATGAAAAATAATTATAACAAGTACAATTATAATAAATAGTGAATTAGGTAAAAAATATAAAGGAGGAGAGATGTATTGGCATCTACTCAACATGAAAAATCTAAATTCATGTTGAATAGTTTACATGAACTACCCAATGAATAGATTTAATATATTATTCTTGGAAATGTTATGCACCCCATAAATTTAGCCTCTAAAATCACTTAAATTTTTTATTTTCTCAAGCTTTAATATTTTGGTAAAGAAATTATCTCTATCACTTATCCCAGCTTAAGATAATATTGCATCTACAAAGACAAAACAAGTTGAAAACATGAGTTTGTACACCTTTGTTCTCATGTACTAAGTATAATATTACTTTTCCATGCATAAAGAAATCAAATATATTAGATCTGCATATGAGATTTGGAAAACTTCAAATAGTTTCTCCTTCATATTCACCTAAATGAGGGGAAACTAGATGTCAAATTTGCATATGTTAATATTGCATGTATTCATGAAAAATGTAGACGTATTTCTTGTCCATTTTTAAAATCCTTTAAATTCATCTTCAAATTTAGATGCTTCTACCTTAGTATATCTTTTAGTTACTATTTTATTGGCTATTTGTTTAGATTGTGATTCTTACATTATTTTAGAAAAAAAGTTTTCCATAAAGAATATCCAATATTTTTTTTATTGTTCTAACATTTTATTCAATCTTCCTTAAGAATAAGTAATCCCTTGAAACTTAATTGAAGCATGCAAAATATTGTCTAACTTGAGCA